>OX439041.1:79259732-79959241 GCA_949317995.1 Acholoe squamosa | reverse complement strand
CAAGTCAGCAAAGGACAGTTTGGATGGCCTAATTGACACAGTTCAAGATATTGCAGAAACTTGCGAAGTCACAGACTTAGGACAGCAGATTATCTGTAATATCAAGAACACAATGTCGGACAGAGCTTCAACAGAGAAGTTGTTTAACCAACTTCTCAATGACTATCGAGGTCAGCTTTTACCAGCAGTCATGTCTTACTATCCCTAATCTTCCATGAATAAGCATTGGAAATATCAAGTTTCCCAAAACTATCTGTACAAAGCATGGGGTTCTTAAAATCCTGTCATGACCTGCTTTTGGTAGGACTGAGACTCAGTGATAGAGTGACACTCACAGTCACTCTGTCACTGACACTGATGACTAGGGCCCGGACTAGGGAGTCATAGATTATGATTTGTGTCATTTCTTTGAAGGCTTGACGAAGCCCAGTGCCTTTAGGCATCACACCCTTTCCTTCATCACTATTCATTTTTGGTGATTTGATAGTGTTAACATGTGCATAGGGGTGTGAAACTGTGATAAAACTGAAACTGGGGAGTGCTAAACTCTCCTTTCTTTGCAAGCTCATTGTGTAGCTATTATTTAATGGCCCCCTCATGACGGAGGGCATACAAACTTTACAGTTACACCCTCTTAAGGGGGGTTCAAAATTAACCCTATTTTTTAGCAAAAAGTCTGGCTGCTTATATAGATCAAAGAGGGGCCTGAAAATTATCTGTGCCGGAAAAATTAACCCTATTTTTGAGCAAAAAGCCTGGCTGCTAAGGCCTAAAAAAGGTTTTGTGTTCAGGTAATGCTACATACCCTAATTTTTTGGCCCTAGATCTATCTTTTTTTATGGGTGTTTTTGGGAAAAATCTTATGTTTTGGCACTTAGCAATACGTCTAAGTTTTTTTTACAATCATGCATGTCAAATTCCAGGGCTTGACATCCCTGTGCCCAATGCCCGTGGCTCA
Organism: Acholoe squamosa; assembly: GCA_949317995.1. Taxonomy (NCBI): domain Eukaryota; kingdom Metazoa; phylum Annelida; class Polychaeta; order Phyllodocida; family Polynoidae; genus Acholoe; species Acholoe squamosa. Next base: position 79,958,283 of record OX439041.1, on the reverse strand, counting down.
AAAATAAAGTCACTGGGCACAATTTTTTTCAAGTTGCAAATGCTACTGAAGACATCAGCATAATGCTACGCTCCTGACATCATCTGTGTGTAGTTGTCTCTGAAATTTCAAATGAAGTTGTTTCACCAGAGATGCGATGAAATAAAAAAAAATCCTTTCTTAGGCCACATCAAAAAAAAAGTTGGTCTCCTGATCTTGGTTTTCAAAAGAGTGGTGCAAGTGAGCAAATTCCTTTTCTTTTTAGCTCAAATTCTTTTTTTGTCTATGGATTCTCACAATCACTCACTTGGCGAAAAAAACATTTTTTTAAGTTAAAATAACTTTTTTATTTGGTTCTGAAGTTTGCGAAAGTTGTTTTTTTAAAGCTTGAAACAACGTCAAGACATGTATTAAAAAAACGTTTTTTGATGTTCTTATAAAAACTTATTTTAGGTTAAAAAAAACGTTTTTTTTGACGTAAAAGAAACGTAAATAAAAAATTAGGTTGAAAATTGGTTGATAAAGGAAACGTTATCATTTGGTTGAAACGTTTATAAATGTTTTTCAACGTAAAAGTAACGTTTTTTAAACGTTTTTTATCCAAACCAAATGAAAATGTTTGCAAACGTGGAAAAAAAAGTCTTTTGCCAAGTGGGCAATATTGGGTACGAGCAAATCATTTTTTTTTCTCTCGCCAATACAGTCCTGATGTTAGAATCTCTTGGGATGTCGACTCTTATCAAATAACTTTGCTCTCTCTGCACATATTATACATGAGGATGCATCGTTGGTGCACCTTATAGCCAGGAAGAAAGCCCATTAGATTACTATAAAGGGAGTGGTCATTATCTATCAAAAGAGAGGGGGGGTTAAGGGGGGGGGCATAAGAATTTCAGATCCCTCCCGAGGGGAGGGGCGTTAAAAATTGTAACCCCTCTTGAAGGGGGAGAGTAAGAAATTTACTCTCTTTTTAGCAAAAATGCCTGTGCACTACAACAGATCATTTAGGATTCTCCCGAAATTCAGGATGTGTCATGTAAGATACTATACGATCATAAATGTTGAGGGGACATCAAGGAAAAAATAATGGAATATCTTCAATTAAAAGGCCTATGGCCTCAAGCCTGCGCCTTTTGTTTTTGGGTGAAAGAGATGACCTACTGAAAATGACAGACTTACAGATCTTAGTTTCTCAAACATTTTTTAGATACGATAAAACTCCAGTCATAAGCTGATCTTTTTCTTTGCTATTTTTGGTCAGAATCAGCTTCTAAGGAAAATACTTTTATTTTTCAAAATTCATTATTATAAAAAGTAGTTCAGGATCCTCTACTTCTCTTTGCAAAATTTTATTCTAGATGATATGAAGTACAGTTTAGCAAAAAATGGAGGATTTCTAGGAACTTTGATTCAATGGTAGCGACCCACCTTAAGAAGGCCTAAACAAATACTGGTTGTTTCCCGTTTCCAGTCACCCAAATAGACAGGGCAGACCATACATTTTTATTTGGCTCAGGGCCCTAAATCTATACTGGCAGATAGGCAGTGGCGTGATAAATCTTTGGCTAGGTTGGGTCTGGTTACCTGAAACAAACCCTTTTTTTTTTTGGCCTGATTAGCCTATATATAAAAAGGCATTATTTCATCGCTGGTCCCCACCTCATTGAATTAAGCTTGAGTGCTTGCCAGGAACAGATAAACCAAAAAAGGCTAGATAAAAGTAGGTACCTTCTTCAAAATTAACTCGATTTTTCTTCAAATTTTCACTGCTAATAATATTCTTAGGGACCCATATACAATTATCATATACCATTTTATTATTCCATAAATTCTAACATATTATTGTATTAATCAAAGAATATATAAGAAATTAATACATAGGTTGGTTCTAAGAGCTATAAGAGCACTCAAACTTTGTATAAGAGCGTTCATGCCCCACTGCACACCAGCCAGGTCAGTTATACATAGGTTATAACATCAAAGGGTCCGACCTCATGGTCCACTGCATAATATAATGCTTTTAAGGGTCTCAGTGTGCGACCTCATGGTTCAATGCACAATATAATAACTTGTAAGTGAATGCAACCGGCCGTCACGGGTGCCTGGGCACCGCAGACGCCGTCATGAGTGTCTGAGCACCCTAACAACTGAACAATAGGTTACATAATCACGATGCCATAACCGTCCGGTCACTCTAGCGTCGCTCCTGAGCAACCTAGGTCAAATATCAAAGCATTTATGGAAAGCCCATAATAAGACAGTCAAAATGAGCCTAAGATCAAGGCGGAACTTTTATTATTAAGGAAGTTACGCCATGGAGACGGATTCAACCTCCGAATGCACTACAGACAAACCAGCACAAGTTACGCGCCTGGCAAGTAGGCATTATAAACTTGGCATATTCAACTCTGCGCATGCCCAAAATGGCGGTTGTAACGGCGTAAACTTCTGAGATATGGGGGTTTGAAGTTACAGAACCGACCAAGACAATGGGGGGCACAGCGGCGTCCATGGGGGTCCTTTGTGCACCCAGTGACACATGAAAGACTCCCCTCAAACAATTGCAGAGTTAGGCAGATGCCACTGGCCCCAGTCAGTCTGAGGTGCAATGCCAAGATTTGGTACAAATAGCCTGGCTGCACCTCCTAGAAGGCAGAACATCCAGAACCGCTCCAGAGGTAACATCTCCAGTCATCTCCTGCTACCTGCTATACCACTGCACTATGGTGAAACTATGCTAGACAGGCATTGGTTTCCATCATTAGTGGCCAGAGGCTATCTTCCTCAAGACATCCACCAGAGGGTAAAGTTATTCATTATTACATTATTCCTCTAAGCAGCAGGTCAGGAGCTAGGTGTGGGAACCCACCTAGAACTATGCTGGACATTGTATTATTATTACCTCACAGGTGGAGTGGAACAGAACATTATACTTTATAAACTATTGTATATTTACTGTATGTGCAAATTACCTACATACTAACTACTGTGTGATTGATATTTCTTACATGTTGCCTAAAGCTGAATAAACCAGTGATAACTGGAAATAACACTATTTATAAGAGCCTGTTGGAGTTACACTACATACCACTAGTCATATGATATTTCTCATATGACAACTTGATCATGCATAAATACTAGTATGACACAATAGAAATTATTTGCTATCAAGTAAATGAGACATTAAATCATAATATAAATAGAGAGTGTTTTTAAACAATAGCCTCTAGCCTCAAAATCATCAGAGCTATTTTTTTTTGCATTTTCGGCCATCTTGGATCTCAGTTCAAAGAAATCGGCACCTTGCCCAATTTTATTTATCAACAAAACAGATCACCGATTCTAGATCAAGATTCCAGCCACTGAGACCTTTCATTTGATATGTCATATGTTAGGATCTGATGGGTAGTTCCAAAGAAACTCACTAAAACTAAGAGCTCTGAGAGGATCTGCTGGGAGAGTGTAAAATTGATTGGCATTGCTACGTTACACGCTGTTGCTATGTTACGTGCCGTTGCTATGTTACACGCCGACTTTTGAGGCTATGAAACCTTAGGTTCTAAACAGTAGGCCCTATACCCATAATCATAGCTTTTGCCCCCACTCTAGTGGCATTGTCTAATAAGACCATTTCTATCAGGCCAAAAAAAAAAAGTTTGTTTCAGGTAATGACCTGGAAAAAAATAGGTAGGGTAGGTCAGATTTTTTTTATATTTTGTACAATTTCTTTTAACTGCTACAAAGACATGCAACGAGTCGCAGCGACTAACGGTGACTCGTGTAAGACTAAATTGACTATAAATTAGCCAAAAAATGTATCATTTCTTCAAAAATGAAGAAAAACGTCTACTGCGGTCCTGTTTTGCTAGGTAGGGTCGAGTGACCTGAAACAAACAGTTAATTTTTTTGGCCTGCAAGTCAAAAGATGATAACCTTTAGACAAGGTGACAACATCCCAGCCACTTCCCCATAGGGTCTAGTCCCTCTCCAGCTGCCAAATATTTCTTTTTTTCTTATACATGTATAATATGTTTCCCGTCAAAGACAACCACCTGAATTTCAGAGGGTTGTCACACACCTACAGATAAGATAATACTCAAAAACCTTTTCCTGTATATCTGAGCTCCTAAATAATAGGGAAGAGGGCAGGGAAAGTTATTCTAAGCTGAAATGGTATTTTACAGTGTCCACTACACCAATTGGAATTCATGTTAGTTTTTTTATGGGAAAATTTTGATTTTCTTATCTCTATAATCTAGGTTAATTACCTTATGACCTAGATAACAAATTAAAGGGACTATCAATATCTCATAAATATGTTGGATCTTGTTTTCCCACATTATGATGTGATATAACTCAAAGTGATTAATTTCAGCAAACTATTTATCCATATTTTATGTGTCTCACACTATCTTTACAGACTACTCTGCAAGCCTGGCTGAGATACATGGAAAACATCCTGAACAAGTCAGAGAGCCTAAAAGCAGTCATGGAAACTGGAAATCTGAAGACGGTGTAAAGATACTGATATTAACAAACTCCGTGTACTGCACACTGGTGCTATGTACTTTTATGAGACAACCATCAGTTTGATCATATCTGTAAATAACCCTATTCATCAGTGCACTCGAAAGTGCACTTACAATACAACCCTCGGCTCAATACAAGTATTTGGCACTCAAATCTTACCAAGTTTTAATTGGTAGGATATTCTTCTTGGTACACAAAGCATCCCGCTCACCCCCTCTTACTCTAGGGCCAACAATCAGGTTTAAACACCCAGTTTTGTTTTAGGGAGTGGTCGTTTTTTAACAACAGGGGGGATTGGTCAGTTGGGGGGACAATTTTGTTTACCCCTCTTAGGGGGGGACTAAAAGATTTCGGACTTTTGAGCAAAAAAGCCTAAAGAATAGAAGGGGGGATGAGACCCCTCTGAGGGGAGGACAGAAAAATTCACCATCCCCCTCCTGTTGTTAAAAAATCCACTCTCATAGGCCTAGCCTTCAGCATTCAGGTCTAGTCCTAATGGTGATCATGAGTAGATTTATAGTTTATTTTGCTAAGACTTGGACGAGGGGGGATGTTCATAAGGTTGCAATTTTTTGAGCCTACCCCCTCACGACCTGCCACCACATAGATCTAGAAGAAGAAGAATAAGCCAGGTACCTGCTGAACTTACCAGACTGAATGTTAGACTTAGCTTAGCCTTAGGCTCTGTGACGTCTTCTTGGGACAGTATTAAAACAAGAAATGCGGTTGTGACCGCGTAAAAAACGCCTCCCGGCGTTTTTCATTTCTTGCATACCAGGGAATTTAGTTTGGGGATTCTGTATTGTGACACCTCATCACATGGGGGAAATACAATCATCATAGCGCCTTCCGTCCCGCTTCGCGGGACCGCCGCGTAGCGGCGTGGGGAGGCGCTAAATAAGCACCTGTCTGAAACAAAAATCAGGGGTAGAGAGGTCAATTAACGAAATTAATGAGCTCCCAGGCGCTTAAATGGTACCGTAGATTTCCGCAAACACTTAGGTTTCTAAGGACTAACTGATGATAACAGAGATTGTGGTCAGCTTCATGTGCCAGATTCTCCCCTTGTAAGGAGCCTTTGCCCTAGCATTGTTTTGAATAAGTCACTGCTATGATAAAACACCACATGGTACCTTCTCATGTGATGTCATAGATATCTATGTGGGGTCCAGTAGGGCACCATCAGCTGATAACATCTTAATAAGACAGAGCTTTGCTATCACTACCTCCCACTGTCTTCATATCACTGCCGCACACAACGCACCATGTCATTGTTCCTGACCGTATCGGGGCTGTTCCTCCAGTACCCGACCCTGACGTTAATCACCCTGTGTATCCTCCTCTTTATATCCTCCTACTACTTAATCACACCCCGCAACCTGCCGCCCGGACCCTGGCCCATACCCTGGGTCGGCTCCCCTCACCTGTTTGGCGACGACATTCACTATGACTTCGACAAGTTGGCCAAGAAGTATGGACCCATATTCACCCTCATGATGGGAACAAGGTAAGTGAAGTACAAAGCCACCCCTACCCTGTCATTATTTAAGGGTTACTCAGTATGTGGTGCATCATGCCCATTGGTGCATCATGATGACCAATGGGCATGATGCATTCCTGCATCAACAGCCTTTAAAGGGTTAACACATATTTAGGTGTTGAGGAAGGGAAGATGATACTGGGGTAGAAGTGTGAGACACTTGAATCTACCTGAATCACATTAGACTTGGTAATAGATGGACATGGTGTCAGGGGCCATCCCTAAATGACGTCATGCAAAATTTGACCATTTTTAACCCCCCCCCCCTTGTCATGTTTTTTGTTGTTGCCAATTTTGCACTGCTGAAGGTATATGGAAAATTAATTCTGTCATGCCAGGCCTAACCTCCCCTCCTTCGGCATGACATCATTTGTGGATGACCCCTCAGTATCATGAAGTCTAGATGCACTGTAAACGAAATGTCATTGAAATAACGACGGAAACCTTTTCCAAAAGTTTCCAGAGATCTGTCATTATTTTCACAGAAATTTCCCACCATGAGCAGCCCATAGGTCAGTGTGATGCACCAATGAAGTGATGGCAAACACTACAGCATGATACATCAATGAAGTGCTGACAAGTAAACAATATGGTTGTTAATGAGAGCATTCGTATAGGGTCACACTCACGCATACATGTTTTAAAACATTGCACTGTAAAAGTATGTCCTCGATATAATGGCACAATCGTTTTCCCAAAGTTGCCAGATAGCTATTGTTATTTTCACAGAGATTCATTTCAGATTTGTGCACCACAGTACTGCCACCTGGGGCATCTTGTAAAAACTACACTGGTTCAATGCACTACATTTACGGTGGTTCACTGTTCAGTTTTATGAGGATCAATAGTAGATTCAACAGTTATCTTTTAGAGTTTGCATTCTTATTATCATGATTCGTACAGGTTCATCCTATACCAAAGGATAGGCCCTATAAGAAAAGGAGAGGTTTAGGGCAAAGTCTTCCCAGGTTTCCCAGACTTAGTTCTTTTTGTATTCCAAAAGTTCATTATCAGAACAAAAGTTATTACATTTTGAATTTTACAGGTAGATGCATAGAGGCAGATGTGTGGGGTGCGCCTTATACTCAGGTTTTGTATAGGTTGTAGTATGGACTTCCTGTGTGTCCACCATTTTGAATTTCGCCGGTTGAGGTAAACCCCACTGAGAAGACATATCATGATGGGTACCTTGTCCCTGGGTAACACCCACTTCCAGGGACATGGTGGTTCCATCTTATCAGCTCTTATCAGTGCATGTCGCCAGGAACCAGCTCCAGTCACGCTTACACCCAATTGTCTTGGTGGTGGAGACGAGGTTAGATTGTAGCCACCTGGCATTGTGTATTTACCCCACCTTCACTGTTTACTGCTAGGTAGATAACCTTGTTACTTTGATACCTCATCGCGTGACAAATCTTTCCACAAGGAGGGACAAGGTTAAGTCCTATTATCCTGTCAATCTCCTCTCTTGTTTCAAGCTCTTACAATACCTGTAGGATACAATAGCTAAATTATGATAATGGTACACTGCAAAAATGGTGTTTAGATTTTAAACATGTTTAGGTCTAAACACGTTTAAAACCTAAACATATATTTCAGTTAGGTGTCTCATCGACTACACATTTAGGAAATGAACACTTTTATTCTAACTACATAAACATTTTTGCTAAACATGTTTAGATGTTTAGAGTTTAAACAGTTGAATAATAGGTGTTTAGATTTAAACATCATTATGTTTAGATACTTGGATGTTGAATCCACACCAGGTAGCAGCACTACCTTTGAATGGACTATCTTTACACAATTATAATCAATTTTTGTGACAAATGTACCCAAACCCCATGTATATTATAGTTTCTATTCATTAAATGTCATGAGAATAGAAAGGGCAATAGAAAGTTGACTAGATTCACCTTACACCACCATCATTAGCATGAAATAACCAATAAGCTCAATGAATGACACCTATTTCATGTTATTCTGGAATAGACAAAGCGATTTTCTTCCTGCCAAGCTGTTGTACTTTCTCAAATCTCTCATTCTGATGCAGTGTGTACATACATGCACACGTAAATATGTGTGGCTGACATCTTTGGAGACTTTGACATGTAAATACCCCCCCCCCCCCGATTAAATGAGAAAACAAACAAAGACATCTTTTTTTTTTTAATGTATACATGTCTGCACACCCTAACTCTCCATCAAAGCATTTGGACATCTAAACACAAAAATTCATAAACATCTAAACACAAAAATTCATAGATATCTAAACACAAAGTTTAAATCTAAACACCTTGATTTCTAAACACTTGAGCTAAGCACATTGTTTGGCTAAACATGTGTAAGAAATTAATGTGATTACAAAAACGTTGCAAGAATATGTTTAGAATTGTGTTTAGGATCAAAACACCATTTTTGCAGTGTAGTTAAAACCAGACAATAAGATTCTTGTGGCAATCACAAGTTCTGACACAAGTTTACGTCTCGACTTATTCCCAGAAATTAGATATATCCCTTCTAACAAAACTAGAGAATCAAAATGTTCTGATGACATGGTAAATTCTCATGGAGAAAACATGAGTAAACATGTTGAGTTAGTCTCGGGAATTGAACTAGTGCTTTCTCATGTGGACCACAAGTCGTAACACAAGTTTGTATCTTGAGTTATCCCCAGGAATTGAACATTCTTGTGAGTCAGTGGATTTTTGTCTGGATAACAAGTTAAAACATGTGTCCATATCTTTTGTTATTCCCCAGAAAAGAACATGTTTACCTTGGGAAGGTTTTGGATATGTGCTATGACACAAGAAAGACACAGAAGACTCTTGAGAATAAGGAACATGTTCTTGTTCCATGGAAATCACGAGTCAAAATCTCGTGAAGTGAACATCAGGAATTCTCAAGGGAATCACAAGTCATGACACAAGAATGCCATGAGTGCATCTCAGGAGTGTGTTTGCAGGGATGAGATAATGCTCCCCTGTTTCAGTGTTTTTTCCATGGCGATCTATGTGAAAGGTTTTTCACCATGCAGGTCAGGACTTTAAGTAACAGGACACAAAAGTGTAGTATAAGATACAGGATGCCAAAATTCATATAAGACATGGGACACTAATGTCTGAAAAGAAACGGAGCACTAAGCTGGTCCACTGAACAGGACTCAAGTTGGGAACATTAACAACTTGGGCAAGGAGAACGTGATTTTCCCTGGAAATTTGGACACGCCAGAACATCTTATACTCGGGAAAAAAAACATATCCAGTTCCTGGGATTATCCCAAGTCTTCCCGGGAATATCCTGAGTCTTTCCCAAGAAATTCCTGAACAATTCTCAAGATCTAGACGAGAGAACTTTCTCGAGTATAAGATGTTATGGCATGTCCAAATTTCCAGGGAAAATCACATTCTCTATTCTTGTGGTATTCACAAGTCGGGACTTGAGAAATTCCTGAGAAATTCTCGAGATCTTGTTCAGTGTGGCTATAAGAAACGGGGCATTGAGATCTTAGGAGAACCCTCGTCCCATTTCTTTTGAAAACCTGGGCTGTCCTGTTTCTCATTAAACACAACATGATCTTGTTTCTTGTCTGTATGAGGATCTTTTATGGATGAGACCCTTGTCCATATAACACTGGCCCACATATATTTTGGTGTGAAAAATGCTCAAATCTGCATAGGGGGAGTGGCCTAAATTTATATTGTTCATGAATTGAGGTAAATTATTTGTAGTTCACGGCATCACTCACTGTAATGTTTTGATTACCAAGTCTTCATCATGACTGAATTCTTTGTGTAATTAATGAGTAATGTTATACCAGAGTGCAGCATTCTATATTCCCTGCTAGCACAACTCATTCATATAATGTCTTTTTTACATAAGTCACTCAAGGTTTCATAAAGAGCTGTGCTAGCTGGGTTGCCTTTATGAGTGATATTGAAATGATACTCAGTCAACATTTTATAGGAGGATGCAATATGGCAGGGTAAGGTTTTCCTGATGACATCTCCTCTACCAGGATTTGTACCATGACTTAAAAAGACTGGGAGTGTGCTCCTGAACACTCACCCAATTTGAATCCTGCAGAGTCAAATAGCTATACAACCCCATTTCCTATAATCTTACAGACCAATGATCGTCCTCAACACCAATGACCTGATAAGGGAAGCGTTTGTGAAGCGCTCTGACGACTTCTCTAACCGGCCAATCATGTACTCCCTTGACTACCAGGGGCTGTTTGATGGTAAGTCCATAACAACCAGTAAACAAATCAATAATCATGTATGCTCTTGACTACCAGAGGCTGTTTGGTGGTAAGTCCATAGCAACCAGTAAACAAATCAATAATCATGTATTTCCTTGACTACCAGAGGCTGTTTGGTGGTAAGTCCATAGCAACCAGTAAACAAATCAACCAATCATGTATTTCCTTGACTACCAGAGGCTGTTTGGTGGTAAGTCCATAGCAACCAGTAAACAAATCAACCAATCATGTATTTCCTTGACTACCAGAGGCTGTTTGATGGTAAGTCCATAACAACCAGTAAACAAATCAATAATCATGTATGCTCTTGACTACCAGAGGCTGTTTGGTGGTAGGTCTATAATAACCAGTAAACAAATCAATAATCATGTATTTCCTTGACTACCAGAGGCTGTTTGATGGTAAGTCCATAACAACCAGTAAACAAATCAATAATCATGTATGCTCTTGACTACCAGAGGCTGTTTGATGGTAAGTCCATAGCAACCAGTAAACAAATCAACCAATCATGTATCTCCTTGACTACCAGAGGTTGTTTGATGGTAGGTCTATAGCAATTAGTAAACAAATCAATATTCATGTATGCTCTTGACTACCAGAGGCTGTTTGATGGTAAGTCCATAGCAACCAGTTAGCAAATCAACCAATTATGTATCTCCTTGACTACAAGGGACTGTTCGATGGTCCTTAGAAAGTAGTAAACAAATAAATCAATCAGGTCTTATTTTGACTGCTAAGGACTGATGATAGTAAGTATTTCAAAAGTGCTTTGTTATAACCTAGGTGAAGTTAGGCCAAAAAAAATTTTGTTTTTGTTTTAGGTAACCTGACCCTACCTAGCAAAACAGGGTCCACCATAACTTATTTCCTCCAAAAAAAATATAGGTTTTTGGCTAAGTTGTCAGTCAATTTAGTCATCCCCGAGTCACAATGGCTCTCCCTTGAATCATCGCCAATCATTGAACTAGCCAGATAATTTACAAAAGAAAAATCTAACCTACCCTACTTAACCCTTTTCAGCATGTTGATTGATTTTGATTTTTGGTTTTTATTAACAAACGTGCTACCTAAAACACACAACTTTCTTTTGGTCTTATCAGGTTGACAATTGATTTAAGGTTAAAATACGGTGAATTCTAAAATTGACAACACATATAATCAAGCCATCTGTGATTTGACATCTTTATACACCAGTGCTGAAAGGACACATAATCTGTGCTCTGTGTTTAAGCTCTCTGTTTAAGCACTCATAGCTGGCTGTTTTATTCAATGTTTTTCTTTTCTGTTTCAGCGAGTTCTTAGAAATAAAAAACATTTATTATCCAATGTATTATTTTTACACAAGGTATGGTAATAATATTCCCATTTGTAATAATAGCAAAAAGGATATCAATCCTGTATATATCTCAAGGTGTTTTGAAGACCAGTCTTAATGCTTTATTAGCAATAACTGCTTATTAATACTTTCAGTCAGTAGCTACATGGCAGAGTTTCTATATAGTTTGATTGTGTCTATTTATCCTATCGCCTATCAACCAATTTTCAACCAAATAAAAACATTTGCTTTTTAAACCAATTTTCAACCAAATAAAAACGTTTTTTGTTTACGTATCTTTTATGTTAAAAAAACGGGTTTTGACCTGATATAAATAACGTTTTTTTTAGTACATGTAAAAACGTTATTTTGACGTTGAAGAAAAACGTTTGGCAAACTTAGCAACCAAAACTTCTGCCAAGTGGGATGTGTACAGCGTGTGACAGACCGCCTGAATTGTGCTATTCACTATGCACTTACACAGAAAAAATAATGATACTCACCGGGAGCCTAATGTTAGCCTCAGGCAAATGTCGCCAAAATGAGTATATTTTGATACTCAGGGTGAGCATAGGGTGTAGGCATACTCCAGCAATACCTGACACTCTACTCTAGATTGTTTATGGCCTAGCTGTACCCTCTCTACTGCCCTACTTTCACAGTGCAGGAGTCTCTTTAGAGACAGGCTAAGGGTCAACTGGAGTAACATAATAGAAGAGAATAGGACATTGCCTGAGTATCTCTATGAAGAGGGTCAGGCAATGCTGGATCCTACCTGAACAGGCTCCACCATTGCAGGAGTCTTTCTTACCTATGGTGTAATGCACTGCCAGAGTATCCCAATACATAGGATCACACTTTACTGGATTCTATCTTCAGAGTGAGTCCAGCAGCACAACCCCACTTAAAGAGTTACTAATCATCACTGCATTGTAGGGCTTACAGACAGTCTAAATTGTAATGGTTATGTAGCCCTGCATTTGTAGCCCGTTTGACAAAAGCCCATAATTTCATACACACAAGGATTTCAGATGGTCGAACATTCAACTTCCTAAGGCAGTTTAATTAATCGATGAATAGTTTGTGCATTCCTGGTTTCAGTGTCCTTTTTGCTCCTTGGTGGGATTTGAACGGGGTACCTCCTTATTGTGACTCCTTTGTGCTCCTATATGTGCTAGCGGGTCAGGTGTTGAAAGTGGCACTATCAATATGATATTTCAACCATAGACCTACTAAAGTGAGATGTCATTGGTCATATGAGTCCTAGTAGACTAATAGGGAACACAGACTGGAGTGACCATAGTAAGGAAAAATGCCCATAGTAAGGACAAATGTCCACAATGTCCTCAGTAAGTATTGCACAGTCCTACTCATATACCTATTGCAACCTGGCTCACCAGTTGTAGATGTGGCACAGCGTTAGGATTCTCACTTTGCATGTGAGGGGTCTTAGGTTCAAGTCTAGGTGGTGCTGAGAAACATTTTTCTTTTTTTCAGTTTAATAGGAAACATCTTATCTATTACAGTGTATTTTTCTAAGACCTAACTTTGTAACTAATTGAAATAGATGCTTGCTTGAAAACTGACAGAATCTTCAACGTCTGCCAAGTCAGAAAATAGCAAGAAAATAAATCGTTTGCATAACAAAATATTTCGGGTTGAAAACTTTTGAATAGCATCCCTGGGCTGGAATCGAACTGAGGACCTTCTTATATGAAGGTAAACATGTAACCACTACACCATCTTGACTGTGCTGAAAGATCTCCACTTGAAATCTCATATGATCTGCTCCCTCTGTGTGTTGAAATCTGGTATTCTACTTTTTTCCAAGCCCCAAAACATTAGAAATATGCCTGGGACCATATGTTACTTTTACATTTACTGCAAAGATATGATCATACTCTAAATGTTTTAGTGATTAATTCCTATTATATTCCTAAATAGATAAGATTATATTCTTAGATGTCATGGTTCTAAGGACTAGAGGATAATAGAAAGGATATTGAGTATGTGCAAGAATGGGTGAGGGGGGGGCTTAATAGGGAAAAATCTTCTCACAACCCCATTATGAATGCATATTCATGCTCACATTGTAGCAATAAGATTGACTTACCAAGAATGACTTTACAAAAATTCTCAATGGGGCTTGAACTCACCACCTTCAGATGCAGAGTTCAGTGCCATATCAACTGAGCTAATGAGGCACATGGTGTGGTGGGTGCTAGGATATGATATAATCTCAGACATCAGTGTAAGGGCTAGACCCCTGCTTTGCTGGAGTATTCAGTTAGATTCAGACTGAGTATGGCACCATGCCTGAGCCTTGTGCCATACTCATGCTGATCCTTTTTCCCAATGTGTGGCATTGAAGCAGGCTCAGCATGAGTATGGCATGTCAGGGGAGAGCCTCTAGCAGAGGCTCTCTTGATACTCAGACAGCACAAGAGACTAGGTGAAACTCAGGCTGATCCTCTTTTTTCTGTCAGTGTAGTTTACCATCAGACTCGGCTCCTAGGTACTTGTAGCCATCTGTTAAATGTCTTTTCTCTTTTTGTTTCAGCGGGTTCTCCACAAACTCATTCATTAAGAAAGTATTATATATACACAAGGTATGGTAATTTTCTATCTGTTTTCATACGAGAAAAGTATAATTTCAATCCTGTATATATCTTGTTCTTATTAAGACTAACTTAATTTTGCGATCAGCCATATAGTTTTTATTTCAGCTACCGGTCTTAATGCTTACCTGGTGTGACATTTAATAGATTTTTTTAGCAATAACTGCTTATTGAGACTTTCAGTCAGTAGCTACCTGCCACACTCTATATGTAGTTTGTGTCTATTTTGTCCTATCGCCCTTGACAGATTGTGAGAGTACTGTTTTGAAGCCTCTGTAGTTTGTCCATATACCATTTACTGACGCTCCATCAGGCGACTCCTATGTATTTATGACTACCTGATGTATCTAAGAACTATGTTTCAGAAAGACAATGGGGCTGTTTGGTCTGTCTCTATTTGCGTCTTATTTCCATACCTTACTTTTCTGTGAATTTTAGTGTGAGGCCATTCTGCTTGCACCATTTAACTACAGTCAGCCCTTGCTTCCTCAGATATGGAAAATGCAAGGAAAAATGTCTGAGGAAGCAAATTATCTGAGGAGTTAAGTCCAAATATAATAGAAGACATAGAGGAAATACCAAATGTTCTGTCTGAGGTAATAAGGGATCTGAGGAATCAAAGGGTCGAGGAAGTGAGGGTTGACTGTATATCATATAATATTATTTCGCCTTGGTGTCGCCTATTAGTTTCAGCTGGGCTCAGATCACACGCTATCAGGACTATGGTATCAGCATAGAGCGCACATATCAACACTCAATAAACTGTTTAAATGATCAATGAGGAAAACATAAATGTTGAATCTAATTATTTGACAAGTTTTTTTTTTCAAGGGAATGCTATGGATATTTTCTATTATGGAACACTTGATCTTTTTCAGATGTATACAACGCGCGCTTCTCAGAGACATACAAGAACAAGAAGAAGATCCTGGTCCGGGCGCTGAAGGCTGCAGGATTTGGGACTCCAGTTGGTGAGGAGTGGTTCTTAAAGTCCCTCGACAAGATGTTTGTAGAGTTTGACAAGTTTAGCGGGAAGCCATTCGCACCTAAAGATACTATTATGGACATGAATACCATCACTATGTGTGGGTTCGTGTTTGGGGGCAGGTAAGTTTGTTTTTTTAAGTCGTTTATTGGGGAAAAACAAGGTACATAATAAAATGTAAGATGTTAAACCTAGCACCTAAGCATTGTAGTGCTTACGCTAGGACCCACTACATAACTTAATTCTATTCATGATACATTTTAGAATATAACAATAGCAGTCACATTACATAGTTTGTTCTATATAGCATACTAGGGTTGTAATAGTTATAGACCACCCTAAGTAACAAATTTAATGTCGATTATAATATGCCTCTGATTATGATGATAATGAGATGAGATGAACATGAAACTAAGTTATCACAAGTCTATTACATGTACTTAGTTTATATTACACAGTTCGGGTACACTTTCCTTACACTATTTTTAAACCTATAGATATTATTGATGACAGTATATTCTGTTGCACAGAATTATCATGTGAATTACCATGTAATGCTTCATAATAACACGGCGCTATATAAGGTGTCCTCATTTCAGCATAATGAATGGATGTTACACTCCTAGGGGGCTCATCACATTATTGCAGCCTTCATGGTATCCCACTGAACACGACTCGAGTTGGGAACGTTCACAACTTGGGCAAGAAGAACGTGATTTTCCCTGGAAATTAGGACATTTCTTTCCTGAGAATATCCTGAGCCTTTCTCAAGAAATTCCTGAGAAATTCCTGAAATCTAGACTCGAGAATTTTCTCAAGTGTAAGATGTTATGGCATGTCCAAATTTCCAGGGAAATTCACATTCTCTATTCTTGTCGTATTCACAAGTCGGGATCAACAGCCCTATGGACAGAAATCATGTGCCTCAAGCCTGCAACACTGATGAGGTTTGGACCATAACTCTATGAGAAATTTCATCACTGTTTGGGCCACAGGCAGCTGATGGCAATAAGGGTGCATCTAGAGGCAGCTGATGGCGGTGGGCCTCGTTTTCAGGTCCAATTAGGTCATGACGTCACATGCAGCGATGGCGGCTGGCCGATGGCCACCGGTGTGCAGTGGTAATGTAATTTAAAAGATTTGGGATGAATTGTGAAATAATCATACTCCAAGCCCTAATAGAACTAGAAAGCTGGGGAGGGCTAAGGATACTGTCCCTACGCCCTCCATCAGTGACTGATGGCCATCAGTTGGCTGTGAATTGGAGGTTTTGTTTTTGTCCAAATTTCATCAGTGTTGCGCGCTTGAGGCAGTGTCTATAGGGGACATATTAAACAGCCTTTACTGGTTTATGGCAGCAGAGTGTGTGAATTTGACCTTGACCTTTCCTGGTCTAATCCTATGTTCAGATATGAGTATGGAGACCCCAGGATGAAGGAGGTGCAGCGTATGGCAGTGGACTGGATGGATGCGATGTACCAATCAGGGATGAACGTCGGGTATTGGGCAGATAACGTGCCCAGCTGGATAGTAAAGAAGATCTTCCCTGTCATAATGAAGAATGGAAAGGAGACTGGGAGGGTCCTTATGGGCTTTATCACTGATAAGGTTAGTGGTGGTTATCTGCACTTGTTGTACTCATCCATTATTTTTATAATAATTAGTTAGTCTTGTGCACTTTTGCCAGAATTATATTTTGCACTCATACTTGATGTGTCTAGGTAAACTGACACTTTTTTTCTACTCAATTCTTTAATAAATCATGGTAAATATGATAGAATACTGAAGGGTCATAGCCTTCCCATTACGAAGGTGTATTTCAAGGCATGCATGTATTTCCTGAACTCAGGATGCGTCTGATAAACTTGGTTGCTGATGTGCGCAGGTCTTTGAATGAGTCTTTAATAAGCGCAGCGGACACATAAGTTACTAAATTGAATTTTTTCACTATAGACTATGTCTTGAATAAGTGCGGGTCTTGAATAAGGGCCCGGGTGGAGGGGTATTGAAATCTATAAGCGCTGGGTGCACTGTTCAGTTTTACAAGGATCCCTGGTAGATTCAAAAGTTATTTTTACATTACAACTTGACGTCTGTCCTTATCCCACCCACAGATCCATGAGCACAGAGCTAACTTTGACAAGGACAAACCGGATCCTGACATTATAGACTGTTGTCTGGCTGAAAGAGGGGACGACCCAGAGCTGACGGATGTGGCCTTCTCTGCCACACTCCTCATGTTGTTCCCTGATGGAGTCTACAGCAAGAGCTGCTACTTTGAGTTCCTGATTCTCTATCTCGCCTACTACCCTGACTGGCAGAGGAAGGTAAGGTTAACCCTTTAAAGGCTGCTGATACAGGAGTGCATCATGCACTTTGGTCATCATGATGCACCAATGAAATGCTGGTGAGACTGGTCGCCAGCAATTCATTGGAACATGATGCCGACCCCGTAGGGTTGGCATGATGCTCCAATGATGTCCTTGTGACCAGTCTGGCCAGCACTTCATCTGTACATCATGACGACCAATAGGCATGATGCACTCCTTTATCAGCGGCATTTAAAGGGTTAAAGACAATAATTCACTGTTGTCTGAATAATCTAAATATAATGCCAATGCCTGCCCATATCTTCCCTGAAGGGCTTGACTACCCATTTTTTTTCCCCTGAAAGCTCTGATTAGAAATTTTTCAGATAGTAGATGAATTTCATGAACTTTCCGTGAATTACTATTTTGCATGTTTTCAATGTTGTTTTTTTGTGTGTTTTTTTTAAACCCACTTTTCTATAGTCATGAGTCATATATTGTTTTACATTGCTGATGAGATGCCATGTAGATATGGCTACTGATACCCAGGTAAACCTCTCCCCTTTTTGATGTAATGCCATCCTGATGAAATCACAGAAATTTTGAATCCTGATTAGGCCGTTTAGTTAAGATAACTAGGATTACGGATCCGCCACCGAGACTTTTGGCAAAATCAAATTATTTTTTTTTTACCTTTGGCCGCCGAGATTTTTGAAGGTCTGAGGCAAAAAAAAAGAAGAAAAAAAGTCTATGCTGATAGAAAGTCAGCCAACAATTTTCAATCTTCCCTATATTTACTTATCCAAAAGGTTTACTTGATCACCGAAAGATCCCCTGAAAAGTGTGTTCTTTGGCCGCCCAAAATTCCACCTAAAAAATCATGTTATCCAAGTTATCTTAATTAAATGGCCTTACTAGGTACAGGAGCAGATAGACGAGGTGTGCGGTGCACGGCGGCCATGTTTGAATGACCGTCCAGATCTGCCTCTGGTGGAGGCTACGTGGAACGAGGTGGGACGTTTGGTGAACGTTGTCTGTCTGTCCATAGCACACAGCCCTCAGCATGACACAACTCTATATGGCTATAATATACCTGAGGTATGTGTCTTCTTATTGTAGGCCTGAGACAGTAGACTAAAGGATTGAAATAAGCAAACTGGTATATTTAGATATGCTGTGGGTTGGATATCCACCATTTCCTGGATGGGCATCATCATCATCATCATCATCATCATCATTATTATTATTATTATTATTATTATTATTATTATTATTATTATTATTATTATTATTATTATTATTATTATTATTATTATTATTATTATTATTATTATTATTATTATTATTATTATTATTTTTTATTTTATTTTTTTTTTTGGGGGGGGCTGGGGCCCAGTTGGGCACATCTTTTCCTACACTCCTTATACTCATCACAGCACAGCTTACAATACATCCAATCATATCCACAGGACTCGTACATTCTGGCCAATTACTGGGCGGCTCACATGGAGAAGGAACATTTCCCTCAGGGGTCAAAGTTTGCACCAGAGACTCTTATCAACGCAGAGGGCAAGTTCATCCGGAACCCTAAAAACCTGTTCCTGGGCTGTGGTAGGTAGCTCAATTCCTCTTGTGTCTTTGTGTCTGAACCTTTTCTAAAAAAAGAACTTCTGGGATCTGTTACTCCAACAGATTCGAGTGGTAAGTAGGGTAATTGTGTTTTAGTAATTATGAAAAATTTGTAAGTACCTTACTCACCACTTTCATATTTCTTAGCTAGGTGTCCTAGATTTTCTGGCAAGTATGCCCCACTTGCAGGTATGCACAAAAGTTGCTAGTATGGTTCTAATAGCCAGATTAAAAGTACCAACTCATACTACTATTTACATGAATGCTACTATGTACCATACTCACATCTTTGCTCATTTTTGGCAATTACCCATATTATCACCCACTATACTCTGTCTCTAGTTTCACAGTTGCGTTAACGTAAATATGTGTACTTGCATTAAGGCAACTTTGTCTGTGCAACACCCTATTGGAGTAACAGAGCCCTGAACAATCAATGCAGATACTAAGTAGATAACTAATGTAATACACTGTTGACTTCTCAGATAATGCTGCAAATGGATAAATTTGAAATCTAATTAAGTACATAATATCTATTTCACTGCTGACATTGATCCGAAAGATTTGAATGAAATTTGAATGTATGCACCTTAATTGATAAGAACAAGTTAAGGTACTGAATGCGGTGGCTGCTTTCGCCTTCTTACAGATCTTAATTTCTTATTACACTAGGTCGGAGGATGTGCATTGTGGATCAGAGTGTGAAAGATGAGGCGTTCCTCTTTGTCAGTAACACGTTACATCGTTATGATATCTCACTACCTGAGGGGAAGCCACTCCCCTCACTCGAGACCTGTGGTGGCCTTATACGTTCAGCAATGCCTTTTGAGGTATGCGTTACACCCAGGAAAGGACTGAGGAATTAAGTACTATAATGGGTCAGTGTCAGAATAAGTGTACAAAACCTGGAAAACCATGGTTTTTGGCCTTTATGCAGCCATAGAATAAATTATGCTTATCCAATCTTGTCTCCCATGGTCTCATGTTATAGAAGACATTCTAGCCTTTCAGAAAAATATCAATTTGTGTCTGTCGGGTAAAAATTCTTTGAGTTAAAGAGTCCCAAAGTCCCAAAATCACTAAAAATCCTGTTTTTTGCAGTTTAGGTCATTTTTCACTTGTCCTATTGTCCACTCAAAGACAAGAAACCCATACAAAATTGCCTGTGGTATTAGGCATATATTAGGCCTACACTATTTATGTCAGTTTAGGTGGATGTTGATTGAGAATTTTTCACTATGGTCACTCGTGTGTGGAATTTTACCTTTCGAGGCGTCTGTGACAATAACTCTTAGGTCAGAATAACTCTATCAATAATAATGATATAATGTCTCTAATACATGTCACATAAAGAACTTATAAGGGGGTGACGTTGGTATAAAGATTTGAGCCATCGGTCAAATGGTCCCTGATTTGTGGGTCAGAATGTCAGTGTGGACTGGGTTTTCGTCACAGACGCCTGAACTACATGTTATAATGTTGCTAATTTATTTAAGTATCCATTTGCAGTGTAGCATTTTGAGTACCATTTCTCATATAGGGGTTTTTTGTCACAGACGCCTCACGATTTTGTTTGTTGCAAAGTCAGAATCGTCTGGTGTTACCCAGTGGAGGTCAATTACTTGGGGGAGCCTTTTTTTTTGTAAAATAAGTGTTTGTTTATCAAAGATTTTCTGAAGATTCTCTGCAGACTATGACAAATTTTGCCATAAAAATTTAGGAATCCGATCAAATTTCTTTCGCAGTCCAAAGATTATACCCCCTAGTACTTGCTGATGTGGTTAGATTTGGTTAATTTGGCCTCATTTTGTTGGAAACAGTATAGCTTGATTGAAGCATCAAGCCTCTTAGACTGGGCAGGCGCCTGCCATGTTGATTTTGGGCAATATTGGATACAGACTCATATTCGTGAGGCGCCTGTGACGAAAACTCCTGTTGAACCAAATTCTCATTGGCAAGGACCATATGCTGCCCTAAGATAAAAAATGGATTGAAATGTGCAGAAATGATGTGCCCCAATTATTTTAGGGCATTTGCTACATGAAATGAGGGTATTCAATTGACTTTTCTGTGGTTGATATGATACTTTGTACTCCTATTCATCAATTGTGTGTGTTATAATTAAAATCCCATTACTTATTTGGCCACAACAAGCACCAAAGTGCAGAAATGTGTTTTCGTCACAGACGCCTCCGACGGAAATGAAATTCTGGTCTTGTAATCTTGCAAAGCATCATCTATACAATATTTATTCTTGGTAGACTATGATACATTATTATGCAATGTCCTGACCTAAAATAATTACATTTCCAGCATATTTATCTAAATTTATTGCATTTTTAGTTTTTGTCACAGACGCCTCATTTCAACATTTTCCCCCCAAAAAAATATTTCCAGTCCATATAAGCAACTAATACTTTACCACAAGATGCCCCTTTTTGTACAGAGCAGCTTTGCAATTGCTGAAAGAAACCTTTTGGGGGCCCCTTTACCTGTGTGAAATTTGGATTTTCCTCATTTTTTTTCCATCTTGGCAGACATTCAACACTCAAGGCTACAAGATTGGTTTTAGTGAATCCTCTAATGTTTCATTTTCTCAAAACTAGACATAATGAGGATTTGTTAGAGCAATTCTGGAGCTAATATTTTGATAATTATGTCCGGGCTCTCACAAATAATTTTTAAAGATATAGTTTTGCATTCTTGTATGCTTAATCCAGTTAGTAATAGGTACTTGCAGCCTAAATTTCAAGTTGCTGTGATTGTCCTAACTTGTTATAGAGCAATCCTAGAGTTTTCGTCACAGACGCCTCACAAAATTCACTGATATCTGGTTGACCATGAATAAAAAGTGCAGTTCTTGGAGGAAGCCAGTCCACCAGGGGTTTTCATGAGGACAAGATGTTGCATTATCAATATAATACACTTTTGTAATGTTATCTTGACTTTTATCTTTCTGTACTGTGTGCACCAGATATGTGCACTTTTTCTGACATTCACCCTTATATCATCATAGATGAGACATATGGAGTGAAATAATATGGACACAGATTCATTTCTAGACTTCAGTGACACGAGAAAAGAAAATTGGGGAATAATTTACTGTAGTGTATTAACTGTCAGGTATCTTTGGATCAGTCATGATAGAACATATTAAGCTATCCTTTTGTATGAATTTGAGTTACCTATACATTCAAGACTCAATGTGTTATTAACTAATACCATTGAATACTAGTATTAGTTTTCTTGGGATCACTTCCTACTATTCCATGTAGATGACACTACCGCTTGTATCAAGCGTATGGCATAGGGAACAGCTCAAAGCGCACTAGGAGTGGAACTAACAGACTGTGTCCAAGGTATACAACCTCTCGTTTCTCTGTTATTTGGGGGCAATTACATCCTACCATATGGGTAGGTGCTTTTCTCGAGCAAAATGCTTCCCCTTCAGGATATTTGGCATTTGGCAGAATGTGTATTCAAATCAATAAACTCAATGTGAACCATGTTAGATATTGATGTCCTGAATATGTCGCTACCTACATTGGTGCCATGACCAGGATTTCAGAGAGGTGAAAGGGAGGGGTTGGTTCAAGGACTTAGAAACATATATACATTTTGCTTGTTGGTATAAAATGCTTCAGACAGGTAAATATCGGTAATCATACAAAGGGCTACATATATAGTTATAGTGGTGGAAAAGTCAAGTATATATTATAAAAGTTCTACTACTGGTAGTACCTATGTTGTGTAAAATTCTAAGCAATGTTGAACAATTATGTCAATTTATACGGTCAAAAAGAAGGATAAGAACCTCATCCCCACTTAAACAGTGTGTAGGTTGATACTTTTGGTTCTACCTTTCTTAGCAAGGGTTTTGAGAGACATTTGACACGATAACATTCAAAAATAATAATAATAGAACAGGCAAGGGGTCACTACCACCAGGAATACGATCCAACATTATTACATTAAATGAATTTTGTGTGTGACAATAATAAGGAAAAATAATACTGTGCTATACACCACTATAGGGCCAGAGAGTAGCCAAATATCGCCTGGAGTCAGTTTGTAAACTGGTCCAGGGATGGTGCTAGTCTCCTACCAGCCGGAAGTGCATTCCAGCTTAATCCACCATAATAGGCTACACTTGTAGCATATGCTCTACTATTTGGAGTTAATAACTTTATAGTGGGTGCATCATGTTGTCTAGTCATTATGGCTCTGTCATCCTTATATGAGGAAGAATAAGATCTAGAGTACATATAGTTCAAAAGATGTATATACCTTCTGATTAAGTTTCACTAAGAGCACAGAGTGGTCTACAGTGTCAAAAGCCATCGTCAGATCAATAAAAGCTGATACAGTTGACTGACCTACATAAAGGCATTGTTTAATATCATCAGTGAAGGAAGCAATGGTATTGACTGTACTGAATCCTGATCTAAAGCCACCCTGATGTGGGGTTAGGATATTTTCTTTAACCAAGAAACCATACACACAATTATGTACAATCTTTTCCATCAACTTACAAAGTAGAGGTAATTAAGAAATAGGTCTGTATTTATTGACTAATTTAGTATCACCAGATTATGGAATAGGCGTGACTTTGGAGATTTTCCATGAGTCTGGCACAGTGTTTGTGGAAAAGGATAGATTAAAAAAAAAATCAGGAGCATGTTTGAGAACTTTCTTAAGTACAGATGTAGAGATATTAGAGATTGCAGAAGATTTAATAACATTAATATCATGTACTAAAATTAATACCTCTTGTATTTTAGTGGTAAAAGGGTCCATCTGGCTTCCAACAAAATCATCATATGATTTCCAGGGTATATATAGGTCTTTAGCTAACTTAGTAAGGTCAGTCCAATATTAGCAAAGTATTGATTAATAAAGTCAGGTACATCTTCACTGACAATGTGGTTGTTATTTTTGCTATGATCAACTGAATTTATATCTTTGGTCCTGTTTGGATGACCCAGAATCAGGATGTTTATTACATGCCAAAATTTTCTATGGTCATTTTTATAAGCATACCTGTTCCTTGAAGAAATTCTTTCAGATTTTATCAATAACTTTATTGGCTTTGTTTCTAGTGGTTGTGGAGATTTGCCAATCTTCTTCCATACCG
Organism: Acholoe squamosa; assembly: GCA_949317995.1. Lineage (NCBI taxonomy): Eukaryota > Metazoa > Annelida > Polychaeta > Phyllodocida > Polynoidae > Acholoe > Acholoe squamosa. Next base: position 79,933,983 of record OX439041.1, on the reverse strand, counting down.
GTACGTCTAGCTTCCCATAACTTAATGTTTTTATCTCTAATAATTTCATATATATTTTGGGTCATCCAACGATCCCTATGTTTCCTAACAAATATGTCCCAATCAAAAATTATCAAAGTCGTTTAACAGGGTTTCATCAGATATTCGGGAATATGAACGGCCTTCTATGTAGGTCTTTTCTTCAACAACTTTCCATTTCTTTCTAATCAGAAAAACAGCCAGATGATTCGAAATGTAATTATTACACACGCCAGCATTAATAAAGTTGAGTCGTAGATTGGTAAAAATTAAGTCTAGAATAGCTTTGTTCCTAGTACAATTTTTGATTTCCTGATTCAATCCAAAACCTTTCATTTTATTTAATAATAATTATTCATTAACAATGTCAGAGTCTTCAACCACATTAAAGGGGGGCTGGCATGGAAAATTAACAACATGGGTACCGATTCAAACAGCGATCATAAAATCACGGGAACCAGCGGAAAAATGGCGTCACCCTGATTGGTCAAGGGGTGATCACGTGACTTTTTAATATGGGCATGCATAACCATGCCAGGGCCCCTTTAAAGTTAAAATCACCTAAACCAATGATTTCAATACTGTCTTTATCTGTCCCTGTTTCATATGGGGTTTATTGATAGATATGCATTGGATTTCAATATCTCCATCTGATCTGTTAAGATGAGAATATAAGAAAGAGTCGTGTGGTACTCCATGCTTGATATACATACATACATACGCCGCCTCCAGTCTTAATATTACCCTTTACATCCAATACCTGGCGGTCAATTCGATAACAAATAAAACCATTAAACTGATAGTCAGTATCATTGTCCTCACATTTAAACCATGTTTCAGAGAAGGTGAGTATTTCAAGGTTGGCAGGGTAAATTTCAGCACAAATGGTTGCATAGTTAGCTTTTATACTGCGAGCATTTAAATGCATAAAGCAGAGACCTTTGGTGATCTGGAGACTAATTACATCAGTGTATTGCATGAGTATTTCACAAGTAGTTGTTCAATATAAAGAAATGATTTGTAACAATCATGGTAATTCTTGGTTGTGACCTCCTCCCCCGTATTACTTCTATAATTAATATATACCACAGTTTGGACATAGGCCTTTATGCCATCCTGTAAATTGGTATACATCCTTTGGATGGTAGTACTCACATTGGGAGCCTGGTACAGCTTTGAGGATATTCACAGTATATTTAAACTCTTAAAGGTAAAATATGTAGGATCAATACATATCATAATACTGTAGCACATTAGGTAGAGTAAAACAATTAATATCACACGGTCAAATAACCCTATGTATATAAACAGTGATACCATACACAATGAGCTACGAGTGACATTTAATCAAAGCAATTACACCATTCCATAGTTATTCAAGGATCAGGGTTTTCAAGCTTGCTGGTCGGCCATGTTGGCTGCATCCTGAAGGCGCACTTGCTCTGCTGTTGGTAGAGGTTGTTCTCCTGTGTGCTTGTATCTGAGCTTCATAAGGAACTCTCCCAGCTTATTGGCACACTCATGCCCATTATGAGCCACATTTTGGATTGTTATTGTACCTTTTTTCCCCAAATGAAACCCAGCTCCATATGTACGATTCAGGGTAACCTCATATAAATATTTTCCCTTTGAATCCACCAGTTTTACAGTAAATCAGGCTTGGAAATTTTGATATCAATTAACTTCTGCATTATGGCCTCTTCCATGTCATACCATTCCGTACTCTTCTTACAAGCCTTGGCTGCAAACATGCTATCCATAGGAGTTCTGTTCACTTTTCGTAGGACATTTATTTGGTTGGTGGCTGATTTTGATGTGGTAACAATGTTATAGGTGAAATATCAGTTTGATAAGGTGTGGTGGCTTGATGTCTTGGAATACATAAAGAAGTAGTCATTGAAAACATAAGGTAAGTAACCCTACACTGCTGAAAACTTGCAATTTCTGCTTCGAGTCCCTGCCGTACATGCTAACCCTGTGCCATATTGTTTCGCATGACTCATGTACTCAATAAAACGTTGTTTTTTTTTTTTTTACTTTCTGATTAAAAACGTCTTTATTTCAGGTTAAAAAATGTTTTTTAACCTAAAAGAAATGTAAATAAAAATATTTTTATTTGGCTGAAAATTGGTTGAAAAAACGTTTAAAATGTGTTGTTTTTTTTAAACCGAAATAAAAGCTTTTAAAACGTTTTTTTTTTAACCCAAACCAACAACGTTTGCAGGTGGGCAAAATCTGACCCTGTCTGAATCGACCTTGAGTATTTTCCACCTTTCCATATATTCCATGACAGACTCGGACAACACTTAACTAGGATGAGGTCTCAATATTTTACTGAAATTCACCGTTTGCTTTTTAACACTAGAAAAACATAGGTAAATTGAGATTTAAGCGCACCATTTAGAAAAGGTTTGGAAGAAAGGTAAAGGAAGAACAACTAAATGAAGTCCGTATCTAAAGGTAACAGACAAGTCACACATTTCTTGGGACATACTCATGGCTATACCTTATGTCAGATCTGCTGGCGTGCCTCCTGACTGTGAGGTCTAATCTCTTAAATTAATTGCTATCAAATCAAAAAGATCAGTCTCTAATTCAAGCACCATTAATCTAATTCAAGAGTGTATGACACCCCATTCCTCCAGGGCATTGTGGTCATTTTATAAATGGCTCTTGATTGCCTATCATATCAATTGACTGCCCTACCCCAGTAGGTCTAATGTCTTAACAGTCCAATCACACAGCTTCTGAGTATATTTCCCTGTTGAGAACTCATTAGCCTAAGCCTTTGTCGGCCACGCCAGCAGATTTGACATAAGGTGATGGGGGGACTGCTTCGCACTCCTTGGTTACGTCTTTCGGGGAGAAGCGCGAAAGGGTTCACGGCACTGCTTGGTTGTGTCTCAGTGCTGCCACCCTGTGGCTATTACACTAACCTACCATCTGGTGTGAAATCGTCCAGCTACAGTTTTTTTTTTGCTCACTGCCTGGGTCTTATCATCTTTGAAAGTGGTCATTTTTTAACAAGGGGGGGGGGGCAAAATAAATTCTCCCCTTTTAAGCGAAATAGCCTGCACACTACTAAAGATGTGGAGGGGGGTGGAAATATTTTCTCCATGCATGCATGGATTTTCAATAACACCCCCTGTTGTTAAAAGATGGCCACACCCTTTGATCATTTTTGAGTCACTGTGGCGTGTGTGTAGTAAGTTTAATGAGGGGTACGGGTACGTCCAGTCACCAAGAAAAGGGGAGTGAATTAAAATCCAAATACCTTATACAAGACTTGGTTTTGACAATTCTTTAATAATTCCTTAATTTTTGGCTATTACATAAAGCATAATAAAATTATCAATCAGCAGTGGATCTATTTCATCCCTCTTGTGCCCAGCAATATAATATTGGATAAAAGAAAATACAAGTATAAGAGAATAGACACAATCTTTTCGACTATTATTGCAACCTTAAATATCATGATGCAAGATCTTTGGTAGACCTCAGTTTCATTTCATTATGATGCACCAATGCATTGGTGGCAATTGATGCGTGAATGCTGCATTGGTGCATCATATGTATCCCATAGAGTTATAATGATGCATTAATGCAGCACCAGCGATGCATTCATGAATGCATCGCTGGTGACATACTAACGTACACTCTCAGCCCGCATTGTAAATCGGCTACAAATAGCCCTGTAATTAGGCAGGGGAACCACTTGTAGCTACCATACTTTGTACATCTGGTACGGGCTTTGATGCCTATACAAGGCAATATTGTAAGGCACAATAAAAAGCCTTGCACTGTATATGTACGTGGACGGGCTGACAGTGTAAGTATAAAACGTTTTATATACATGTTGACATTTGGCAAACTTAGTAACCTATTAAAAAAAATTTCTGAATGTTAAAAAAAGACCCGTTTTCATGTCAAGTGGGTCAACATGCCATCACCTCAGTGCAACAAGGCTGTAACTGACAATTTGGTAAAAATGAATTTTCTTCTATCCTGACATCTATTGACCCTTCACTATATACCTATTCTAAAAGTACTGAAACTCTATCTATGAGTTGTGTACCTATACAGGGCCCAGTGTAATATTGTTGTACAGAGTATCAGCTTAATGTTATACTAATAGGAACACTTCTTTTGCCTCTCCTATAAAACTTGTAAAATGCAGTTACAACCTTGTTGCACTAATCGACGACTTAAAAGCCACACCTTATATCATACATGAGGTGTTAGGGAGTGGTCATTATTTATCAACAGGGGGGGTGGGTTTGAAGAGGGGGGCGTAAACAATTCAGAGCCCTCCCAAGGTGGGAGGCTAAGAATTTTTTTACCCCTCTTGAGGGGGGGGGGTAAAAAAAGTACCCTCTTTTTAGCAAAAATAACCTGCGCGCTACTATAGATCAAAGAGGGGCGCGAAATTCTCCGCACCTCAGGCACTGGGCCAGGGGGCCGCAAAAGATTTTGACTGCTGTCGAGGGGGGCATAAAGAATTTTTGCACATCCATGTGAACCCCCCCCCCCCCCCCCTATTTTCATACAAAATGCCCACTTCCATAGGGTAGCAGTACACAAACCGCTCAAACAGTTAAACCATGCGTTGTAAGGTTGAAATCAATATATCAACACAACAGTTAACGATGCATTTCCTCCTGACCTTATTGTCCCAATGGTAGATCTACATATGTTGATTCTTCTGTTTCATTTTGGCTAAATAATCCAGGTACGGCATCTATTCATCATGATGAACAGTAGGATAATGTGCAGAGTTATAGAATCTACATGTACATACAAGAAATCACTTCTCCTTCCATTATTTTCTGGACCATTTTATTCACTAGGCTTGTAGTCTGTTCCGTCCTGACATAGGTTTATAAATACTGTCCTCATAGCGTCTTTGCGAAATCCTTTTTGTCGAAACGACGTCGCCGTCACGTCATCTTGACGTTGCTTTTATATCATTATTACGTCATCATGACGTCATTATTACGCCATCATGACGTCATTATTACGTCATCATGACGTCATTATTACGTCATCATGACGTCGATGTGATGTCAGTGGTACGTCATGTGAGGTAGCCAAACATCCTGAGTAGAGCCAGTATGAGAGCCACCCCTATGATGGTTTTCAGGGACAGCATAAACTGTGTGGTGCTGGGCCGCACTGCCTTGGTCTTGGACCTATCTGCTGTATGTGTGGATTAGAGATAAATGTATATGTGAGAACAGGGGGGAAATGACATTAGCGATAGAACATAATGCATGAAGTATGAAAATGCCTACCTCAATGACTTGTTTAAGCGCCAGGGTCTCAAATAAGCGCCGGGGTCTAGGGGTACTGAAATTGATCTTAACCACTAAAAAACAGTATTCAAATAAGCGCCTGTCTCATATAAGCGCCGGGGTCTAGGGGTACTGAAATTGATCTTAAACACTAAAAACAGTATTCAAATAGGCGCCTGTCTCATATAAGCGCCGGGGTCTAGGGGTACTGAAATTAATCTTAAACACTAAAAAACAGTATTCAAATAAACGCCTGTCTCATATAAGCGCCGGGGTCTAGGGGTACTGAAATTAATCTTAACCACTAAAAACAGTATTTAAATAAGCGCCTGTCTTATATAAGCGCCGGGGTCTAGGGGTACTGAAATTAATCTTAAACACTAAAAAACAGTATTCAAATAAGCGCCTGTCTCATATAAGCTCCGGGGACTAGGGGTACTGAAATTAATCTTAAACACTAAAAAACAGTATTTAAATAAGCGCCTGTCTCATATAAGCACCGGGGTCTAGGGGTATTGAAATTAATCTTAAACACTAAAAAAGTATTCAAATAAGCGCCTGTCTTACATAAGCGCCGGGGTCTAGGGGTACTGAAATTAATCTTAAACACTAAAAAACAGTATTCAAATAAACGCCTGTCTCATATAAGCGCCGGGGTCTAGGGGTACTGAAATTGATCTTAACCACTAAAAAACAGTATCTAAATAAGCGCCTGTCTCATATAAGCGCCGGGGTCTAGGGGTATTGAAATTAATCTTAAACACTAAAAACAGTATTTAAATAAGCGCCTGTCTTATATAAGCGCCGGGGGTAGAAGGGTATTAAAATATACCTCAAGCACTAAAAAGAGTATGAATAAAGACTATCGTGATACTCCACGTATAAGGCGCTTCTTATAGACGAGGATAGGCCTCTGGTACACCTTATAGGATGCCGAAATGCTTAGGGTAAAATCTTCTCAATGTCTCTCCTGAATTCAGAATTAGTTTTAGGCCATTGATGGATGTCTTAGCTACCCATAGGTTTTCGAAACTCGAAAATCCTTTGGTTGATTATACACCTGACGTAATTCTATTTTAGATTTTTCAAGGAGATCCTTACACACTGGGTGTTAGAGTATCTATGTCATGTTAGCAGTGATTTGTGTTGAAGCCTTAAAGTATAATGAAAATACATTGCAGATCTTGATTTAAGCAACCCCCCCCCCCAAAAAAAAAAAAAAAAAAAAAAACCAGCTCCACAAATTTTCTTGTGTGAATTGATGGCTAAACTGCAATGAATGAACCAGATATGAGAAGTTGAAGACAATAAGAACAACTTAACTTATGGTTTGAAATGAAATATGGAGAAAGAATGAAAGAGAAAGATTCAAATGATACGAGTAGGTTTGGAGATGCTGACGAATTTTCTATTGTCTGGGTTTTCTCATCTATTTGTTCTAAATTATAAGTATATGCCATCAGGAGTTCTTTCTGTGCTAACAATTACCACTTAAACTGATTGAAAGATAAATATTACATATCATGTCAAACAATATACAGCCCCCAAAATCCCAAATGATAATTCTATAACTTGTGATTATGTAGAATGATATAGAATTCATAACTTGTTATGAAATTAATACGCTAATTTATTTGATTCGATGGATATTTGACTATACTAAATATATTGTCAAAAGGAGGACAGGTCGATTTAAACCTGAAAGTATTTTAGCCTATACCAAATGAAAGCCCTGATGTCAAGCATCTTAATATTTGCTGTGAGACTTCTGAAATGTTTGGAGGTGATGGGTCACCCAATTTTGCCAAAATGCCAGGTACAACCTTATTGCACAGAGAAGACAATATACAGAGCAGGAGAAGTAAAAGGTTCACTTGAGCCTGTAAAGGAAGGCACAAGCAGTAGCCCATCGATGGAGCAGTTGGCATCTTGCCCTGGTGAGAATTCTTTTTTAATTGATGAGGTCAATAAGCAGAGAGAAAAATACTAACAATGATGACGTGAGTATATATATATATATATATATATATATACATATGTATGTATGTATATATGTATGTATGTATATATATATGTATATATATATATACATATATATATACATATATATGTATGTATATATATATATATATATATATATATATATATATATATATATATATATATATACATATGTATGTATGTATGCATATATGTATGTATGTATGTATGTATGTATGTATGTATGTATATATATATATATATATATATATATATATATATATATATATATGTGTGTGTGTGTGTGTGTGTGTGTGTGTGTGTGTGTGTGTGTGTGCTACTTACATTCTCTAGACATGGTGAGTGTGTACACAGACGTGGCAGAACTCAGTAAATATAGAGATAGTGTATCCTCAACTCCTGTAATGCACCTGTATAGTGGTGATCTGGGATGTCTGTGTGATGTACTGAAAGTGTACTTGTACCTGTACATACAGTGGATCTGTGATGATGGTGATCTGACTCTGACTGTTACCATGTGTGCATCATTACTCACATACCGTCTGCTGCACCTGCACCTATCTACATCTCTACGTCAAGTACACTCTAAAAACTTACTATTGAATCTATAGGCATTCCCACATATCATTTTCTGTTTTTGAAATTTTTGTTGTTCACCTAAAGAGGCTACTAGGAATAAAAAATTCACATATCACTCTTCCCACTAATTGTAATAGTTGGGGCTATGTTTAATTTGGGCTTCGAAGTGAACCTGCTGGACAATTCTCTGAAATTTTACATGCAGGCTCATTTTCACCCACTCCTTCAACCTAGATGGAGAGCCAACACAGATTTTTATCTGAACCCCCAAAATCAAAGATGGCCGCCAATTGGGCATATATTTTCAGTATGATTTTCTAAAATCTTTATTTATCAATAGGACCGATTATGCAGGTATCGAACAGCAGTCATACCCTGTTCGGGGTATTGGTACCTAGGGGGCCTCCCACCTGTGTGACCCAGTCCCCTACCTGTCACACACCTCTCACCTGCACTCCACTCACCTGCACAGGCAGGCCCAGACAGTTCAGCCCAGTCACTCCACTCACCTGCACAGGCAGGCACAGACATTCAGTTCAGCTCAGCTCTGTCTGTTTATTTTTTCTTTTCTTTCTTGTTTGATTAAGTTGTTAATAAATAGGCCGGCGTATTCGCACAGGCCCAAGTGGCTACCTTGTTCCTGTTTCTCCCTCGCTAGGATCAATATATCTCAAAATGATGGTATTTACTCCCTCTTTAAATACAGATGGGGAGCCAAAATGAGTTTTCATTCAAACGCCTTAAAAATCCAAAATGGCTGTCAATTGGGTATCAATTCTCATCTTTTTACTCTAAAATCCTTATTTATCATCACGACTAGCCATGTAGTACCGTAATCTCCCGCCTATAAGGTGCACCTAGAGTTTTAGAATATGGTCAAAGAAATAAAAAAAATCATAACTTCTCTTCTACTGAATGGATTCCACCATTTAGGGAGTTTTTATTGAATCCCTCTCATTTTTACGCTACTAGTAGTCAAGAAATGAATCAAGATTACATTATGTCAGTTGCCCTTGAAACACCTTGGGAAGATGTCAAAGGTCACCCAATTTTACGTCAAATTGACACATAACCCCGCCAAAACTAGCTCATCAGCATTCTATCGCAGTTCATCCTATCTAAGGCTAGAGGGGCAGAACAATAAAGGTGTTTGAGCTGCCCATTCATGTATGCCCTCCCCAAACCCATCACCTACCATTTACAGTGGTAGTCTACACAATTAGCTTCAGTTTGCACCCACTCCCATCCCTCTATAGGTGAGGGTTCACAAGACACATGCTATGGTATTGTGGCTAATATGAGAAATACAGAAAAACTGGTTCAATGTAAAACTATTAATCTGGTGCACTGTTTAGTTTTAGGAGGATCTCTGGTAGCTCCAACAGTTACCGTTTACAGTGTACCTACAACTGCCAGTTACAACCCAGCAGCCTAGAGTTTAGTCCTCACTTTACAGCAACAACAGAACAATATCACCCATAGCAACACTACAGGGTGCATTATTTATACCTGATGGGGAGTGGGCAATCCCATTTCGATTCTCTTTTCTCAACATGATATGCATCGATTGGCTGAGTCAAAGTAATACCAGTAACAAAAAAAAACACAAAAAAAAAACAGAAATGAACTAAAGATAAAGTAAATCAATAAAGATCTAAAAAATTGATACATAGACAAAGGTGCACGAGAATTGGGCAGCACTGAGGCTTTGCCTCATGTGATAATCCTCAGTGCTGACCAATTCGAGTGCTCCTTTGTATTTATCTCAAGTTATTTTAGTCAGATATGTTCAAAATTCTATTTATTCGGCATTAGAAATTATTTTATCATCAGTTAATTGACCATTTTTTGGATGTTTTCCCTGGCAGTGTGATACGGGGGAGGGTTATCACACTGTGGGGTGTGATACAGAGGTTCTTGGTTAAACCTATGGGGCTGCCGTATTCAACTTGAGATGATAATATTTTCCACTGAGAAGCCTTAGTATCAAATTTCGTCGAACCTGAGAGGCATTTTTCGACCCTCCTTAACTGAACTATCTGTCAAGGAATCCCCAGTCATGGTCATAGATACTGAATCCCCTGCACTGAACATAGAATTTCCAGTCATACTCATAGAGACTGAAATATATGGGGCCCTGATTGAAACGACCCCAGTCAAAAAGGACCCGGTCAGAAAACCATTGACTTGATGGAGGAGTAATTCCATGTGGATGAGTTCGACTGGTGACTGGTTACTGGTGACCGGTGCCTGGATGCCCTATCACACCGTCGTATTGCCCATGTACATGTGTGCGCAGAGATATCTATGTGAGATATTGGTTATTAGTATTGAATACTACATTATAAATTATGTAGCATACACTCTCAGCCCGCATTGTAAAGTGGCTACAAATAGCACTGTAATTAAGCTCTGTGTGATACAGAGGTTATTGGTTAAACCTATGGGGCTCTCGTATTCAACTTGAGATAAATAATATACTGTCAGAATTTAACCCTTTGAAAGCCACTGATACATTAATATACTGTCAGGATTTAACCCTTTAAAAGCCGCTGATGCATTAATACATCATGTTCACTGGTCGGTATAATGCTCGCAAATGAAGTGCTGGTGAGCAGTCTGGCCAGCACTTCATTGGTGAATTATGACGACCTGCATCAGCGGCACTTCAAGGGTTAAAGAGTTAGTCTTCATAGCTATTAGCCCTGGTGAATAACTCACCATGGCTAAGTGAGTAACTCACCACCCTTACCTGTACAGCATAGTGTATCATGCTTTATCTCAAGTTGAATACGAGAGCCCCATAAGCTTAACCAAGAAACTCTGTATCACACCCCACAGTGTGATAACCCTTCCCCGTATCACACTCCCTGGGAAAACATCCAAAACAGTCAAATAACTGATGATAAAATCATTTCTAATGCCAAATAAATCGAATTTTGAACATATCCGACTAAATTAACTTGAGATAAATACAAAGGAGCACTTGAATTGGTCAGCACTGAGGGTTATCACACTCGGCTTCGCCTCGTGTGATAACCCTCAGTGCTGACCAATTCTCGTGCACCTTTGTCTATGTCTAATTAGAAATTAAAGGCCATTGGCTCCTTGGTACTTATTAATTTCAATACTGCTGACCCCTCAGTCCTTATTTGAGATGGGTGATTATTTGAATACTAACATTTTTATTTTATCTGATTTCATTACCCCTTCATCCAGGCGCTTATTTAAGACTGGCGCTTATTTGAAATGCTGGCTTGTGAATAAGCCAACAATATATATGATGATTATGACCTGTACAGTGTAAATGGGGTGAAGGCATAGACCATCTGGTGACTGTGAAGTACCTGTATGCTATATGTACACATGTTTGTCACATTGATTTAACACGACTTGTCAATATACTCTTACCAGACTGCCCATGTTAGTCTTTTAAGTGCCAAACAGTACTTTAACCCCTTAAAAGCCGCTGGTGCCCATTGGTCGGCGTGATGCACCAATGTGCTGCTGAGACTGCTTGCCAGCACTTTATTGGTGCATCATGCCGACCCTCCAGGACTCTATCAACCCTGCAGGGTCGGCATCATGTATGGATGTAGCACTGGTTAGTTACTCACCCTGGCTGCATTCATGCATAATGACGACCAATGGGCATGATGCACTCATGCATTATCAGCCCTCAAAGGGTTAAATATAAAGGCATGGTGAGGGAATCTACACGATGACACCATATTGAACCTGTAGGCTGGTTAGTAGAACCTTCTCTCGATTCCAATTACCAATCATACGTTTTATCCAAAAAGTTGGTCTGTATTGATTCTAGATATCCGTTTATTTTGATTTGTCTAAATAATCCAATTTTATCCATTTTAGGTGAGTCGCTTTGAACTTTGAACACGATTGAGGGTGAAACGGTATGTACATAGTACACAGTCTGGCCATGCTTATAGCCTGGATTTAGTGTAGAATAATGTATCATGCTGATTGGTTGTCATGATGCATGAATGCATTATTGAATCAATGGCCCTTAAAGGGTTAATGTATTCTAAAGAAGCAGTCTGCATTCAGTCTGTTGAGTTACTCACCGGGGATGTATTTATACATTATATTGACATAGGCGCAATGTATCAGTTATCAATAAGTTAGTCATCTAAATTATCTCTCTGAATTCATTTGATCATGTTTTATTATGATCCTGATTCATACAGTCAGTAAAAACGTTATTTCTTTCAGAAACAGAGGTGGCCGGTGCATCCAGACATCACTGTGAGGGCAGCCCTTGAAGGGTTTCAGTATACGGTCATACGTGAAGAGTTTTGAGAAGCACGCAGATATGTGTTAGATAAGGGTCCAATTGGGGCTCCCTACTACTGGCCCCTAGGATACTAGTCTATCTATTTGAAAAAGATAAAAGTCTTCATTGCATTGACTGTTTTTGCAAGTAAAAGATATCCCCTGATTTATTTCATATTTTTCTTTTCCTGATTCTTTAAGACTTTTGTAATTTCTGATATTTTTTCCTTAGATTTCTTTTACCCCAACAAATGTAGAGTGTCACTGCATCAGTCAGCATCACCATCCCCTGTGGGGAGGTTCTGAACACGTGTGACCTATGGTAATTGCCCATTTAGGTGGCCGGACAATTTTAATACCTCTGTACTACTGGCTATTATTTGGGGTAGGAGCTTATTCTAATACTCTCTTTTTGGTGCTTCAGATTGATTTTAGTACAACGCAACCCTGGTGTTTATTTGAGATAGATGGATAACCAAGCACTTGGGTCGTTCAGGCATTTTCTTTTTCCTAACAGCTCTAGAGAATGTCTATGCAGGCTATTAGACCGTTCCCATAGGATGATATATCGCCAAGGTATACATGATCCAACAAGTTTTTTTTTTATTATATCACCAATAAACCAGTACATACTGAGTGGGTGAGGTGGAGGAGGATTGTGGTTGCTAACAACACAGTAACCAACTGGAGGTAGGAATGGTTAGACACAATACATACAGGGGGCAGCACCTATAGAGGCTGCTGGATGAATACAAAATACCGGTACCTCACTAATACTCATATAATACATTATATATCACATAGTATATTGGAAATTTGAGGATCACTAGATTATCACTTGTCATTAAGGAAGGCCGTACGTGCCAACCATTTCGAGGTTTAAACAATACCTATTTTATACAAATATATTATTTGTTCCTCTGTGGAAATGGATGGAATTAATATGGATTTTTATTTCCTATTGATGTATTTGCCCAGCTAATCAAACCTATCACTGCTTGTCCACAACCTGTTCCTTTAAAACATGATGAGAGATTGGTATTTTCTCAGCTCCTGCAGCATATCAGGTCTCTAAAAAATCACGGGGTGTTTTTAATACCACAGTCTCTGGCCATAGGACGCTATTTTCAGGCTGTTTGGATACCCATGCCGCTTTATCACCCTATCAGCCTTTGTCTCATGCCATATGGGTTATTTTTAGACTGATGTCACTAATGGTCCACCATACCAGACATGAGTGTCCTTCATGACAGTTGATGCGCATTGTTACGCATAATAGAACTTTTCCAATGTTGATATTTACATTGAATACATAATAGGTGCACACTCATACCTACTGGAAAGTTACAATTTTCAGATGATTCAGTTTGCTCTATGGAATAATCCTAGGTCTTTGTTCTCTTGCGCCTTGATTTCATGATTTTTTATTTTTCTTTTAAGATTGGTATGTCACTACATGACAGTTTTGCATGCCCAATTATGTCTTTCCCATAGATGCTGGTCTCTCTTCTTTTTTTAGAATTGCCTTTTGTGAGGCATAACTTGAAGGTTTCCTTAGGCGTTCGATATTGATTGATTTCTGGGTTGTTTTGCCGTCTGAAAAATGTCTTAAATGTACTGTGTGTGGAGAGCATACTTCTGTGACCATATAGGGTCCTGCATATGTTGGTTGGAGCTTTTTACTGGTGCTCGGTACCAGCAAGTTGGGAACGTACATATATAATATGTCACCTGGGTCGTAGGCGGTGATGGATCTAATTGTATTGTTATGCCTTTCTTTCATAATCTCATGGCAGTTTCTCAGATTATCTGAGGTGATTTTCTGAGCTGACTCTCTTTGCTTCAGCATGTGTAAAACCATTTCCTTTTCATCTTTGAATTCTGTTTTGTTAAACAGGGCCAACGATGAATCTGTTGGTAGCAGTGCTTGTTTCCCGAAAATCAAGAAATTGGGTGAGTAACCAGTGGCCTTACTAACCATGTTGTTTAGGCTGAAAACTACTGATTGTAGGTACAAATTCCAGTTTTTCTGGTCTTTGTAAATATATGACCTCAGGGCGTTTTCTATCGCCTGATTACTTCTTTCACACAATCCTTGACTCTTTGAGTGTAGTGCACTCCCGAAAACCTGTTTAATTCCGAATTTTGAACAGAATAATTTTGTCAAATATGAATGACGCGCTGCTCAATTCCTTGCAGTCCCAAGCGGTGATATGCATGGATGAGGGATCCACGACTACCTGTATGTACCTGCTTCCGTTCCTTGCTTCCGGTAAAGGTCCTATACTGTCTACAGTGACATGACTGTATGTGGTGAGTATTGGCTCTCTTATTTTCATTGGTAGTTTCAAGCGTTTGGGTTTCTTGTTTGTGATCAGACATGTGTGGCAAGTTCCAACGTAGTTGGTTACGTCGGTGAACATGTTGGGCCAGAAATACCTATATCTAATCAGCCTATATGTTTTATTATGCCTAAATGTTATCCTAATGGAGCATTATGCAGTGTCTCCATTAATCTATGGGTCCATATCTTTGGTATGATAACTTGCAATTCTAATTCTCTTCGTTGACTAAAAATTGAAGAATTCATTTTGAACAGTATATTGTCGATGACAAGGAAGTTATTGTGTCCCAACAGCATCTGTCTGTTAAGGTGGTTGTCCTCCGGTAGATTGTTGTTTTCTATGTAACTCTTCATGTTGATACAGAAATTGTCCTTGCCTTGGGCCTTAATAAGGTCCTCTCTTGTTGGTGTTAGTTTGTTGTGTTTTGAGAGTTCTATGATAGATTTTTCTGCGAGTGGAGCTGCTTTGGCAATTATTTTAGATCGTTTTATCTTGGCTGTGGATCTGGAAATTGCGGGTTTGAGCTTTTTGGCGGGTCTACCCCTCTTTCTGGGTTCAGACTCCGTCTGAAGCTTCGAAGAATCCTTGTATGTTATGGTAGGGTCCTTTTCTTGCATTGTCTTTGCTCTTGTGATTGTATTCAATTTGTGCTCCTTTGTTGAGGCTTTTGACCTTCTTGGTTTTTTGTATTTTCCGGTGCATGTGTATCCTGCTTTCTTTGCTTTGTCTCCCCATGTTTCTCCGTCCTTCGATATTGATCTGGGTTTGAAATGCAGTATTGGAGTTTTGGTAATTATGTCGTCTTTGTGGAATGATTTAGTGATAGTTATGTTGGAGAATTTGGTCTCCTTGAGTGGTATGACGATCTTTCCTTTTGTCTGTATTGGTAGTGGTTCATCCTCCTGCTGTGGATATCTGATTCGGGATAAGTAGTCCGCTATTATGTTTGCTTTCCCTGCTAGGTATTTTACTGAGAATTCAGTGTAACGGTAGAATTTACTGATTGCATACACGACACCTATCATTTCGCGGTCTGTTGTGCAATATCGTTTTTCTTGATCTGTCGATTGATCTGTCGATTGGTCTATAGAATCCATTTTCGTCTTGTTGTGTCAGGCAAGCTCCGATTGAATACTTTGAAGCGTCAGTAAAGATTACGAATTCCTTGGAGTGGTCTGCAAACTTTAAGAAAGCATCTTTGTCTATCACCTTCTTTATTGTCTTGTATGCTCTATGGCATTCGGTTGTCCGGACAAATGGCACATTGTCTGTGGTCAGTTTATAAAGTGGTGACATTACCTTTGCAAAGTCTTTAACAAATTTCTTATAAAAATTTGTCATTCCATTGAAGCTCTTCACCTCGGATTTGTTTTGTGGAATTCCGGCGACTTTCAGTGGCCATATTTTATTTGGTGATAGTGAGACTCCTTTTTCAGATATTCTGAAGCCTAAGAAGTCTATTCTTTTAAATCTGAATTCACATTTTTGTGGTTTAAATTTCTGATTTCCCTTGATCACTATTTTCATCACTTCGTCCAAGTCTTGCAGGTGTCTTTCCCAAGTTGGGCTGTACACGGCTATATCATCCACGTAAGCACATGCGTTACAGCATTTGCATTTTGCCATTAGGTGTTCCATTATATCCTGATATCTGAGTCCACTTATGTTTATTCCCATTGGGATGGAATTCATTACATAGCGTTTTCCATTTGCTGAGAATGCCGTTATGTATTTTGACTCTTCTGCCAAAGGGATTTGGTGGTATGCGGCGAATATGTCCATCTTGCTGTAATATTTTGCTTTTGACTCTCCAATGGTGTTAATTAGATCTTCAGCTCGTGGGAAGCTATAAGAGAAGGTCTTGAGGCATTTATTGGCGTTACGATAGTCTATAACTATGCGCCAACCATCGGGTTTGGAGAGATCCATTCCTGGCTTTGGTACTAGGAACGCTGGTGAATTGAACTCACTTGGATATTTCCGCTTTCCTTGGTGACAGTCTGTATGGAGGTTTACACGCTATATTGTTTTTGTCCTTCAGTTCTAACGTAATTGTAGAGTCTATTTTCTTTCCAATGATGTTCTCATTGGTTACAAAGGCTTCTCTATTTCTCATCAATATTTCTTCCAGTAGTTCTTTTTGGATTGATGTCAATTCATCATTTATTTTATATTTTGGCTTTTCATTTGGTCCTCTGAGATGTTTCAGAACTTCTTCTCCACAGTTTATAGGGGTGAAGACTGGTTGTTTTTCTTTTGGATTTTCTAGTGGTATCATTTGGGGTTTCATCTTGTAGTGGGTTAAAAATTCAAACTGGGGTGAACTTTGGTATTTTGATTTGTTCCTCTGTAACGTTTGCTATGATGACTCTTATCAAATTGTTATTTCCTTTTGGTTTGACCATGATGTGTTTCAATACTTATTCTTTTTCATGATGGTTGTTTTCGGATATTCCTAACACTCCTGATAAATTTATGTGTGAGGCTACGGTTCCCGTTGTTTGCAGTTCTGAATTTGGTGATACGATGGTATTCTTTATCAACATAATATTGGTTGATATCTTCTCCCTTGAGTCTATGCATTTGATCGAACCACTGTATTTTCTGATGACATTTAGTCCTAGGATTATTGGTAGGTTCAGTTCTTCCATTATGTACAGTAGGAAATTTACTGTTTCCTTGCCAATTTTCATGTTTATTCTCACTGCTGACTTCGCTGTTACTTTGCTACAATCTGCTAATTGGACTGTCATGTTGGTTGGTTGTCTGTACACGTCTGGGTTTATTTGATGTATTTTGTGATACATGGATTTAGTGATGAAACTTAGTGTTGCTCCTGTATCTATCGATGCTTTTGTTCTTATTCCTTCTGCTTCTGTGTCTAGGACTCCATCATCTAATGGTGCTGAGATTTTAATTGCTGGTCCGTGATTGCATATATGTTTCTTGAGTGTCAGGAATAATTTATTTTCATCCTCACTTTCTGTGTCCAAGTCATTTTGGTCTGAGTTTAAAATGTCTATTGTGGTTGTTGAGATTTCATCAGGTTGTGTGGCACTGAGCATGTTGATGCCCATCGGGGATCTATCGGTGGGTCTCTTGCTGATTCTCCCTGAAACCTATTTGTTACTGCTATTTTCTTGAGTGTTGTCCTCACTGTACTGATCACTCACCTCCTGGGCTGTATCTTCTGTTACCTTCTTGCTTGTTGGAATTTCTATTGCTATTTCCTTTGTTGCTACTTCATTTGTCATCGCTGCTGTTGTAACCCTTGTTGTTGTCCCTTCTTGAATCGCGATGATTCTTATTATCGTATTCTCTGTCGTTGTTGCGATCGCTGTTGCGGTCTTGGTATCTCCCTCCTGATCTTGATCTTGATCCCTGATAACTTTGGTTACCTGATCTAGAATTTGAGTAGTAATCTCTGTTTCCACTCCTTGATTGGCGGTAGTCATTCCTGTCTTCATATCTGTCGCTTGAGCTTCCGCGTCTGTTGTCGTTGCGCTCTCTGTCGTAATTGTCCCGTCTAGATTCTCGAGATTTATTGTTTTAATTTTGGTCTTTTCTGTCATATTTTCTGTCGTCATTGTAACAACGGTTGTTATCTCTTGGAGAGTTCCACTCCTTCATCTGATTTAGTCTCTTTTCTTCTTTTCTCTTTGATTCAATGAATTTCAGTTGGGCCTCTTCCTGCAATTCTATTCTTACTGCTGCTCTCTCAACATCCTCTAGGGTCTTGATGCTTGTGTCAAAGCGTAGTAAGCTTGCCATGTCATCCCCTAGACCTTTAATCATGGCTTCGAGCTTACCTGCATCGTTCTTGTCGCTGTTTTTTAATAGTATCTGCATTTCTGTGCAGTATTGTTAGATTGTTTTATTGGGCTGGCACTTTCTGTTTCTCCATCCTTCCATGATGCTTTGTGGCGTCTCGCCTTTGAAGTGTGTGAGAAATTCGGCGTAGATGATGTCTGGATTGTCCAGCTTGAAGTCGTTATCTCTGACATTATTATTGAACCAAGATAGTGCCTTGCCGTCCAGGCAACTTCTTAGAAGGTTTCTGTGCTTCTTTTCGTCTCCTTCTGCTATTGCCTTTAGATAGAATTTGAAATTCTTTATGAACGTATCGGCATTCATAGCACCTGTTGTGTGTGCGAATTTCTCTGGTGGCTTGATGTGGTTCGATATACGGTTATTGGTAGTTGGGGGTGCAATGTTGGTGTGTATTACTACTCTATTTCCTTGTGCATCAAAATATCCCTTGATGACATTCTGATGTTGATATGGAGGTGGTTAATTGTTTTGCTGGGGATTTGGATTACATTTTGGCTGACTGAATTGTTCAGTTGTTTTTGTTCTGTCTCTAGGTCCCTGTAGGTGACTTTCTGGTATTCCCGGGCTTTTACCCTGCTGGTTGGGGCATCCTAGATTGCCACTGATTACTGGGGTACCTAGGTACACATTGTCATATACTGCGCCATGCTTGTAACTTTCGGTGATGTGATTGATTGTCTCTAAATTGTCTTGGTTGCATGCTGATACGTAACCAAGGTTGTACATGGGGTCCGGGACATTGCATTCCATCATCTCTAAAACTCTGGTTATTTTTTGTTCTAGATTGCCAATCTTACCATTTATAGTGTTCACTTGGATGGTTGTGTTTTTGAGCTTTCCTCCAAACTGTCGATGCTTGATCTGGTTATGTCAAACATTGATTTGGTCAAAGACATCTCGTTCTCTTGGTCTCTCATGATTCTACTATACAAGCTATCCATTGTTGATTGTAAATCAATATGCTGCTTTTCCAGAATTATTTCTGTAGTTTCTCTTTGACTGCGTAGGGTTTGGTGTATATTTTCTGATTGTGTACTTTGGTTTTTGATTGATGATTGCAGTTTTGAGCATTCTAGTTTCAGTTCTGCTCTGATCTTATTGATTTGACTGTCAGTGTATTCAGTCAAGTGACTGTCCAGATCCCTGATTCTGTCATCCATGTTGGCTATTTCAACGATTTCTGATTTTCTCACATTCAGTCTCTCTATTCCTTCTTCTAAGGATAGATTTGCACGGGTACTCTTCTATGTATGTTGCTTTATGGGATTAATTTTAGCTTCTGCACCTGTTCCTAGGTTTATGTAATCGTGCTCTGATAGCGTATATGGCCAGATTTCCTGGGGACGTACAAATCTCCCTGAGAAGGCCCCAAATATGAAATTCAGAAAAGGAATTAATCACTTTATTACATTGAAAGAACAATGT
Source organism: Acholoe squamosa (assembly GCA_949317995.1). Classification (NCBI taxonomy): domain Eukaryota; kingdom Metazoa; phylum Annelida; class Polychaeta; order Phyllodocida; family Polynoidae; genus Acholoe; species Acholoe squamosa. The sequence goes on along the minus strand of OX439041.1, from coordinate 79,914,200 downwards.
CTTCGCTCCTTGGAACCACCAATTATACACAGTTATCCCTACCGGTTCCATTTTTATAGCTGTGTGATAACAATTTGTCACTTTTTGTGTCCATCCGACAGATTTAATCAGTGATATCATTTTGTTACCAATATATACACCACAGAAACTTCTAATTTTGTTTACCAGCTCTTACAGTATACAAGTTTAGTAAGCTCATGAATAAACATCACTGTTCAAAAATCTGTTGAGATATAGGCTGATGAAATTCAGCCATCTTGTGAAAAAATGAAAGTTCTTGTCAAAAATGGTATTTTCCCTCTAGTTCTCTAGAAAATGCTTAAATACTCATTAAAATCAATCTACATTAAGTTCAGCATGCCTGCTCTAAGAAATAATGTTCATCATAACCTAATGGACCACCAACTCAGCACAGCATTAGCTTGTAATGACCCTAAAATTCAGACTTTATCTGTCGGACGGACACTTTTTTCATATTACAGTGTATAAAACACACTTATGGGGAGACTTATGGTACAAATGTTATTTAATAGTGTTCAAGGGATGACTGTGCTTGATTTAAAACATAAAGGATGCATGCAAATGCATTACTTTGAGATTAAGAAATTTGTCCTTCCGACAGCAAAAGTGCAAAATGTCCATCCGACAGAAAAATGTGTATATGGATGCACTCATTGGTATAAGAGGAAGACTTCAGCCTACAGCAAAAAAATCTTTGCGGCAGCTTAACCACCCTAGTGTCCCTCAATTCTGAGCAGAGTAAAGATAATGTATTAACTGTCTTACTTTAGAATATGGGAGGGTTTTAGTTTTACTGTCGGATGGACATTTGAGTGTTATTTTACACTGAATGTTACACAAACAAATACTTATGCTCTACAATACCCCAAAACCTTCTGAATCATTAACACAACAGATATATCAATGAGAAAAAGCTATATCTGAGGTTTTGGAACCCCTCTGGGATATATGCCAGGGCTGTAAAAAACCTGCTTTTTTGTCAAATTTGCCTTTTTTCACCATTTTTCAACTTTGGAAGCCAACTAATCCAAATATTATGGTTAGATATGCAAGAGAGTACATGTATTTGAAAGGTTATGGTGTTTCCTTCCAATTGGGACCAAAAAGCAGGATATTGGTTCATAAGTTTTTATTCTGTAGGTGCATAAGCATAAAAAAGTGTGAAAAATGCCAATTGTACATGCCCAGAAAATCTAGCCCATCTACATTACCAATTGTTGGCAATTTTGCTGTGTAATTGGTGTCTTTTGGTCTTGCGCCTGTGCCTATGTAGTCGGCATTGGGATTGGTTGTGTTTGTATTTGATAGTACAATATCTGTCGCCTAGTTTTCTTATGGCCTTGTTATTTCCACTCGATAGATTATTCAATACTGTTTGATTATGTGAAGGTTGTATGGGTACAATGCCTATGATAGAACTTGTGCTTACGTTTGTTTGAATATATGATGGTGTGCTTACATCCTGTCTGTCTGGTGTTTCTTCAAAATCGATTGAGCTATCAATGTGAAAAGGGGTGTAATTGGTGATGGGGTTTTGATCATTTCTTTGTGGTTGGAATTGTTTTTGTAGTTGGTTGTGAAAGTTTTGGTCATATATACGATCTATTATTGGGGTTGAAGTCAGTGGTACAAATCTTTGTGGCAATGGTGGTGCCGGATATTGGTCTTGTGTGTGTGGGAATATTGGTGAGGGAGTTGAGGTGCACTGTTTGTGTCTGATATAGTATTTTCTTCGAGTATTATTTCTTGTTCTGTCAATGTTACGTCTGCAGCTGTGCTGTTTGAGTTATTGTTGTCTATAATTTGTGAATTACTGAATTCTATGGGCCTGGTGTCAATGTCTAATTGTTGTTCATTTGTGTTAGTGTCAAAATTTATAGTTGCTCATCGTGGTCCGACATCTGGTCATGTTGAATTATGGCCTCTCTTGTAGTGGTGTTGTCTTCGATGGTTTCTAGATAACCTAATATTTTCTTTTGTATGGAAACTCCTCTTTGTAATGTGTATCTGAGTCTTCTTCTTCTTTCTAGTTTTTCTTCTAGATGGCTTTCGTGTTGAGTAACAGTGTTATTTGAAGATTGTATCCTGAATTTTGATCATTCATAATTCATGAACGATATATGTGTCGAAAAAGACGGGTTGTCCACCAAAATGTCCGGTCGAGACATTCTTTTTGATATGATGATTCTCGATGACATTGATGAAGAGATAACTCAAGAACCCATAGATACAATTTATATATCTTTATTGTGTAGGCTTAACAATAATGAACAATACTTCTCGCTTGGATAATGAGGTGACACACATTTCCATTGTGAGAGATTCCATACTTAACTTACAATATAATAAATAAGTCCTCCCATGTCGCGATGATGATCTCCATCGCCCACTCTGATGCCACCATAGGAAGTCTATGGTTCCAGGCTTGGCATGCCTTTGTGTGTTAGTTAACTTATGGGGGGCAGCACATAGCGCTGCATGGCTATGCTATTGTATACCGTAAGATGGCGCTGCACAACCTGCGTCCTAGCTGGGTGACCGTCGGGCTGCTACTGATTCTACTACATGGGATATGGGTGTCCTGTCCCATGGGCTTGCTAAATCTGGTTCATACTGGGATGTACCGGTCTATGGGCCTCGCTATGGGATCCCCCTATGGTTATCCCGTGTGATGGGTCTTCAATTCGGATGGTTATTCCTTGCATGTTCTTTATACATTCCGGACTATTAGTAATATGGTTTACATGTAATTGCTTTAGTGGGGTCCACCTGTACAGAGAGATGAAATACGGGTGGTTAATAGGTAGAGGCGATAATTGTATAGGTATTACTATAGAGTGGGATTTATAATAAATTTAATGTATTATGCTGACAGAGTGTATGGGTGTGGTCAGGGCCCTACTTATTGAACAGGTGTTTACATGTGCTCCACATTTTACACAGTCACTGGTACTGTATCTGTATTTGTGTGCTCAATACAGGTTTTCGTTCTGTTCTCTGCCTCACCCCTTCCTGCCCCCTCTGTCTGCTCTCTTATCCATCCCTGTCCCCTCTCTTTCTGCTCTCTCACCCCTCCCTGTCCTCTCTCTTTCTCCCTCTGTCCTCTCTCTCACCCTCCCTGTCCTCTCTGTCTGTCCTCTCTCCCACCCTCGCTGTCCCCTCTTTGTCCCCTCCCTGTCTCCTCTCTCACCCTCCCTGTCCCCTCTCTGTCCCCTCTCACTGCTCCCTCTCCCCTCTGTCCCCTGTCTCATCTCTCCATGTCCCCTGTCTTATCCCTCCCTGTCCCCTCTCTCATCCCTCCCTATCCCCTCCCTGTCCCCTCTCTCACCGCTTTCTGTTCTAACATTTTATTGATATTCTCTTCTGCGACTCTCTTCTTAGCCAGAGGCAATCGTCGATACGGAATTTTGAATAGTTCCGCATCTCCTGTGTCAATACTTTGCAAAACCTTCGTGGCTCGCCCTAAAGGCTCACCAGGTTTAGCAAGGCATTTTGATATTGCTCCAACAATTCGAGTAAACTCTTTTTATGTTCCGGATCTTCAAGGAGGGTCTCGTCATACAATTTTTTAAATCGTCTGACATATCCTCGGGATCCTTGTCATTCAGTAATCTAAAGTCACTACCTGTGACCGTTTCAGAAAGTGTTACACTTCCAAAAACATGTCCCTTCTTTAGATAGATAGGTCTAGTCCCCTGATTTAAAATCAGGACTACTGTCCAAGATGCGTTAGCAACGATGGTATCCACGGACATTAATCCAACACTAGATAAGGCTATAACATCCAGCTCTATTACAGCGGCCTGATTCCTCATCGCGGGATCACTTCGTAGAAGTACATCACAAGCTACTCCCGCAGGAATCCGGACAGAGGCCATACTGCTTACTTTTCGTTATACACATCTTACTTCCACAGGATACGGGTATTTCACGTTCAACACTCCTGATTGTTGTTCCAGAACCACACCATACAGGGAGGCGAAATCCAACCCGAGTATCCCCTCATCCGATATTTCCGCAATGGTCACACCCATGACAAAGTCATGTATGCTATCCATCTGCAACTTCAAACACGTTCTACCATACATCTGCATTCTACTGCTGTCGGCCGTCTGAGCACTTCCTCCTGATATGGGAGGTTCATGCTCATCCCATATAAGATCATAGAATTTCTTGGAGACACAGGACTGACTATCTCCCGTATCAACTAGAAATTCCACAGACCTTCCATTGACAGTAAGGCAAACATACCATCACCTTCCTTTCAGCAGGGAAGGCGTATCCGTAACATCATCCCATAATCCGCCAAAGAATTGTGTAAACAACTCCTGCAGATAACAATCATCATTATGTGCCCAATTTGGTCGGGCTTTAGACAATAGATCTTGTAGTTCTAAACCGAAGACCTTATGGGATTCCTTTTCTTAAAAGTGACCCATGGATCTTCTCTTAGGATAGAGCCGAATAGGTAGGCGGCATACTTGGCCAATTGGTCGTATGTACCATATATCCCATAGGCAGTTCTCCATTGATTCAGAGCTACCTTTCCGCCTTTACTTAACCAACAAATGAGGTAAGGCAAGGCTTCTTCTTTAGTCCAACCACTACAGTTGACTTCATCCACAAAGGCCTGATACCGGTCCTTCCATGGCTCATTCGGATCATAAGGAGGAGGTATCCTAACACTCCTTCTTGCTGGATTAGCGCAGCCTCGAAGCCTATAGGCCTCTCGCATGCTCCGATCCATGATTTCCATGCCGGCGGTGCCCTTCCGGTAGCAGTCAATACCCAAATTTTGGATGCATTGACTCCTATCGAAAATACTCTGCATTGCAGCAGGCATTGAGGCCCTATGATTAGGTTTCCTACCATGGTCCGTTTCCACCGGCTCCTGAAGCTCCACCCCCGTATCCTCCGGATCCACCAGTATAGCTGGTCGATCCATAGCCATACGATTGGTTTCCGGTATAACTAGGACGATAACCATTTTGGTTTTGCCCTTGGTTATACCCGTTTCCTGAGTATCATGATCCTGTTCGGGAACCTCCGTACTGTGGTCTCGGATGATAGCCATTCTAACCATTTCCGACGTTACTCTGTCTGGAAGTTCCGGATGGACCCTGGCCACCGGATACCGCTTGGGGAATGTAAGTATTTTGTGTCACATTCCCTCCTGAACCTGTCATCCCAACCTGGGACAACGGTACAGGCTGAGGGGCTACTCCTGGTTGAGGCGGCACAGTATACCTATTAGGTGCCTGTACTCGTACGACATTCGGACCCGGGGCTGGATATCTGGGTCCAGCCGGAGTACTATGTCCAGGATGCGTATAGTAAGAGGGAGGGGTATGCAAACCTCTTGCTGGGGTCACTACCTGGGGTATAGGTGGTGGGGCTGTATTCCTTATAGGAGCACTTGCCCGAGGTGGTCTCATTTTACCACTCAGATCGGGTATGGGTGGCGCCTGTCCCACCTGTGGATCTCGTCTTGGATCCGGGGGCGGGGGCATGCTATTAACGGGTGTCTTAATGGTATTGACTGTACTAGTCGAACCATCAGAGCCCACTCCCCCGAAACCAATACCATCCGGTTTCGAGTACACTCCAGAACTACCATTTTTGTTCGCGCGGTCCTTAAAAAAAAGGGTTAAATCTGGTAGGTTGTGACTGCTGCTGGCCAGTAGGTGTGGCAGCTATCTGATTTGATGGTATTGTTACCACTCCATCATCGTTATCCAGCATATTCGAAACGATACTCGGATCTATATCTACTACAGATTTTTGCACCGCTTCTACATACTTATCTAATGCCAATGCAGTTTCCTGCAATTCTTGTATGTCTTGTATCATACTTTCGTTATCCTGTTCCAGTTGTTGATTATAAATTATTATCCCCAAATGGACCGATTCATTATCCTGAGCTTGCTTGTTACATTGCTGTTTCAAGTCTTCTAACTCAGTTCGATAGTGTATTGTCATACTAGTAATTGGCATGATCAAGTTGTCATATGAGAAATATCATAAGACTAGTGGTATATAGTGTAATTATCTCAAGGCTCTTATAAATAGTGTTATTTCCAGTTGTCACTGGTTTATTCAGCTTTAGGCAACATGTAAGAAATATCAATCATACAGTAGTTAGTATGTAGGTAATTTGTACATACAGTAAACATACAGTAATTTATAAAGTATAATGTTCAGTTCCACTCCACCTGTGAGGTATTAATAATACAGTGTCCAGCATACTTCTAGGTGGGTTCCCACACCTAGCTCCTGACCTGCTGCTTAGAGGAATAATGTAATAATGGATAACTTTACCCTCTGGTGGAAGTCTTGAAGAAGATAGCCTCTGGCCACTAATGGTAGGAAACCAATGCCTGTCTAGCATAGTTTCCCCATAGTGCAGTGGTATAGCAGGTAGCAGGAGATGACTGGAGATGTTACCTCTAGAGCGGTTCTTGGTGATATGTCTTCCTGGAGGTGCAGACAGGCTATTTGTAGCAAATCTTGGAAAAGCACCTCCAGACTGACTGGAGCCAGCAGCATCTGCCTAACTCTACAATTGTTTGAGGGGACCCTTTCAAGTGTCACAGGGGGACAAAGGACCCCCATGGACGCCGCTATGGCCCCCATTGTCTTGGTCGGTTCTGCATCTTTAGACCCTCATATCTCGGCCGTTTATGCTTGTATAACCGCCATTTTGGGCATGCGCGGAGCTGAATGTGCCAAGATTATAATGCCCGCTGGATAGGCGCGTAACTCCCGCCGGTTTGTCTGTAGCTTACTCGGAGGTCGATTCAGTCTCCATAGCGTAGCTTCCTTAATACTGGGAGTTCCGCCTTGATCTTGGGCTCATTCTGACCGTCTAATTATGGGCTTTCCATAGAATTTTTGATATTTGACCTAGGTCGCTCAGGAGCGACGCTAGAGCGACCGGAAGGTTATGGCGTCGTGCTTATGTAACCCATTGTTCAGTCCTTAGAGTGCTCAGACACTCATGACGGCGTCAGCGGTGCTCAGGCACCCGTGACGGCCGGTTGCATTCACTTACAAGTTATTAATTTGTGCATTGAACCATGAGGTCGCACACTGAGACCCTTATTCTTATTATATTGTGCAGTGAACCATTAGGTCGGACCTTTTGATGTCATAAACTTAGTCTAACTGACTGTGGCTGGTGTGCAGTGGGGCATGAACGCTCTTATGTAAAGTTTGAGCGCTCTTATAGCTCTTAGAACCAACCTATGTATTAATTTCATAGATATTTCTTTGATTAATACAAAATATGTTACAATTTATGGAATAATAAAATGGTATATCATAGAATACTCCCTCTCCCCCGAAAGAATGCGAAACTCCGTCATTTCGCCGAGGGAATGTACAATTTATACAATTTTTACCTTATTTTTGGAGTTATATACTGTTTTGTAAGAGGATTTGAAGTAATGGGGAGTGCTTCAAATGCAATTTTTGTGGTAGAGCTTTGTCAGTATAAACAATTTTCTCCTGGGTATAAGTACATTTCCGAGTTTCTATATCTTACTATACCAGAGCTTATTTGCTTATGTAACATCAATTTTGGGTACAATTTTCCATTTTTATGTACAACATACAATTTGGGAAATAGTGTGCAATTTTGGCATTTAATATTCAATTTAGCGTGCAAATTGAACATAAATGACAATTTTAGTGTGCAAATTTACAATTTCGCGTGTAATTGCGTTCAATTGACAATTTCAGTATGCAAATATATAATTTTTGCGTACATTTGGCAATTTAAGTGTGCAAATATATAATTTTCGCGTATATTTGGCAATTTTAGTGTGCAAATATATAATTTCGCGTACATTTGGCAATTTGAGTGTGCAAATATATAATTTTCGCGTATATTTGGCAATTTTAGTGTGCAAATATATAATTTCGCGTGCATTTGGCAATTTGAGTGTGCAAATATATAATTTTCGCGTATATTTGGCAATTTTAGTGTGCAAATATATAATTTCGCGTGCATTTGGCAATTTTAGTATGCCAATGTATAATTTTGCGTTCAATTGATAGTTTCTGTATGTACAAATATAATTTTGCGTACAGCTTGGATACACATAGAAATGTTGATTTTCTAAAAATCTGACTTCAGTGTATGAATTGGGTACAGGCATACAGTATAATGTGCAACATATAATTCAAATGTAAATTGGATACAACTTACAATCTAGTGTGCAAAAATACAATTTTTGTGTGCAAATTGGGTACAAGCGTACAATCTGGTGTGCAAACATACAATTTTAGTGTGCAAATTGGGTACAAGCGTACAATCTGGTGTGCAAACATACAATTTTAGTGTGCAAATTGGGTACAAGCGTACAATCTGGTTTGCAAACATACAATTTTGTGTGCAAATTGGGTACAAACGTACAATCTAGATTACACTATTCAATTTATGGGATTTGAGACAAATTTTTCCGAGGGCCGGAAAAACAAAGTACTTCATGTACAATAGGCTTGTTTGTCTCTGAGTTACTCATTGATTTTGCTATATGGGTGTATTAATTGGCAATTTCGGCAGTGGGCCGCTGCTTAATTGACTTTTCCCCTAGCCTTTTGAGTATGTGTCCCTGAAAGAGATTTATTTGGTGAGTATCTTAAGTAAACATGTTTTATGTCAACAATTTTCTCAACAAATTTTTTTTTTTTTTTTTTTTTTTTTTTTCATTCATTTTTCCAACAATTTTCTTGGATACCTAAAGTGTGTTACTTCAAGTAAACCTTGGCATAGTATACAAGTGCTAGTGGGTACAAAAACTGTCTTAGTTATCTACCTGCATTCATGTATATTAATGTTAGATTTGTACAATTTTACAATTTGTAATTTGCAATTTCACAATTTTGCGCGTATATGCGCGCATTAATCATTGATTTTGTGAGAATACCATAGATTTTCATATTATACATCAACAAGTGGCTGTGTATATAATTTTTTTTCTAATACTTTGATAATTTCATTGACAGTGGAGGTGTGTCAGGAGTGAGATGTGAGTCTCCTCCCTGGTGTGCTCATGCAGTGGTGGCACTTGAGGTGTTAGGTGCCAGATTTTGGCATGTGTCTGTGGCAGTGCCTAGCTTGGTGTCAGTGGACAGTTCAGGGTGGGGGGGGGTGTGTGTGTGTCCATTTAAGGAGTGTGTGGCTGGTATTGGAGCATCAGTTCCTCTCTGGAAGTCACTGCTGTAGTACCATGGCCCACCTACAAGCTCTCTTTGCTCTGCCTGTCCCCCAGGTGATGGAGGTGGGGAGTCCAGCTAGGGCCCTGGTTGAGTCTAACCAGACCATCCATTATGGGTACATAGTGAGTAACTTCAAAGAGATCATAGAGCATGGTGATGTGATGGTCTGTAATTACTCCTGCCATTATTTCCTGGGCTCAGCCTTGCGTCGGGGGGCCACTGTGGCCCTTCTGACTAGGGCCTTGGGCAGTATGGGTTTCTGGCCCATGGATTATAACCTAGGGCCGCGGGAGCGAGTGCTATGGGATTATTTGTTGGCGGCATCCCTCCTCGATCTTGCGGCATCCGGGAATCCATCCACGGCTGCCGAGTATGGGCTGGGGATGCTGGAGGCCCGGCTCGCTGAGTGGGAGCAGGATCACGGCCATATGTATGGCTCGGACTCGGCCCCGGACTCTCCCATTGATGTTGAACCCGAGGATCTGTGGTAGGATCCCGACTGACTGAAACCTAGGGTGTAAAAACCCGCCATCCCAAAGGCCCTTTTCAGGGCCGGCAAATTGTCCGAAAAGTTCTGAATACTGTCTCTGATGTGTTGTCTCCTGGTGGTGGACTGGGGGCAGCCTAGGCTGTGGGCAGTCTAGGCTGTTTCCACAGTCACCGGGGAGGGCTGGTGGTTTAGAAAATTAGCAATAGTCTGCATGTTTGACCTTGCGGTCTCCTCCTGTTGTTCGTCAATAATTATATCTGTTGTATTTTCCAGTGCTGTCATGGTCACCGGGCTGGTGCCACAATCATTCTGGAGAAGCATGGAGTAGTACAGTCCTTTGTTTTTAAGGGCTGGTATAGTGCTGAACCTAGTGCGCCAAGGGAGGTGTATCACCTGAGGGAGGTGATAAGCAAATTCTCCTCTCTGTGTTGTTATAACTGCTGGTCCATTCCAGGTAAATATAGCCTTAGGTAGTGGGAAGGTTTTAACCACTATATCCTTATAGGTAGGGGCAGCTGCTGATTTAATCTCATCAAATTCATGTGGTATTGGCCTCAAGGGTAGCGCGAAGTTTGAGTCTCCACAATATATTTTAAAATATATTGTGGGGTTTGTGCGCTTGGCCACATTTTTCTTGCCACAGTGTGTCTGTGCAAATTTCTTAAGGTACTTCATTATTCTGTAGGCTGAGTAGATGGTCAGGGTGAATAATATAGCAATTATCAGGGTGTGGGTTTCCTGAATTGTGAGGAAGGGGGTGTGGGTTTCCTCTGTAGGGGTTAGTTTGGTAGGATTCTTATCTGGGAGCAATTTGTGTAGGGGCAGCTCGGTGACTAGTCTGAATGCTTTGGCTGTAGGCAGGTAGGCTACAGTCCCTCCTAGTCTGTATAATTTGAGTAGTATGTATACTATAAAAATGTGAGCTGATATCCCTAGGATGAGTGCTAAGCTTTGGAAGATTGGATGCTCTGTAACTCGACGTAGGTATGATTCCTCGTAGCGCGTTTCCATTTCCTTATCAAGGTTGGAGGCATCTTTTAATACTGTTTTAGCAAAGGGCTCTAAATTTAGTTGAGTAATATCATCCATGATTGGATTTTCCTGTAGTTTTTCTAAGGTTCTAGAAAGGTTTACTACTGGGAAATTTGGAAGATTCTCTCTTTCATCTGGTTTGGTTTCAGAAATTTTGTTAAGTGCTGCCATGAATGGTAAATTAATTGTCTTGAGAATGTAATGAAATGATAAGGTTGAGTTACAGGGCAACCTTGTGTTTGGAAGAGAAAATTCTCCTACACTGATCGTGCACCCACAGGGTACACCTATGATTGAGTAGGACTGGGCCTTCCGAGTTTCAGACGTTTTACCATGGCAGTTGATAAAGTAATGGGGTTCATTAGTAGTGACCAGATACTCATCTTCAGAAATGGAAATAGCATGGGTGGTAGGTGCTTGCAGTGGTGAAACTGTAAACTTGCAATGTTCCTTAATCTGTTGAGCCTGGTTAGTAAAAATGGCTACAGGGCAAGTAGGCCTGTGTTTATAGATTCTACCATTTACATCTCTGCATACCTTTACTGTAGTACCTTCACATGCCTGCATATCTGCTGAGTCCAATTCGATAAATAATGATTCATCGTAAGATACTGCTAGAAACTCAGTTGTGGTTTGTAGTTTGGTGACTCCTCTGGTGGGGGTCTCCTGTGTGTCTATAGGCATGGGTGATGTGATCATTTGGTACAGTTTGAAGGTCGAGGTGGTAGATTGAATTATAATGTCCAGATGAATATATATATGGTGAGCTGAGTAAGTGTATGAGGTCAGCTTCTGTGAATAATAGAAATCTAAGTCATTAATTGCGACTTGTGCTCCAGGGTGTGTAATCCTAAGTTTGTTATTAATGTCAACTAGGTATCTAGCGAGGTCTGAGGGTGGTACTATATCAGGGGTTAGGATTCCTGATGATAGCATCCTCAGGGCTGCATTTGTCCTTTGCAGTGATTGAACTGTATTCATTCTTGCTGCTATGATAATTAATGCATCATTTAATACTTGCATTTTCTCCCTTTGAGTTTTCTCGTGCCTTGAATATGAGTCAAGTGACCTGGACATGTTAGAGGCCCACAGGTTGACGGTGTCACCTATGGTGTTGATTGTGCTGTCCAGTACCTTCTTATCTTGGATGTATGCTTTGACAAACTTATCTTGTCTGTCTGTGATCTTTTCAATGAGATTAGCTGCTTCCTGATCCTGTTTAGCAAATTTTCTTAGTATTTCATCTATGTTCTTGAGCTGTCCCATTACTTGGTTTACATCTTCTACTGTGGCTAGACCTAGCACACCGCGAAACAGGGGTGCTAGAAAACCCAGTATGGCCTCTCTTTTGGCCTTGTCCAATGTGTTTATGGGGTTGGATAAGAACAATTTGATGGAGGCTAGTGTTTCATTTATCTCCTTGTCTGCAATTTCCAGCAAGGTGTCTAGCTCCTTAGCTTGTTGGATAATTTGGCCAGAGGTATGATCTTGTAGAGTAGGAGTGGTCAAATGGAGTATTCTATCCCTTATGGATCCTTGGGTAACGGGTGCCCGAGGTATCTTGTAGGGAATAGCTAACAACAGTGTTGTGGTTGTATGTCCATTGACCAATGGTTGAGGGCTAGGTTTGAATACTACTCCTATGTTTTGTCTCACCACAGGTGTATAGCCTGCAGTAAGTGGTTTTATAGTATATAATAACAGCATAGTTAGCAGTATGGGTGAAACTCTCAGTCTCCCCATGGTGCTTGTGTAAAGCAAGTTTGCTGTTTAAAGTCTTGTCAAATTTGTAGTGATTTGGTGCTGGTAAAGTCTAAGTGTATGGTGTAACACTTTAAATGAAGTGGTTCAAACTGTACCTTTGCAAGATTGAGCTGTCTTGGCAATATGTCCGGTGAGTCTATAGAGGTTGACCAGTAAATGGTAAGGTCAGGTTGAAGGTGAAGTAGGTGTGTTCTTTATCCTAGTGCAGTCTCTCCTAATGGAGAAGTGGGCTGGCTAATTCCCAAGTGGGGTCCTGTAGACTTGTGTTCCAGACTGCAGCTGGATGAAGACTGATGGTGGGCTATGGTCCACAGTGCTTCTTATGTAGCCTACCCTACCCACATCCATTGTGGGCCTGGTATTGTTTCTCTGGAGTCATGTACCTAATCTCCAGTGTCTGCAACTGAGGGGTTCTATTGTGTAATCTGTGTACTGGTAATTAGCTCCTCCTGTCATCCAGGACAGCCATTCATGACCGTCTAGACAGTTGTCTGAGTGTAGCTTATAAGGTCAATTGATCTCTATAGACTGCTGTGTTGGCATAGCGCGCTCTTTCATGTGGGGATTAGGCTTTAGACACTCCATTGTGTTACCCTTACTCTTCTTAGACTTCATGTCTGCTTTACTTGGGGGGTCCCAGTCTTTGACCCTTTCAGAGGCAATAACCTACTGATATATTTACAAATTTGATTGGCTTTATATACATAGTAATTCATTATCAGTCACACATGTCTTATGTGTGGATGAAGAGAATTTGTAATACATTTTGAAAATCTTATGTCTTTTGGTATCTCAATCTTGTTTCTAATTTCTTGAAACTGCACCACACCTAGATGTCTTCCTTAGTATGTGGTGTGCAGGCCTAGGCTTGATAGGGCCTATGCCTGTGGTTTCTCTTGTAAGGGTGATATCATTTTTGTTCCTTACAATTTTGCTGTAGTATTTGGCCTCATGTGGAATAAGCCTGTGTGCAAATTCGTTATTTCTGACAGCCATAACCTTTTTCAGTCTGTCTATGTGCACTGGTCTGGCCACCAATAGATTGGTGTCCAGGTTTTTGAGTTTGGCACTTGTCGAACTAGGTCTATCTACTACAACATATGGTCCCATAAAAAGGGGTTGAAGTTTCTTACACTCTGTGTTGGTCAGGATTCTTGGTATGTTTAGGTACACCATGTCGGTGGCCTTGATTTCCTGTGGTGTAAGTTTCTTATCATATCTATCCTTCCTTTCCTTTTGTAGCTTGGCGACCCTCTCTATAGCTTTCCTCCTAGAGGTATCTTGATTTGTTATCATGTTAGCTACATGGTCTGCTACTGTGGATATGTCTTCCTGTATTCCCAGCCCTAAGTCCATTGGGGTGGCTGGGTTTCTTCCATGGAGTAGGAAGAAAGGGGTGAATCCTGTGGTTTGGGATTCAGTGTTGTTTAATGCAAAGGTTATGGGTTCAATAAATGAATCCCAATTGTTTTGGTGCTTTGAGCAGAATGCTCTGAGTGCTGTGCCTATGCTAGCATTGAATCTCTCTACAAGCCCATTTGATTGTGGCCTGTATGGTGAGGAGAATTTATGTTTGATCTTGAGGTGTTTAGTTAATTTTGTGAACTTTGCACCTGTATAACATGTCCCATTGTCTGTTTGAAGAGTGGCTGGTGTTCCATGATGACAAATTATATTCTTGTAGAACTCTGCTGCTGTTGTCTCAGCTTTTAAGTCAGTAGTAGCCCAAGCTGTTGCATATCTGGTAGCATAATCTATGCAGACTTGTATATGTTTGTTTCCCCTGGCAGTTGTGGGAAGTGGTCCCACCGCGTCTAGGTTTAGGAACTTCATTGGTGAAGTCATGTACTCTCTCACTGTCATTGGTGTTTTGTGTGAGTGTACTTGCCTTTTTGCTGTGAGGCATGTGTGGCAGGTGGAAACATATTTTGTTGTGTCTGCTAGCATAGACTTCCAATATACCCTAGGTCGGAGTGCTGACAGCATCCTACTTGAACCAAGATGGCCGCCGGTAGGTGAGTCATGGAAATACTGTAGTGTACTTGTTACCCATTGCTGTGGTATAACAATTTGAAGTGGTACAGTATTGGTTTTTCTCCAATTTATGGGGCATATATGGACTAATGTACCATTTACCAAGGTGTATGTCTGGCCTTGGTTGATGATTCTATTTCCTTGTGCTTTTGGTGCAGGCAAGGTCCCATCCTCAAGATACTGTATGAGGGGCAATAGGTCCTTGTCTTTCCTTTGTTCCAAGCCAAGGTTTGTACCTGAGATGGATGTGTCGGGAATCTGATCCAGTAGTTGATTTATATCTAGCACATGTTGTTTTATTCTGTCTCTTTCTTTTTCTTTTTCATCGACTATTGGCCTATCTTGTGCCTTTTGTTGGGGTGTGTCACTCTTGTTTTGGTGTGTAGGCTCCTTTGGAGGGCCTATTTTCGCCTTAATGGGAGTGGCAACCTTTTTCTTTAAAGGCACAATTTGCTTTTTGTCATTCTTCTTTGTCTCAGAGTTCTTTGACTTAGTAGATGCAGTGTCTTTTGTGACATTTTTCCTGGCAGGTGGGGTTTTGGTAGGTTTGTTTCCTGTGACCTTTTTCTCATTTAGAATAGTTTGTGATTGTGTGGGGGGTTTTGGTGTGCCCTCCTGAATCATTTCTCTAGTCTTTGAGCGTGTGGTCATAGGACACAAATGGTTTGGTGTTTCCTCTCCCTGCATTGGTTCAAAGAATCTGACTGATTTAGAAGTTGCTTGAGTAATAGCATATATTGTGTCTTCTGGATCTTCATCGTCTGAGTCAGGTGGGGTGAAGGGTGGCTCCTTAGGAGTTGCCTTCACTATCTGATTGAGTGATGAGAATTCAATAGGCTCGAAGTCATTATCTGGAAAGAGTTGTGAGTATTCTCTCTCACAGTGGCAAAACACATAGTGTGTAGATTGCTTCAAGATACCCCTAATGGGTGTCCCTGGCCTTTCAATGGTGTTGGGTGGATCATCCCTTTTGAATGGTACTTTCTTTGTTACTTTTGCAAACTTGGTTCTACTGGCTGCTCTAACTCTCCTTGGTGGGGGTGGAGGGTTAGTCATGGGTCCAGAGTCTGGGTATTCTCTTCTAGACATAGCATCTGGTGGTGTGTTATCATCACCTTTCACGTGTTGGATGGTGAATGAAAATTGTTGTATGTCTAGAGCCCATCTGGCCCATCTATGTGTGAGTCCTGTATTGGTTAATAGTGGGATTAGGGCTGCATGGTCTGTGTATAGTTGGAAGTGTCTGGTCTCTAGATAGTGTCTGAAGTGTAATACTCCATACACTACTCCCAGTAGTTCTCTCTCTGTGGTATTGTAATTTCTCTCATGTTTTGAGAGGGTTCTACCTGCAAAGGCTACTGGTCTGAGCACTCCTTCATTATCTCTCTGTGAGAGTACAGCTCCTAAACTCACATTGGAAGCATCAGTTGCCAAACTGAACTCTTTCTCATAGTTTGGATATCTGAGAAGAGCATTGGTACAGAGGGCATGCTTTAATGTTTTGAAAGCATTATCTGCCTCTTCTGTCCAGACAAATGCTTTGAGATGTGTTTGTAGATCATATAATGGTCTAGCAATTTGGGCATAACCTTTGATAAACTTTTTGAAGTATTGGCATAGGCCTGTGAAGGATCTGACATTTTTGACTGATTTTGGTGTTGGGAAGGTTTTGATTGACTCCACCTTTGTGGGAGATGGTTGCAGTCCCATGGGTGTGACTCTCATTCCCAAGAAGTCTATTCTGTCTATGAAGTATTCACATTTTGATTTCTTCAGTTTGAGTTTACCAACTCTTAGGCTGTTGAACACGTCTTCCAGGTCATGGAAGTGTTGTTCGATTGATGGTGATAATACCAATATGTCATCTAGGTATGGTAGGGCACATTTGTACTTGAGTTTGTTCAGAATTAATGTGACTAGATGGCAGAATCCCGCCGGTGCCGTCGCTAAACCCATCGGCATCCTTTCATAGACATATTTTTTGTCATTTGCTATGAATGCGGTTTTATGCTGATCCTCCTGTCTTATAGGAATTTGAAAAAATCCCTGTTGGGCATCTAGCTTACTGAATACTCTTGGTCTGAGTGACCCTATCATGTCTAGAGTGTCATCGGCCCGGGGTGTAGATAAGGCTTGATTTATCGTGTTCTGGTTCAAATAACGAAAATCTGTGACGAGCCGATGGCCTCCCGATGATTTTTGTACTAAAAAGGATCTGGAGGCCCAGGGGCCCTCGGCACATTCTCTCAGAATGCCCTGTTGTACTAGCCTTTCACACTCTTCCCCTATAGCGGCCTGTTTTTCTGGTGTTTGTCTATATGGTAGGAAATGACATGGTACTGCCTCAGGTTTTACATGTATTGAGTGTGTATACAGGTGTGTGGCACCAATGTCTCCATCTTTTCCTACAAATACATCATCATACTTGGTCAGCAGTGATTTTAATCTATCATGCTGATCTTTGGATGTGAGCACAGATTTTGGTGGAACATTCTCTTCCAATTCTGGCTCGAGGTCATGTGCCTCACTATGTATAGCAGCTATTTCAGAGAGTCTGATTGAGTTGGGTTCAGGGTCAGCATATGTGGACTCACAGTCTGAGTCTGTGTCACTGAATTGAGTTACATCCTCAGGCCGTATGGCTGAGATGGATTGATCAGTGTGTGGGGTAGTGTCTGACACCTGTTGAGGTTTTTCTAAATCAGATTCCTTGACTTCCTGAAATAGAGCTATGATGGCACCCTTCTTGATTTTATGTGGGCGCCTGCTGGTGTTGAGTAACACTAGGGGATGTTTGTTATTTTCCCTGGGGGTTACTGCTGCCCTTTGAACTAGATATGGGGCATTGTTATTTCTTTGGAGGTTATCTACTACTCCAGTCTTCCCTTGCAGTGATTGAGTAGATGTGACCCTACCCAATACTGCAAGTTCAGAGAATGGAGGGATGGTAAAATCCCTCACTGCCCTAATGGGTTTGAGAATTTGTTCAGGATCAACATTAAATTCAATTTGAGATTTTGTAGTGCTTAAGAAATCTGTGCCGAGTACAATGGGCTGTGTGAGGTTGGGTATTACAGCAAATTGGTATTGGAATCTGACACCTTGGATTCTAAAGTTCAGCATAGCTGAATGTCTAACATGACACACCGATCCATCTGCCAAGTGGATGTTGATTTTAGATTTCCTCAGTTGGATATGGAATCTCTTTTGGAGATCCATGAGGAATGATTGTCTGACACAGGTGATAGTAGCACCTGTATCAACCAAACATTGTACATCTGAAACATCATATAGATTTGCATTGATACAGCCATTTTGAAGAAGTACAATAGAAAGCTTGGTACTCTCACCTGTATCCTTTGATGATGAATCTGGTGGGGTGATGTGTATCACTGATGGACGTCTCTGTCTGTTAGATGGTAGATTGGCACTAGCAATTGTCTCTGGTTGGATCTTTGTTAATCCTGATTGATTGTTTGTATTTGGGGTGTCACAGTGCACTGGCCCATCGGCACTGTGACATCCTAGTTTTCCTGGTTCTGTGGGGTGGTTGAGATGCTTGCCACCAGGAGTTTGGAGATTTGATCCATCACATGAGGTGGTATTTGGGGGTTACTTTGTTGGTTCCCCTGGTAACCTCTTGTGTCAGGTTTGTAATCCTCCTGGCGTGGGTTGGAACCCTGGTTATATTGACCAGAGTTGCTGTATTGACCGGAGTTGTTGGATCTCTGATTGTTGTAGGCGCCATTGTTGTTGTAGGATCCACTGTTGTAGTTCCTATGTGGACTCTGGCCCCTACTGTTGGATCCTTGATTATAGGATCCAGAGTTGTTTGAACCCTGGCTGTTGTTGTAGGATCCAGAGTTGTTGTAGGATCCAGAGTTGTAGTTCCTATGTGGACTCTGGCTCCTACTGTTGGATCCTTGATTATTATAGGATCTGCCATTACTTGGGGTTCTGTCTCTCCTATCACTGTATGAAGAGTTACCATTGTTGGAGTTGGAAGAGCTGTTGTCTTTCCTACTGTTGTGACCCCCCCGGCTGTTGTTGTTGCCCCCTCTACCTCTACCTCTATTGGATTGGTAGTTGGGGTCGTAGTTATTTCCTCTGTATCTACCGGTAGGGTCTCTTGATGCAACCTTAGCTTCCTGTTGCCTTACATGGGCACTAGACATTAGGTTAACATCTTCATCTGAACTAGTGCTGATTTCCTGGACCTTTTTCTTAGTAGGCTGTGGGTTGGTTTCTGCATCCCTTACCTTCCTAGATCTCTCTTGGGTCTCAACCTCTAGGGCTAGGTCTAGGGCTTGGTCAAAAGAGTCTATTTTCTTGTTCTCAAGAGCTATAGAGATCCAGGGCCTCATGCCTTGGGTAAATGCCTTGCTTAGGGTTTCATCATTCTGGCGTTGGGCATTACACACTTTCCTGAGATGGCATGCATAGTCTAGAACAGGTTCATCTATCTTTTGTGCACGGAGTGCAGTCCTTGAGATTATATTGTCTCGAGTAGCAAAATACTCTTTTAATTTATTCACTACATTGGTCCATGTCAACATATCAGGTGTGGCACTCTCCCTGAAGGATTCAAACCAAGCTAGTGCTTGTCCTTCGAGGTACTTGGGTAAATATGTTACCATGGTGTCACTGTCTGTCACTTTGTACTTATCCTTCAGATATTCTGGGAATTTGTGATCAATGAATAATGCTGTTGACATGAGTGGTGATGGGTGTGAAAAGGTTTTGGGTTTTGTTACCTCATGTATCCTGATCTTTCTGTCATCCTGCTGTTTATTGTCTATGAGCTTGGTCATGTTGGACACCATGGAGATTATGATGTCATCTTTGGATCCAGAGGCAGATGGTGTGACAACAGGTGTGATGGCAGGTGTGGGAGGTTGTGGGGTCTGGGATGATACCATCTTCATGAGATCTGCTATCTGTTGTTGTTGTCTCTCTAGGGACTTCCGCTGATCTTCCATGGCCTTTTGTTGAGCATCTATTGCTGCATTCCTCTCTGCCAGTTGTTGGTTGAGGATCCTCTCCCTTTCCTCCTGCTGGGACTTGTTGGTCTCTAGGGCAGTAACTGCATCTTGGATGGCCTTCTCATAGGCCCTTATCTTCTCAGCTGTCTGATTAGGTTGGGGGCCTTCATCGGTGTCCATGATGGAGGGTGTGGGGGAGGTGTCTCTGGAGGAGTGGCTGTCAAAGGCTGGGGCTGGGGTGGAGGATCTAGATGAGGGTGTGGATCCACCCCCTGAGGCAGATCCTTCTTCCCCTGAGGTAGATAGCGTGAGTTGGGCGTCCTGTAGAGATCCCTGGGAAATGTTGGATCCCTGAGAACTGGTTGTTCCCTGAGTAGACAGGGTGGGTGGTGTGGGGTCTACTGAGTGTGGGTCTGTTGTATTGGAGGCTGGTTTGCCTCCTGTGGGCCTCCTAGATCTAGGTGGGAGGGAGACCTCTTCAACAGGCCCCTGACTACGTAAGGTCTTTGTGTGTTGTTCTGCCAGCTTGACTGATAAGGCCTTGATGTGTGTGGTGGACCTCACTGACGTGTGGGAGACCTCACTGACGTGTGGGAGACCTCACTGACGTGTGGGAGACCTCTCTGACGTGTGGGAGACCTCACTGACGTGTGGGAGACCTCACTGACGTTTGGGAGACCTCACTGACGTTTGGGAGACCTCACTGACGTTTTGGGAGACCTCACTGATATATGAGAGATCTTACTGTTGTGTGAGAGATCTCATTGATGTGTGGGAGATCTCACTGATGTGTGGGAGATCTCATTGATGTGTGGGAGATCTCGCTGATGTGTGGGAGATCTCATTGATGTGTGGGGGATCTCACTGATGTGTGGGAGATCTCACTAGTATGTGGGAGATCTCACTGGTATGTGGGAGATCTCACTGGTGACCTTGGTGGGTATGGTGTCAAGGTCAAGGTCACTGGGTGGGTGGAGTGGGTCTAACTGTGTGTATGCGGTACCAGCTTTAATTTACTGTGTGCATGATTGTTTTCAGTTGTGTTACCAGCTTTAAATTTTATGAGCCTGTGAGATATGGGATCTTAGTAGGATGTTCTCCACCACTTTGTCATACTAGTAATTGGCATGATCAAGTTGTCATATGAGAAATATCATAAGACTAGTGGTATATAGTGTAATTATCTCAAGGCTCTTATAAATAGTGTTATTTCCAGTTGTCACTGGTTTATTCAGCTTTAGGCAACATGTAAGAAATATCAATCATACAGTAGTTAGTATGTAGGTAATTTGTACATACAGTAAACATACAGTAATTTATAAAGTATAATGTTCAGTTCCACTCCACCTGTGAGGTATTAATAATACAGTGTCCAGCATACTTCTAGGTGGGTTCCCACACCTAGCTCCTGACCTGCTGCTTAGAGGAATAATGTAATAATGGATAACTTTACCCTCTGGTGGAAGTCTTGAAGAAGATAGCCTCTGGCCACTAATGGTAGGAAACCAATGCCTGTCTAGCATAGTTTCCCCATAGTGCAGTGGTATAGCAGGTAGCAGGAGATGACTGGAGATGTTACCTCTAGAGCGGTTCTTGGTGATATGTCTTCCTGGAGGTGCAGACAGGCTATTTGTAGCAAATCTTGGAAAAGCACCTCCAGACTGACTGGAGCCAGCAGCATCTGCCTAACTCTACAATTGTTTGAGGGGACCCTTTCAAGTGTCACAGGGGGACAAAGGACCCCCATGGACGCCGCTATGGCCCCCATTGTCTTGGTCGGTTCTGCATCTTTAGACCCTCATATCTCGGCCGTTTATGCTTGTATAACCGCCATTTTGGGCATGCGCGGAGCTGAATGTGCCAAGATTATAATGCCCGCTGGATAGGCGCGTAACTCCCGCCGGTTTGTCTGTAGCTTACTCGGAGGTCGATTCAGTCTCCATGGCGTAGCTTCCTTAATACTGGGAGTTCCGCCTTGATCTTGGGCTCATTCTGACCGTCTAATTATGGGCTTTCCATAGAATTTTTGATATTTGACCTAGGTCGCTCAGGAGCGACGCTAGAGCGACCGGAAGGTTATGGCGTCGTGCTTATGTAACCCATTGTTCAGTCCTTAGAGTGCTCAGACACTCATGACGGCGTCAGCGGTGCTCAGGCACCCGTGACGGCCGGTTGCATTCACTTACAAGTTATTAATTTGTGCATTGAACCATGAGGTCGCACACTGAGACCCTTATTCTTATTATATTGTGCAGTGAACCATTAGGTCGGACCTTTTGATGTCATAAACTTAGTCTAACTGACTGTGGCTGGTGTGCAGTGGGGCATGAACGCTCTTATGTAAAGTTTGAGCGCTCTTATAGCTCTTAGAACCAACCTATGTATTAATTTCATAGATATTTCTTTGATTAATACAAAATATGTTACAATTTATGGAATAATAAAATGGTATATCAGTATTACTTCAGCTTCTGTATTTACCTTTTCTCGGTAGAGCTGATCATTTGTATCTACATATTCTTGTATAAGATCATGTTTCAAATCATACTCCTTTTGGAATGATTGTCGCATTTCATGGAGTTTGTCTCTCTCAGTCTGAAGATCATTCATATAGCTTTTTCTCTTCAGATCGAATTCTTTTCTTAATTCAAGAAGCTCATTTTCGAGTTGTTCCTTTTCTGAGGCAACTTCATTTTTCGCCTTAGATAAAACATTTAGTGTTTCATTCAAAGCGACATAGCTGTCATTCATCAGGAAGACATCTGGTTGTTTTAGTTCCTCGCCTTCGGGTATGCCGTATGTTGCATCACCCATGGCACTATAATCCAAGATTGGCAGACCTGGTCTTGGAACATGGTATGATAGTTTTCCAAATGTTACCCTTTTGGTAGGCATAGGAGCTTGATGCTACCACCAGCCTCAAACATTGAATTGCATAATTCTCCAGCGAGAGAATTATCTTCTATCCGTCTCTGTATAGACTGTTCCCTTCTAAGAGAGTCTGGTAGGCTGAATATCCATCATCCTGGGGATTCGAATGGGCTTGTACCACAAGGGTACCATTCGCATTTTCTTGGACAGTTTCCTGTCCAACAGGGTTGGTCTGATTTAACTCATCTAACCCATGTATATGCCGTTCGGACGTTATAGTCCGGGCTATACACACCAGAATTAACTGGTCATGGCACCAATGTAATGGTTTGTGTTTCTAACCAGTTAGGTTTGGGTCTCGTGATTCGAAAGGAAAGACGAAGACAGTATTCCGAGTGTATGCCAACAGTTTATTTGGTACACTTTCCAGTTACCCTGTAGTTTTATGGATAGGGAAACATGTTACTACATATATCATGTACGGAGGCCTACATGGCCTCTGACATGGTAGGTGAGCGCAGAGCCTTTTATATGGATGCTCCCGTTTCGTCGCCAGGTGTCCCACGGACCCAGATAGGTGCTGCCACCTACCCAGAACCTCAAGAACACCAGGCGACAGGTCTCACCCGCCACGTCAGACAGCACCAGTTATTATTATACCTCTACAACATACTCATTTTGGCGACATTTGCCTGAGTCTAACCCCAGAGTATCCTTATTTTCTCTGTGTTTTCTATGATACAAATGGTGTGTACTGGGATGTATAGGCTTGTATATTTACATTGTTATTGCTGTATACTCGATGAAAAAAAATATAGGCTTTATTTCCTACAAATGTACCAGTAAAAGATGGGAACTTCTGAGTAGAAAACATGTGAAATCATAAAAGATGTATATATGTCATATCTACACGAGATCATGTGGTTTTACAGAGCAGCCATAGTGACGAATTTAGGTCATCAGTGACAACATAAAGTCTTCATCTATGGCGACACCCTGACAACCTAATGCTGTAGGTCTCACGTAGGGAAATCCCGGGGTCACTCAGTGCATCCTTACCGACAAAAGACCTCCATCCTGAGCACAACATGAGTTCTGGGTGGATAAAATAGTCAGCTAATTTAGTAGAACTCTGTAAAAATTCATAACTGGTCCTGAGTAGGTACTTATTCATATGATATAAAATAAAACATGATTATTGCAGTAATGCCCATTCATTTTTGGGCTTGTTTGGATTGGGTCTGAACTGAATTTATTCACTGCAAAAAATGCCAATTATGCAGGTGTCTGTACATTTATGGCCAGCATTCCAGATTTTCGTGATCAATGCGCAGGGTTTTTTTTATATGTCGTAAATCGAGGTTACCCCTAAAGATATATGTGGGATTTTTTGCTCAATACCTCCGGGGCACACTTTTTAAGGCATGCCATGCTACATCAAAATATAGTGAAAAAGTATTTCCATGACTGAGACCTGTAGATTTGGGTATTGTTGACCTGAGGACCTAAAGTCGTCAGTATTGACACACTGAGAAAATATTCTTACTCACATGAGTCTAGATCCAGCCTCAGGCAATGTCGCCAAAATGAGTATTGTTTGAGACTCAGCCTGATGCTTGCATGATACTCAGGCAAAGCCAGAGTATCATCATTTTGGCGACATTGCCTGATCTAGACTCATGTGAGTAAGAATATTTTCTCAGTGCCATTTTGGATCCTGTAAGTTTTGAGCGAAGTAGGCATCTGAAATTGTCGATAAACCCAGGCATCTACCCTGAGGCTTTATAGTAAAAATAAATCACTGTTATGTTTATGATACATTTTCGCAGGGTAGCCAATCTAACGTAAACCTCATCACATAAAGGGAGCATAATCAGTATAAAGTGCACCCTCATCTAAAAGGACAGCTAAAATTATTATACATATGGAACTTGATTTTGAGAACTTTTGGTAATGTTCTTTTATAGGTTACCCACGTATAAGAAGTATCGCTAGCTTTTGCTGTAGTTAGATTATAAGGCAAAGACGCGCTTCAAATGTAAGGCACTAGGGGGCTGCACTGGGGCTTACTTGCTGCAGGCTTCAGAATTACGCAGGTGTTGATGCTATTTGCCCTAAACTCCAGTGAAATAGACTGGAAACTACGCAGTATTGATGTTATTGCCATAAATTGCAGTGAAATAGACTGGAAACTATGCAGTCTTGATGTTATTTGCCCTAAACTGCAGTGAATGCAGGTATTGATGGTATTTGCCTAAAGTGCAGTGAAATACACTGGACCAAAAAAGAAAAATAGTTTGGCTACCCCCCTAGTGCCGAAGGCACTAGTACGCTATGTAAATAAGTAGCTCTCTATGCTCTCTTTCAGATCCTGCTACTATATTCTGACCATATATCGGTCTATCTAATTATACACAGATGGATTCAGACACCCTATCTCACCATTGCTCTTTGATTAAGGTCAGTAAGGCGGATTAACAGTGATACTATGCTACATGATAGGCTTAAGGTGGGGATTAACACAGATAGAGGCCTCAGTAAGGTTGTTTTCCCTCCACCAGATAGATAACACCTGCAGCAAATATATGGGGCAGTCTCACGATACAAAGGATTGCAAATAATCTCTTTTTTTCTTAGAAATAAAGTAAAATTTAGTTTTCAGTTCTTTGTTGTTTTTTTTGCATTATTGTGACAACCCTCAATTTTGTCAAAAAAAACCCCCAAAAAACTAATATATATATATTTAAATATATATATATATATTTAAATATATATATATATATATATATATATATATATATATATATGTCTCATAATAGATTAGGGTTCTAGTACGTTTTGGTTTGAATCCAGTTCTGTCTATACGTCAACCACCATGATTCACCAGATACATCGACCTCATTGAGAGTACCGTAAAACCTCACATATAAGGCGAGCCTCACATATTGCCCACCCTGAATCAAAGTCGAACCCATACCTCATACATGGCACATTGGGTCAGATTTTAGTCATATTAGTACTCTGATATACCAAAGAGCAGACTAGCCAGCACTTCATTGGCATCATACCTAGCAATGGGCATGATGCAGTCCTGCATCAGCTGCCCTTAAGGGGACTGCAGACAGGCCAGACTCGTTCGGTTTCTAAGGAGTATGGTCCCGATCCGATTGGGAACATCAAACATGATATTGATATTGTCAGACTCGATCTGACGTCCACGCAGACGCACCCGATCGTTAGGATCGGCCGACCGAGTCGGGCTTGTCTGTGGTCGGCTTTAGAGGACTATGTGTCCTATAGATTCAGGTGCTACTGTGGGTCCTTGTGTGCTGAGCCATGTCACGATATGTTACATGATGCACCCTAATACCACTCATATAGTCAGGAGCACACTGCACAACACCCTACGATTGAACCGCCTCAAAATCATTGTTAACCTCACCAATAAGGGCTACCTCTCCAAACATTAAACCAGCCCATATGTACCCCTTTCGTGCCCCTGCTGCCCATAGATGCAGGACTGATGCGGCATGTGGGCGTTAGGGCTGCGTTACAGTTTAAAAGTGGTAAATATCATTGTTTGAAATGGCCGCCATTTTGGATATCAGTTCAGATAGATCGGGGCCCTTACTGATGTTTCTCATGGCGCAAATATCTCGATCTGTGCAGATCTAGATTGTATCCTCTGAGAGCTTTAATCTGATAGGTCATGTGTTAATTTCTGATGAGTAGTTGCAGAGAAAATCAATAAAACTCAAACCTTCAAGAGTATCTGCTGGGAGATTGTAGAATTGTTTGAGCTTGCTATATGTTACGCACTGTTGCTAAGTTACGGGAGGCTAAGTTACGCGCTTCTGATGTGTGGCACCAGGGGGAAGCACCAGGGGAAATATCTTATTACCTCCTTGTTCTGTGAAACCTCCCCATGGACTCAGAGTCTGTCTGTTTGTCTGCTATTTCCACGCACTGACGTGACTTTTCTCACCAAACACTGCCTCAAATTTATGTCACTTTTTTTTCATTTTTGAACAGTATTCTCATTTTCTCATCATCTAGCTCGCTCTTCAAATGGGTATTGTCACTCACTTAGAATATATTTTTCCTGTAAATCTTTAGTTTACATCCCAACCTTCACATCGCCCATTACGCTCATTGAGGCAGTCCCAGCATGCATCATTATCAGGAGTGTGACGCAACAGAGGGCTCAGCCAAAACCAAAGTTAGTGTGTGAGACGCTGCAGCGCGTTCCTGTGGCCAGAATGGTTCAAAGTCTAGAATTGCTTTTTCTCCATTATCACAGCGCCGTAGGCGCTGGTATTTACAAAATGGCAGCCTATACTATCGGCTGCACAATAGAAGTGACCATGAGTGAATTATAGTGCCACAATAACAAGGTTATGGCTTGTACATAATTCCTATTGGAGACATTTATTTAGACTTTTATTTTCATCTAGTATGATGCAAGGTATGTAATTGGTTTGTAAAGACAATAGACAACTCCTTCTTCACATCTTGACTGTCTGTTGTCCTATAATGTGCCCACATGCGTTTATGCACTATAAGATAACGGACAGTCCTTGTGTGAAGAACCTGAAGAAGGTTGTTGTCTATTCTATAAATAATGCCAAAATTAAGGATCTATTGTCCAACATTATGCTATAGGATAAGCAGCTTTCAAATCGTAGTGGCACTAGCACCTTGAGCAATGTCCCCCTGGGGTCCTGCCCAGCCACTATCTGTGTTGTGCTAGTGACGTTATGGTTGTACCATAGGCCACTAACTGGACAATATGCTACTACAGGGATAATATACAAACTATAGGTATGTATATATAGCTTTCAAATTAGACCTTAGCCTTCATATGCCAACATGACGCCTCTGGATTCATCTGTCCTTGCTGCCATAATTCATAGTGCAGCAATACCGTGCTGGAGGCCGTGACAAGATCGTGTTGGGTAATGTTGGCTTAGTGATATAGCAGCCCAATAATCAACAAGTAATCAATGGATAAGTCATGACGAGTGTGTGTTAGTGAAGGATAATGACACGAGGCCGTAGGCCAAGTGTTATTAGCCTTTGCTAACACACATAAGTCATGACTTTTCCATTGACTACTTATTTTATTCCACGAAACCAATAAATAATCAATAGAATACCAATAAATTCAAGTTGAAAACAAAAATTATTCCCCCTCCTTGGGACTCAAAGCCAGCCATAGTGTGTGTGTACACAGGTACATACACCTCATCGCCCGGCAACGGACAGCGACAGCCCCCGTCTTGGCTAGGCTTGGCAGCGGCACACGGCGAAAAATAGTGTACACACACCTCGTCGCCCGGCAGCGGACAGCGACAGCGCACACGGCGAAAAAAGATGCGTCTCGCTGTTATGTTTGTGTATAATACACCTCCTCGCCCAGCAGCGGACAGCGACAGCGCACATGGCAAAAAAAGATGCGCCCGGACCGGGGTTTGATCCGCGTACCTCTTGTGGCTGAGCGCAATGCGCTAACCACTAGACCACCGCGTCTCCTCCTTCAGCGGCCGTCTCGGCTTGGATTGATTTGAATGCGTATGGTAGCGGTCAGCCCGCAGTCGTCACCTGCCCGGCCTTTGTATCATATCCAGACGTGGTTCGAACCGAGCATTTCTCGTCAGTCCCTGTGGCGCAATGCATAGGGTGTTGGATTAGGGATCTGAGACTGTAGGTTCGAGCCCTGCCCTGGGTTTTAACATGTAACATATGACATGGAAGGACATGAGAGGTGTGCGGGTTATCCATGGATAACCGCACAGGGTGCGGGTTATCCATAGATAACCGCACACCTTCCAAAACTCATGCTACAGCATTCATGCTGTGCAATATTGAACAAGTAACCAATGGATAACTCATGACGCGTGTGGGTTAGTGAAGGATAATGACACGAGGCCGTAGGCCGAGTGTTATTAGCCTTTGCTAACCCACACAAGTCATGAGTTATCCATTGACTACTTATTTTATACCACGAAACCAATAAATAATCAATATAATACCAATAAATTCAAGTTGAAAACAAAAATTATTCCCCCTCCCCGGGACTCGATGCCAGCCATTGTGTGTACAGATCGGTGCATACACCTCGTCGCCCTGCAGCGGACAGCGACAGCGCACAGCGAAAAAAGGCGCGCCCGGACCGGGGTTCGATCCATGTACCTCTGACAGTTTGGCGCAACGCGCTAACCGCTAGACCACCGCGTCTCCTCCTTCAGCGGCCGTGTCAGCTTGGATTGGTTTGAATGCGTCCTTTGGTTATTCCTCGTCGCCCGGCAGCGGACAGCGACAGCGCACACGGCTTTGTATCATATCCAGACCTGGTTCGAACCAAGCATTTCTCGTCAGTCCCTGTGGCGCAGTGCATAGGGAGTTGGATTTGGGATGTGGGACTGTAGGTTCGATCCCTACCCTGGCCTGGAAAATTTCGTGGGTTTTCTAACATGTAACATATGACATGGGAGGACATGAGAGGCGTGCGGTTATCCAGGATAACCGCATGCCTTACATTAATAACTGCACACCTTACATTGATAACCGCACACCTTCCAAAATTGATGTTACAGCCTATAGGGTGTGCAATATCCACAGATATGTGTATGGGAATAGCCACCAAAAAGCACTGTGTAACCCAGAAATCGTGGTATAAAGACAGATATGTGGATGGGAATAGCCACCAAAAAGCACTGAGTAACCCAGAAATCATGGAATAATAGAGGCTATGTGTGTCTGCAGTACTACGACTGACTTGGCAAACTACAATATGACAACATACACTGTCATACTGCGCTTAGCTTTTTACAGGAAATTGCATTGTATTTTGAGAAAGCAGTAAGACCTGCTGTTAGTACAAATCTAATGACTCTACGGTAGATTGCCCCGTACCCAGTAGGCCCTACTGCATATTTACAATCGGGACTGAGAGTGTAGGTGCTCATCATACAGAGCAGTCGTAGGGCACTACCTACTATCACTGACACTAACCTTAAGACATGGGCTCCTGCACGGCATTTCAAAATGATATCATTTTGAAAGGCCCTGCAGGAGAGTTACTAGCCAATCCCTGGATTGACCATGTTCGCCATACGGAAGTTTGTTAGCCCTAGACTGTTAGCATCACATGTATAATTCCAGGCATGATTTTTGTTCGAACCCTATACCACATACAGGTCCACTGACAGTTGTCAATCTTGACTGAGTAATGAATCTATTTGTCATACGTTTTAAGGGCCAATAGTGCATTAATGAAACCCTGGTCCATCTAAACTCTCCAATGTGAAAAGTCTGCACCAGGGCTGACAAGTTAGATTTGAGAAGTTTTAATTCGCTAATATCATGCTTTTCAATCAGAAGACCCTGACAACATTTTGTGTGTGCACATTCACAGCCAAAAGGATCGCTAGCACAGGCTGAAATAACACAGAATACTAGACTGCTAGAACATGGTTTTATATATATATATATATATATATATATATATATATATATATATATATATATATATATATATATATATATATATACATATATATATATACATATACATATACATATACGTTTTATATATATATATATATATATATATATATATATATATATATATAAATTTAATACTTTCTTAATTTAAGAAAGTATTAATATAAATTTACTACTTTCTTAATTTGTATTTGTTTACAGACTGTCTGTTCAGTATAATAAAATATTGAATTGAATCTAATTGATTTTAGGCTAAAAGGCAGAACAATTTCATTCGAGAATGCTTTTGACTGTCCATATATTCACAGGGAACATTCATTTACATTTTTTCATATCGAAGGGATAGCCTGAATGCTTTTGACTGTCAGTTAGAATTCATTTAGTGTAGGAATATTGTTCCCGTATATAGGTGCTCAAATTTGTCACTCCATCACAAGCTTCTTTGAAGGATGGAGCGTCACTCTGTCGCTTTTTACACATAAAAAGAATGCACTAGGAACTTTCGTAACGTCCATACTTCTCCATACGTCAATTCCTAAAACCCCTGTGTCACCGGATCACTTTTTAAAACCAGTGTGTCACTCCATAACTTCTGCCACCTGTTATCCACATATATAGGCACAATATTCTACAGATAAGGTTGTAAGGATAACTTGGTGTACAGTACCACACTAGACACGGCCGGATGATGATTGTGTCAATTACAGCCCATGGGGATAAAATTACTAATTGATTGTTTCAAACATTCTCTTCTTCTTCTTTTTTCAAGCAGACCTGACCACATGACAAGGTGACTATTCTCATGCAGTCGGCGCTTGACCCACCCTGTCGTTTATATTTACAGACCGTTATAGTTATAGGCCCAATAACCTGATTATTGTCATATATGATGTATACCATAGAACCTGCACATAAACCGCACTCAGCTATAGAAAGCCACACCCTGACTTTTGCGAATTCTAAAAGCCCAACCGAAAGGTTTTAAGTTAATCTTCTTCAAACCAATGGCAAAATGCAAAATGAAAAGGTATTGGTTCCTCAGGGGGCCCCCACCACCCCTAATATAGGTATTCTGAAGTGAGCTGTGAACTGGTGCGGCTTATATACAGGATGTTCTGGTATATACATAGGATGTGGATGGCACTTGATGGCCATAAAGATAATATATCTACTGCCCAGTGGGCACAGTATGCCCACTACAGGGCTGACTTTATGGCACATATGGAACAGTTTATTGTATTTATGTGGGTGTGGGTGGGGGGATGTGTAGGTGTGGGGGTGAGGAATTTGTAGGTTTGTTTACATATTACTAATGGAGCATTGATACCATGATTTTGGTAGTTCATCGTGCGTGGCAAGTATGCATGTCAATGATTACAAAACATTCCTTATTATATATTCTCATTTTATAAAACCCAACCCATAGGCCACTCACTGATTACTTTAGTGGGGCAGATTAGTAACCAAATCGTTCAAATTGTGATACAAGCACCAAAATTACTTTTAGCGTAAACCTTAAAAGGCTCATGATGCATTAATGCGTCATGCCGATTGGTCGCCATGATACAAGTATGTAAGGGAGTGATCATTTTTTAACAACGGGGGGGGGGGGGGGTTGGTGGGTTTGAGGGGGGGTCAGAATTTTTTCAACCCCTTGACCGGGGGGGGGGGTCAGAATTTTTTCAATACCTCTGATGGGGGGGTCAAAATAATTTCACCTGTTTTCAGTGGAAAACCCCACACGTTACTATAGGCTAAAAGGGGACGTTCACGTGCAATCTTTTCCCTTATGGGCGGAGGTCGAAAAAATTTCACCCCCTCAAGAGGGGGGGGTCGAAAATTTTTTCGCGCGCCCGCGCGCAAATCCACCAGCCCCCCCTGTTCTTATAAAATGATCACTCCCTAACTCTGGCGAGTAACTCTCATGATGCCAAACTCTATTCCTTGATACACTCCCAGATGTTCGGCATGATGCACCAATGAATGCTGGTGAGCAAACTCGGCAGCACTTCATTGGTGCATCATGAAGGCCAATGGGCATGATGCATTCTGCATCAGCGGCCTTTTAAGTGTTATGGCTGCAGTAACCATCAGAAATTGTCTATAAGCCCTGGCTTATGTGTAGGGTTTACGGTTGTATTGGAGCCAGTGTTGAGAGTTGGATGAGTGGTGGGGGTGGGGGGAGGTGATGGAAGTTACAGAGGGAGGGTAGGAGGTGGGGGGGGGGTAGACAGACAGTAGAAAATAGGTACTTACCTTGGTCAGTTGGTATCTAACCTAATCACGTGACACTACCCAATTATAGTGACACACTCAGTATACTTTAACCAGGAAAATACACGGAACATACCATACACACACTGGACTTGGAGTACCAAAACTACTGTGAACTATGTGAATGTAAGCATATACACCAACTACTTAATTCGATATATGGATAAATATGGACAATACCGTATCGTCATGTTCAAGCACCCCATGGTTTTTATTGTAGCAACCTCAGTTCCCCGGTGCTTATACAAGACAGGTGCTTATTCAAGATACAGTTTTCAGTGCTTAAGAGATATTTCAACACCCCCTTACCCCCGGCGCTTATACAAGACGGGCGTTTATTCAAATACTGGTGCTTAAGCACGACGATACGGTATGTTACAGGGATGTATGAGGCTTTTAAGCAAAGGGCTTCTAATGCAGGAGTGTATCGTGGCCATTTCTCGTCACGACGCATGAATTATGTGCTGCTCATTAGCCCTCATTGATGCTTCAAGCAGAGTTTTCAGTCTTTAGCCTTCAGAAGTGTATCAAGTCTTTAAATGCTGTTAATTTATTTCAGCATCATGCCCATTGTGCCTCATGATCCGTGAATGTGAGTTACACGCCTGGGCTACATTCAAGCATCATGACAATCCTATAACGAAAATACAGCCAAACAATTGTCATAAAGTACCAAACCGATGAAGTGCTGGCGGGACTGATCACCTGCACTTCATTGGTGCATCATGGCGACCTATCAGCATGATGCCCTGGCGAGCGACATTCAAGCATCTTGCCGACCCTAAGCGGTTGATACCCCCCCAAAAGAGTCGGCATGATGCACCACGGTCAGCACTTCATTGAGGCATCATGGCACAAAGACCTCCTGCATCAGCAGCCCTCAGGAGTTAAAGCCTTTACAGGTACACACCTTAGGACCTACATGTATGTATACATATAGTGCTACAAGAGTTAAAGCCTTTACAGGTACACACCTTAGGCCCATACATGTATGTATACATAGTGCTACAAGAGTTAAAGCCTTTACAGGTACACACCTTAGGACCATACATGTATGTATACATTTAGTGCTACAAGAGTTAAAGCCTTTACAGATACACACCTTAGCACCATACATGTATGTATACATAGTGCTACAAGAGTTAAAGCCTTTACAGGTACCCACCTTAGCACCATACATGTATGTATACATAGTGCTACACGAGTTAAAGCCTTTACAGGTACACACCATAGGACCATACATGTATGTATACATATAGTGCTACAAGAGTTAAAGCCTTTACAGATACACACCTTAGGACCTACATGTATGTATACATAGTGCTACAAGAGTTAAAGCCTTTACAGGTACACACCTTAGGACCATACATGTATGTATACATATAGTGCTACAAGGGTTAAAGCCTTTACAGATACACACCTTAGCACCATACATGTATGTATACATAGTGCTACAAGAGTTAAAGCCTTTACAGATACACACCTTAGCACCATACATGTATGTATACATATAGTGCTACAAGAGTTAAAGCCTTTACAGGTACACACCTTGGGACCATACATGTATGTATACATATAGTGCTACAAGAGTTAAAGCCTTTACAGATACACACCTTAGGACCTACATGTATGTATACATATAGTGCTACAAGAGTTAAAGCCTTTACAGATACACACCTTAGCACCATACATGTATGTATACATATAGTGCTACAAGAGTTAAAGCCTTTACAGATACACACCTTAGCACCATACATGTATGTATACATATAGTGCTACAAGAGTTAAAGCCTTTACAGGTACACACCTTAGGACCTACATGTATGTATACATTTAGTGCTACAAGAGTTAAAGCCTTTACAGGTACAGAACTTAGGACCATACATGTATGTATACATATATTGGTACAAGAGTTAAAGCCTTTACAGATACACACCTTAGGACCATACATGTATGTATACATATAGTGCTACAAGAGTTAAAGCCTTTACAGGTACACACCTTAGGACCATACATGTATGTATACATATAGTGCTACAAGAGTTAAAGCCTTTACAGATACCCACCTTAGACCTATACATGTATGTATACATATAGTGCTACACGAGTTAAAGCCTTTACAGATACACACCTTAGGACCATACATGTATGTATACATATAGTGCTACAAGAGTTAAAGCCTTTACAGATACACACCTTAGGACCTACATGTATGTATACATATAGTGCTACAAGAGTTAAAGCCTTTACAGATACACACCTTAGCACCATACATGTATGTATACATAGTGCTACAAGAGTTAAAGCCTTTACAGATACACACCTTAGGACCATACATGTATGTATACATATAGTGCTACAAGGGTTAAAGCCTTTACAGATACACACCTTAGCACCATACATGTATGTATACATATAGTGCTACAAGAGTTAAAGCCTTTACACATACACACCTTAGGACCATACATGTATGTATACATATAGTGCTACAAGAGTTAAAGCCTTTACAGGTACCCACCTTAGGACCTACATGTATGTATACATAGTGCTACAAGAGTTAAAGCCTTTACAGGTACACACCTTAGGACCATACATGTATGTATACATATAGTGCTACAAGAGTTAAAGCCTTTACACATACACACCTTAGGACCATACATGTATGTATACATATAGTGCTACACGAGTTAAAGCCTTTACAGATACACACCTTAGGACCATACATGTATGTATACATATAGTGCTACACGAGTTAAAGCCTTTACAGATACACACCTTAGCACCATACATGTATGTATACATATAGTGCTACAAGAGTTAAAGCCTTTACACATACACACCTTAGGAGCATACATGTATGTATACATATAGTGCTACAAGAGTTAAAGCCTTTACAGGTACACACCTTAGGACCATACATGTATGTATACATATAGTGCTACAAGAGTTAAAGCCTTTACAGGTACACAACTTAGGCCCATACATGCATGTATACATGGTGCTACAAGAGTTAAAGCCTTTACATATACACACCTTAGCACCATACATGTATGTATACATAGTGCTACAAGAGTTTAAGCCTTTACAGGTACACACCTTAGGACCTACATGTATGTATACATATAGTGCTACAAGAGTTAAAGCCTTTACAGGTACACACCTTAGGACCTACATGTATGTATACATAGTGCTACAGGAGTTAAAGCCTTTACAGGTACACACCTTAGGACCATACATGTATGTATACATAGTGCTACAAGAGTTAAAGCCTTTAGAGATACACACCTTAGTACCATACATGTATGTATACATAGTGCTACAAGAGTTAAAGCCTTTAGAGATACACACCTTAGCACCATACATGTATGTATACATAGTGCTACAAGAGTTAAAGCCTTTACAGATACACACCTTAGGACCATACATGTTTGTATACATATAGTGCTACAAGAGTTAAAGCCTTTACATATACACACCTTAGCACCATACATGTATGTATACATATAATGCTACAAGAGTTAAAGCCTTTACAGGTACAGAACTTAGGACCATACATGTATGTATACATAGTGCTACAAGAGTTAAAGCCTTTACAGGTACACACCTTAGCACCATACATGTATGTATATATATAGTGCTACAAGAGTTAAAGCCTTTACATATACACACCTTAGACCTATACATGTATGTATACATATAGTGCTACACGAGTTAAAGCCTTTACAGATACACACCTTAGGACCATACATGTATGTATACATATAGTGCTACAAGAGTTAAAGCCTTTACACATACACACCTTAGGACCATACATGTATGTATACATAGTGCTACAAGAGTTAAAGCCTTTACAGATACACACCATAGCACCATACATGTATGTATACATAGTGCTACAAGAGTCAAAGCCTTTACAGGTACACACCATAGCACCATACATGTATGTATACATAGTGCTACAAGGGTTAAAGCCTTTACAGGTACACACCTTAGGACCATACATGTATGTATACATATAGTGCTACAAGGGTTAAAGCCTTTACAGGTACACACCTTAGGACCATACATGTATGTATACATATAGTGCTACACGAGTTAAAGCCTTTACAGATACACACCTTAGGACCATACATGTATGTATACATATAGTGCTACAAGAGTTAAAGCCTTTACAGATACACACCTTAGAACCATACATGTATGTATACATAGTGCTACAAGAGTTAAAGCCTTTACAGGTACACACCTTAGGACCATACATGTATGTATACATATAGTGCTACACGAGTTAAAGCCTTTACAGATACACACCTTAGCACCATACATGTATGTATACATAGTGCTACAAGAGTTAAAGCCTTTACAGGTACACACCTTAGGACCATACATGTATGTATACATATAGTGCTACAAGAGTTAAAGCCTTTACAGGTACACACCTTAGGACCATACATGTATGTATACATATAGTGCTACAAGAGTTAAAGCCTTTACAGGTACACACCTTAGGACCATACATGTATGTATACATATAGTGCTACAAGAGTTAAAGCCTTTACAGGTACACAACTTAGGCCCATACATGCATGTATACATGGTGCTACAAGAGTTAAAGCCTTTACATATACACACCTTAGCACCATACATGTATGTATACATAGTGCTACAAGAGTTAAAGCCTTTACAGGTACACACCTTAGGACCTACATGTATGTATATATATAGTGCTACAAGAGTTAAAGCCTTTACAGGTACACACCTTAGGACCTACATGTATGTATACATAGTGCTACAGGAGTTAAAGCCTTTACAGGTACACACCTTAGGACCATACATGTATGTATACATAGTGCTACAAGAGTTAAAGCCTTTAGAGATACACACCTTAGTACCATACATGTATGTATACATAGTGCTACAAGAGTTAAAGCCTTTACAGGTACACACCTTAGGACCATACATGTATGTATACATATAGTGCTACACGAGTTTAAGCCTTTACAGATACACACCTTAGGACCATACATGTATGTATACATATAGTGCTACAAGAGTTAAAGCCTTTACAGGTACACACCTTAGGACCATACATGTATGTATACATAGTGCTACAAGAGTTAAAGCCTTCACAGGTACACACCTTAGGACCATACATGTATGTATACATATAGTGCTACAAGAGTTAAAGCCTTTACACAAACACACCTTAGGACCATACATGTATGTATACATAGTGCTACAAGAGTTAAAGCCTTTACAGGTACACACCTTAGACCCATACATGTATGTATACATATAGTGCTACAGGAGTTAAAGCCTTTACAGATACACACCTTAGACCCATACATGTATGTATACATATAGTGCTACACGAGTTAAAGCCTTTACATATATACACCTTAGGACCATACATGTATGTATACATAGTGCTACAAGGGTTTAAGCCTTTACACATACACACCTTAGGACCATACATGTATGTATACATAGTGCTACAAGAGTTAAAGCCTTTACAGATACACACCTTAGAACCATACATGTATGTATACATATAGTGCTACAAGAGTTAAAGCCTTTACACATACACACCTTAGGACCATACATGTATGTATACATAGTGCTACAAGAGTTAAAGCCTTTACAGGTACACACCTTAGGACCATACATGTATGTATACATAGTGCTACAAGAGTTAAAGCCTTTACAGATACACACCTTAGGACCATACATGTATGTATACATATAGTGCTACAAGAGTTAAAGCCTTTACAGGTACACACCTTAGGACCTACATGTATGTATACATATAGTGCTACAAGAGTTAAAGCCTTTACAGGTACACACCTTAGCACCATACATGTATGTATACATAGTGCTACAAGAGTTAAAGCCTTTAGAGGTACACACCTTAGGACCATACATGTATGTATACATATAGTGCTACACGAGTTAAAGCCTTTACATATATACACCTTAGAACCATACATGTATGTATACATAGTGCTACAAGAGTTAAAGCCTTTACAGATACACACCTTAGGACCATACATGTATGTATACATAGTGCTACAAGGGTTTAAGCCTTTACACATACACACCTTAGGACCATACATGTATGTATACATATAGTGCTACAAGAGTTAAAGCCTTTACAGGTACACACCTTAGGACCATACATGTATGTATACATATAGTGCTACAAGGGTTTAAGCCTTTACACATACACACCTTAGGACCATACATGTATGTATACATATAGTGCTACAAGATTTAAAGCCTTTATATATACACACCTTAGCACCATACATGTATGTATACATAGTGCTACAAGAGTTAAAGCCTTTACAGATACACACCTTAGGACCATACATGTTTGTATACATATAGTGCTACAAGAGTTAAAGCCTTTACAGATACACTGAGTCTGGGATCTGCCAACATTCATCCCCAAAATATTCCTTATTCAATGTGTGTGCCAAAATGAATCAAATTGGCGTAGGTCTTTGGCCCCCTGTTCCACACTTGTGTAATGGTTTTAATTTACCAGCTCGGTGGTTCGAGTCTCCCTATTTGGAAGAAACATGAAGACAGTATTCCAAGTGTATGCCAATGGTTTATTTGGGTATTACACATATCTGGCTACCCTTAGGGTAGTATTATTAGGGAAGCATGTGACAACATGTATCATGTACGGAGGCGGACATGGCCTCTGCCGTAGCGGCTGAGTGCAGGGCCTTTTATACATGTCCCATAGGTCTGGGTCAGTGCTGCCACCTATCCCAAGCCTTAGGAACACCCAACTACAGGACTCACTTGCCACGCCAGACGACACTAAACAATATTACCGGTACAGCTAAATGCCTCTACACTTGTAAGAAACATGTCTAGTGCAAGCTTCATGGGCAGACCACGTAGAAAGAAAGCACACTGAGTGCCAGTATGGTATGTTATTTTCCAGAGGGGAAGGGGTGGTTATTTAGGGTGGGGGGGGGGGTTCTGACCTCTCCTGAAGGATACATTCATGTGGGATTCGAGAGAATTTGAGAGACTTTGAATTTCCCTGAGCTGGGAATAAAGGATTTGTCTATAGGTCAAAGAGGGACAAGAACATGTCCTATATATGAGAAATCTCAACATCCCTCCCTTGTCAATAAGTAAGGACTAATCCCTTATGCTAAACTAATCCAAACCCATCACAAATCAGTACATGCATGGAAGTCCACTCCAAGAGCGTGGGTATCCCATTTATGGGTTGGAAGACACACACTCAACTTGGGGTTCTGAACTTACTTTAACATCAAAATATCATGACTCAATGTGCCACACCTTAACTCTCTCACTCTCTGTCACTCTCTGTCTCTGTCTCTGTCTGTCTCTGTCTGTCTCTGTCTGTCTGTCTGTCTGCCTCTCTCTCTCTCTCTCTCTCTCTCTCTCTCTCTCTGTCTCTGTCTGTCTGTCTGTCTGTCTCTCTCTCTCTCTCTCTCTCTCTGCCTCTCTCTGTCTCTCTCTGTCTCTCTCTGTCTCTCTCTGTCTCTCTCTGTCTCTCTCTGTCTGCCTGTCTCTGCCTGCCTGTCTGTCTCTGTCTGTCTGTCTCCATAATCTCCATAGACCACATTTTGACAACAAAACCCTTCATTTATTGTCCATATGGACACTACGTGCCCTGTGGCTAAAATGTGGTATTACAGAGTCTCTTGAGTGTCACTGATCATACCTTTTACAAATTTCCCCCGAAATTTAGTCTACACCCCATAGCGAGCCAACCCACCCTACCCTGCAAGAATTTGGTTCCTCACACTCTGGTCTTAGTACCTTCCTCAATACCATGGTCATGCACCCTGCCTGCTGGAATAGCATGATTGGAAGTCTACACCTGCCATAAAACCATGGCCATAAGCCCTACCTACCACAGTATCATGTAGTGTCTGACGGGTTTAACAGGTAAACTTATTGGGTCCCTACTGTCAGTACTACATTATAGTGCTATAGGTCACTGAGAGTATATGACATATATTGGTCAGTCAATTATGCTATTAAAATTTATGTGACAAGTAACCCAAAAGCTACTAATGTCATCCTCCGTCCACATATGACATTGATTATGTGATCATATAGATGTACCGTAATGACTCATAGAAGCGCTGAGGTCTGAAATGACGACCGGTCGTGAATAAGGGCTGAGGGAAGGACGGCACAGAAATCTATCTTACATCGATAGTCCACTTGGCCTCTGTCGCACGATTGAGCCATACATTTTCTATATCAATTCCTGCGATAGAGGCCTTAGTGGACTATTGATGTTAGGTCTAATTTTCTTGGTTACGTCTTTCGAGGTGAAGCGCTAACACGGCGCCATTTTTGCTTGTAAAATATGAGCAGTAGACTTTCGCATATTCACCACCGGAACCACGGACACACTTCCGATCATACCGTTTCTCCCCGAAAGGGATCACGAATTTTCATGACCTGAGTTGGTCCCTCTATTGGCTGATAGGCACACCAAAGCATGACCGTCAGCTGAAGGGGCTGACTACCTTTGCCATAGGATTCAGTGGTTAAGCATGGCTGCCTGTCGGCCAATGGCACCCTCCACTGTGGTCCTATCAGCTGATAGAGACACCATTTTGGGTGGTGGAAAAACTAGCCTTAAGCACTGAAAACAGTATTCAGACAAGCAGCGGTCTTAAATGAGGGCGGGGTGTACAGGAGTATTGCAAATAATGAGAGCCAGGTGCTTATATGCAGGCTACTAAGCATGTATGGGCCACGTAGAAGGCGATAGTTGATAGAAAAGATATAAGGTACACCTAGGGTCTA
The DNA here is from genome assembly GCA_949317995.1 of Acholoe squamosa. NCBI lineage: Eukaryota > Metazoa > Annelida > Polychaeta > Phyllodocida > Polynoidae > Acholoe > Acholoe squamosa. The sequence continues at coordinate 79,873,187 of OX439041.1, read as the reverse complement.
TTTAAGGCATATCAGTACTAATGAATTCTAAGTTTTCCCCTGCCTATAAGGTGCACCTTCCTTTCACAGAAGTTGCAATTGTATCTGGATCGTGTTTCAATAGTTTCCACGACAGGACAGCCTCAAATCGTAGTGGGAGGTGTAAGAAATGGCTCCATAGCAGTGACTACATGGTGAGCTACAGTACAGGCCTCAAAATAGCAGCTGCTATTTATTCAACTACTGACTCAATACATCCTACTATGAAGTCATAGCACCCAGTCGTAGGAGCCACTATTGGCTACATAGTGACCAGTCATACCTCCCTCATGATGTAGTTTGCACTCCTCTGTTCAAATGAGCATAGGACTGCAGTAACTACATCTAGGTGATCCCACCTGGTCACAGTGTTACATATATTGTCAATTCTCATGGAAATGGATCCTAGTTTTAAATAAGGTCAATTTTCATGGCTCTGCATACTGCTCATCTTTTTCTAGAAGAGCATAAATATATAATGTACATACATGTACTACAAGTGCAACAAATTATCATAATTCAACTGAGAAATCATAAGAATGGAAAGCTCCTCATTTCTTTTGTTACTATATATATTATATCATTAAGATAATATATTTTCAATCTCAGACCCATATTGCACCTTAGAATGCACCCCATGTCTCCCAACTGCACTGAAACACAAGGCATACATCACAGAGGTTGTTACCTACCTGTACATATTTATATATGATAATGAATCCATTACAAATGCACTTTGAAGAATACATTACATCAAAGCTGGAAGAAGGATACTGTAGGTTCTCAACCAGTTATAATGCACACTGGTCATTGTAAGCTAATAGTACATGAATAGCCATAGCAGAATGCCTTCTTTAACACTGGCCTGGGGTCAAGACCATTTTGACCATTAGTCTATATATAGAGAGAGTACTAATATGGATACAAAGAAAAGAGCACAGATTGGGTACATTTGAGTAAAGGAGTGGAGAGGGCAGCAGTTAAGACTACCCACTAATTATTCACATAGAGGGCTGTCATACCATGGACTCTTATTGAGTCACTGCTCTGGTGGCTATTTAGCCAGCAGGCAGTACGATCACCCAGTAATGTAGCCAGTAATTTGGTCACTATAGCCAAAATCCTAAGATCAGCTGGTAAGATTTGACCCATCTCAAGTCGTAGCTGGCTGAACCTGTCGTAGAATCTATTGAAACACGATCCTCATGCAGTAGATGCTTTAGATTCGTATACCGGCCACAGCTTAAACACGTGGTACTATGGTAGTTCTTTTTCATTTTTGTTTAACCAATATGTATTGACTTCTTGTTGATTTTCAGAATCTTACCCACCAGAAGGAGTCATGTGAATATATAATAAAGACTCATGATGGAGTACGAGTGTGACGCGGGCTACGAGTCCTTACCGTGCCTAGACAGGAGACTGACTGGGGTGGAGTGTATAGGGGTGGAGAAAAGAACCAAACCATCCAAACACCAGGTAGATCTACCTTCTTATGTTATTTAATTCGGATTATATGGATTATGGACCTTTTCTCCATATTCATTGCCAGGCACAGATATTAATCTTTTCCTTTTATTTTTGTTCAATTTTTATATTTTTGTTCAATTTGTTTTCTTTGATTTCGAAATCGAAAACAAACACTACTTCACAGAGTGTTATCGATTACCATGAAGATCATGCATCAACAGGAATCGGGAAGATGGATGAAGTTGTGACATAACCAAGAACAAAACATTTATGTGCAAAAGAATCAGATGATGTGTAAATGCATTATATTGAACGAGTAATTAATGGATATGTCATGACGCGTGACTGATATCCAACAATAACATGCAACGAGGGGGCGAAGTTATTATTGGATATCAGTCACAAGTCATGACATATCCATTAACTACTTATTTTATTACACGATTAATCAATAGATAATCAACAGAATATCAATAAATTCAATAAAAAAACAAATCGTTCACCTCCATGCCAGGACCAGGAGTCGACATGCTACTGACTGCTCCATATCTTCTATGTAGCCAAAAATGTGGACCACGCCGGGACGCAAACACCTGTGCTTGCGGTTTGCAGCGCAACTCGCTGACCAATATACTATCGGTACACACACCTCACGTCCAGCAGCTTTACCATGCCTGTCGCTGTTATGGGAGAGGCAGCCCCGGCCACTGTTGTGTCTATAATTAAAATGCCATTCACACCTTGCACATGTGAGCATTGCTGGGGTCGCTCCTAACCAAGCCCAACCTATGACATTGTATATTATACAGGCAAACACCCACTTTCTTGTCAGTCCCTGTGGCACAATGCATAGGGAGTTGTATTTGGGATGAGTAGGGTATGGGTTCGACCCCTGCCCTTGGCAATAAAATTCTCATAGGTTTTAACATGTAACATATGACATGTAAGGTGTACCTGTTATCCATGGATAACCGCACTGGGTGCCTGTTACAGGCCTCCTACCACCCTTTCAGAAAAATAAAGGAATTTTAAAGGAGCCTCAGTCGTAAATTTAAAGGAGGTTTAAAGGAATTTTAAAGGAACAATCACCCAAATAAAGGAAATTTATCATACCTTTTATGAAGAATAGAATGTTAATTCATTGGCATATTAAGATTGAAAGAGACATATAACAATCACCAGGTGCAGCGAGAGTACCCAAGTTGTTCAGAAGGAAAAGCCAAGGGAGGCTGAAGAGACTTCTGGACCTAATTCAGTTCACTGTGGGCCATCTCAAAGGGTCAGAATTTATAGCTACCCACAGAATGGGTGCAAAGGATTTCTGTCTCCTGACGCATGCCAGGTACCTGAAGTAACTCTCTGTGCAGTGACTCCATTAAGGAGAATCAATACATATATAACAAAGATGAATAAAAAATACATCATCAGTTATGGATGTCTGGACCTGGTTGCACATATCACAGTATTTAGTACAAAGCATAATGAATAACAATTGCATCACAGAATTTTTCATCACCAATTTAAAAAAAGAAGAAACAACCTGTCAAATAATACAGCAGACTGCAGTACTATACCAATAAGAAATCTTCATATCAATCACTTAGTTCCAAGGATGCATTAAGGTCTTGCAGCAGACTGAATTCAGCAGTAAAAGTACTGACTCAACCCATGGTTGGTCTGTTTGTTATATGCTCTGAAATACAATAAATGTAAGGATTTTGCTGCGTATTAATGACATGTTTACTACTATGATGATGTGCAACCAGGTTACCTGACGTTTCACTTCACTTCTAACCACTTTTTCGTCGTGAAAATCTAAAATTTCTGAAAATAAAGGAATTAAAGGAATTTTCAGCTGAAATAAAGGAACTTTAAAGGAATAAAGGAATTTTTTTATTTTAAAGGAATTTTAAAGGAATAAAGGAATCGGTAGGAGGCCTGCTGTTATCCTTGGATAACCACACACCTTACAAAAGTCATGATGCAATATCGACAGGTATGAGCATGGGAATATCTAGGAAAAACACTCAGAATCACAGAAATCGTCTAATAAGGTCAGATAACTAGATCTACCTTTTGCCTTACAAGGTATACGTGTTGGTGGTGTCGTGGTCGGATGGTGTCAAGTACCCCGTCTACAGGAGGTACATCTCATTCTTTGACCTCAAGGTAAGCTCTAGGTACCTCAAGGTAAGCTGTAAGTACCACCAAGGTAAGCTCTAAGTACCTCAAGGTGAGCTCTAATTAAGTACCTCAAGGTAAGCTCTAGGTAGCTCAAGGTAAGCTCTAAGTACCACCAAGGTAAGCTCTAAGTACCTCAAGGTGATCTCTAATTAAGTACCTCAAGGTAAGCTCTAAGTACCTCAAGGTAAGTTCTAAATATCCGGTGTACTGAACATCTCATACTTTGACCTCAAGGTAAGCTCTAAGTACCTAAAGGTAAGCTCTAAGTACCCAAAGGTAAGCTCTAAGTACCTCAAGGTGAGTTCTAATTAAGTACCTGAAGGTAAGCTCTAAGTAGCTCAATGTAAGCTCTAAGTACCCTGTGTACCTCAAGGTAAGCTCTAAGTACCTAAATGTAAGCTCTAAATATCTGGTGTACTGAACATACATCTCATTCTTTGACCTCAAGGTAAGCTCTAGGTAGCTCAAGGTAAGCTCTAAGTACCTATCTGCTTTTAAAGGGTTAAATTAAAATGTCTGAATTAATGATATTATGATGGTCCCCTAGAGTGCTCTGAAACATTGCAATTAGTGGATCGCTTTGAAGTTGAATGTACCTAGAGGTCACATATTACATATGTGATTATATCAGGACAAAGGGCAGAAATTTCATCTGTATCTCTAACACCAGGTGGCAGCATGAATCCGGCATATATCTAGGCCTCTGTTACTCTGTACCCCTTTCACATAGTTGTATCAAAGGGTATATAGACTAGTAGCACATTTTCTTTGTTAGCCGGGAGGCGTGGCGCAGTCGGTAGCGCGTCCGCTCACAGGCCGTAAGGTTGTGGGTTCAGTTCCCGGCCCGGCCCGGCCGGGGCACAGTGGTGGTTCCAAACGTCGCCGTAAGGTGTCGGTTGAGTTCCTCCCTGCTCTGGCTAGGCTGTGCTGGAAAGTCTCTCGGCTGTCATGGCAGACAAATGACTTAAAACAGGCCTGTCCATCTCTCACTATGCCTATGTAGTGACGGATGTTAAAGAACCATTGCCTCGGTAAAAGTGTAGGGGCGTGCTTCCTATCTTCCTATAGATGCGGTCACCATCATCCCCCCTCCCCATTAGACTAGGGTCCGGGCACAACGCCACAAGGGTAATCTCACTACGGTGTGGATACAACCCGCGGGACCTCTCACCCTTGAGTGTCGGCCGTAAGGAAGGCACGAGGTGAGATAAAATTCAAGCGAGCGTTTATTTGTTACAGATCTGCCTCAAGGAGGAGTTCAAAGACCACCCAGGGTTTTACGACCTCGAACTACCAGGTAGGTCAAGTAGTTCATACCTTAAAGGCCCATAGTACATGAATATATCATGGGCACTATTGCCACTCCCTAATCTAATGCCATAGAGGTGATTACCTCATAGTATAGATATTTCAAACATTGTACAGGAATCCTGAAATGGCACAGGACATCCGCTGGCCAGAAAAAGATTTAGGACTAGATTCAACTTGGCATTATCAAACTTTAACTTGCAACTGAAAGGTGGCTCTTTAGCACATATCATTCATTACCTCAACGTAACTGCCTAATGATAATACACTATTTACAGCATTGAAGCACTTTGAGAGAGGATGGCTGTATATTCTAATACTCTTCATGTTACAGCATTGAAGTACTTTGAGAGAGGATAGTTGTATATTCTAATACTCTTCATGTTACAGCATTGAAGTACTTTTAGAGGATGGCTGTATATTCTTATACTCTTCATGTTACAGCATTGAAGTACTTTGAGGGAGGATGGCTGTATATTCTAATACTCTTTGTGTTACAGCATTGAAGCACTTTGAAAGAGGATGGCTGTATATTCTTATACTCTTCATGTTACAGCATTGAAGCACTTTGAGAGAGGATGGCTGTTTGGGAACAAAGAGACGGCCATGGAGAGGAGGAAGAAGTACATCAACACTTTCTGTCAGGTAAAATTCATGATAAAGTTTCCCCAGGCCGCCACTCATCGAAATGCCACATAACTGCCATTTAGTACTTGAAATGTTTAAATAACTGTTGCTCGTCTGTGGGTGTTTTTTTTTTGTTTTTTGTTGTTGCATATTTACAAAGATATGGCTGTAAAATTGTTGTTTTGTGATCATATTGCATATCTGTTTAGTGTGTTTGCATGCGAAATTACTCACAGCGTAAGACCTTTCATTTAGAAAAAAAAGACGGCATGTTGCCATAATGTAGGAAGTTGGTCCTGACTATGTCAGAGTTATCCAATTTGGGCACCATTGTGGAGTGCTCAAAAGGATTTGATATACAACCTGCATCAGGGTTGGTGAGCAGCCTCATTAGCCTTGCATCAGTGTATCATGATGAACAGTGAGCATAGCAAGGTTTCATGTTCACTGTATGTGCGCGGCCATGATAGTTCTGTCCTAGGAATTTCTTGCGTTTTTCTGATTGGTCACTTTGTAACTCGCCCTCAAGCTAGCCCAGTCATGACGGAAATCACCTGCTTGGAGGCCACTGATGATTGAAAGGCTATATATCTAAACAAAATAAACTGACTGCTGACTGACTGACAGTCATCAGTCACTGATGGACGGTGTAGGGACAGTATCCTTAGCCCTCCCCGGCTGTTTAGATCTATTACAGCTTGCCATATGATTATTTGGTTCACAATTCATCCCAAATCTGTTATATTACATTATCACTGCACACTGGCTGGCCCCCATCGCTGCATGTGACCTCATGACCTACTTAGACCTGAAAACGAGGCTCACTGAAATCAGCTGCAGCCTGATTGAAATCAGCTGCCTGTGGCCTAAGCGTGATGAAAACTTCCATAGCATTAAGGTCCAAATTCCATTAGTGGTGCGAGCTAGAGGCACGTGACTGCTGTCCATGAGCTGATGGGTATCCTATTTCCAAACTAGATGACATGCCAGGAACAGACGTTATCACAAGATCAGGTCTGGAAGTCACTGATGTCAGCAAACAAGTGGCGCTCCAAGGAACCAGTCAGGTCCGAGTGCAGGATACCGATGACGGCGGTCTAGCTAGTCCTGAGGACTAAGGTGACTGGCGCGTCCGCGCTGACCTAAATACGCAGACTCTAAATGGAGCCTCCCGCAGTGCGCATAGGTGCCCAGGCGTAGTGGTAGTCCTCAGGACTATAGCTAATAAAAATGTGATGCTTAAGTCCTAAGGACTAAAGTCTAGTCCCCAGGACTAAGAATATGAGGATATTGTCCTAGGGACTAATTGTACATTCCCATGAATTACCCTGCAGACCGCATGACTTTGTATAAGACTGTGCTGTTAGTCTCCAGGACTAAGCTTTTAGCCCTGGGGGCTAATTCGTAGACTCAGGGACTACTTGTTTAGTCCTGAGGACTACAAAAACATTTTCCTAGTCCTCAGGACTAATGCATGTGGTTCTGAGGACTAATCCATTGATTGATGTCTAATGTAGTTGTGACTAGGGATGTAGTCCCCAGGACTTCAAATTTAGTCCTGAGGACTACTTCTTAGTCCCCAGGACTGCTCTGTGTAGTCCCAGGGACTAAAGATACAGTCCTGCGGACCAAGGACTGTGTCTCTAGTCCCAAGGACAATGTTGCAGTCCCCAGGACTGTATCTTCAGTCCCTGGAACTGCACAGTAGTCACTGGGACTACAAGTAGTCCAATGGTGACTAAAGGACTGAAGGTAGGCCTATGGTCCTAGAGCATAGTCCTTGGGACTAAGACCCTACATCCCACCTACCCCTTGAGACTTGGCAGATATAGATAGTCCTCGGGACTAAGACCTAGTCCTCAGGACTGGCTGGACTGAAATAATAGTCCCTGGGACTATGTCTCTAGTCCCCAGGACTACATCTTTAGTCCTGAGGACCAGGCAGCTACATCTTTAGCCCTCAGGACTTAACAGTTAGTCCCAGGGACTGAACCTTGTACCAGGGTATAGATATGGAAAAGGCTGCGTTGATCAATTTCTAGCCTTCAGAACCATTCTTCTAGCCCGAGGACTACACTTTAAGTCCTTAGGACTAAAGTTGTAGGCCTCAGGACTAACATCCAATCACCAGGAATGTCTCTAGTCACTAGCACTAGGTCACTAGCACTAGATGTGTAGTCCTCAGGGCTAAAATATCATCCTGAGGACTATAATCTTTAGTCCTCAGGACTAAGTTTTTAGTCCCAGGGACTATGTCTTTCTAGCACCGAGGGCTGTTCCGCGTACCCATGTGGTCGTAAAAATAAAACGCAAGGCCTTAGTCCCAAGGATTATAGTCCTAAGAATTATGTTCTAGTCCCTAGAACTATATGTTTAGTCCTTGGGACTAGAAAGACAGGCTTTAAAGCTACAAGTCAAGTCCTGGGGACTAAAAAGTAGCTCAAGGGACTAAAATTCTAGTCCCCAGGACCAATCCTTGACTCCGCATGAGCATGCATCTAGTCCGCAGCAGTTTCAGCATTGTTACTTAGATTCAAAGCCTATAGTCCCTGGGACTACACCGTAGTCCCAGGGACTGAAGATACAGTCCTAGGGACTAGATTATAGTCCTTGGGACTGAGACCCTGGCTCATAATCATCCAAGAGTAGCGAATAGTCATGGTGCCCTGTGGATGAGATTCATAGTCCCAGGGACCACCTGTTTAGTCCTGAGGACTAAACTGTAGAACGGCGAGTAAAGGCACGTTCTAGTCCCCAGGACTAGATGTCGGCGCGTGGCTGCTGCTGGCCGCTGCAGCGTACACGGCAAACAGGGCCAGCGCGGACGCAGCAGACGCCTTAGTCCTCAGGACTAGCTAGACCGCCGTCATTGGTATCCTGCGGTCCGAGTCAGAGCTGTGCTAGGTTATGTGTTGATGCTACTGGTGTAGTTCTTTGAGGTGAAGGCAGGCGTCACTAGCTATGGGTTCAACACCCATTCACTAGGAGGCAGTACTGTCCACTGTGACTCGCTATCTATTGGCTACAAGCGGGTCTGGAGCTGGTTCTGGCGACATACACTGATAAGAAGTGATAAGAAGATGGAACCAGCAAGTCGTTGGATGTTGGTGTTTGCAGAACACCAATTGCCAGTAGGTGGCAGCAGGAGACACTTTGTAGCTCGGCACTAAAGGGTGTTATACAATGATTATTGGTCTAAAAGCTGACAATGGGTAGGCAAACCAGGCATCAAATTAATCCTTAGGATGTATATTAATCGATTTGAGTGTTATTTAGACTGATATTTGAGAGTAAGTTGAGGGGTGTGCACTCTTTTCAATTACAGAATTTATTGCAATCATTGACTCTACGGCCGATAGCGGAAATGTTAATCACATTGTACCACATCTCATGGCCCTAAATTAATGGGAAAAATGTGTGCCTACAAGAAAATAACAGTGGCTAAGCCCAGAAATTCGCACAAATATTTTAATTTCGCCCATATGCTATATAAGCCAACAGTGAGAAAATAATTAGTGTCCTGCAGCCTTGTGTTAACCAGGGACAAGGTACCCATCTTGGTATGTCTTATCTGTGGGTGAGATGACGTTTCATTAATGCAGCTTTGGCGTCCTGGTGCGGCATAGATGCATCATATTCTGGGGGGGCACTCTGAAATTTATGGAAACCATGTGCATTATACATCACCTTCCCAGGTAAAATGCCAACCTGGGCCCCTATTGGGCCCCAGTTGGGCTGACCCACTGGGCCCCAAATGGGCAGCCCAGTTGGGGCCCTGCGAGAACGGGCACTGGGCAACACCTGGAACCCAATGGGCTAGCCCAAGATGGGCTCCAAGTGGGCCCCAGTAGGGACCCAATGGGCTCTTGATTAATTATGGTGTATACTACAGGCATTAATTGAATTCTTGATCATATGCTTATATCATATGCTTTATGCATTTTGATAAGATGATTAAATCATCAGAAGTGGGCATGGAGTGGGCTCCTATTGGGGTGCCCCAAGTTTGACCCAAATGGTGAAGACATTTCTACCCATGTGGTAGAAAATGTTTCATAGGTTTAAGTCAGCAAAGACAAACAACCATTTCCAGTGCCTAGTGACTTTCCTCATCACAGCCATAGATTTTGTTGATGATACATGTAGGGAGTGTGTATATTTAATTTCAAACCACAGGATAGGTAATTTCAGCTTGATACAGAGCTTTCCCTATTAATTTACGTAATGTAATGGAAATTTCTTTTTTTTCTGAAACTGTATTAAAATATGTTTGTTTGTGCACATTTGTCAACTAAGTGTGTTATTTGGACTGCATTACAAAGATATCATCGCACATTGTGAGAAATACTCTTCATATGGCATCCTGGGGACACTTGGTGTCAAAACTAAATGTAGACCAGCCCACCCCTAGCCCATAGAAATCCCTGCTATCATTTGTCAAGGAAATAACACTGAAAACAACTAAACTGGTGCTTAACATTTGTTGTGAGCATGAATTAGAATTTAAGAAACACTTTTTAAATACTTTGCTAAAAAATAATATCAGCCCATCACAAGCCCATGAAGAGCCCAGTTGAGTTTTTTTTCAAAATATCTCAAACAAAAGTTTTTGAAATCTATTTATTATTTGTGAAAGGGGAGTTTGAATCACACCATCAGGGATATTTCCAAGATGTGTTGTAATTGACAATCAGCCCTGTTGGGGCCCCACTGGAACCCATAGCTTTGCCCAGCTTAAAACTAAGCCCAGGTCAGCCCAGCGTTTCACAGGGTAAACCCAATTGGGGCTCAGTTGGGCATGTTACTTGGGTTTTACTTGGTACCCCTTTTAGTGGGGGGTGAATTTCACAAATACACCCCCTTCTGGTGGGGAACCCTCCAAAATTGCAAGATTCTGTACCCCACTTGGCGGGACCAACCCTTAACTTACAAAAACTGTAGCCCTTTCGGCATGTCCCCCCTGATTTAGGTGAGTTTTAAACAATCAAAATATCCCCCCTTTTAACTGAATCTTTTTGAAAAATTGTTTAATTTTTGGGGCCCAAAAACTAACCCCTGTTAGCCCAAAATGTCCAAAAATGCACCCCTGGTTACTATAGATCATATAGGGAGTGCCCAATTCAAAGTATATATTTCTAAGTCTGTCAAGTGTGGAAAGAAGTACATACACTGATACACCAACAGAGCCCAAAGGTGCACCATCCAGATGCCAACTGGACAATGTCCTAAACAGACAGATAGAGGCATTACAAAGGGGCCATTCAGGTCACTGTAGATGTGATCACAATGGTACAGACAATACATGTATGTGGTCAGTAGGTATTTGGTACAGACACGTATATGGAGCTACAGGTAGCCAGGGCATTTATAGGGTTAAACTTATACCTTTGTGCACTAACATAGCAGAGTAGGTTCGTCTGGTAAATAGGCAGAACCTGTGTACTCTGATGCTCTCCCCTATACCCTGCCATGATCCACACGTTAACACTCACATTGGACTAACACCAGTCCCAATAGCTCAGTGCTAGAGCATTCACTTAGTACCCGAAGGACCCAGGTTCGGGTCGCGGTCGGGAAGGACTTTTCCAATGCTGACAATTGCACTACACATGAGGAAGCAACTAGAGGTTGGCAGGATGGAAGGAGGGGAGAGTAAGAAGCTTAAGGTGGGGAGAGAGATGGAAGGAGACATGTAGAGGGGACGGTAGGTGGACAGGCAGGGGTGGGTTCTTGACAATTGAAATTCAACATAGGGGATGGGGGGCATTGGTGGGTTTGAAGAGGACAAAAAGGTTTGAGATCCAAAATTTCATCCTCTTTTAGCAAGAAAGCTGCAAGTTACTATTGGAACAAATGGATGGACTTCAACAATTTCAACTGCTCTGCATGCGATTGAGTCCAAGAAGGAACATCCACGCAAAAGTCCATCACCCCCTCTCCTCCATCATTGAATAATGAGCAATCTCTTGCAGACCTTACACTGGTACTAGTAAAACTATAGTGTACAAGCAGCTACCAGTACGGCGTCCTCTTGGTACACTGCCTATAGGTTTCCGAACACCCCCCACGTGTTGTTTCCATAGAGAGGACTACCTGCCCTCCATGTAGCACAAGACAGACAGTGGGACAGTGCTGACTGTGTGTGTCTATAAAGATACAATATGGACTCACCTCACGACAGGGCAAATATACCTGGATGTAGAATAACACTGGGTTTTTAACTTTAATACTGTTACCATGGCAACCTAATCACGAGGATTATAAATATAGAAATTGGTGGAGTTACACCCGGGTGTAATATGATGCTAAATTTTTATTTTTATTTCTGTAACCATGGAAACACGACCTCGAGGAATATATAAAATGTTCATATGAACATGGACACACTATTAGATACCAAACATGACCGTGGAATATGGCTGGATATTTATCATTGATACTGTTACTATATAAACAGTACCGGTAGGCTTAAAATCCAATTACCATTTGAGTATGGAGAGACTGATGAAATCATTAATACTCTGGATTGATGATAATGTGAATTGAATATAATATGGCATGGCTAAAACACCAGAAGACACGTGGATATTATAATATACTATAATATAGTACCCTCATAATACACATGTGGACTTGGCATGGCTTACCAGGGTCCACATGAGTAGGCTATGAGTAATGCACATACCTCCATCAGGCCATCCCAGGATATAGCCATAGAAATCATGTTGAGGTGCTACTCATAATGGATACTCGGTGAAGCCTCCATTGGAGTGTCCTTTCTCTATTCACCATAAAAAATTCTTTTCTCTTTTTTTTTGTTTTCTTTCTTTCCACTCTTATTTTTATTTATTTATTCATAATAGTTATTTTAGATCATTTTAAAGGTCATTACCCCACTGTGATCAAGCATGTTCCACCCTCCTTGCAAGTGATTTCATCGGTGTGCGATGCTTCACTCCTTAAGGGACTCAACTATTTCACAAGTAGCCACACAATTGACTGACTTGGTATAAGTTGTAAGTTAGCAAAATGTGTTTGGAAGGAAGTTCAACACACACAAACAAGATTGAAAAGGAAACAAAATAGATCCCCAGTAGAGTTATACTGGTGGTTCTTTGATTACGTTTAGACACGTGGGTCGTGCAGGAAGGAGACTTAGCAACATGAGGGGAGTTTGTGACTGGAGTATAGTAACCAGGAGGGTGTTGCTCCTATAGTAAAAGGAAGAGCTGGCTAATAATGCCCTCATTCCAGTCCTTTCTTTTCACGTAGCTATAACTTGTCCCTTTTGTTGCTCACAGGTGGTCATTCAGGTACGGTACTAAAAAAGGGGGATTTGAGTAGGTACCTAGTTGGGAGAAGTCAGTCAGTATAATAAACTATAGAGTGTGTGCCATGAGTAGGTACCTGGTAGTGCAGCTCTTTCTTTTTTAAACAAGGCAGGTGACTTTTCAGACTGATGTGGTGAGTGCAAGTTGAATGGTGAAGCAGTGCACGACTTGTTTAGAAAAGAGGGCACATACTCACAGCCCTTTTTACAATAGGAGCAACACCCTCCTGAAGGGGTTTTACTGACTCAAACCCTTACGGGCCACATCTATGCAGAGATGCATGGTACCTATTAGTCCTCAGTGAGTCTACCATCCAGGGTTGTATTTCTTTCTAATTTTCTAAATTAAATTGAATCTATAATCGTGGCCCTAGATCTACTGGAGTAAATGTATCACCCCTCTGAGGTCCGCGTGATGCATGAATGCAGCCCCCACATAGGCTGCAATGAAAAAGATTTTAAAATGGCATAGTCCAAATTTTTACATTTTTCAAATTCCATTCAAATATGTTTTACATAATGTAATGACACTATATTTAGGGGTTTGTGGACAATATATTGTTGCCTTTAGCTGATACGCACTTAAAAAAGGGGTCCCATGGACCTTGCCATAGGCATTTTACAGTGTGTTTCCAATGGAGGGAGTTTTGGTGTGCACGCCGAAAGTAGGAAAAGGGGTATAAATCTAACAATTCTTTCAAGTATGAGCTTAATTATGAGGAAGGAGAGCCACTAAAGTAGTCACCATAGTAAGTATGATCTATGTGAACATCCTGGTTCATTTTGGAGAAGATTGATTTTTTTTGGCTCCAACCATCGGACTATGCCACTTTAAAAACTAGCACAGAGATGAGATTATACATCCATAGGGAACATGGTCTTATGGAAAACTGAAATTATGTCTATTGTGCGTGTTAAACAGTGTACAAATGGGTTACTATTCACAATGGCGATAAATTACTCTGATGCAGTATCAAAATAATTAGTGTTTGGATTAAGGCGGGTAATACCCATGACACCCTGACCATCCAACCGTGCACACTTCACGATACACCCCCACACCTTTCTACACTATCGAAAACAAAAATAAAACAAAGCAAATCTGCCCTGTCAACTACACAGTTAAATACTGTATATATCTACATGGTAATGTGATACAGTGACCCGCGTGATTTCAATAATTAATATAAGCCTCTGAAGACATTACATTAAAGAATTGAGAAAGTAATCTATGAAAGCAACTTTGGGACAAGACTTAGCAGAAAGTTGGTAAATAACTACTTTCCTGGAGGTTCAAAGGGTGTTCTACAACGTTAACAGAGGAAGTAGCTATATAGCAGGGCAGACCACAGACCGTACCCAGCAAATTGTCGTCATCTGTCGCCATGATTGGTCATCAATGGTGACTCCTTTTTGAGTGATAACTCATTCCGTCATCTTTCGCCACTGTGTGTTAGACTCACATGGCATAGCAATTGCTATTCCTGGTGATATTGTGCTATAACGACATCGTGTTCCATCTAGCGACATGTGTGAGCCACTTCACACAGGTTGACGAGGAATCACGACAATTTGCTGGGTAGCTAGCACTATATAAGCAGAGTTATCTATTCCTTGCTTCTGTATCTTATACACAAACACTGTAAAATGGCACGGGGTTAGCTGCAGTTTTACACTCCTGCATACCTGTTCTCTTTTTCATTAATCAGGACGCATCCATTCCTGGAAGAGACAATATCAATTAGTAGCTATAGATCTAGATACCTATAACAACTGATACAATGGTAGCAGAGTTGGAATTACACTAAGGATACCCAACCTGGGAACACTGCTACATAGTATGGATGAAATGGTGACAGGCTATGATGGGAAGTAGATCTACCAGAAATACTATGCTGGTGCTGCAATGTACTAGAAAAGAGCTTAACTGTAATGATTAAAACACAGCTACTTAAGGATCTACTACAGCTACAACAAGTAAATATGAATAATGTTAAACTACATACACTGGAGCTGACAGGCTAGTAGGAGCATCAGTAACAGTATGGCTTACTGAGTTAGGGAGTAGAGGAGACACTGACTCACCACCCCCTGCCATGGGAGCATGCATCTCTGCCAACTCTGAAAAACTGGTGAGTCCCAAAACATGTCTGCTTATTCAGAAACACGCAGATAGCCATGTAGTCAGGTGTTTGTAGGACCTGTGATACCCAGGGAATGATATGTGGGCTGATTCAAGAAACAATGTTTTTGGGTCTTTTTACCTTCAGGGAGCTGCAATAAACAAGTTAAATATCCCTTCTTCTTTATTCTAGTCATATTTGATAGAAAACATCTGGATCTTCAAACAAATGACAAATTTGCTTATAAAATGTCAACCTATAATCCTTGGAGATATTAGGCGTCAAAGGTGAAAAATTGCCCAAAATTGGCATTTTTGGGCAATTGTCTTAGACTTCCAAGTCATTTATTGCTAATCTAATCAGTCATAGAACATCATGAACAATTTTCTTCCTTAGTGGGAGGTCCTATCTAACATTTCCATGTCGTTTGGAGTTATATGACATATAATTTTTTCAAGGTACCTCTTCCCATGAAAAATCTACTCACCAAGCCTATCATATGTATAGACTAGCTAGCCTGCTAATATACCAGCTTTAACCTATTTAATACCCACCATTAAAGGGGTTCCTATAGGGGTCTATTTGGCAGAAAAAAGTTTGGCTCTATCTATAAACCCTACATCTCTACAGGCTTGGAACCAATTTTCAACTCCGGAGGTGTGACCTACGCTGAAATGGCCCAATTAAGAGTAGGTCACAAAAAGTGATTGTTTATGTAGAATGCCCACCAGTCTAAGGAATCTTCTTTTTTGGTGTTGAGCTGGTTTGTATTGGTTAGTAGACATGTTTAGCTGGATAAAAATGACAAAATGAGTTATGTTGATTTATTTTTATGTAAGGGCTGGCTTGCGGTGAGTAGGAAGTGTGTCTAAAAAAAGGCAAAGATCATTTTCAGCAAGGGCCTTTCTGAGCTTCTTAAATAACTTATAGGTGGCAGAGGGTAACTGTATTGTGTAGTAGACACACTGTAGGGAAGGTATAGTGATTCTCAAGAGTATCTGATGATTTTTGATGAACTGGATCGATTTTCACCAAATTTTACACCTCGTGCTATAACACAAGACCCACAATTACAGAAGTTTTGGTTCCTGGTTTTTGATTTTTGGTACACTTAAAGAACTTCATCGTAGTATTATCGAAACAAAATTTGGTGGCAATTAGTCAGTGTAGTTTTGATGTTATATATAAAAACGTGACCAACGCTGAAAAAGTGAAATACCCCATATGGCTAAGATAGTATGCTGACCTAGCCATGTATTATTCCGATTATACTTTGCTACTTTTATTTCATGGCGATAGGATAGATGGTATATATACTTGTGGAGACATATTCATTGCAAATCCAGCACTCTAAAGAGGACTGCTGGTACAGCAGTGTACTATGCCCATTGGTCGTCATGATGCACCACACACAAAAATATGTTGAGTCACTAGGGTCTTCTAATTGAACAGCACAAAATAAACGAGTCAAAACCTGTCAGCATTTAACTCGTCTGCCTCGGCATAGACCCTTCATCTTGACAACTTTACAAGGTATGGGCACATGACCCTACATGACAACTCTAGAGTGACGAGTTGTCAACTAAGGCACATACGGTGTGAACGTGACGAGTCTGTACCAGGGCCGACAAGTCAAATCTGACAGGTTTTGACTAATTTATTTTTATGAAAACCCATTTTTTCAGTGCACTTCAGTAGTACATCATGCCAAACCTTTCATCCATTTGGGAATTTCACGTCATAGCTTTAAATGTGGTCACTGAGTCCTACTATGCAGATTAAGGTCTAAGGTCATTTATGTAAATCGTGTGCCTTCCAGTCAGCTTTAAGCCTAATCTGCATATTTGACCCTTACATAGCCGCTCTCGGTTTAATACATTCTTCGTTACCCTGATGCAAGAATGCAGCTCTGCTGGGGATTCATTTAAGCATCATACCGGGGTTGAGACAACCATTTGTGCATGATACCAGCCAATGAACTCCTACATTGATCAGTGGCCCTGGAAGCGTTAACCCTTTAGACTCCCCAAGAGTCCCTTAAAACTATATTTGTGATTTTCCACAGAAGTCTCTAAATTCTCATGGCAAATCCAAGATGGACGCCAAAAAAAACAGTGATGGTA
The DNA here is from genome assembly GCA_949317995.1 of Acholoe squamosa. Taxonomy (NCBI): domain Eukaryota; kingdom Metazoa; phylum Annelida; class Polychaeta; order Phyllodocida; family Polynoidae; genus Acholoe; species Acholoe squamosa. The sequence continues at coordinate 79,856,004 of OX439041.1, read as the reverse complement.
CAATTTTTCGTGTTGGGAATACCGAAAGACTAAAAGTGGACAAATTGGAAAAGGTCAGTGAATAAAAACTACATGTACCCTTGGGATGCTTGGGTCCACCCATTTCCGAACGACCCCATGACAGGCTATATACCTGGAGGCTAGGTGACTTTGAAGTCATTGTGATTGTTTCACAGACAGGCACAGAGCCTATCTGTATAACACACCCAGCAGTACTGAATATTCCAACACACATCATTGACCTCATTATAACAAGTTTGTATCTTACTTCCCAATTCATTCAACCAAGGAAGTAAAAGATGTTCCATCAATAAAATGTACGTTCAGTGAATGGGGATCTGCATAATACTTTAAGCCTTGAACAATTTAAAGGCCACTGATGCAGGAGTGCATCATGTCCATTGGTTGTCATGATGCACCTCCAGGGTCGATACATATACTCCCGGAGGATCGGCATGATGCTCCAATGAGGTGCTGGCTAGCAGTCTCGCCAGCACTACATTGATTCATCATGACGACAAATGGTCATGATGCATCAATGCATCAGCGGCCCTTAAAGGCTTAAAGGATGGCTAATGCAGCAGTGCAACATGCCCACCGGTAAACATGATACAGCAAAAAGAAAGCACTGTTGAGCCTGCTCACAGGCACTTTGTTGGGCCCCAGACGGGTAAAATCGACAACGGGACAAAGCCACTTCTTTGGGACATGTGGTTGAGAGACAAGGGTCAAGGAGATTTCTTAAAATCGACAAGGGACATTGGCTAAGAGACACGGGACAAGCCCACTTCTTAAAATCAACAAGGGAGTGAGTGAATGAGTAATAGATGTTTAACGCCATTTCGACAACTAGGGTCATATTCATGGCGAGAACTTCATTACACAATTCCTAGAGAAATGTGTCAGTGCCCAGGCATATGTGCACCACACACATCCTGAGGGGATAGCAAAGAGAAGATATAGACCCTTTTAAGTGGGCTAGGGAAGCCCTCAAATCGACAAGGGACATGGGAATGAGAGATAAGGGACAAAAGCCATTTCTTATAATCGACAAAGGACACGGGACCCCCCTGTCTAGGGCCCTCTTTGTAGGAGTGTATCAACCCTGTAGGATCATCATGATGCATGAATGAAGTAATGGTGAGTAGCTCTATCCATGCATCATGAGGTTACTTCATTGATGCATCATGCCGACCACTGGGCCTGATGCGTTCCCACATTGGCGGCTCTTAAAGTGTAAAGCTCACCAGTAGGCCCCAATGCATTGGCTGGCGACCTGCCTCTATGTTGGGGATATCATAAACGCAGGCCATGTCTAAGAAGTTACCAGTCAATCATCCCTTGTTTTAAACCTTACTCACAAGAGGGCACCCTAACACCCCAATGGTCAACCTGTCTCTCCTATGCAGATTTTTGGATATAGTTTGTGATTGGAGAATAGAAATACTCCCATCTAGTGGAGTTCAAGAGTACTTCTCCCCATGATATGGGTAGAATGTCATCAGACATGGCCAGCGGGTATCTAGCCCTCAAATACCTGCGGGGACCAGCGTACCCAATGCAGTGCTGACAAGTAGGCTTGGTCAGGAGTTTGAGGCCTATTGTCAACTACTTAGTCGTGTCTTGGTCATTCTAAATCATTAAAATAAAAGTGTTAATTTTGTTTTTATAAAGTTTTCATTGGGTGAAATCTAATCGAATTACAAGGTAAAAGGCTATTGACTTGGATAGCCGTATAAAATAATAAATTCTGCACTCTCCTTTTTCTCTTAGCTGGGCTGTAGGTTTTTCACTAAATTAACCTTATAAATAAACTGTATGTTACAGTAAATTCTGATCATATATAAATTTATATTAAATCCTGGTCTTACAGCAAGTGCTCCAGCTACCTGAGGAGATGGTGAGAAGTAGTACGGTGTCCTCCTTCTACGAAACATGGGAGTCTGACTATGAACCCAACAGGTCAGTTATAACTTTGAAATTGTTAATGGTCTGGGGTGGTAAAAAAAGGATCCAAGAAGCAGTGAATAAACTAAAAATGCTGTAATTTCAATGCATAATTTCAGAATTTTGTATAGAGTTACAACCTATGTTACCTCAGATAAGACCAAATGGTCTGAGTGAGCTACAACATGTTTAATTGTCAAAATGGTCAGTGAAATGCATGCAAGGCATTTCTCAAGGTGATATGACTAGACCTCCTCAAATCAAAGTGGTCACTAATGATTATACTGGTATGACTGCCCTACCAAATCCTATATAATTACCACATTAGGTCCTCCAGCACCACTCTAAAGAATGGATCAAGATAATTGGGTAACTCCTAACATTTTGTTCCAGTTCACAGCGCCGGGTGTCGGTACCCACTCTGCAGACACTCACCATACCTGAACGACGTACCTCAGGCAGGCGGGGCTCGCAACCACAGGTAGAACTCCGCTACCAAAACAGGGATATCCCAGGTATGTTACATGTATGGGACCAGACCATAAGAACCTGAATATAACACACCATATGTTACATGTATGTTACATGTATGGGACCAGACCATAAGAACCTGAATATAACACACCATGTATGTTACAAGTATGTTACATGTATGGGACCAGACCATAGAAACATCAATATTATATATCATGTATGTTACATGTATCTTACATGTATGGGACCAGACCATAGGAACATCAATATAATATATCATGTATGTTACATGATCCCAGACCATAATACCACAACATAACACTCCATGTATGTTACATGTATGTTACATGGATGATCCCAAACCATAATAAAATGAGCATAACACTCCATGTGTTACATGTATGATCCCAGACCATTAAAAATACAGTGTGTGTGTGTGTGTTAGGCATATGATACCAGACCATAGGTAACAGAACATATTTCCAGATACAGGTAAGGTATATATTATGTGTGCGTTTTTACTGAAGTGTGTTTTTTAGCACAGTTATGCCGACCTGACTTGATGATTGACTTATACTATTATATTTACTATGCTTTTCAATGTCTTCATAAAATTTATGCAAAAGTGCTTGAAATTTTCATATCATCTCATTCTTCTATTTATAGAAATAGCAGAGCTGAGGACCACTAGACCTCGTTCAGCCTCATTAGTGACTGGTCCTCCTGCATTCCCGCCCGATGTCAACCCGCGTACAAACAACTGTAGAAGCCTACCCCGGGGTGCGAGCCTGGACAGTACAGACCCCAGCCTACTGGAACACCAATACAGGTAAAGAGAGAGATATGGGTGAAATAGATCAAAAAGACACTTATTAGTGTGTTGGTATATGTTACAAGTGGATAGGTGTTGGACACGCTATTTGCGCTTGTGTCAGCTTATTACCTGTGCTTGCCCACTACCAGCTACCTCCTCATTTGCATATTTGGCTAAGAATCTTACACCCTGTCCGACCGTCAGATCCACCGGTATATGTTCGGCAGGACGCAACTTCTCGACCCGGACTATGCCCCCGGGGCATTCACGCGCTGCTCTACGCGTGACAGCAGTCCCTGCTGCCGCTGTGCTGTGTCAGCACTGCATCCTTCCACCTTGACAACATAGTTCATTTGTTTTGAAGTATATTATCATATTGTAACACTTTACATGATTAAATACATGTAGAACTGTGTTCATCTAGTGTATACCTAAGCAAATACAGTGTATATTTATCAGCTGATAGGATAGATTAGTCCTCGATTCAACAGTAAACAAGATCGTCTGCTGACCTAGATTCCAGGTTCACAGTCTCTGCGAAGAAGCCCCGGGGGCATTGACGGCATCGGCAATGCCCCTAGGGCATCCTGTAGTTGTTCCAAGCATGGAGCAGTAGAGAAGAGGCCCGGGGGCATTGGCTGCATCAGCAATGCCCCTGGGGCATGCATTAGGATAGAGAAGTAAGGAAGAGACCCTGGGGGCATTGATGGCATCAGTAATGCCCCCGGGACATGCATTAGTACTTCATATAGCATAGCATTAGAAGCATTTAATAGTACTTCATATAGCATATACTCCATTTATTCCACGACTTAACTACTTAACAATCCATACGCGCGGCACGCGGGATGCCCCGGAGCGCATAGACCATGCTGCGAAACTGCATCCTGCACATGGGCAGACGGAGCCCTTGCCATGGTTGCCCTGGGGGCATCATTCTTTCTTTTCTTTGTGTGAGGCTCTATTACAGCCCCGGGGGCATAGTCCTTACCGTGAATGCCCTGGGGGCATTATCTACTCCTCCATATGTATATATATATATATATATATATATATATATATATATATATATATATATATATGTTGTCCAACCTCCTCTGGATGTGCCCCGGGGGCATCGTCCTTATTGTGAATGCCCTGTGGGAGGACCCGTAAATCATGCATGAATGTGCGGGCTTTTATGGTTGAAAATAGAAAAAATTATTTGTGCCCCCCCCCTATTCAGAGGGACTGAAAATCTTTGCCCCCCTCCTGAGTAATGCCCCCAGGGCATCCACGGTGTGATCAATGTCCCAGGGGTATAGCCTTACGTGTAGAACTAGAAGAGGATTGTGACTCTGGTGTGAGTTTATAAGGAAAGGCCCCGGGGGCATTCTCGGGCCAGTGATGCCCCTGGGGCATACTTTAGTCGTTTCTTGTGTAGGAGTAACGAAAATGCCCTGGGGGCATTGATGGAATTGCTGATGCCCCCAGGGCATACACGGACAGTCTTATAGGTTAAGAAGGTTGGTCTATGCCCCCAGCATCCATGGTATATACAATACCCCCAGGGTAGGCATTGTATGGATTATGCCCCCGGGGCCTGTATAGATAGCCTTACATACAGAGGAGGTAGGAGAATGCCCCCAGGGCATTAAGGGAAAGACGATGCCCCTGGGGCATGTGTTAGGGGAAGGCTGATTGCCTACCGTCACTATGTGGGACAGATATGACCGCACACAGATTAGGTAAAGGCAGAATTTGGGCCTTTTCCCTAAAGGTGATTGCTTTCTACTATAATTACACCATATTTCACTTATGGCTTAATATCAAGGGTTTAGGGATCAAAATATATTACAAAATACCAAATGGGAAGCTAGTATGCGGTTTATAATATATTTATTAATGTTACTCACTATCTCAGGAGATATCCATCAAAAGGTCACAATATTCTCAATAGTAGTTCATATTAGTAAATATCCAATACCAGTCTCACAGTACATGGCCATACACAGTTCACAATATAATAAAGTTCAGGTTCCAGAGCTTAACAAAATACAACATAAAAACAGGCAGAGGGTTCTAAATAAAGTCACAGTACCTTTAGGGTTATAATGCTACAGGTTCCTGGTAGCATATATAACCCACCCCTAGAGTCCTAGCAGTCCCTGGCTATATCTGCTCCCATAGCCACTCCACACTGGGAACTGCTGCTCCTAGGCTCCTTGCTCCTTGCTCTCTGGACTCCTACTGACTGTCTCTAACCTTTCCAACTCTATTTAACCTCATCACTGTTAGCCTGCTATAACCATATTTGGACATTGAACAAGCCCCAACTAGTGTGTGGCTTGGTTGTCACACCCTGAGTGGTAGAGGTAGGGGAGGGGGGGGCTGGTGGCACTGAAACTAAGTGGGAGTACCAGCTTTAGCACCTCCACCTCCACCCTGGAGCTGACAGCCCACACAGTTGCACTCTAATACCCATCATATTTCTAACCAAATATATATCAAAATGCCTTTGCAACATTAATATACAAATAAATGACAATTGATAAGATTCCAATATTATATGTTATATAACATTGCATCATATTACCAAAGCTCCGCAGATATAACCCTACACATGTATAGGTAGGCTTACATACAGAGGAGGTAGGAAAATACCCCCAGGGCATTGAGGTAAGAATGATGCCCCAGGGGCATGTATAGGTATCATTACATACAGGGGAGGTAGGACAATGTCCCAAGGTCATAGTCATTTGTAGCTTACAGATGTAGGGAATGCCTCAGGGGCATTAATCATGATGGCTCCACTGATGCCCCTGGGGCATGCCACTTTGAATCGTTTCTAATCTAAAGAGGTAGGCGATCATGATCTGCTGCCCTGGGGGCATCGATGTCCCCCACTGATGCCCATTGGGCATGCTGTTATGGTGAATACTGACATAGGCCTAATGACTTGAATTTGATACGGAATGTGGTAAAATGGGGCATTTACATGCATAGGGGGTAATACCAAGCATTTTCATTGTATGATTCCACAAAATAGTAATGGAAAAATTCCAATAGATTTTCATAGATTTTTAGGTCCCACAGCCAGTGGAAATTAAGTTGTTATATGCCCTAACTTACTTTTGGCACTATAATATGGGGTGTCAAAGTTTAGGTGAGTAATGTTATCCTGTGTTCCGATTTTTAGCTAATTTTCACATTTTTAAAATGTTTTTGAACAAAATGTTAGACATCATTGATTTCACAGATAATAATTTAGGATCCATATCATGAATGCCCTGGGGGCATCGTCCAGCTTCCTAACATTCTATTTCTATATGAGTGTAGGGATATGCCCCTGGGGCATCAGCCATACCATGGATGACCTAGGGGCATGGTCAAACTTCCTAAACATCTAGTAGGCCTATCACTGTATGCCCTGGGGGCATCGTCCATATTATGGATGCCCTCGGGGCATTGTCCAACCTACTATACATGTGAGACTCCCAACAGTGCATCTTTTATATCTGTAGGTTAGAAATAACGGCAGCATGCAGATTGTCATCTATAGAAGTATAGGCTATGCCCCAGGGGCATTTGTGGAGTGTGTGATTCCCCCGGGGCATGCCTCACTAGACCCCTATACTTCTGGTCTATAGAAGTATAGGCTATGCCCCAGGGGCATTTGTGACGTGGGCGATGCCCTCGGGGCATGCCTCACTAAATTGTAATCTATAGAAGTATAGGCTATGCCCCAGGGGCATTTGTGATTTGGGTGATTCCCCCGGGGCATGCCTCTCTAGATTGTAGTCTATAGAAGTATAGGCTATGCCCCAGGGGCATTTGTGATTTGGGTGATTCCCCCGGGGCATGCCTCTCTAGATTGTAGTCTATAGAAGTATAGGCTATGCCCCAGGGGCATTTGTAACGTGGGCGATGCCCTCGGGGCATGCCTCACTAAATTGTAATCTATAGAGGTATAGGCTATGCCAGACATTTCACTGTATAAGTATTTAAGTCTTAAACATCTGCTTGAAGCTGACAGTCTCTCCCATGCTGGGAGAGTGATGTGCGGAACTTACGCGTCAGGCCGCGCCTGCTGGTACTACTTCAGAATCCATACGCGCGGCAGACGCGATGCCCTGGGGGCATAGTCCGGGTCGAGAAGTTGCGTCCTGCGGTATATGTTATAGTATCGTGCTGCCATCTAGTGGCAGAGCAATGAACTACCGCCGGTACTTAGGGGATCAGTATCGCAGGATCATGACACGAATACTTGTACCTCAATCACAGTTCAACTAAAGCTCATCTACTACCTACTTGACATGTGTTCATCTATCACTTCAGTATAGACTATGGTCGGTCTAAACCCAAATGTACATTGTGATGATCAAAGATCATTTCGAAGATGTTTAAATGATATCTACTCTGCATGAATGCAAAGTCACCCAATTAACTCAACTGGCATTTTTCTGGGTCAAGAAATCAGTCAAGACAGAGGGGGTCAATGCTAAATCTTTGATCACCATGCATGGTATATAATCAAAGAGAAAAATGTGGTTGAATAAACATAATCTGTTATCAAAGAAATAAGGATCAGTCATAAATTCACAGAGAGTAAATTAGCAACTCAATTTTACCTACTGTCCTTCCTAACTATCAATTGTATCTTGTACAGGGCTACTGCTGACTATGAGAGGAAGCGGCCAGGGGAGGTCAGTCTCACCGAGGGACAGATTGTTGAAGTACTTGAGAAGAATATGACAGGTAAAATGAAGTTAGCAATTATATTGTATGAAATAGTGATAGAAATAGTAGTTCAGGTGCTGGAGGCCATTTTCTGCCCAAAGGGTACCAAAAGGTTTCAGGGTCTCAACTAACCCAAAACAATTGTGCTGATTTAAAAAATCCACCTCTTGGTCATAGCAGCATGTGCAAAATTGACGAAAAATGACGTTTCTTAAAAAAACATTGAAATGATTTGTTTTTATTTCATTAAAATCATCAAAAAATGGTGTATGTGTAGATTTACCCCAGAATCACTCAATACCAGCCCAAACTATGGATTTAGGTCCAAAACCACAGGAAATCACACACACAAAAATATTTGGACCGACTGACCCCCTGTGGGGGTCCGAAAATAGCTCATGTCGTGAAAATACAGCCAAAACTCTTAGTAAAACCTCATCATGGATTCATCAAAGTGGGCAGTAACATTCATATGGGTCCTAAAAAGATCCTTAGAAGCCATGTTGTTGTGATTATAAGGGTATAAGTCATCCTAGGGAGGGGGGTAAAATACCGATAGGTCAGCTATTTGGTAGGCATTTCTTTTTCTTCTTCTATACATTCCACCTCAGACTGCCACAACGCATCAGGATGAGTTTGGATTAGGCTCTGTAGACCTTTCTTAAATGCCCCATGTTCTTTTTCACCTTGCCCCCCCCCACCCCCACAGGGGCCTTCCCTATGCTGCTTATAGATACCCCATCCCACCAGGCCCCATGCAAAAATGTAAAGAGCAATCTTTTACCACAAATAAAAACCGACTCCCCATCCAAATACATAAATATAAATCTTAAAATGGTCTCCCCTCAAGCATGGTGAGTGGTGGGTGCCCTGTCTTCTACTTACTTCCACCCTCCATGGAGGCTTGAAGTGGTTGCGTTGGCATCTGGTATCCATATGCACAGGCCCAGGCATACATGCTAATTTGTGGATGTAAAATCAAGCAAAAGAAATCCTTGATGGATCTGTCATTTGAGAGGCCTACCTTTAGGGTGAGATCCTTATATGAATCTGTCATTAATATCCGGTGCATACTTATACTTTTTAGCCCCAAATCTACTAGAATTAAGTTCAGTGGTGAATGGAGCAGAGACATGTGAACAGCTAGCAATTTACTCTCTCAAAGTTATATCTGTACATCTCAGCATACTCTCTCTACCATTGCTATAGATATTCCAAGGAAGTCAATGGAAAGCAAAATAGTATACATGGTAATATATCTAAAGATGATCATCAGATAGTTTGCCTTAGCTTGTTTGATATGTCTAAGCATTTATTCAAGGTAAAAGTAGTCTGACAGAGCCAGAAACTTAATATAACAGACTATAATGAATCATTTTCAATGGGAATCAATGTATCCAAGCATTATCTTGTGAATCTTGAAATGAAAGATTAAGGTCTGATAGGTTATTAGAGAACAGACCAATAACTTCTAATAGTATTACATGATTTTTAAGATTGTTGTGGTCAGGGTCAGGGGGTCTTTATTATAATTTTATTTTATTTTTTGTGATTTCCTGTGGGTTTTTTGATGATTTAAATGAATTTAAAAAAAAATAATTTCAACATCAATTTTCGACAATTTTGCACTTACTGTGATGACCAAGAGGTGGATTTTTTAAATCAGCACAATTTTTAGGGTTAGTTGAGACCCTCAAACCTTTCGGTACCCTTCGGGCAGAAAATGGCCTCAGGAATATGTATCTCCAGATAATCTTATTTGAATTTTGATATTTTTTGCCTTCTGGGCTATTTGTCCATATTGCTTGAGTGCTTATAGCTATGTTGTGCTTGTTGCTGGTGTCTGCAGGGTGGTGGTTTGTACACATAGAGGTGACAGCACGTAGAACCGACAGGCCCCTCTCACCCGGAGGTAGGACTGAGCAGGGCTGGGCACCTGGCGCCTTCCTCGAACCCGCTATACCTACATTTATACAGCTCCATACGTCTACTACTAGTGACAGTTCAGGTAAACATTAACCCGCTATACCTACATTTATACAGCTCCATACATCTACTACTAGTGACAGTTCAGGTAAACATTAACCCGCTATACCTACATTTATACAGCTCCATACATCTACTACTAGTGACAGTTCAGGTAAATACTAACCCGCTATACCTACATTTATACAGCTCCATACATCTACTACTAGTGACAGTTCAGGTAAACACTAACCTGCTATACCTACATTTATACAGCTCCATACGTCTACTACTAGTGACAGTTCAGGTAAACATTAACCCGCTACACCTACATTTATACAGCTCCATACATCTACTACTAGTGACAGTTCAGGTAAACATTGACCCGCTATACCTACATTTATACAGCTCCATACGTCTACTACTAGTGACAGTTCAGGTAAACATTAACCCTGCTGTACCTACATTTATACAGCTCCATACGTCTACTACTAGTGACAGTTCAGGTAAACATTAACCCTGCTGTACCTACATTTATACAGCTCCATACATCTACTAGTGACAGTTCAGGTAACCCGCTATACCTACATTTATACAGCTCCATACATCTACTACTAGTGACAGTTCAGGTAAACATTAACCTGCTATACCTACATTTATACAGCTCCATACATCTACTAGTGACAGTTCAGGTAAACATTAACCTGCTATACCTACATTTATACAGCTCCATACGTCTACTACTAGTGACAGTTCAGGTAAACATTAACCCACTATACCTACATATATACAGCTCCATACATCTACTACTAGTGACAGTTCAGGTAAACATTAACCTGCTATACCTACATTTATACAGCTCCATACGTCTACTACTAGTGACAGTTCAGGTAAACATTAACCCTGCTATACCTACATTTATACAGCTCCATACATCTACTACTAGTGACAGTTCAGGTAAACATTAACCCGCTATACCTACATTTATACAGCTCCATACATCTACTACTAGTGACAGTTCAGGTAAACACTAACCTGCTATACCTACATTTATACAGCTCCATACATCTACTACTAGTGACAGTTCAGGTAAACACTAACCTGCTATACCTACATTTATACAGCTCCATACATCTACTACTAGTGACAGCTCAGGTAAACACTAACCCGCTATACCTACATTTATACAGCTCCATACGTCTACTACTAGTGACAGTTCAGGTAAACCTGCTATACCTACATTTATACAGCTCCATACGTCTACTACTAGTGACAGCTCAGGTAAACCTGCTGTACGTACATTTATACAGCTCCATACATCTACTACTGGTGACAGTTCAGGTAAACACTAACCTGCTATACCTACATTTATACAGCTCCATACATCTACTACTAGTGACAGTTCAGGTAAACACTAACCTGCTATACCTACATTTATACAGCTCTATACGTCTACTACTAGTGACAGTTCAGGTAAACACTAACCTGCTATACCTACATTTATACAGCTCCATACATCTACTACTAGTGACAGTTCAGGTAAACACTAACCTGCTATACCTACATTTATACAGCTCCATACATCTACTAGTGACAGTTCAGGTAAACATTAACCTGTTATACCTACATTTATACAGCTCTATACGTCTACTACTAGTGACAGCTCAGGTAAACATTAACCCTGCTGTATGTACATTTATACAGCTCCATACATCTACTACTAGTGACAGTTCAGGTAAACATTAACCTGCTGTACCTGCATTTATACAGCTCCATACGTCTACTACTAGTGACAGTTCAGGTAAACACTAACCCGCTATACCTACATTTATACAGCTCCATACATCTACTAGTGACAGTTCAGGTAAACATTAACCTGCTGTACCTACATTTATACAGCTCCATACGTCTACTACTAGTGACAGTTCAGGTAAACATTAACCTGCTATACCTACATTTATACAGCTCCATACGTCTACTACTAGTGACAGTTCAGGTAAACATTAACCTGCTATACCTACATTTATACAGCTCCATACGTCTACTACTAGTGACAGTTCAGGTAAACATTAACCTGCTATACCTACATTTATACAGCTCCATACGTCTACTACTAGTGACAGTTCAGGTAAACATTAACCTGCTATACCTACATTTATACAGCTCCATACATCTACTAGTGACAGTTCAGGTAAACATTAACCTGCTGTACCTACATTTATACAGCTCCATACGTCTACTACTAGTGACAGTTCAGGTAAACATTAACCTGCTATACCTACATTTATACAGCTCCATACATCTACTACTAGTGACAGTTCAGGTAAACATTAACCTGCTGTACCTACATTTATACAGCTCCATACATCTACTAGTGACAGTTCAGGTAAATATTAACCTGATATATCTACATTTATACAGCTCCATACATCTACTACTAGTGACAGTTTAGGTAAACATTAACCCACTATACCTACATTTATACAGCTCCATACATCTACTACTAGTGACAGTTCAGGTAAATATTAACCCGCTATACCTACATTTATACAGCTCCATACGTCTACTACTAGTGACAGTTCAGGTAAACATTAACCTGCTATACCTACATTTATACAGCTCCATACGTCTACTACTAGTGACAGTTCAGGTAAATATTAACCTGCTATACCTACATTTATACAGCTCCATACGTCTACTACTAGTGACAGTTCAGGTAAACATTAACCCGCTATACCTACATTTATACAGCTCCATACGTCTACTACTAGTGACAGTTCAGGTAAACATTAACCTGCTATACCTACATTTATACAGCTCCATACATCTACTACTAGTGACAGTTCAGGTAAACATTAACCCGCTATACCTACATTTATACAGCTCCATACATCTACTACTGATGACAGTTCAGGTAAACATTAACCTGCTATACCTACATTTATACAGCTCCATACATCTACTACTAGTGACAGTTCAGGTAAACATTAACCCGCTATACCTACATTTATACAGCTCCATACATCTACTACTGGTGACAGTTCAGGTAAACACTTACCTGCTATACCTACATTTATACAGCTCCATACATCTACTAGTGACAGTTCAGGTAAACATTAACCTGCTATACCTACATTTATACAGCTCCATACATCTACTAGTGACAGTTCAGGTAAACATTAACCTGCTATACCTACATTTATACAGCTCCATACATCTACTACTAGTGACAGTTCAGGTAAACACTAACCTGCTATACCTACATTTATACAGCTCCATACATCTACTAGTGACAGTTCAGGTAAACATTAACCTGCTATACCTACATTTATACAGCTCTATACGTCTACTACTAGTGACAGCTCAGGTAAACATTAACCCTGCTGTATGTACATTTATACAGCTCCATACATCTACTACTAGTGACAGCTCAGGTAAACATTAACCCTGCTGTACCTACATTTATACAGCTCCATACATCTACTAGTGACAGTTCAGGTAAATATTAACCTGATATGTCTACATTTATACAGCTCCATACCTCTACTACTAGTGACAGTTCAGGTAAACATTAACCTGCTGTATCTACATTTATACAGCTCCATACGTCTACTACTAGTGACAGTTCAGGTAAACATTAACCTGCTATACCTACATTTATACAGCTTCATACATCTACTACTAGTGACAGTTCAGGTAAACACTAACCTGCTATACCTACATTTATACAACTCCATACGTCTACTACTAGTGACAGTTCAGGTAAACATTGACCTGCTATACCTACATTTATACAGCTCCATACATCTACTACTAGTGGCAGCTCAGGTAAACCTGCTATACCTACATTTATACAACTCCATACGTCTACTACTAGTGACAGTTCAGGTAAACATTGACCTGCTATACCTACATTTATACAGCTCCATACGTCTACTACTGGTGACAGTTCAGGTAAACACTAACCTGCTATACCTACATTTATACAGCTCCATACATCTACTACTAGTGACAGTTTAGGTAAACACTAACCTGCTATACCTACATTTATACAGCTCCATACATCTACTACTAGTGACAGTTCAGGTAAACATTAACCTGTTATACCTACATTTATACAGCTCTATACGTCTACTACTAGTGACAGCTCAGGTAAACATTAACCCTGCTGTATGTACATTTATACAGCTCCATACATCTACTACTAGTGACAGTTCAGGTAAACATTAACCTGCTGTACCTACATTTATACAGCTCCATACATCTACTAGTGACAGTTCAGGTAAATATTAACCTGATATATCTACATTTATACAGCTCCATACCTCTACTACTAGTGACAGTTTAGGTAAACATTAACCCACTATACCTACATTTATACAGCTCCATACGTCTACTACTAGTGACAGCTCAGGTAAACATTAACCCGCTATACCTACATTTATACAGCTCCATACATCTACTACTAGTGACAGTTTAGGTAAACATTAACCCGCTATACCTACATTTATACAGCTCCATACATCTACTACTAGTGACAGTTCAGGTAAACATTAACCTGCTATACCTACATTTATACAGCTCTATACGTCTACTACTAGTGACAGTTTAGGTAAACATTAACCCGCTATACCTACATTTATACAGCTCCATATGTCTACTACTAGTGACAGTTTAGGTAAACATTAACCCGCTATACCTACATTTATACAGCTCCATACGTCTACTACTAGTGACAGTTTAGGTAAACATTAACCCACTATACCTACATTTATACAGCTCCATACGTCTACTACTAGTGACAGTTCAGGTAAACATTAACCTGCTATACCTACATTTATACAGCTCCATACGTCTACTACTAGTGACAGTTCAGGTAAACCTGCTATACCTACATTTATACAGCTCCATACGTCTACTACTAGTGACAGTTCAGCTAAACATTAACCTGCTATACCTACATTTATACACCTCCATACATCTACTACTAGTGACAGTTCAGGTAAACATTAACCCGCTATACCTACATTTATACAGCTCCATACATCTACTACTGGTGACAGTTCAGGTAAACATTAACCTGCTATACCTACATTTATACAGCTCCATACATCTACTACTAGTGACAGTTCAGGTAAACATTAACCCGCTATACCTACATTTATACAGCTCCATACATCTACTACTGGTGACAGTTCAGGTAAACACTTACCTGCTATACCTACATTTATACAGCTCCATACATCTACTACTAGTGACAGTTCAGGTAAACATTAACCCGCTATACCTACATTTATACAGCTCTATACGTCTACTACTAGTGACAGTTCAGGTAAACACTAACCTGCTATACCTACATTTATACAGCTCCATACATCTACTAGTGACAGTTCAGGTAAACATTAACCTGCTATACATACATTTATACAGCTCTATACGTCTACTACTAGTGACAGTTCAGGTAACCCGCTATACCTACATTTATACAGCTCCATACGTCTACTACTAGTGACAGCTCAGGTAAACATTAACCCTGCTGTACGTACATTTATACAGCTCCATACATCTACTACTAGTGACAGTTCAGGTAAACATTAACCTGCTGTACCTACATTTATACAGCTCCATACATCTACTAGTGACAGTTCAGGTAAATATTAACCTGATATACCTACATTTATACAGCTCCATACGTCTACTACTAGCGACAGTTTAGGTAAACATTAACCCACTATACCTACATTTATACAGCTCCATACGTCTACTACTAGTGACAGTTCAGGTAAACATTAACCTGCTATACCTACATTTATACAGCTCCATACATCTACTACTAGTGACATTTCAGGTAAACATTAACCCGCTATACCTACATTTATACAGCTCCATACATCTACTAGTGACAGTTCAGGTAAACATTCACCTGCTATACCTACATTTATACAGCTCCATACATCTACTACTAGTGACAGTTCAGGTAAACACTAACCTGCTATACCTACATTTATACAACTCCATACGTCTACTACTAGTGACAGTTCAGGTAACCCGCTATACCTACATTTACACAGCTCCATACATCTACTACTAGTGACAGTTCAGGTAAACACTAACCTGCTATACCTACATTTATACAGCTCCATACATCTACTAGTGACAGTTCAGGTAAACATTAACCTGCTATACCTACATTTATACAGCTCCATACATCTACTACTAGTGACAGTTCAGGTAAACACTAACCTGCTATACCTACATTTATACAGCTCCATACATCTACTAGTGACAGTTCAGGTAAACATTGACCTGCTATACCTACATTTATACAGCTCCATACGTCTACTACTAGTGACAGTTCAGGTAAACATTAACCTGCTATACCTACATTTATACAGCTCCATACGTCTACTACTAGTGACAGTTCAGGTAAACACTAACCTGCTATACCTACATTTATACAACTCCATACGTCTACTACTAGTGACAGTTCAGGTAAACATTGACCTGCTATACCTACATTTATACAGCTCCATATGTCTACTACTAGTGACAGTTCAGGTAACCCGCTATACCTACATTTACACAGCTCCATACATCTACTACTAGTGACAGTTCAGGTAAACACTAACCTGCTATACCTACATTTATGCAGCTCCATACATCTACTAGTGACAGTTCAGGTAAACATTAACCTGCTATACCTACATTTATACAGCTCTATACGTCTACTACTAGTGACAGCTCAGGTAAACATTAACCCTCCTGTACGTACATTTATACAGCTCCATACATCTACTACTAGTGACAGTTCAGGTAAACATTAACCTGCTATACCTACATTTATACAGCTCCATACATCTACTACTAGTGACAGTTCAGGTAAACATTAACCTGCTATACCTACATTTATACAGCTCTATACGTCTACTACTAGTGACAGCTCAGGTAAACATTAACCCTCCTGTACATACATTTATACAGCTCCATACATCTACTACTAGTGACAGTTCAGGTAAACACTAACCTGCTGTACCTACATTTATACAGCTCCATACATCTACTAGTGACAGTTCAGGTAATTATTAACCTGATATATCTACATTTATACAGCTCCATACCTCTACTACTAGTGACAGTTTAGGTAAACATTAACCCACTATACCTACATTTATACAGCTCCATACGTCTACTACTAGTGACAGTTCAGGTAAACATTAACCTGCTATACCTACATTTATACAGCTCCATACATCTACTAGTGACAGTTCAGGTAAACATTCACCTGCTATACCTACATTTATACAGCTCCATACATCTACTACTAGTGACAGTTCAGGTAAACACTAACCTGCTATACCTACATTTATACAACTCCATATGTCTACTACTAGTGACAGTTCAGGTAAACATTGACCTGCTATACCTACATTTATACAGCTCCATACGTCTACTACTAGTGACAGTTCAGGTAAACATTAACCTGCTGTACCTACAGTTATACAGCTCCATACGTCTACTACTAGTGACAGTTCAGGTAAATATTAACCTGCTATACCTACATTTATACAGCTCCATACGTCTACCACTAGTGACAGTTCAGGTAAACATTAACCTGCTATACATACATTTATACAGCTCCATACATCTACTACTAGTGACAGTTCAGGTAACCCGCTATACCTACATTTATACAGCTCCATACATCTACTACTAGTGACAGTTCAGGTAAACACTAACCTGCTATACCTACATTTATACAGCTCCATACATCTACTACTAGTGACAGTTCAGGTAAACACTAACCTGCTATACCTTCATTTATACAGCTCCATACATCTACTACTAGTGACAGTTCAGGTAAACACTAACCTGCTATACCTTCATTTATACAGCTCCATACATCTACTACTAGTGACAGTTCAGGTAAACACTAACCTGCTATACCTACATTTATACAACTCCATACATCTACTACTAGTGACAGTTCAGGTAAACATTAACCTGCTATACCTACATTTATACACCTCCATACATCTACTACTAGTGACAGTTCAGGTAACCCGCTATACCTACATTTATACAGCTCCATACATCTACTACTAGTGACAGTTCAGGTAAACACTAACCTGCTATACCTACATTTATACAGCTCCATACATCTACTACTAGTGACAGTTCAGGTAAACATTAACCCGCTATACCTACATTTATACAGCTCCATATGTCTACTACTAGTGACAGTTCAGGTAAACATTAACCTGCTATACCTACATTTATACAGCTCCATACATCTACTACTAGTGACAGTTCAGGTAAACACTAACCTGCTATACCTACATTTATACAGCTCCATACGTCTACTACTAGTGACAGTTCAGGTAAACATTAACCCGCTATACCTCCATTTATACAGCTCCATACGTCTACTACTAGTGACAGTTCAGGTAAACATTAACCCGCTATACCTACATTTATACAGCTCCATACATCTACTACTAGTGACAGTTCAGGTAAACATTAACCTGCTATACCTACATTTATACAGCTCTATACTTCTACTACTAGTGACAGCTCAGGTAAACATTAACCCTGCTGTACGTACATTTATACAGCTCCATACATCTACTACTAGTGACAGTTCAGGTAAACATTAACCTGCTGTACCTGCATTTATACAGCTCCATACATCTACTAGTGACAGTTCAGGTAAATATTAACCTGATATATCTACATTTATACAGCTCCATACATCTACTACTAGTGACAGTTTAGGTAAACATTAACCCACTATACCTACATTTATACAGCTCCATACGTCTACTACTAGTGACAGTTCAGGTAAACATTAACCTGCTATACCTACATTTATACAGCTCCATACATCTACTACTAGTGACAGTTCAGGTAAACATTAACCCGCTATACCTACATTTATACAGCTCCATACATCTACTAGTGACAGTTCAGGTAAACATTCACCTGCTATACCTACATTTATACAGCTCCATACATCTACTACTAGTGACAGCTCAGGTAAACACTAACCTGCTATACCTACATTTATACAACTCCATACGTCTACTACTAGTGACAGTTCAGGTAAACATTAACCTGCTGTACCTACATTTATACAGCTCCATACGTCTACTACTAGTGACAGTTCAGGTAAACATTGACCTGCTATACCTACATTTATACAGCTCCATACGTCTACTACTAGTGACAGTTCAGGTAAACACTAACCTGCTATACCTACATTTATACAACTCCATACGTCTACTACTAGTGACAGTACAGGTAAACATTGACCTGCTATACCTACATTTATACAGCTCCATACGTCTACTACTAGTGACAGTTCAGGTAACCCGCTATACCTACATTTATACAGCTCCATACATCTACTACTAGTGACAGTTCAGGTAAACACTAACCTGCTATACCTACATTTATGCAGCTCCATACGTCTACTACTAGTGACAGTTCAGGTAAACACTAACCCGCTATACCTACATTTATACAGCTCCATACGTCTACTACTAGTGACAGTTCAGGTAAACACTAACCTGCTATACCTACATTTATACAGCTCTATACGTCTACTACTAGTGACAGTTCAGGTAAACACTAACCTGCTATACCTACATTTATACAGCTCCATACATCTACTAGTGACAGTTCAGGTAAACATTAACCTGCTGTACCTACATTTATACAGCCCCATACGTCTACTACTAGTGACAGTTCAGGTAAACATTAACCCGCTATACCTACATTTATACAGCTCCATACGTCTACTACTAGTGACAGTTCAGGTAAACACTAACCTGCTATACCTACATTTATACAGCTCCATACGTCTACTACTAGTGACAGTTCAGGTAAACATTAACCTGCTATACCTACATTTATACAGCTCTATACGTCTACTACTAGTGACAGTTCAGGTAAACACTAACCTGCTATACCTACATTTATACAGCTCCATACATCTACTAGTGACAGTTCAGGTAAACATTAACCTGCTGTACCTACATTTATACAGCTCTATACGTCTACTACTAGTGACAGCTCAGGTAAACATTAACCTGCTGTACCTACATTTATACAGCTCCATACATTTACTAGTGACAGTTCAGGTAAATATTAACCTGATATATCTACATTTATACAGCTCCATACCTCTACTACTAGTGACAGTTTAGGTGAACATTAACCCACTATACCTACATTTATACAGCTCCATACATCTACTACTAGTGACAGCTCAGGTAAACACTAACCTGCTATACCTACATTTATACAGCTCCATACATCTACTAGTGACAGTTCAGGTAAACATTAACCCGCTATACCTACATTTATACAGCTCCATACATCTACTACTAGTGACAGTTCAGGTAAACATTAACCAGCTATACCTACATTTATACAGCTCCATACCTCTACTACTAGTGACAGTTTAGGTGAACATTAACCCACTATACCTACATTTATACAGCTCCATACATCTACTACTAGTGACAGCTCAGGTAAACACTAACCTGCTATACCTACATTTATACAGCTCCATACATCTACTAGTGACAGTTCAGGTAAACATTAACCCGCTGTGCCTACATTTATACAGCTCCATACATCTACTACTAGTGACAGTTCAGGTAAACATTAACCTGCTATACCTACATTTATACAGCTCCATACGTCTACTACTAGTGACAGTTCAGGTAAATATTAACCTGATATATCTACATTTATACAGCTCCATACATCTACTAGTGACAGTTCAGGTAAACATTAACCCACTATACCTACATTTATACAGCTCCATACGTCTACTACTAGTGACAGCTCAGGTAAACATTAACCTGCTATACCTACATTTATACAGCTCCATACATCTACTACTAGTGACAGTTCAGGTAAACACTAACCTGCTATACCTACATTTATACAGCTCCATACGTCTACTACTAGTGACAGTTCAGGTAAACATTATCCCTGCTATACCTACATTTATACAGCTCCATACGTCTACTACTAGTGACAGTTCAGGTAAACATTAACCTGCTATACCTACATTTATACAGCTCCATACATCTACTACTAGTGACAGTTCAGGTAAACACTAACCTGCTATACCTACATTTATACAGCTCCATATGTCTACTACTAGTGACAGTTCAGGTAAACATTAACCTGCCATACCTACATTTATACAGCTCTGGTGACAGTTCAGGTAAACATTAACCTGCTATACCTACATTTATACAGCTCCATACGTCTACTACTAGTGACAGTTCAGGTAAACATTAACCTGCTATACCTACATTTATACAGCTCCATACATCTACTACTAGTGACAGTTCAGGTAAACATTAACCTGATATATCTACATTTATACAGCTCCATACGTCTACTACTAGTGACAGTTCAGGTAAACATTAACCCGCTATACCTACATTTATACAGCTCCATACATCTACTACTAGTGACAGTTCAGGTAAACACTAACCTGCTATACCTACATTTATACAGCTCCATACATCTACTACTAGTGACAGTTCAGGTAAACATTAACCCGCTATACCTACATTTATACAGCTCCATACGTCTACTACTAGTGACAGTTCAGGTAAACATTAACCTGCTATACCTACATTTATACAGCTCCATACATCTACTACTAGTGACAGTTCAGGTAAACATTAACCCGCTATACCTACATTTATACAGCTCCATACGTCTACTACTAGTGACAGTTCAGGTAAACATTAACCTGCTATACCTACATTTATACAGCTCCATACATCTACTACTAGTGACAGTTCAGGTAAACACTAACCTGCTATACCTACATTTATACAGCTCCATACATCTACTAGTGACAGTTCAGGTAAATATTAACCTGATATATCTACATTTATACAGCTCCATACATCTACTACTAGTGACAGTTCAGGTAAACCCGCTATACCTACATTTATACAGCTCCATACATCTACTACTGGTGACAGTTCAGGTAACCCGCTATACCTACATTTATAAAGCTCCATACGTCTACTACTAGTGACAGTTCAGGTAAACATTAACCCGCTATACCTACATTTATACAGCTCCATACATCTACTACTGGTGACAGTTCAGGTAACCCGCTATACCTACATTTATACAGCTCCATACATCTACTACTAGTGACAGTTCAGGTAAACATTAACCCGCTATACCTACATTTATACAGCTCCATACATCTACTACTAGTGACAGTTCAGGTAACCCTGCTATACCTACATTTATACAGCTCCATACGTCTACTACTAGTGACAGTTCAGGTAACCCTGCTATACCTACATTTATACAGCTCCATACGTCTACTACTAGTGACAGTTCAGGTAAACATTAACCTGCTATACCTACATTTATACAGCTCCATACGTCTACTACTAGTGACAGTTCAGGTAACCCTGCTATACCTACATTTATACAGCTCCATACATCTACTACTAGTGACAGTTCAGGTAAACACTAACCTGCTATACCTACATTTATACAGCTCCATACGTCTACTACTAGTGACAGTTCAGGTAAACCCGCTATACCTACATTTATACAGCTCCATACGTCTACTACTGGTGACAGTTCAGGTAAACATTAACCTGCTATACCTACATTTATACAGCTCCATACATCTACTACTAGTGACAGTTCAGGTAAACATTAACCCGCTATACCTACATTTATACAGCTCCATACGTCTACTACTAGTGACAGTTCAGGTAACCCGCTATACCTACATTTATACAGCTCCATACGTCTACTACTAGTGACAGTTCAGGTAAACACTAACCTGCTATACCTACATTTATACAGCTCCATACATCTACTACTAGTGACAGTTCAGGTAAACATTAACCTGCTATACCTACATTTATACAGCTCCATACATCTACTACTAGTGACAGTTCAGGTAAACATTAACCTGCTATACCTACATTTATACAGCTCCATACATCTACTACTAGTGACAGTTCAGGTAAACATTAACCTGCTATACCTACATTTATACAGCTCCATACATCTACTACTAGTGACAGTTCAGGTAAACACTAACCTGCTATACCTACATTTATACAGCTCCATACATCTACTACTAGTGACAGTTCAGGTAAACATTAACCTGCTATACCTACATTTATACAGCTCCATACATCTACTACTAGTGACAGTTCAGGTAAACATTAACCCGCTATACCTACATTTATACAGCTCCATACATCTACTACTAGTGACAGTTCAGGTAAACATTAACCTGCTATACCTACATTTATACAGCTCTATACGTCTACTACTAGTGACAGTTCAGGTAAACCCGCTATACCTACATTTATACAGCTCCATACATCTACTACACACACCCAGAGTTTTGCAGGTTTTTTTTCTGTATTATGAAAAGGTTAATTTTATGTACACCTAAGTGGTTCCAGAACCTCTGTTAGGTAAACACCTGTCTACCTAATCTGAACCATTCGTAATGTACCAAGAAATAGGCAGTGATATCAAGCTTTGAAGTACACTATGATAAAACCCTAGTTGTCTATCCAAAACTAACTTATATGTTCCATCTGTATCCACATGTATCTCAGGAGGGCATTTCAAAACCATAGCTATAGCAATGGTTTTGAAATGCCCTGCAGAGGTAGTGGTCATTAATTATCAACAGGGGATGGTGGGTTTTTGCTCAGACGTGCAGATAATTTTCGCGCCCTTTTCAATCTATAGTAGCACTTGGGCTAAAAGAGGGTAAATTCTTTATGTTTCCCTTAAGAGGGACCAAAGCCCCCTGAGGCCTACTCTGCCTTATGGAGCTTCTCAAAAGAGTAGCTGCCCTTTGAGCTGCCCTAGGTACGTCTTATAGCTTCTCTTTAAACTCAGGCATGCCTTTCACATAGGGTCGCCATATATGCTGGGTACTACGGTACATTTTGTTTGGACCCAAATGATATACTATAGTTTATTACCGTACAAGCCCATGCCTCTATGAGGTTAATTTATTTTACTTCAATTCCCCAGGTGGCAGCACTGAAGGAATGGTATCAGACTTTCAATACATTGTCCTACAGTACAAGGATAGTTGGGTCTTGAAAGTCATTCGAAACTAAAATATATTTATCTAGGTACCACTGCATAAATCATCAGATTTTAGCAATTTTAGAAAAATTTCATTAATAACTGCATTTCCTGCCAGTATAATAAACTCTTAGCCTATTTCAGCAGATAATTGCTTAATTTGATTTTGATCAATAAAGTTAAGAGTTTTGCTTAAGATTGCTTCAATATTAGTTTCCATGCAGTATGCGTTAGTATCTGGTTTTGTGGTTTAACTATTATTCCAAACAAGTTAGTGTTTTAATCTTTTTATTTGATCTTTGTTTTTGATTGTTTTGTTTTTTTTCCCTACTTTTTCAATTTTGGGGACCAACAGGTTCGATGTAGGATCCCTGTGTAGAATGAAAATGACAGAAAATATGCAAGCTGAATTCAGATCTGGAAGTTTCCCCCCACCCTAATTTTCCTATTTATGTTTGTACAGTCAATCTGTGGGTATATATCAAATATAACATTTATATATGTTATAGGGGATGAGGACCTGGTAGGGGAGTATGAAACCGTCTGTGGATACGAGGCACAGAACGAGGACGAGGTATCATACACAAGTGGACAGCGCGTCCAGGTAACAACCCCTGCAGAGGACGGCTGGTGGAAGGTCAGGTGAGTCGATATTTGTTAATCATTTCATAATTAGTGGGACAGCCACTAAACACTCCATAGGGATTCATGGAGTGGAACAGTGGTTCTC
Source organism: Acholoe squamosa (assembly GCA_949317995.1). NCBI lineage: Eukaryota > Metazoa > Annelida > Polychaeta > Phyllodocida > Polynoidae > Acholoe > Acholoe squamosa. The sequence continues at coordinate 79,831,228 of OX439041.1, read as the reverse complement.
ATATTAGCAATAGGGTTTCTGTGAATGGTTTAAAGGTAAGTTGATAGTTTATATCATGCCAAATTGGACGTGCACACATAGATTTGATATTAGTGATTTTGTATATTAGTTCACATCCTTTGAAACTCTGAAGCTCCAAGCAGTTTCTTTAATTGATACTTAGGAGAACCCAATGTCATTAGATACATGACGTTAGATGGCATACTGTGGAAAGCTAAGAGGAGGGACATTGACATAGGGTATAACATTGAAAATACGGACATATTTTACTATGGCCACTCCAGGTTTTGCCATTGAGTGATCCCAGTCTCCCTTTGCTAATATTGAGACGATACTCAGTCAGCAAAATTAGAGAATAGACAATGATGTTCTTCACGTTGAGACATTGCCCTACAATGCAATGAATTGAGATATGAAAAAGGAGTTGTCTATTGTGTTTATAGACGTCTTGCATCGTATAGATGTCTTGTACCACACTGACTAAATGGAAAAAAAGAATGATAGACAGGGGCCATGGCTTTGTCCAGGTGTGCATTAAACACCTATAATGCACTCACAGTCACTTCTAACATGAAGCAGTGCACTGCATATGTTACATGGCAGCATATTGTCTTAGCTTTGGGAATCAAGCCAATGTTATTACTTATCCATCAAGGACGGCAGGAATGGACATGACGCACTACTTCAGTACCATGCCTTAAAGTGTTTAGCGGTTTAAATAACACAAATTGTTATCTCCGAAAATCACGCTGCAGCAGACCTATGTCAGGAGACACACACAAAAGGAACTGATAACTGGGCATTCCCCCAGACTCCCATTATAAACTCCTTAATAGATAAGGAATCCATGTCAGAGTTCCCTGAGTGACCAGTCTAAGCACTCCTACTTAGTTTGAGATAGTGGGACATTGTAAGTTATCAAGTAAAGCACAGGTTCCAGTTCCCAATGTTCATGAGGCATCGAAAGTCAATCTGCTTCTTTTTTTAATAACCCAGGATCTTCACATGTACCATAGTCCCAGTGGTACATACGTTATTCTCCATTCTCAATACAGGTACAGTGCACAAAGTTATTTTTGTCATTCAGTCTGCATGTTAATAGTGGATTGGTTTTTGCAGGACAGAAATAATGAAAAACAAGGAAGAGCTGAAACTAATAAAAAAGAGAAGAACATGAGGATGTTCTTAGATTTCGTCTAGAGTAACAAGAATACAAATTTAAAGATTCACTTCAATAGTTCCAAACTAAATATTTCTTCACTTGGGAGCCCTCAAGCTGCATTCGAAACCCGGTCAAAAATAACTTTGCACACAGACTATCTGTATGTCTATGTAGTTAATGGAACTTGTCCTTGATTTATAAATAAATAAGTGAGTGCTCTGTGTGTTGGTTGTTATCAGACTACCAGACTGTGAGGAGGAAGGGTATACGGCAGCAGTCCATCTAGAGAGGGCCAAGGATACAACACACAGACCTGATATAGCTGTAAGTGATATCTGCATATAAACTGATATTATGTCACTAAAAGTTTGAGTTTTGAGTTGTTAAAAGGTTTTATTGGCATTAAGGGCTGGTTCTACTGAGTCAGTTATGTCCTTTTTCTGCTAATCCAAACGACTTTTTCCCATACATTTTTTGTATTAAAATTGGTCAAATTAAAATATAAAATAGACCCGACCGACACAGTGCAGTCAGTCCTTAATATCATAAACGTCATAACAAGTAAACTTTTCAGGTCATTATTTCACATTGATTCAATATGTAGCTTAATTGACATAATTTGACTTATTAGATACTCACTCAGTCCCTATAACGTTACCTCCCTCTACTGCAGATGCCTGGTGTCTTATTGTTTGTGTGTGGCGGGCTTCCCTAGCCCACTTAAATGGGTCTATATCTCCTCTTTCCTATCCCCTCGGATGTGTGTGGTGTACATATGCACAGGCACCAACACATTCCTCTGTGAAATTGCGTAATATAGTTCTCGCCATGAATATGACCTTAGCTGTCGAAAAGGCGTTAAACATCTATTACTCACTCACTCACTCTTATTGTTTGTTGATTCTGCTAATGACAATGCTTGTAGGCAGGATGCATTGGTGGCTCTTATGGTACATGTCCATGAATGCATCAGGAAATGCCATTGACCTCAATGTATTTTCGCGAAGCACGCTTGTATAAATTCCCCGCACTTATAAACAAGAGTGGCACTTGAATTCAAAACCAGCTGTTAGGGATGAAATTCTAAGTCCTATAATCTGTACTCCTTTATCGTACCCCTTTATTGTACTCCTTTATCGTACTCCTTTATCGTACTCCATTATCATACTCCTTTATCGTACCCCTTTATCGTACCCCTTTATCATACTCCTTTATCATACTCCTTTATCATACCCCTTTATCGTACCCATTTACCGTACCCTTTTTTCCTTGGTTGCAGGCAGGTTCTACATTCCAGAAAAGGTCACTGAGAGGGAGAGGAGCACCCCCTAGAGGAAGGAGGTAGGTCTGAAAAAAGGTTTACAATGATTGAAATATTGTATGAAGATATGTGGACAGACGAGAATAGGTCCTCCAAGATAAAATGTAAGATTTAGAATTGATACGTACAGCTGGCTCTTCTGGTCTTGGAGATATTGCTGCCAGAATATGGAATGACAAAGAGTAGCACTTGTCTATGAGAACCAAAAAAAAAAAATGAGCATTTCAAAAACTTCTGACACCAGCGTTCGATGCTACTGTCAATGTACCAACATGCAGAATCTAACTCCACCATGAAACAAATCTAAAGAGAGATATTCATATAAATCTTGGCCATGTTCCATCATGTTGAATCACAATAATCACCTATTTACTTACGCCCAACATAACCAAGACCAAAATGTTTTAACGTTTGAAAGCTACGACTAGCTACATTGTATTAAGTTTTGTGTTTACTGGGTATGGGTAGAAAACCTAGATTTCACCTGTAACTAGGTCAGGTCTCGGGAATTATATAGCACCCAATTGTGACGTTATACAATTACACCCTGCCCTTAGTCTATAACGATAGGTCATGATGTTAGGTAGGGTTACATTGTCTCATTTCTCACTAAAGTTAGGCAGGTACCAGTTTTAGAACGAGATGCGAGCTAGCATCTTAAGCACTGGTCCTATAGGCATAAATCGGTCGGAATAGCACTTATCTAAAGCGCTGGTTCCACAGGCATAAATCAGTTGGATTAGCACTAATCCGACCGATTTTTTTCTATACTTTTGATATATTATAAATCGTCGGATTAGGGCTATTCCGACCGATTGTATGGCTGTGGAACCAACGCTTAGGCGATCTTTCCTATACTTTTGCAATATTATATATCGTCGGATAAGGGCAAGATTTGAACATTCTCATGAACCGGTAGATTCTTGTGGATTTCACATGTCTTGACACATGTAGATTTTTTGAGTTATTTCTGGAATGAAATGAGTGGATTCTCAGGGCAATCACAAGTCATGACTCAAGTTTAGATCTTAAGTCAATCGATGGAATTAGACATGTTATCATGAACCAGAGCATTCTTGTTGGGATCACAAGTCATGACACGAGTTCACATCTTGAGTAATCCCTGGTAACTGAGTAGATTCTTGTGGCAATCAAGAGTACCGACACAAGTTCACGTCTCGAGTTGTTCCCAGGAATTATATATGTTCCTTCTAAACAGAACTCAGGAATCAAATGTTCTGATGACACTGTGGATACTTGTGGAGAAAACATGAGTAAACATATCGAATTATTCTTGGGAATTGAACAAGTGCATTCTCATGTGGATCACAAGTCGTAACACAAGTTTGTATCTCGAGTTATCCCCAGGAATAGAACATTCTTATGAGTCAGTGGATTCTTGTGCGAATCACAAGTCAAAACATGTATCAATATCTTGTGTATTCCCCAAAAAAAGAAAATGTTTAACATTGGGACAATATAGGGTATGTGCCATGACATGAGAAAGACATGGGAGATTCTTGAGAATTATGTTCTTTTCCTGTGGAAATCACGAGTTTTGTGTTTACTGGGTATGGGTAGAAAACCTAGATTTCACCTGTAACTAGGTCAGGTCTCGAGAATTAAATAGCACCCAATTGTGACGTTATACAATTCACCAGAAAAGCCTCTTCCTCTATAACCATATGTTTCATTATTCCACCATTTCTGGGATTCTGAGTGCTTTTTCTGGATATTCCCATGCACATACCTGTCGATATTGCACACCATGAAGGCTGTAAAATCACTTTTGTAAGGTGTGCGGTTATCCAAGGATAACAGGCACCCAGTGAGGTTATCCATGGATAACCTGCACGCCTTACATGTCCTTACATGTCATATGTTACATGTTAAAACCTACGAAAAGAAAATGTTTAACATTGGGACAATATAGGGTATGTGTCATGACATGAGAAAAATGAGATTCTTGAGAATTATGTTCTTTTCCTGTGGAAATCACGAGTTAAAATCTCGTGAAGTAAAGGTGTACAATTCTCGGAGGCATCATGTCATGACACATGAATGTCTCGAGTATATCTCAGGATTGTGCTTGCAGGGCTGTGGAACCTGCACTTTAAGCTGAAATTTTGCTAATCTGTTTATCTTTGACAATACAAAAGTATAGAAAAATATTGACAACATTAGCGAAAATCCGGACAACCGATGGCAGTGGAATACACTGAAAACATGGAAGATCCGAAACTAGTCAGCGGTGACCACTTTAGGTCCTCAAGTTAACGATACCTAAAACTACAACTTTAGTTAGTCAAAATGACGACTTTAGGTCTTCATCCTGAAGACCTGAGTCGTCAGGATGACAATTTTGACAGTACAGAGTCATCATATTGACAACTCAGGTCGTCAGGATGACGACCTAAAGTCATCATTTTGACTACCTATAGTTGTAGTTTTAGGTATCATCAACTTGAGGACCTAAAGTGGTCACCGCTGACTAGTTTCGGATCTTCCATGTTTTCACTGTAGTTGCTTTTACCAGACATCACGCTATATGTATTTGCTTAGTGATCTGATCATGGGAACAATTTTCATTCTACCTGTGTTTCTTCCCATATGGTCTGAACAAAAGAAAAAATAAATAGCAATAGGGTAAACCCAGGTCATGCTTTACCAACTTCCCCTTCCCCCAAATGAATATATACTGGACCCTTTTTGGTGCCTGGATAGTATGCCTCACTGCGAATGAGCTGTATGTAATCACAGACACATACATTATTAAGAGCATGATGCACCAATGAAGCTATGCATAGGCGCATCACCCCGACCCTTTCTGGAGTGTACCAATGCCCTAGGGTCGGCATAATGCATAAATGAAGTTCTGGTAATGACCTCACCAGGGCTGCATTACTGCATCATGGCAACAAATGGGTCTGATGCATTATAGCGGCTTTTGAAGGGTTAAAGCAGGGGCGTAGGAAAAGGGGGGGGCCAGGGGGGCCTGGCCCCCCCAATCATGAAGGAGCTGTGGCCTGAATATGTCTGTGCCCCCCCCAAAAAAAAAAAAAAAAATTGCCAAGAACTCATACACAAAGTGGAAAGTAAGCTAAATCTTCGCATCTCAAATTAGATTTATATGGTGATGGGATAGGAAAAGTGGGGGCCTTAGCTTAAGATCAGATTAAAGATTCACCAAAAAATCACTTTTCTTTACAAGTTCTATATCATCATCGCACTTCAGCCGACAATCCAAGGTGGTCACGATGGGGCCCTCGCTGCCCCCCCCCCCCTGTGAATGTTGCTTCCTACGCCTCTGTAAAGGGTGAGAAAGTGTAAGCTATAATATATTCTCCCCATGTGATTTCCTTCCTGGTCTGGTGACCGACAACTTGGTCAGAGTCGTGACTTACACACGATAACAAAAAGTAAACAAGACACAGAGGTTACGAGTTGTTAATACTTCCCTCCACTCTCCTGGTGTTGATTTTGATACCTGGATGGTCAGCATGATGCTCCAATGAAGTGCTCGCAAACAGGCCTTCCAGAACTTCATGTGAAGGAAAAAAAACAAAGAACATGCAAAATATTCAAAACTAAGTTTAGGCTTGAAAGTTATCTATTCTGTATCCCTAACCAAGCCCACCGTACAGCATTAACTCGTTTTAGACACAGCTCTCATAACCTGGGTATAGAAATGGGAAGGAATTGCCGGCCCTCAAAACCTGTGTTTAATCGGATTTGTCTATATTGTTCTAGTGGCCTTGTAGATGATGAAATATATTTTCTCATCCAATGTGACTCTCATAGTGTATCAAGACAGTTGTTTGACAATGTTATGAATGAAAAAAATCAAAACTATGATGAATTGAATGATGTAGAGAAATTAATTTCAGCTGATATAGAGAAATTAATTTTAGCTATGAACAATACTGATACTGATGTCATCACAGCTCCCACCAAGTTTATATACAATGCATTTAGACAGAGACAGGAACTCTATTTGCTAGCCTATGTAACTGCTGTGTATACTATGCTATTTATGTAACCATCACTGTAACAAAGAGTGGGTATGTGTGCCAGGAGAGAGAGGGATGGAGAGTGAGAGAGAAAGAGAGAGAATTAGTGTGTGTATGTGTGTTTGTGTGTGTATGAGAGAGAGAGAGAGAGAGAGAGAGAGAGAGAGAGAGAGTGAAAGAGAGAGATAGTAAGACTTAGACCTAGTCATAGAGTAGAGTAGTGGACATATTATATATATATATATATATATATATATATATATATATATATATATATATATATATATATATATATATATATATATATATGTAATGAACCATTTATGTATGACACATAGGTCAGTAATGACCTCTTTTTTGCTGTCAATAAAATATATTATAATATTATTATTGTTCACGTATCATGACAACCAATGGGCATGATGCACTGCTGCATCCGCTTCCCTTGAAGGATTAGCTGGCAATACATAAATAAGTCCCAGCGCCATGTTTCAATATGACTGACAATCTAACTATTCAATGCATGGAGATTTGGCTATCCGACTATCTTACTCAAAAGTTATAAATGCTGTCATCCAAGATTCCTCCCTAAGATTGGTCAATCACATAGTATTTGGTAGATTAGTCACGGTACTACAGGCACTGACTGAGTTTTATTACAATTTGAAGCCTATTTCATCGTCAGGGATATTGAAACAGGCCCCTGGTGATGTTGACAGTGCAGGCTCTTTATCGTAGAAGACTACACCCAGTGAGTGGGTGTGTAGGGGAACTCCTATAGATATGAAATGTAAATCTAAATGTCAGCTTTATCTACTGGGTGTAGAATCATCTAGTCTGCATCCTTATTTACTTCATGTTCGTGGAATACACTTCCTATATTTATAGATTTAATTATTTAGAGGTTACCAGCAAGTTAGTGAATCATTAAGCATTAATGCATCAAGCCTCCTAATCTCTACATGGGGTCCATGGGGGGCTTGTATCTGAAAGGCAACGCATCCCACCTGCCTATCTATACTGCTTATGTCATAATAGACCATTTAAGGTGGCTGGCGGGGATTGTTAGTTCAGCATTTGACACCAGGGGTCAATGTGCTACTTTGGCATTATGGATAAACGAAATGTGCAAAATACAGGAAGGCTTGGCATGGATTTGAACCCTGGATCTTCTGTGAGTAAGGCAGAGACATTACACATGAGTCATGGGGGCTGCTGTATATGACCACCTAGAAAAGACTATATGCCAATATTCTAACCATATCCTTACATTTATTATTTAAATCATCCAAAACATTAGAAATATGCCCGGGACCATATGTCAATATTGTATCTACTGAAACGATATGCTGAGAATCTAAGTGCTGACGGAGTTATGAAAATATTTAATTACTTTTGGATTTGAATCTGGGGATCTATGTGACAAATCACTATATGATCCTATATATGGTTGAATCTCTGTATCTCAAAAATATGCATGGGACCCCCCCTATTATGCCATGGCTAATATCTACGACACTATAGATTTGTACTACTTACGCTGTATTCAATGGGGGGGGGGTGGAATACGATCCTCGCATATTCAGTGGTGCCATTTTGAAATTTATACAGAGCTAATTAGTTTCGTATTTAGGTATGGTTATTAGACGTTTTACGAAAAAAGAATGATTGAACTAGTTAAATAATATTATGTTATGACTTGTTTAAGGTATATCTAAGTATTAGTGCCATGTTAAAAAAAGAAAATATTGCCCTGCACAAGGAACATTTAATTCAAAACTAAAAGCAGCGGCTAGCTACTGTATCATGTGACCTACTTCGTCGAGCAAGGTGTCATGGCGGATCAAAACAAACAGCGACGACTTGACGCATTAAAAACCAGTAAATATCATTGTTTTTTTTTCATTTAAAAGCGAATTCATCCCATAGGGCCATAGCATAAATGCAAATGTCCACTCCCGTGAATAATTTTGCATCGTATTCATATAATGGTGTTGTTGAATGCGGACGCCTGACCTCGGTGAATACAATGCAAAATTATTCATAATTACTTTTAGTCTATCCCCGCCAGCCACCTTAAGACATTTACTGCTGCATATGGGATCTCCATGAAGTCAGGGTGCTGCTTATATGTGGGTCTGGGCACGTGGGGTTTTAAATATATGGGCAACCTTTTCCGGCCCAAAGTGTGGTGTAGATCCTGAGCTTATTCCAATGTTTAGGGTGCGTGAGTGCTGCTTACACACACAGTTTTATGGTATGAAGTAAAAGATACAATGTATGAATTTATAAAACATGACCAAATATGGCCATTAGCTGGTCTGGAGCTGGTTCCGGCGACACACACTGATAAGATGGGACCAGCATGTCCCTGGAAGTGGGTGTTAACCAGGGACAAGGTACCCATCATGGTATGTCTTATCAGTGGGTTTACCTCAACCAGCGAAATTCAAGATGGTGGCTCCACTAGCTCTCCATATTGAGTCCCATACCATGATTACCATTATGTCACACACACTCTGTGATGTTAGGATTAGAATGTATGAATTTATAAAACATGATCTATACCATGATTACCATTATGACACACACTCTGTGATGTCAGGATTGTGTCATGATAATCGTGATGAACCCACAAGTAAATCATCATGAGACATGCCAATTGTTTGTCATGATACCTGCAAGAATCTTAACAAAATATCAAAGAACATGGCCACTAAAATATTTAGAAATTCTTGCCCTATCTCTCAACACTGTGACCTACTTCTGAGTGGCACGGGCTGAGGCTATTTTTGCTCCATTTTCGATTCTCGCGGTAACAGCTTCGGCTCCCTATGCTTCATCAGCCTTTAAAGGGTTAAATGACAGAAACATTTAAAAAGGTCATTATCCATGTGGAAATGAATATATTAATAGATGCAGCCTCAGGGCCCGGAACTCATAACCCTTTAAACGTTGTACCCCAAACCCATTCTTGGTTTAATTCATTGGTGCATTAAGGCCATACTCGGGGGTAGCATCAACCCTGCCATGTCGGCATGATGCATGAATGCAGTCCTAGCCTGTTGTTGAACAGGGTTTTATTCCTGTAGCATATCGACCAATAGGCATGATGTACTTCTGCATTAGCCGCCGTTGAAGGGTTCAGTCACCAGGAAATAAAAATAAAATAGAGGCCACTGGGCCACACAGTCAGTCGCTATATATCAGGGGGGGCACTCCCTGACCAAATGCATACTATGTCCGAACATGATTCTAAGGATAAGGGGTAGTTTTTGGGCCCTAGGCATGTGCACAGGCCCACGAGGGCCCTTGATTAGAGTAACTTTTTGGGCAATTTTTGGGGAAAGGGGTACATTCCTAGACCAAATAAAATATTTTCACTGGGAGAAGACTGTTAAAACCGACACATTGATATTTTCTCATTCTAAAGGAGAACCACGTGAAAGGGGTATCCCTTTATAAAGGTCCTCATTTTCTGTACCCCGCTATTATACAGTTGTTGGTCTAAATTCCCTTAAAAAGGGGCAAGCTTAGCTCATTTGCCCCCGTGATTAAAGTACCAAATTGGAGGCAGTGTTCACACATAAAAACTAAAGAAAGGGAAATAGGGAGTGCCCCCCCCCCACGGGCCATATTTACTGGTTGTCATAGATAGTCGTGCTCAGCAGCGTGACACACGGGTTCTCATGGAGAAACTAGCTAGTGCTGTTTACGTTTCATAGTAACACCATGTAGGGCTATATAAGGTGTCATCTTAACATAATACATGGATCTAGGCCTGTAGATCTATACACAGGGATGGAAGGAAGGATCTATGGGTAATCACTGAGTCACGAGGAGGCTCTGACTTCTGTTTCTGCCTCCTTTAGTACCTGTGGGGTATATATTAAAGGCAGGAGGACCAGGAGGAGGAGTGTCACTCCTAGTGCTAGCTGGAGTATACCATGGTGCTCATCCTACCTGGAGTATATACCATGGAGCACAATCTATAGATACTACCATGGAGCTACCTAGGTAACACTAGGGCCCCAGACAGGTAAAATCGACAAGGGGAGAAAGGCCACTTCTTAAAATCGACAAGCGACATGGGGATGGGTGACAAGGGACAAACCCATTTCTTATAATCGACAAGGGGACAAGGCCACTTCTTAAAATCGACAAGGGACATGGGGATGGGTGACAAGGGACAAACCCATTTCTTATAATCGACAAGGGGACAAGGCCACTTCTTAAGATCGACAAGGGGCATTGGGTTGGGTGACAAGAGACAGGACACATTTCTTAAAATCGACAAGTGACACGGGAACCCCTGTCTAGGGCCCTAACACTGGTGTTACCAATGTAGTGGGATTCCCCCACACTTATTTACTCACGATATGTACTCAGTGCTATCTAGCCAAAGGCACCCTGAGTCGGACAGACACATAAAGTCGGACACCTTTTGGATTTCAATGCATAATCAATATGAGAATTTCAGTTATCATATGAACTGGACGCAGAAACTAAGTCATTATTCTCTTTAACAAATACAGCATAGAACATGTACAGCTCTTTAAAAGGGAATTTACAAGTGTGCTAACCCAGGTCGTTTTTGCTATAGCTTGATCATCAGAGATTGTGAGTGAATGACAAAACTGGTTTAATTTACCAATCCCTGTCCAAACCATCATGCTAATATAGAACTTCTATACATGTCAATGGAAACATATACATTTTTACTACTGATTTCAATTTCCAAGCCTGGAAACATCCCTTATATTGCATTGTGGGAGTAGTTCTTATTTGACCTTTGAATTGTACCTAAATTCAGACACTAATTGCACCTTGTCTGTGACGCAATTATATCATGGTTATATACATTTAAAATGGATATTTTGTCATAGAGAGAATCCTTTTACGATAATTATACATACTCCCATTCATAGTGTATCGTGTATGTGTTAGGTTTACCTAGTGTCTAGCACCTATATAATCTGCAACTTCTAGGCCTGGAATTTACACCGGATGTATACATTAGTTTTACCATTTTGATACACTAGATGGCGCTCCAGTAGGCCCACTGCTTACATGGGCATATCCAGCATCCACTCCCAGGGCACCATAGGCTTACCCTTAGAGCACAGACACCCCTCACTAAAATACCCATTTGCAATGTAAAATACAACTCCATGTCTTAGAAATCACAGATGCACACAGAGAAATAGTGCTGTTTTATTCACTATCAATATTGCAAGAAAATAATGAGCAACAAGTTAGGCAGATCATTACAAACATGTGAGCATATTACAAGTACTGGAGTCCAAACCAGCCATGCCCCTGTTGGAGTGGCAAAGTGGCATGGTCGCCACTAGCGCCATCTGCTGTATCAAAGCTGATGAAATGGTTGTATACAGGCTGAAACCCCACTCACATGGTATATAATAGATATACCCATGTCATGCGTCCACATTGCGATGATATCAAATAGCATGAATAGTAGGTTTATGAACTATCTATTATCTATATATAGGACCATCGCCTGACTATAGATGTGCTTTCTCAGTCACATCATACCAACACTATAGGCTATAGAGGAGGTCTCAGTAAATCTATATCACATCCACCCACGGTGTTCCTGGTAGGCCCAGTGGTACTCTAGTATGTGTTATGTATATCTATGTATATCCATGTAGGATACAGGAGGCACCCATAGACAATGTGGGGTTGGGTTAGTAGGTGCATAGACATAATGCTACCTCTCACATTGGATGTTTCGATAAGGTGCATAGGGCCCATGCTTGCATAAGCGGTGTCTTATAAAAGCTAAGAATTGCAATAGCGCCATAAAAAGACACATGGGGAGATACCGGTAGAGGGGATGGGTGACTAGTTTGTTTAAATTTTTATGTCCCCCACCTGTCACAGTTATTCACAGATACTCCGGTAAAACAAATCCTCACTGAATTCATGTCAGCCCTGTGGGGGGTGGGAAGGTGGAGTCAGCTATTTCGTCTGTTTAATACTATAATCTGCAGTAGGCCTATAGATGTCAGGAATTATGGACCATCCCAGCAGGCTGTTGCAAAAAGATTTGGAAACGATTTTGTCGGAGGTGGTATTCCCAAAATGGAACTGACTGACCTCAGGGAATCAATTCCCTGTTGGGTTGCCAAAAGATAATTGGTCATAGAAGTAGTTTAGGAGTGGTCAGGAACTGGTGAATGCTTCCTAATCGAGAACCAATTCCCAGACAGTTCCTTTCTCCAATTCCCTGGCCTTTCAACTATGGGAAGCATTCAGGTGGAAGTAATCATGGAACCAGTTCCTCAACTTTTTGCAATGCAGTCTAATTCCATTACAGTATAAGGTGGGAATTGGTCTCCCTGGGTGGAGAATCGGGAGGAACTGGAAGATGCATTAGTTACAGTGAGAATTGAATTCCAAATCTTTTCGCAACAGCCTCCAGATGAGGTGTAGCTAAAAATATCCGTGTGTATGAGCCACACTTTACCACTAAAGTGTGTGTTGACTATGGTGTCCACTTCGCTCTGATTATCATAACTACACGGTCTACATAGCACATTTATTTATTTATTTATTATAGGGGGAGGGGGCTACATATACAGCGGTACTCGGAGTTCTACATGTAAAAAGTACCCTGGAGGTGCTGACTCTGATAATTACAATTACCGACACCAGATTAGTTCTATTCACGCTCACCAGAGGGCAGGGTGTGTAGCACAGAGAGGAGGAGGGACGCTCAGGACGTGCATTATGACCAACATGTCGTGACGCCCACACCCTATTTAAAAGGAGGATTACACATCAGTCTGTCTGGATCCTTCATGAGTTCATGTGTCAAGTTACACATCCTACTGTCAGTATACCATTAGTGACACCACCACTGACTTACCTACTCCATTCTACACTGGATTCCATCTAAAACTGACCATGTCTAACTTGTCCCACAGTCAGAAGGGCAGCAGGGACGCTGCTGACGACCTGCCCGTCTATGCGCAGATCTGCAGAAAGGTGGTTGCTAAGGATGTGACGTCAGGAGGGGATTCCCTGGGTCCTGGGGAAGCCCTTGGTCAGCATCAGCACCAGCAGCAGGGCAGTAAGTGCAGCAGACCTGAGGTTGGGGAGGATAAGGTGGTGAACTACACAGCCGTTATATTCACACCATTGGAGGACATACCCAAGTAAGTTATGTGGATTTCTCAAAAGTTTTAAATTATTAGTTTGCTATGATTTTAAATCTAAGGAAATCTATTTTGTAACAGGTAATTAAGCTTTTCAGCAAATGTGTTTAATTCAGTTTAAAACAGTAACTTCATTTGCCTGTATAAGGGGGCGTTATTATTTATGGCCAAGGGGTTGGGATTTTCAAGGGGGCGGTTCATTTTTGGGGTATTCATGAGGGGGAGGCGCCTCATTTTGGATCATTCATGTTATGTATGGTGCAATTCTTTTTGGAGCATTCCCATAGGGGGAGGCGCTTATTGTTTGGGTATTCCCATAGGGGAGCTTCATTTTTGAGTATTCGTTTTTGGTGGGTACTTTTTTATTGGTAAAGTGGAGAAAAGGCATGATCCTTGATGCAATTGAAGCACTTGGACCCCCAACAAGAAGTAACCTTCAGCTGAAATGAGTGCATGAAGCTTTGCTAGCAATGAATGTTGTAGGAATGTCTCTATTACAACAACCGGGTAAAAGTCTATTTGAAAGAATACCCTGCATGAGATACCTAACAATATCTTGTGCTGAATAAAATTCCTGACGTGTATTTCTTCCCGCAAATGGTTAGAATGTCAGACATGACAAAATGGGGCCTTCTTTAAATGACACTGACCAAAAGTGCCTTAAACCAATCGTTCGAAACATTCTCTGTGGTTGACCCCCACTCTTTCAGTATTCAAGCCTGACAACATCAGATTTTCGATATCACTAATTGCATCGTGATATTTATGGTTGGCCTGGATTTAGACAATCTGCAGTCTTGCCACAGATCACATTGTATTAGTCAAAGATGCACAGAAAAAAAATGATGTTCAAAATCTTAGTGAGATGTTAGTCAAAAAGGCTAACTTTCTAATAATACCTAGTCAAAAGCACGTGCCTGAGTGTCCAAGTTATTAGTCAAAGTGCCCAACTTGCCTTGGCTTGCCCGATTGTGACTAAGATTCCTTGGTGGTTTTGACTAAGCATGCAATCTAATACTTTTGGTTTTAATCAAATGGTGAGTGTAAGTTCTATATAGGATCCACATCCCACAAAACATTGTAACATCATTTAGGAAGCATGTGAAATGCCTCACATCATTTCCATTAGAACCCCAGAGTCAAGTTACTCTGGGTTTCCCACAAAGAAGCAAGTACATCTGTGGATATTTTACTTATCTAGACCCCCACAGAAGAGGTGTAACTACCTGTCTACCTAGTTTATTTAACAAATCATCAAGCTATTTGATATATTTTGTCAAGCTTGATGTTAGATTGAATTGCAAAAGCCTCAAATGTATACAGTGCCTGAAAATCACCATCATTTTGACATCTATCAAACAATTGATGGTATGAAGCCACCAGAAAAATCGTGTTTCAAACCATACTGCCACCTTGTGTGTAAAGGCAACACTATATGTCACTATACCTTAGTCAAAGTGACTAAGGGATCTTAGTCAAAGTGACTAAGTGACAGTGGCTAAAATAACTTAGCTTGCCTGAAACTCCCAACAGATACCTTGTTCAAGATTGTGCTTGGAGAGAGAAACTGATTTGGGTAGTCAATATGACTAACATTAGTCATATGTACTAACTAAGATTATTTGGGCATTTCGACTAAGTTAAGTTAGACCGACCAAAATGGATTTTTTTTTCTGTGTGGGCCTGCATAACTTATAGTTTGTCTTGGTTGATATGGTCCCTCTAAACAGATCTTCACTGCCTTACTAACTGCATTGTCAGGCCTCACAATGGCCTATGGATGTCGACCATCAGTTTTAAATATATTTACAGGAGTAATGGACCTCCCACCCTCGTTACTGGCCTGGAGCATGTCACCTTGCTCATAAGCCATTGTCAGACCTGACAATGCAGCCAGTAATGGCAGTGAAAACCTGTTCATTTGGGTCTTGATTTCTTAACATTTATACCCAGTACTTGATAAACCATGATGTTCAGGCCAATGTCACAGAAAGATTGCACTAGACGTTTGACAGCTGTATCTCAGTATGGCAGTATATTTCAGAGTACAATTTAGACAGGGTAATGTCTATTAGAATTAATTGTGGAAAGGGCATTCCTTAGTAAGGTATTCCCAAATGGGGGGACACTTCATTTTAGGCTATTCCTGAGGGGGGGTGCTTCGTTTTTGGGTATTCATGTAGGGGGGGCATTTCATATTTGGGTATTCGCGTAGGGGGGCGCTCCATTTTCAGATATTCGCCAAACGAAAATCCCATCCCCCGGCCATAAATAATGTACGCTCCCTAAGTGCTGGGTCTTGAATGAGTGACAATCTTGAATACGCAGTGAGGGTGCAGGGGTAGGCCTATTGAAATTTTCAAATGCACTGTGATCCTAGTCTTGAATAAGCGCAGGTCTTGAATCTACGAGGGTCCGTAGGGGGGGCAAATTGCGATTTTCTTCTCACAACTATTGGGCAAGATGCGAGTGGGGGTATACTGTACTTGAAATCAATGACTGCCTGGCGCTTATACAGGCCAATCCGGTATAAATAGTTTTTCTATGTGTTTTTTTTTGCATAATGATGTTCCTCGTTATTACTGTGAACTCGTTAAAGTATTAACATAAATGATGTCATCTTTGGTCACTATATAAAGTATGGATATAGCCCTCGTGACTTTTCACGGCTATATTTATACATAATAATGTAGACCCTATGGTGCTGATAAACTTATGGGTTAGTGACTCACTGTAATACTTTAAAAAACTATCATAAATCAAATTTATCATGATATATATATATATATATATATATATATATATATATATATATATATATATATATATATATATATATATCTACCTAGGTGCCCTGGTAACGACGAGTTGGAGAGCAGGCTGGCCAACATATCCTGACAACCAACAGATAACATGTCTGATCAATTCATTCCAAGCCCTTCCTGGGTAAAGGTTAAAAAGATGATATATCTGCGACCTTACATTTTTAATCTCCATTTCAGAGCTACAGATATCCAGAAAATAAAGAAGAGGGACCGAGTGGAGTACGCTGAGATCAACCCACGACCGCTACCCAAAATGTCGGGCACCCACTCCAAGGGCACCAAGGGCCTGGGACAGGTAGGAAGAAATAACAACAACTGGGACACTTAATTAATTAAGTCTGTAACCGTTATCCTCAGTCACTAAGTCTTTATTGGCCGATAATAGAGAGTTTTAGCAAAGCCAACGTAGACGTACCCATACACGCACCTCCGCTACGGAGCTACATACGTAATGAACGTATCTCAGTGCTTTGCTACGTGATGGACGTACGTAGCTCTGCTGGGCTGCACACGACTTGATGACGTAAGACACTTGGTTGCCTGGTTACGCAATACGGATACGTCCGCGTCGGGGCTGCTAAAACTCTCTATACATGATTCCTATTGGTGAGTACCTCACCAGGGCTTCATTCAAGCATAAAGCTGATCCTTTGGGGCTGATTTACTCAATCCTGGAGGGTTGGCATGATGCTCCAATGAACTACTGGGGAGATACTGGGGTTCTTCATTGGTGCATCATGCTGACCAATGGGCATGATGCACTGATGCATCAGCGGGCCTGAAAGGGTTCAGAATGGTATCCTTCGGCATGGTCATAAAATAAAAAATGCTACATTACCAACCCAGTACTGCATTGGCGCGCACGCATGCATCCTACACTATTAAAGTATTATATGTGGCTCTTATTTTGTTGCTATTCCCCTGCTTAAATATGTTTTAGAAACGCTATGCCTGTCTGCTCATCTGTTGTCCAGTACCAATAGTAAATTAGTAATTCAGAATCTAGTATCAGGTTTGGGACTTTTGTGCCTGAATAGGGGAGTAGAGTCCTGTGAGCATCCTTGACTGCCATATGAGAAGTAAGCTTCATAATGTTCTATGTTCTATGGATCATGCCAAAAAAGGTTGTATTTCCAGCCATCCGACTCACTCTAGCAAAAGAGGCCGACTCTAGATTTTATCTTTTTTTTATTTTAAGGGTTTTTTTTCATATTTTTGTAAAAATGTTTCTTTTGTATAGAATTTGTCCATACTCCTTGAGGATGTTTACATGTTGTCATCCAATTTTCCGTTTTATTTTCAAAATCCTCACCTCTTAAACATTTGTCACAGAAAGAAACAACTTTTTTTGGGGGGCTCAACCAAAAGGGCATGGTACACTCCTATCTACGGTACATAGGCTTATACAATTTGACCATTACCTTATGCTACATTAGTAGTACATAATGTCACATGAAAAGTACATAAAACTACGAAAGCACCATCTAGTGCTATATCAGTCGCCCATATTATGCATGTGCTATTACACTATATGAATAGTACAAAGTGCTATATTAATAATGCATTATGCTGTATGTGAATCATCTAATAATGCTATATTATCAGTAGCTGATAATGTTATATGAATAGACCATAATGCTATAAGATCTAATGCTATATTAATAATGCATTATGCTGTATGAGAATCATCTAATGTTTTATCAGTAACTTATAATGCTATGTGGACAGCCCATAATGCTATATAAGCATCAGCTAATGCTATGTTAGTGGCTTAAGAGTCTATGTATTGACTGTATACTTTCAGGAGGCTGATAATCCAATCTATGTCAATGTCACTGCATCGTCTAGTCATATCTCACAACAAATTGACGCTGATAAGGTGAGACGAGAAAGACTAGCGCCGTAAACGCCCCGGCCGCTTGTATTAAAAATTGCATGAAATTATGATAAATCATGACAAACCCACCTGCAAAAATATACATGATGTTCCTATTTGTTGCCTATCAGTACCGGAGCTGTACAACTTATTTAACTTATACAAAACCTGAAATTCTCCAATATGGAAAGAACTTAAGTTGGAACCTGTAAGAAATGTCTAACCTGAAATTTAAACCTTCCAACTGTCAAAGTAGAAAGAAGAATCTGCTGTCAATATGATATTGTCCCCTGTGAACTTGAAAGTTGACAGTACATTTTTTGTAACTTGCCAGTTGACAAGGGAAATATCATATTGACAGCAGACAAGACAAAATTATCTCTGTCAATTGTGAAGAGAGAATGTTTTGTATAGAAATAACCTCCTAGTCCACATTCCTTGTTTGTATGAACTGAAACTCACCTTACCCTTTGGCCGTGCTCCGAATGTGACAGAATCTGATGGTAGGCCATCATTCAACTATGTACTAATAAATCATGATTCCCCTCCCTACCCCTTACCTTGGAAGTTTAACTTACTAAGGGCTAGAAAAAAAGAATGTGAAGCAAAGCAAAGCAATTTTAGCTTTATTTTACATTTCACGTCTAAATTTCTAAAGGCTGATCTTGGCTAGACAAACCTAAAAATGGCATAATGCACCATACCATTGGTTTTAATGATACACGAGAGTTGCACTGGTGAGTTTCTGACCCTCAGGCTTGCATGGATACATGCATCGTTTAGACCCTGCAGAGGCGTAGAAAGCACATCTTCATTGGGGGGGGGGGGGCAGCGGGTCCTCAACATGGCCACCTTGTATTGTCGACTCAAGCGTAATAGCACCTCATAAAATTTGTATAAAAAAGTAGTTTTTGATGAATCTTGGATGGATCTCATTTTAGGCTCAGGCCCCCATTTTCCCTACCCTGTTACTCTATCAATCTACTTTGATAATGCAAAGATTCAGCTTCTAGTTAAATTCATAATGAATTCTTGGCAAATTTTTGGGGGGCCCAGACATACTCAGGCCCCACCTCCTTTATGATTGGGGCGGCTCAGGCCCCACCGCCCCCCTTTTCCTACGCCCCTGCTGTTGTGGCTTATCCACTCCTGCAGGGTCATCATCATGATGTAACAATGGAAATCTGTAAGCAAACTCACCAGCACTTCATTGATGCATCAGGTCGATCAGCCAATG
Organism: Acholoe squamosa; assembly: GCA_949317995.1. NCBI lineage: Eukaryota > Metazoa > Annelida > Polychaeta > Phyllodocida > Polynoidae > Acholoe > Acholoe squamosa. The sequence continues at coordinate 79,811,613 of OX439041.1, read as the reverse complement.
GCAATGAGTCACGCCCGCATTCTTTTAGGCTTACAAAATGTGAAGTTCCCACAATAATTTTGCATATTGTTGGAACTTCACATGATTGGAACCCAGCTAGAACAATTCTCCTTATAATTGAATTCCTGTTTTAACAACATAACCATATCAGTTTCACATTATACCGAGGTCATCAGCCATCAAAAGAAGAATATATAACATATAACACTAGCGGCCCTTAAAGACAAACACTACAGGCTGACCAATGTTAGATCTTCTATTGATAATTTCAAATAACTCTGGGTAGTATTAGTTTGATATATAATGAATAGGAAAATGCAAAGAAACCCCTATGTCACGGTGCTTATTTTCATTTCATGCCCACTTAATTGAAAATGCCTTAAGTTTAACTATAGAAATGAACAGCAAAAACATTTTTTCTTTTCATATTTTCCATCATAGTGAATGACCTTCTATTGATTCATCTATGAGACTCTCTGAAAATATAAAGGACATCTTTACAAACATCTCAAAAGAATTAAAATTGGCGGGGGGGGGGTCATTTCAAAAATATTAATTTTCCCTTAACTATAGGGTCCTATAGGAATTCAAACGACATATTAATATCTTTAATGTATCTATAGGGATCAGAAATGAAAAAGTATGTTCAGGTACAGTAGTCGAGTTGGGGTGAGAAAACAGTACAACTGATGAGTTCTGATTTCTGCCACCAGGTGGCTTCTGTGTACTGGGTAGCGTTTGTCTTTGAAGAGCTAGCACAGTCTCTGTACACATATTTGGCTCACTCTCTCAATACATCATCTCCATACTCTGTGCCCAGTGACCGTGACCGCTAACCTAGTTCTTCATGTTGCCGCCAGGTGCCTGTTCCTCCAGGTGGGGGGAGCAGCAGTAGGACAGGTACAGGAGCTACAGGTACAACATATATAGGTACAGGTGTGGAGGCAGCTGTAGCACACGGAGCATCAGCATCAGCAGCACATTCAGGTGGGTACTTGAATTAACTTCTTAAGGGTCACCAATTGGGGGGTATAATTTTGGTTATTTTTCTATATTTCCTACAGGGCCATCCTGAATTCGAAAGCATGCACGTGCATACCCCCAAAGTCCCGCCGCCACGGCACTGAGGCTAATGCAGGAGTGCATCATGCCTATTGGTGGTTATGATGCACCAATGAAGTGCTGGTGAATCTGCTTCCCAGGCACTTCATCGGTGCATCATATCGACCGTCAGGGAGTGGATCGATGATGCTTGAATCTAGCCATGGCAAGTTACTCACCAAGGCTGCATTGATGCATCATGCTGACCAATGGGCGTGTTCAATTAAAGTATTTGCTGTCCTAAAGGAGTCAAACAGTTTAATAGTATAAAGTGCCCATTCTGTGGAGGGGTAGGTGGGCAGGTTTAGTACAGGTCTACTTTTTATAACAAACAGTTATCTCTATTGAATACTTAGAAGTATGGTGGCCTCCAGCCGTCTAAGGACTGCATGGCGTATTGATATACTATGCCTTCTTGAATGCCATCCTAATGAGACACCAACCAGCCAGTGCTGCATTCATGCATCATGACAACCCTGCAGGGTTGATGCACTCCTGAAGGGTCGGCATGATGCATCAATGCAGTATAAATCACTCAGTTGGTGCTACCAAATAAAGACACAAGATGCATCATGAGTCTCTCCTTAAAGGTTTCATTTAATCTTGTGCTGCTAATGCAGGAGTGCATCATGCCCATTGGTCATCATGATGCACCAATAAAGTGCTGGTGAGACTGCTCACTAGCACTTCATTGGTGTATCATGACAACCTGTGGGACAGTATCAACCCCAAGGTTTGGCATGATGCATCAACGCACTGCTAACCTTTATCTTAATTACCAGCTACTAAATCAGTGCCACATAATGCATTTAACCCTTTAAAGGTCACTGATGCATTCATGCATCATGCCTATTGATATAAATGCAGCCCTGGTGAGTAAGTTGCCAGGACTGCATTAATACAGGATAGATACAGTCCCAGGGTCAGCATGATACTTTAATGAAGTGCCGGCAAGTCTGCTTGCCAGCACTTCATCACCTGCATCATGAAGACCAACGGTCATGATGCACTCCTGCATCAGTGGACTTTAAAGGTTTAATGTAAGTGGAGGTACTTGATATAGAGAGGTGGGCGTGTAGGCACATTACTTATAGATCTACAAATGTTAGGACACTATCTCTTTTGTATAGGGTGACACACAGAGGCGATTTAAAAGACAAAAATAAATAAATAGAAAAGCACTCATTCAGAAATATGCCATACATAAGACTAGACCTGTAAATAACAAGCGATAAGTAAACATCGATGAAAGGAAAACGGTGCATCTTTTGACCTTCTGGCTATTTTAAGCATGTCATTCATATCCCCAACCCAATTTATATAAGATCATTGCAGTGGTGTAATATTGTACATACATTGGGGAAACTACAACACATTTCTGAGCTTGTTCTATCCAACCTCTAATTCTGTCAGGTCCGCACCCATAGTCTTTCTGTATTTCTATCTGTGTCTCTGTCTCTGTCTGTCTCTAAGTTGTGAATCTATGGGTCTCTCTGTCTATTTGTCTATCTGTATATATATATATATATATATATATATATATATATATATATATATATTTCTCTTCTCTCTCTTCTCCATCCATCCACCCATCCATCCATCTATCTATCTATCTATCTATCTATCTATCCATGGACCCACCAGCCCTTCATCTCTCTGTCTCAATCCTATAACATAGACCAATTGGGTGTAGGCGGGAGTGGAGCTGGTTCTGGCGGATTGCACTGATAAGCTGATAGGATGGGGACCAGCATGTCCCTGGAAGTGAATGTTATCCAAGGACAAGGTACCCATCATGACAATGTCTTATCAGTGTATTTTGCCACCTTCAGCATAACCATAAATTCAAAATGGTGGACCCACTGGATATGGGTCCGGGGTCCTATAGACACATTGAACCACCACACACAAAGTCTACCTGCGTGGTGTAATATAGCCATGGGGGATGTCTTGGTTTGCAGAGTGTGGGGGCGGGGAGGTGGTGTCATGTTTTCTTAGTGATATTTTTTGACCCACTGTAAGGGAGTGATCATTTTATAACAAAAGGGGGGGGCGCTGGTGGGTTTGAGGGGGGTCAGAATTTTTTCAACGCCTTGACCAGTGGGTGTCAGAATTTTTTCAACCCCTCTGATGGGGGGGTCAAAATAATTTCACCTGTTTTCAGTGGAAAACCCTGCGCGTTACTATAGGGTAAAAGGGCACGTTCGCATGCAATTTTCGGCCCTTATGGGGGAAGTCAAAAAAATTTAACCCCATCAAGAGGGGGGTCAGATTTTTTTTCACGCATCTGCGCACAAAATCACCAGCCCCCCCCTGTTGTTAAAAAATTATCACTCCCTAAGTTCATGTAGAATACTACTTTAACTCTTGAAGGGTCTCTAATGTGTCACAGTATCTTGCGTCATGACATGGAGTGCTCATGTTTCCACATACCAGCACTTCATTGGTGCATCATGCCGACCAAATGGGAGCGTATCAGACGCCGTGATTATACGCACCGGGTAGGCATGATGCAAGAATGGAACATTGGCAAGTCTACTTGCTAGGGTTCAGCAATATGAAGAGCAGTAGGCATAACATAATGCAATTCCACAGTCATGTCCATGGTATTGGTAGTGGCGAGTTACTCACCAACACTGTACCCATACATTAAGGGGTATTATGCCGACCCATCAGGGTCGGCATAATACAACGCAGATGTAGTTACATATGGTAAAACTTATAGTAATAGGGTTATAAATTGATGTTGCCATACCTGTATTACTAAGAAATAGTCAATATAAGCAATTAAAGGACTGCAATGCGCAGAAGCTAGCATAGATTAATACAATACTTTTTATATTGTATTAAGAACCCAATAAAATACTTTAAATTGCACATGTTTTGGCCTGATCTATGAATGTAGTACTTGCCATGGTTGCATTCATGTAGTATAATGCATTAAAACGCTCTGTGCCCCTTTATAGAGCTAAGCCCCATGCAGTGTGTGCAGTGCACAGTGGAGTGGAACAAGGAGGTTATTAGGTTATAGGTAACCATGTTGGATCACACCACTTCCATCCTCCCCACACCTACAGACCCCCCCCCCTCCTTCCCCATCTCTGTGGTTAGGGAGTTATCCTTTATTAACAATGGGGGTGGGGTGGGGTTTTCAGACCCCTCTTAGGGAGGGGAAAAAGATGTCAACCCTTTTAAGCAAAAGAAGGCTGCGCACTACTGAAGAATAGCATAACATAATCACTGTTGACATCCTTGTCTATAAAGTAGAGTTGATTCAATGATTACTAGAATATATCATGAACTCGAGAGGCAAAAGATAGTGCCTTGTACATGTGATTAGGTAGACCAATCAGACTTGTGTTACTCATAAAGTAAAAACATATAACATTCAACCCGCTAACATTATATGCAACAAGATTGGGAAGCCTTTAGAGTATATACAGATAATTCCTTCTCCCTACTAACCAATATCACTCAGAAGCAAATTTATAAATGATGAATGAATGAAAGAAAATAAATAAAAGATAAATAAATGAATAAAAGAAATGAGTAAAAGATGACAAACCTCTCAGGTTCTTGTGATTAGCCAAGCAGTGGAAATGCTCCCCTTGTTAGTCACCCTCCTCTGGGGAGCATGCCTTCTGAGTGGCTATTATCTGTGGTTAGAAAAAATGTGAGGAATGTTGTAAATTACTGTGTGTGGTATTTGTTACATGCTCGGAGAGCCGGGGATCGCTCCATATATGGACATTTTTCATCATGCTGCATGAAGGCAGCGCCAGGGCTGTGTCATGATGCACCAATGCAGCATCAGGGCTGTGTCATGATGCACCAATGCAGCATCAGGGCTGTGTCATGATGCACCAATGCAGCATCAGGGTTGTATCATGATGCACCAATGCAGCATCAGATACTTCAATGTAACTGATGCTGCATTGGTGCATCATGATACAGCAATAAAATCTTGATTTGTCAAACCTGTGGATTAGAACATGTGTTTAAAAAGAAGGGCCACCTCCCTAAGTTTACCTAAGTTATGGTAAATTTAGGTTTTTTGAATTTTACTTTCAATGTTAGCACCATTTTCCTGTAGTTACAACACAGCTTAGTCTAAGTAGTGTGCATTTCAGAAATATTACGCCAATTTCTAATTATAGCTCACTTTTTTTGTTTTTCAGAGAGTGGAGCTGAGGCAAAACCCCATCCCGTCCCCAAACCTCGTCGGCCCGTCAAGTTACCGACCTATGAGAACACAGATATACAGAAAAAGGGCAGTAGAGGCTGGAACCAAGACGGAATTCGATCCCCTGCGCCACTTCCGGTTGACATCAGTTCAAGCACTGCTTCTGTCCAAGATGATGTTGATGGCGGGAGGCATCCAATAAACTATGAGAACCATACTGTAGACTTTGTCCACAGGTTCATCCGCTCAAATCGGGATCCACACGCGCCTCCCCCAATACCACAACATCCAGCTCCAACCACTAGTCCTCCTGTAAGTTCTGTCGGAAGTCCATTAACACGGGGTGGTGTGGCAAGGGTTCGCAATATGGCGACACGAGATATGAACCTTGGTAATATAGAGCAGCATATGGTGCAGCTCCCCCCTGCCCCCGCATGGCCCGCACCCGCTCTGCCACATGATGCCGCAATGTGGTGGTCACGGGCTGATGCACCCGATTCCAATATGGTGGAAGCCACACAGGATTATGAGTCTGATTTGATCTCCGTGTTGAGCTTCCAGAAGGGGGATATTGGGGTTTTGGTGACAAAGAAGGATTCTAACGGATGGTTAGGGCTCAAGATTGGGGAGAAGTCGGGATGGGTTCCGAGCCAGTACTGGGCCTCGTATCAGGTAAGGGAGTGATCATTTTTTAACAACAGGGGGGGGCCGGTGGGTTTGAGGGGGGGGTCAGAATTTTTTCAACCCCTTGACCGGGGGGGGTCAGAATTTTTTCAATACCTCTGATGGGGGGGTCAAAATAATTTCACCTGTTTTCAGTGGAAAACCCCGCGCGTTACTATAGGCTTAAAGGGGACGTTCGCGCGCGATTTTTGTCCCTTATGGGGGGGGGTCGAAAAAATTTTACCCCCTCGAGAGGGGGGGGTCGAAATTTTTTTCGCGCGTCCGCGCGCAAACCCACCAGCCCCCCCCTGTTGTTAAAAAATGATCACTCCCTAACGTGAAAAGGTGCCATAAAAGTGCAGTGTTTTTCCATTCTTTTGCATGAGGTTGAACCAAGCTATATGTCAATCCCATAGGTATCACATTGCAGCTCCATATATCACCATCAGTGAGATAAACTCCCTAATGTCTGAAAATTCTGGCTAAATTAACATGAAATGAACGCAAATGTTCACTTACATTGGCATGAGAGAGGGTTATCTCACTCAGCTGTGCCTCATCGGATAATGCTCGATCTGACCGATCTGAGTGAACCTTTGCCCATTTATCTCATCTTGAATCAAAATCTTACCAGATACATGTAATTTTTCAGGTAGAAACAGGTATAGACAATCCTTGTTTAAACTTGTTGTATTCGCATGAAATTGACCCTGGAGAATACAATCAGAGTTACCATGGGGTTTCCCTATTGTCTCACTTTCTTGGTAGGGTACAGTCTGTTACCACCCAGTGGAGAACAATGCAAAAATACATCACTTAATGGCAGTTTGTGTTTATTGCATGGCTTTAACTCTCTAAAAACTATGGAATATCCAAAAATACTGATTACTGTGCAAGACATAATCAGCGAACATGCCACAAATTATAAGTGCATAATGGCTGTTTAACACACACCCCTGTACATTATAGTAAGGGCATATATAATGGTTAGATAGGCACAAGTTGGTGTCATCAGACCATAAAACCAATGGCTGCCTGTCCAATAATCACATATGGCAGTTATACAGTGATTTATACCAGGATGCATCAAAATGCATCAGAATGCATCATGCATTAACTCACATATGAATGTAGTATCCATATTGTCCCAGACACAAAACTCATCTAACACAACACCAACGTCCAGCCCTGGTGGCCTCATGGATAGTGTGCAGCACTCTGAATCTGTGCCCTCCTGCCGTCCTGGTTCTTTGTAAGTAATATATGATGAATAGACTTGCACGAGTTGGCTTCTATCAAAGCCATGAAGCCAACGAGTGCAAGTCTATTCATTATATATTGCGCTTATAACACGGTTTCCTCCATTAATTCTTAGTATTTACCTTTATATTGTATAGAATCCATTCATTTCTTTTGCGAGTCGACAAGACGGCCCTCCGCCATCTTGGTTTCATGTTGACGTATGGTTAAGCTGGCGAGCTCCTGCAAGTCCCACTCTCATAGGCCTACTACTGCGAACAATTTGAGACAGAGCTGCGCCAGTCTAAAATATAATCCATTCTGTACACACTAGGCGGCGACACCTGTAGTGTTGACAGAATGGCAAAGACGCACGGCAAGTCGCTCGATTCGAAAGTTTAATCATTTTTTATGTTAAATTCAGCCTTAATATCAAGTAATCTACCCGACAGGGAGTTAGAATAACATGTAAATGATATACTGCTGAAATTATTTCGTCAGATTGGTCTATAAGCTTCAAAAATGGAGGATTTACTGTCGTGTCAAGGTAGGATTCAATATGTCCGCCCCGCTGTCCGTCCGCCGTCAATTTTGGGTGCTTTTATCACGAGATATAGGAACTCATATTATCCATTTTCGGCACTGAAAGCTCGCTAACCATGTTATAATCCCACCTAGTGTGAGCTTTTTCCTTTACCTACCATAAATGTACAGCTAGGATCACACTGTCAAAGCTATATCTGTGTACATTAAAGATGCTGTCACATATAGGAAATGTACCAGCTATCTGGACTTGACTACTTTCATGTCAAATGATTGCCTTAATCCCGTGACACTGAGAATATCCATTTCGACACTGAAAATGTCCAAATAGTAGTATAACTGGGTTTGCCACACCGCTGTGCTAGCATAGTCAGCAGTGAGGCTCTTCGAGCAGTGAGTGAGTGAGTAATAGATGTTTAACGCCATTTCGACAAGTAAGGTCATATTCATGGTGAGAACTACTTTACACATTTCACAGGGGAATGTGTCAGTGCCCATGTATGTGTGCACTACACATATCCTGAGGGGATAGGAAAGAGAAGAAATAGACCCGTTTAGGTGGGCTAGGGAAGCCCATTGAATGAGAATGAAGGTCAGAGGATAAGAGAGGACAGAAAAGGGAGACCAGACCCCTTTTAAAAATGGGTTGGGGAGCCCGAGGCTCTTCGAGGAAACATGGTGTTGGTCAGCAGGGCATTTCAAAAACATAGCTATAGATATCATTTTGAAAAGCTGTGCAGAAGACCCAGTGGTGACATCATCTCAGGACGTAATGTAAATTGCAGGATGAGAGCATTAAGACAATGATAGAAGAGTGCTTACACATCGATTTGTTGTGTTTGATCTCCTGACCAATCCACTCGCGCGGGTTGGTCAGGGAATCAACACCCCAACCACATGTGTAAACCTGCTATCCATAACCTGAGGCCTGCTGTACAACATTTAAATGTACCCGCATAGGCCATAATAGCAGAAGGTGTGAAGTAATATATGCCCTACAGTCAAAAACCACTAACAGGTGTGAAAACATAATGCATCAGTGTGTTTGGATGTGCTGACAACCATAGTCTTTTCTCTTAGACAATGGAACACATGAAGAATTAAGGTGTGAGGGTGTGTGCTTATCAAATTGACTTTTGGTTCAGGGTTTCATAGATGGGGAAAAACTGTGCATTGTGTGCTAGTTATGTCGAATATGGTATGTCACAGGTCATTCAACATTTAATAGCCCATCAGCCCACATGAGCTTCTATCATCTACATTTTTTTTTATATTTTTCTACATTTTTTTCATATTTTTAGGGTCGGAAATATATGCCTATATTTTCCTTTTTGTTCAATGCATTTTTTCTTGCAAAATACATCATAAGCATGATGACCAATGGAAAAAGTGATGTGGCACACTTATGGGATCCACAATTCAATACAATCATGCCTGGATAAAAAAAAAAAAAAAATCCGACCTACCGAGCTTACCTTTTTTGACCATGTTACCGGAAACAAATGTGTCAGTGCCAGTTTTGTGCAGTCAATCCAGCAGTGTGTTTTATCTATTGCGAGACATCTGGGTTGCTCAGCTTAGAATAACTATAAGGACACTTAGTTGAGTAGTAATAATGTCATGGGAGATGTGATCAACATGAGAAGTGGCCATTCTGTATGGTACTGCCACCTGGTGTTGGAAATCTGAACTACTACCCATATATTTCCTATCACATTCGTGATTCTGCTGTATAGTTATATTTATAAGCTAAGCTGGGAATCCCAGATGTCTGGCAAATTGATTTAGGTATCCTAGACATGTAGAAATTAAAGAAAAACCTCGCTGGACTTACTGTGCGGAATCAGCACTCAACTACCTCTTGGTTCAAGGACTCTAGGGCAGCATTGTGTGCCATCCATGAAGTAATGCCATGCCATATTTTCCACTTTTACAGCTTTAGACTAGCCATGTAATAAATTGTGCACTTTACCAAGGTGGACTATCCAATACCTAACTACCTGCCTAAACTAGATTACCACAATTTCAGATACAATCCACTGAATCCTGACACAAAAATAGACAACCTTAAATAGGTCGTCATTTTGAAGACCTAAGGTGTTCGCACACACCCCACTGTGGTCTGTGGTCAAGTCACACAAATCATAATTCACTGAAACTCTTGAAATTCTTAACCTATGTCAGTGCTGATGTCTTTAGGTCCTCAGTCTGGCTGTACCAAAATAGACAACCTTAGTTAGTCATTTTGAAGACCCAATGTGATCGTACACACCCCACTGTGGTCTGTGGTAAAAATTCAAACCTAAGACACCAGGGGGTAAAAGTCCTTATTCTGATGACTTTGGGTCCTCAGAATGCTTATCTAAGGCTGTCTACATTTATATCATCAGGTCTTGACGGTTCCTTCTCACATAGTGTATAGGGGTACATATTTGCTTATACAAAATTAGTGGTCTGCTGTCAAGCAGTCCATCCTAATAATGTCCAATTGATATTTTGGCCAAATCTAGGTGTACGTCAAGTGTGCGGAGCACCTATTACATTATGTATTGTGGTATAAGTCCGTCCTACACTGTTAGACCGTGGCAAGGGTTTTACAGTAGATTGCTTCTATTTCTGTAAAACAGTGGTACCGTAAAACCCCGGTCATAAGCCGGATTTTTTTTTCTATTTTTGTCCAAAACCGGCTTCGTAATTTCCCCTTAACTCGACCCCCGGCTTACGAGCGGGGTTTTATTACAAAAGATTAAAGAGAAATTAGGGAAAATTATGCACCAAAATCGGGTCAGCTTATGCTTGGGATTTTACGGTAGTTACTGTCAGTACAAATCCAATGATCCAATGAGGGTTGTGATGTACCAACTACAATGGTCTTTATAGCTCATTTACAATAGGGGCTGAGAGTCTATGCAATTCCTTATCAAACAAAATGCTCTATAATTGGTATAATTTCTCAATATAGATATGAACTAGAAATAGAGATTTATAGCTCTATATTCATAAGATGGTGTCGCCATACCTTGATTATTAAGAATGGTTGAACAAGGAATGCATACATGTAAGGAGGGGGGGGCTAGCGGAAGGACTGCAACACGCAGAAGCTAACATTAATTAATACATATACTTGTTATATTGTATTAAGGACCCAATAAAACACTTTTAAAAAATAGCGTTAACAACCCTCCCAATATCAACAACTTTATTTTTTATCTGTTTCAGCCTAAGCCGCGCACCCCCAAGCGTAATATCAGACACGTCAAACAGGCGGAGGTGCTACATGGGAACCAGGCGTGGTTCCTGGGTAAGATCAGCAGAGAACATGCCGAAGACCTCTTACTGGAACATGGACAGCAGCGTGACTTTCTCATCAGGGAAAGTACCAATAGGGTACTTTGGATATTTAAATTCTTAAGCTAATCATATCACCATGTAAAGCACTCTGTTTTGAATAAGTTACAGTTGTACATAATATATATCTTGAACAGAATTGCCAGTTGCGAGTCATTGTTGGTTGGAGTCTGGGTGCGAGGCAAGATGTTAACTAGGTATAGGTTACCAGGGGGGATTGCTGAGAACTTTAATATGTCATTTTAGAGAACTCAAAGAAATGGTTATTAAAGGGAAACCTTTGGTTGTAATTTCTTTGAGGTTGCAGTCTAATTTGCCTGGACTAGTTCTAGACTGGGACTGGTGCTCGTTTATAGACCCTGGAATTTAAATAAGCCACTACTGTACTACCGCAATCTCCCGCGTATAAGACGCAGTGCGCGTATAAGACGCACCTAGAGTTTTGGAAAATTCTCAAAAAAATGAAAAATTAATAACTTTGGTTTTACTGAATGAATTTTCAAAATTCAAAAACCTATGTGTAGCTTGAGCCCCCCGGACCCCCCTGGGCCCCCTTATATCTTATTATGACTAAGGGGGCATTTAACATATGAAAAGAAAGGTCTTGATGTCCCCCTTGTGGATCCAATGAGAACCAAAACCCCACGTATAAGACGCGGCTTATACGCTGGAGATTACGGTACTTTCTTTTTCATTTTTCATTTTTTTCCCGATCCACACCTTTGAAGCTATCAAACAAAGATGAGTAAAAAAGTCAGCAATCTACCAATAAAGCAATTAATTCTGTCAATGAAAAGCTGTTGTCTCCCTAAGGAAGTAGTCATTTATGACAACAGGGGGATTGTGATTTGGGGAGGTGAAAAAATTTCAGACCCCTCTGAGGGGGTTTAGAAAAGTTCCAACCCTTTGAGTTTAAGTGTGTTATTATATATTAAAATGGGAAGGGTGCAAAAAAGCCCTAAAGAAAATTCCCCCCATTGCTACAAATTAAAAATGATCACTCCCTAAGCCCTATTTTCCCTTATTTTACAGGTGGGTGACCTTACCCTGTCAGTGCGATACCAGGACAGAGTCCGTCACTTCCCCATCCAGATGACACCGAGTGGAAAGTATGATATCGGCAAGGCGCATTTCACCGACCTCATCAAGGTGGTCGAATATTACCAACAAAACCCCATCTTCTTTGATGAGAATGCTGGAAACGCTCCTGTAGCACTTGGGAGGCCTATCAACCAACCAAAAACCCCCCACTAGCCAAGGATGAGGACTAAAAATTGAAACACACAGCCACTTAGAGATAACATAGTTCTTTGATATACTATGTCCTATTGTATTGTCATGGTGTGAATGCAGCCCTTGCCAGGGCTCCATTCATGCATCATGTCGACCGTAAGGAATGAAGTGCCGACGAGTCGACACTTCATTGGTACAATGTGTACAATGTGATGAGGAATAGGCATGATGCACTCTTGTATCAGTGGCCCTTTAAGACATAGGGCCCAAATGTGTGGAGAATCATTATTTTACTGCTATGCTAATTCAGGGTTATTCGCAAATATCTCAAAGAGGAAGAAAGATTGGTATGTAAACACAACTGAAGACTTTGGCAGGTTGTAAACCTTTTCCCTTTGAAGAGGGAGATGACAATTCACAAGAACAGATTCCATTATCAGTTGATAGCATTTAACTGTCACCAGACCTTGGACAGAACTGTAAAAGTGTTCATTGAAAATAAATGACTGGTCGAGAGAATTTGAAAATAGGGCCAACAGAATGTGGATTTGAATTTATTACGCAGAATCAATAGAGATAATAATACTGCCAAATCTGGTAACAAAAGGGTTCTGGCTGGACAATGCAGTTGGAATAGGAAGGAATGTTGAGTCTTTGAGGTCAACAAAAATGAATGACATAGGCTACGAAGGCAGCCCCGGTGACAAGCTGTGTGTGCTGCCCCGGTGACAAGCTGTGTGCGCTGCCCCGGTGACAAGCTGTGCGCGCTGCCCCGGTGACAAGCTGTGTGTGCTGCCCCGGTGACAAGCTGTGCGTGCTGCCCCGGTGACAAGCTGTGTGTGCTGCCCCGGTGACAAGCTGTGTGTGCTGCCCCGGTGACAAGCTGTGCGCGCTGCCCCGGTGACAAGCTGTGTGTGCTGCCCCGGTGACAAGCTGTGCATGCTGCCTCGGTGACAAGCTGTGCGTGCTGCCCCGGTGACAAGCTGTGTGTGCTGCCCCGGTGACAAGCTGTGCACGCTGCCTTCATGCAAACCCTACATGATAGGTGCACTTCTGAAGGCTCAGCATGATGCAGCGCTGGCACGGGTCAGCATGATGCAGCGCTGGCACGGGTCAGCATGATGCAACGCTGGCACGGGTCAGCATGATGCAACGCTGGCACGGGTCAGCATGATGCAACACTGGCACCATGAATCAGTTAGTCCAGCACCTTGTCCACTTTTTACACTTGTTGCAACAATGCATAATTATTAAGTGCAACCTTCTGCAAGGCTGGAATTGTACCCGCAGGTATGACATTCATGTGTTGAAAAAATGTTGAATATAATATGACAGAGGCACACAATAAGATTTTGTTTCCAGTACTGTTCTGCTAGTGTAAATTATAGTGCCTGTCGATCTTGTACCAGCTTCAACATTTCATCATCCGGGCTCGTAGAACCATGCATATGTGAGAAAAACTGTGGGCCAAAGTGGCTTTTCACTGGTTTTTCCTCAGAAAAATTACAGCACTGAGTCTAAAATCACAGGCTATTAACAGGGAGGATAAGTTTTGCGTAAACATAGTAATAGACAAAAGGATCGGCTCGTCAACCTTATTTCTTTGATCATTGAGCTCCTCTAAGCACCATGATATATGAAATATTTTGGCTCAACTCTCTTTCTTTCCAAAAATTCTTCATGCCAAGAAAAGGAGTATGGGCCCCTTCAAGCGGTAACATTGTGAGCTCATAATGTGTCTGTACGCATATGCTTGACTTAGCCTCCCCATTGAGAATTAGGTTATTAAATTGAATACGCAAATCTACTAATTTTATGATGACTTTGATGAGGGATCAGAATTAGGCTGACATAAGATTCTCTCTGGTGGAAGCTGTGTCATATTGTTGGAGGTTTTTATATATGAAATAATAACAATGATAATAATGGGGTTGACTTTACTTTACTTATATATAAATGGTATTTCTTGACAATCAATATAGTTCATAACCCGTGTGACACATCTGTAAGTGTATGTAAATATGTACTTAGAATCCTGTGATAAATAAAATTGATTTTGAAACATTTTTGTTTTCAATTATTGATTCATTATTCTCATCCTCAATAGGTATATTGAGGATGATGGCCACTTTTTGTACTATGTAAGGTCATTTCGACAAAACGAGGTAACTTTTCAATGAAGGTGCTGATACAATATTTGAACTTTCCTTAGGTTTAGCTAGTTAGAAAACAAATGCACATCGAAACTCCTGCCATGCAATCTACATGATTTGAAAGACCGAAAATCTCTTGATAAAAGATGTTTCCATGCGTTGGCATGAAAGGCAAAGTTATAGATATTCCACCAAAATTAACCTAAACATAACTTAATGAAAATGTCATCATTTCTTCCCGCATGGGTCTCTAATATATCATGGATTGAAATTACAATTTTAGAGAAGAATATTTTTGTAGCACACACTTTAGAGGAAAATTGAAATTTTAAGATGTGACTTAAAATTCTTTAAACCAAGGGGTAAAGTGAAGATTTTCAGTTGACACTAAGCTAAATCCCCTTACTCTACATAACTGTAGCATATCACAGATAAGGCACTCCTTTTATATCAAGGCGAATATCAATGCCCCATTGACAATGCACTAGAACCTCGTATTGCACCCCGCCATGAAATAACCGGCGCCAATTCTGCATGATCACGTAAAAGATCCACCACTCATGCGCAGCCTCGGTAAAACGTAAACATCCAAGATGGCATTGTAAGGCATTTCACAATGAAGACAGGTGAATCCTTATTGATTTTGAATGATATTGATCAAATATTGATTAATTACCCACTGAAACACCTAGACATAAATGTAAAGATGAACTCTGATTAGTTTGAGCCTCCTATTTCTTCACTCACAGGTCTGGGTCGATCCGCATGAGGCTATTAGATCGGCCCAGACCCGCTCGTGAAGAAATGGTCGGCTCAAACTAATCATCGTCCACCTTTACCCTTGTATTCATCGATATATATATATATATATATATATATATATATATATATATATATATATCAGGTGTGACTTATAGCATGTGCCTTATCTCTAGGTGTGCTCTATGTGAGGTATTATGCTATACTATGGATAAAAATGTTGTCAAAATAATGGCACAATCCTCGTCCCTAAGATGCAAGAGATCCGTCATTACTTTCACAGAGATTCCCTGTACAGATATGTGTACCACTTTACTGCCACATCGGGTTCTTGTAAAAACTACACCAGTTCAATGCTATACAATCATAGTGGTCCACTGGTCAGTTTTACGGGGATCCCTGGTAGATTCAACAGTCATTGTTTACAGTGTATAGAACAGTACACACTATTCAAAATCCTAACTCAGGGTCTGCCTTATACAGCCTCATACATGCATGATACATATGAGTTATCTGCGAAGCTTGAGTCAGTCTATATGATATACTTTCTGGCTGTGAAATGTAGGATAGTTCCAGCATTTGCCATTTGATGTCAGGTCTGTTGTAACCTCTTCTCTGCTTTCTGTCTTTGGGCTCACTACAAAGACACATTTATAGTGCAGGCTGTTGTGTACTTTTTTATGAAGTGGGTCTTAATTCTACCCAACATACATAACATTGTTCTTTAGGTTACCAAGTATACAAAAAAGGATGGTTGCCATGGCAACCGCTTTCCTTGACAACACTCGGTAACATTGGGATTACCTCAGAATTGGAAAATAAAGCAGTCAATAAAGGGTTAAGCATTTATATCCTTCAAATAGCAACCCCTAGGTATTCTCTTATGCCGGAAATCATGCATGCAATACCAGCAGGGCCTAGCAACAGTGGTATATTATGATTTTCCCTAGCAACAGGCTTATAACATTGGTTAAATACTACAGGCAGACTGGTAGATGATCTTCTATTGATAATCTCAAATAATTCTGGATTATACTAGTTTGATATCCTAGGGGAAGTAAATGCAAAAAAAGAAAATCCTATGTCATGGTGCTTACTTTCATTTTATGACCTACTGTGAAAATACCTTAACTATAGAAACGAATGCAAAAAAACAACTTCTCATATTTTGCGTCATCTTTAATGAACTTGTATTGATTCATCTATGAGTATCTTTGAATGTATAAAGGACATCTATATAAACATTCTAAAATAAGGAAAATCTGGGTCATGGTTGAAATGAAAAGTTATAGATTTTTCAATAATTTTACTTTTCCCTTAACTATAGGGCCCTATGGCCACTCAGACATCTAAACCTTATGTTTGATATGGGTATAATGATACGAAATTAGCTGCAAATATGTGGATAGCATAGCCAGTATATGGTGTGAAACCTACTGGAAATATTGGGATTAGCAAGTACTGATTTTCACCACCAGGTGGCTCCTGTGTACCATGTAGCTTTTACTTTTAAGGTTGGTCTCTACTTGTTGAAAAGGAACCGATCACACTGGAAGGTAGACAGTGAGGTAGGAAGAAAGGGGAAATAAGGCAGGGGTAGGGAGGAAGTTATGGTAAAGGGTGAGTGGATGAGGGGTAGTGAAAGTGGCCCTTAATGGGTTTGGTCATATATTTACTCAGCTCTCAGTTCATTGGTGGCCCTTATTCTTGACCCTTTAAAGTCTGCCAATGTACTAATGCATTATGCCCGTTGGTCATCATGATGCATGAATGTAGTCCCCCGGGGGGACACTTTATATATTTTGCTGACACGTGTGTGCGGCTGGGAAGTGCTCTTTTTCACAAAATTCCCCTAACAAGGATCCTATTTCTAGGTAAAAATTGCCCTAACAATGGTACATTTTGACCAAATTCCCCCTAACAAGTCCATCAAAAACTAAAATGCCTGATATCTTATGAAAAAGCCCACATTTTTCTGAGTTTTCAAGAATTTTTTTCGAATCTAAGGGAATATCCATGGTCAATTCTGAAGACCAAAGGTAATCATTTAGATCTTTTTTTAAAAACATTGGGTTTTTGGTCAAAAGTGCCAAGGGTCAAGTCTTTGAGGTAAAATCACCCTAGCAAGGGTACCCAGCAAATTGTCGTGAGTCCTCGTCAACCTGTGTGAAGTGGCTCACACATGTCGCTAGATGGAACACGACGTCGTTATAGCACAAGATCACCAGGAATAGCAATTTCTATGCCACATGAGTCTAACACACAGTGGCGAAAGATGACGGAATGAGTTATCACTCAAAAAGGAGTCACCATTGATGACCAATCATGGCGACAGATGACGACAATTTGCTGGGTAAGGGTTGTCAAAGGTCCATCCGCACACCTGTGTCAGAAAAGAGTGTCCCCCACCAGGGACTTCATTGGTGAGTGAGTGATTAATAGATGTTTAACGCCATTTGGACAGCTAGGGTCATATTCATGGCGAGAACTACATTACACAATTTCACAGAGGAATGTGTCAGTGCCCGCGCATATGTGCACCACACACATCCTGAGGGGATAGGAAAGAGGAGAAATAGACCCTTTTAAGTGGGCTAGGGAGGCCCGGGACTTCATTGGTAGATCATGTAGGACTCCTTTACTCTTGCTGCATTGATACATTATGATGGCCCTGTTAATACACTCTGGTAGAACCAGTAGCACTTCATTGGTACATCATGCAGAACTGTGGGCATGATGCATACCTATTAACATTAGTGCTCTCAGAGGGCTAAAAGAGGATTGTTGTTTATACCTGCTGGTACTACTCCCATTGAGAGAGAGAGTGAATGCTTGCTGGGTATAGACGAACTAGACATAGCTAAAATAATTAACATTCTTCCCAAGTTTAACTCTATTCTGCCCAGTTTTGACATTTTTCATGTTTTGAAATACTGAAGAGTTATTTTTGACCAGTGGCATTCAACTCTTGAGAATGATTCTTTGAATTCATTCCCTAAAAACACTATGAAAGCACTCCCAATGAGGCCCTTGGCAATATAACCAAAGAAATGACAATTCCCGCCATTTTCTTCTCTCAAAGTATTATATATCATTTGCAAAGCACAAAATTAGTTTGGAGCAGTTTTATTAATGTCCGTCTGTACGTTCCGGTGGTAGATTATATATAGAGGATGGATGTAACACTTAGAACCACACAGGAAGTATGGCACAGGATTCCTGATATACATCAGTGTATGTGAAAAGCTTGGTGATGTCATCATAAACAATTTAAAATAGACAAAGAGGACAGATAATGCGGAAATGTTTAGTTAACCCATTAAGGGCTGATAGTGCATTAACACATAATGCCTATTGGTCATCATGATACATGAATACAGTTCGCCTGAGTAACACACAAGGAGTAACCATGCAAGCGTCATGCTGAACCAACAGGATTTCATCTTTTTAACGTCACCACCTTTTGAGGAAGATGCTGTTCAGTTATTGATCCTGGTGGGTCAGAATGATACATCAGCCAAGTGCTGTGAGTGATCAGCAGTTACAAATTACTCATATTGATCATAACATAGACATTACCAATCGCACTGCAGGAATGATCAATTCTGCCGGGGTTAACAAATTGAATTTGACAGGGTTTGTCCTATATATTTATGCTGCTCAACTTAAAGAGCTTATATCTTTTTTTTGTGGTGGAATAAACTAGGAAGTCAATGTGGGATATTTCCCAGCTCCATCATTAGTATGAGCAGTTTCAGTTTGTTGATGCTAGCAGCAGGTCATATTTCACTTTGACTATGTAAAAGGCCAAGCCGATTCTCCTAACGCTACACTGATTGACGCAGGTCAGTCCATTTTTGCCACCTCACTCACTACTCCGATCATCAGTTGATTTTTTCCCAACATTCACTTGACTATAGAGACACCGTGCATCCAACTTGGTGTACTTAATTTTAAGTCTACTAAGAACAAGTAGGAAAAGAACAATTGCATATTCTACTTTAACTACCATAGTTCCCTGTATATCAGATCCACGGTTAGTTTGTCAACTTTAAATTATATAATTACAGGGTTCAAGGTAGGGAGGTTTGTAAGTTCCAACATTACACCTTTCCCCCACAATTACTCGACTTAGGGCTTTTGGATTATCTGTATAAAATCCCCCCACTGAGTTTCAAAGCTTCTCTAAATATGAGAAAAATTAAATTGAATTGAAAATTACATGGTAACCTTTTTTGTTCTTTAAAGTTCTAAACCCAATTTGTAGCACGGGTAGACACCACTCCCCATGAATTGTACCCTGGACAATATGTAGCACATACTGCCCTATATATCCATAAGTCGTATTTCAGACTTTGTAGTATAAAACCCTTGCCTAAGGCACAGCCTTACTTCAGCTGGGAATTATCCTGTGGCATAAGCTCTGACAGATGCATGAGGTGCTGCGGTGTATCAGAAGCCACAAAAATGTGATTTAATTTTCACTTCTTTGCCAGTGTTACATTAATATGATAGAAATACCGCCTTTGACACTCTTTTGTCTCACCATAGCGATTTCCCACACATAAGTTACGGATTACATCAAAGTGCAACTCAGGCACTAAAAACAGTATACAAATAAGTACCTGTCTCAAATATGGGATGGGCAAACATAGGTATTGAAATCCACAAATAGGTGTACATGGGTACTTAAAAAGGCCACTACTCTGTACACAGGATATATAATGGTAGACTGGAATCCTTTGAGCCAAGAGTAGGAGTATCTCTTTAACAAAAGGCCAAGGTATCATGGCATTGTCATCAGGAGACATCCTATGCGGTGACTAACAGAGGTGCATTTTCTCTATTTCAGACAAGCTTAGCAACATCTTAATTTGATTGGCCACACCAACTTAAACCATGGCGACTAACAAAACCAGAACTAACCCATCCTCACCAACCGCCGCAGTTGATGAAGTCGATGGTAAATTAGCTCACAACGAAAACAGTGTGTCTTACATGGCTATGGACTCTTCTGTCCTCTTTAAACTGATGACACAGACCAAGAGCAAAGACAGGGGCAGAGTTCCAGACCGGTATGGAGATAAAAAGTGGTATTATGGACGCATTTCACGCCAAGATGCTGAGAAGATGTTGCTGGCCTGTGGCAAAGAACATGCCTTCTTGATTCGGGAATGCTCCAGCAAAGTAAGTGTTGCATGATTAGAAATTTTACATCTGCAAATTGAACATAAAATTGAGAAGGAAATTGATAAGTGTTTCTCTTTTTTCACAAGTGGAGCTTCTTAGTAGCACAAATAGGTTGATGCATCATAATTTTAATTTATGATAAGATTAGAACTACAATGCATCTTTTACAAATGTTTTTCATTAAAAACCTATTCAAAAAGTTCTTAAACTTCAATCTCCGGTAAGCAGAAATTTCACTCCAGGTTTATTATTTTACCATAGATCTAATTAAATGTAGTAGAACTTAAGAACTGGCGAGTTATGCCCCTTCTAAAATAAAATGAGTTGATTACTTCTTGATCTCAATTGTTTGTTTGTTGCTGTTTGTTTTTCTGTCTTGCATTTTTTAATTTTTCAGGATGGTGACTTCGCCCTGTGTACACTGCACCAGGGCAGGGTGAGACACATCGTTATTGACCTGAAAGCATCAAGGAAGTACTTCATTGACCTCGAATCTGTAGTAAAGTACTACCAAAAACACCCTATATTCCTTGACGGCGAGCGAGAACCTGTGCTCCTTGGCAAACCTATATGTGAAGAGATGGAGGAACATACAAAGAAGTCTGACTATGACGGATACGTCAACATGCGGGATACTACAGGGAGTTTCGGAAATAGAGCTGAGAGTGAATATAAACATGAAACTAATAGTGAAAAAGATGTATCCACTGACATATTGTCAAAGATACAATGCCTAGAGACAGCTCTCACTGACATGGAGCAGGAGAAGGTGAAAATGAAGTCCACAAACCAACTCCTTGTGGATAAAGTTGAACAGCTGGAGAGAAGAATGATGATATTTGAATCATTACTTCAAGAGTAAATCCCTCACCCAGTATTACATTATCCTTTTCTATGTATAATTGTCTCTATATATGCATTTCAAAAGTGAAAGAAAGTTTTATATTTATGCTTTAGTTTGTCCGTAGCAGAGCTCCTATCATGGGTTATTTTGGACAAATTATTGAATTTACTACATAGTGAGAGGAAGATAGAGAGAATGGGACAGACAGACAGACAGATACAGACAAACAGAGACAGTCAGTCAGAGCAGGCAGGAGACAGACAGACAGAGGGAGACAGAGACAGAGGGTATGCAATTCCTAATAGTGTATTATAAAAACTATCAGTAACGATGCCAATTTTCCATTGACTAAGGACCAATTCCAAGAAATGTGATTTATTCAGAAGAAAGTATACTTTCTTGTGATTTCAACTATATGAGATTTCCATATAAATGTTTAATCTGGGGTTTGTTTGTTTGTTTTTTTGTTGTATGAGATATGTTGGCCTGTATTTACCTTACACAGAGAGCTCCTCCAATATTAGCCATTTACATAGCACATTGACCTTTTCATGCCACCAAAGCAAATGAAGATAATTCAGGACATGATTACATCAAAGGTAACAGACAACTCATGGATAGTGTGTTGTATGCTGACCAGGGGAAGACACTCATTTTTTGAGCCATACGCCACCTGGGCCCACAGCATTAGAAACCTATGGGCCCGCACCAAATTCTGTAGAACCAGAAACCTTTTTCACATAGGTAAAGTTAGTCCTGGTGAGGCCTATTGGTTTTTTATTTTATATCTTATCCCCTTACCCATCAGTCAGTATTTCATTCTTCTGAACCCTCTATAATGGGTTCAGTTGAACATTATGTAGTGCTGTGTGAGTACACCAATGTATTATGGCTTAGACCCTTTTAATACATAAGAACTTATAATCCAGCACTATCCACAAGAGAGGTGTCATTAGCAGAAGGATCTGTTTCTTTTTCTACATTTCCATTTAAATATTTCCATATAAATCCTTATCAAATGATCCTTATAATTTACCTTCTAATAGTAACAGTACAATAAAAACAATCTATAGATATGAAGCCAAGGTGCTCAACCTGATGACCTAGTCATAGGGTCGTTAGGTCGGCTAAACTCATCATATATGACGACTCTCCAATAGCGGCAGTTTTTGAGTGTGGTCGTCATGATACATGAATATAGCCCAAGCGAGTTCCTTGCCAGGCTACAGTCATGCTGACCCTACCATGTTGATACAATAGAGAGTTTAAGAGCACTACTTGTAACGCAAAGTGCACGTCTAGAATGATAGGAAATGGTAGGCTAGACGTAGCCTTACACGTTGCAAGCAGAAAAATCATAAACTCTCTGTTGCTATTGTGTCGGCATGATGCACCGATCTACTTGTTCATCATGTTGTTCCTATTCATCATGTTGTTCCTATGATCAATCAATACATCCTTAGAGGGTCAACTTGATGCACCCATGAAATTCTGACTCACCAGCACTTCATTGGTGCATCATGTTGACCAATGGCCATGATGCACCATCAGCAGCCATTAAAAGGGTAACACCAGGAGGTTAATTCAAAAACATCCTGGGATCGCAACCTCAGCGATCTTAGGAATTATTCTGCCTTATCCTATTAAACGATCTTAAGATTAGACTGCGTTCACTTTTCCTAGTCAGCGCTAAGATCACATCGATCTTAGCCTCAGCCCTCCTACACTATTCCAATAAATATTGACTGGGCACAGGGGTAAGAGTCCCAAAATAAAGGAATAGCTGTGGAGTCACTCCTCTTCATAACAGTGTTTATACCATCGTTCCCCGTCCCCATATGGGCTAACAAAAGACCACAGGGTGCAGTTGACCCCGTACAGTATTCAAGAGTTGTTCCCATGAATGTATGATTTATGCTTGCCTATTAGAAGCATTGTGCCCTCCCCCCAGGACAAAGAGAGAGAAGGGAAGAATTACCTTACAGTGCACTTAACGCATGAGTAGCCCTAAGAGCCCTCAAGGACACTCAGCAAACGCTCTCCCTCCACTCTGTATGTATGCAGCAGGCTATTCAATCTTTCGATCAGAAGTGTTCCTTGTAAGTGCTCTTGTACTCAGGTTAAACCACTATGCAATTCTTTCAATAAGATCGCAGTGATCTTAGCACTGGAAAAGGAATAGTGAAGTGATCTCAGGAGCTTAGTTCAAAAGATCCTGGGATCCCAACCCCAGCAATCTTAGTGTAGGCACTTATCATAAGACCTGGCTGGTCTACCCTATGTAATGCAGTGGTTGCAGGCCTGTCCAGAATAGCTAGTCCTGGGATCACTTCACTATTCCAGCTGTGGAGTCACTCTTGTGAAGAAGAGTGACTCCACAGCTATTCCTTTATTTTGGGACTCTTACCCCTGTGCCTAGTCAGTACTTCTTGGAATAGTGTAGGAGGGCTGAGGCTAAGATCGATGCGATCTTAGTGCTGGCTAGGATATGTGAACCCAGTCAACTCTTAAGATCGCTTAATAGGATAAGGCTGATTTATTCCTAAGATTGCTGGGGTCGTGATCCCAGGATCTTTTGAATTAAGCTCCAGGACTTGCTATTCCTGACAGGCTTGCAACCACTGCATTAGATAGGGTAGACTGGCCAGGTCTTATGATATGTGCCTACACTAAGATCGCATGGGTAGAAATCCCAACATCTTTTGAATTAACCTCCAGGACTGACATATACATGACATTGTGTGTCATTCCACTTTGATATCCTATTACCGTAAATCCTTGCATAAAGTGCCATGTTTGAGTTTGGGTGTAGTGACCATTATGTCTCCAATAATCTAATACCCATATGTTATTGAAGGAGCAAAAAGAAAAGCATTATATTTAATATACTGATATATCCACATCTAAGACCTTGTGATAAACCCAGAGCAACTAAGTGTAGAGGTCGTAAATGAAAGTGATATGAGGCATCGAACTGTTCTGGGTGTCTGAACCTATGTGGAGTGTACACTAACCATTTCAATTAAAATAAAAGAATTGTTATGCTCACCTGCCATCAGAAACCTTCATTTCTGGACAGATAATAGCCAATGACAAGCGCATAGAGGATATCTAAGATTTAGATTTACTTGAGATATTTGAAGGCTTACATGTTCTGTCCGTTGAGCTATTTCCTGCAAGTTCATTTCCAGTCAGAAACCACTCAGAATTTCACCACAGACATAGCCTTATAGGATGCTCCTCTTTGATAAGGCCTAGAAAAAGAAGGTTTGTTTCCAGTCATCCGACCGACCCTAGCAAAACAGGGCAGAATATGTACTAATGCATCATGCCCTTTGGTCATCATGATACATGAATGTAGTCCTGGTGAGTAACTTGCCAGTGCTGCATTCATGCATCATGACGACCCTTCATTCCCAGGGGGGACACATATGTGCGGCTGGTAAGGACACTTTTTTTTATTAAAATCCCTCCAACAAGGGTCCTATTTTCAGCCGAAAATCGCCCTAACAAGGGTTAGCTTTGACCAAAATCTCCCTAACTAGGGTCCACTTTTAACTAAAATACCAGAGAAAATGCCCATATTTATGCCTGAATTTTCAGTCCCCTAGTAAGAGTAAGGGTTGTCATAGGTCCAGGATTGTTGTTTATACCTGCTGGTACTACTCCCATTCAGATAGAGTGAATGCTTGCCGGGTATAGACAAACTAGACATAGCTAAAATAATTAACATTCTTCCCAAGTTTAACTCTATTCTGCCCAGTTTTGACATCTTTCATATTTTGAAATACTGAAGAGTTATTTTTGACCAGTGGCATTCAACTCTTGAGAATGATTCTTTGAATTCATTTCCTAAAATAACACTATGAAAAGCACTCTCTCAATGAGGTCCTTGGCAATGTGACCAAAGAAATTAGTTATTGTATAGCAGGATGCCAGTGTAGTTTTCTTCAAGAATCCCCAGGTGGCATTGTGGTGGTACAAGGGACCTCTATGAAAACAACATCAAAGTAACGACAGAACTCTGGCAACTTTGGGATGAGGAATCCTTTGTTATTTCAACGACATTTTTTTTTATAGTTTATAACATGTACGGTCCCAGCACACAGGATCCCCTCTTGCTGATCTCATTATAAACGATTTAAAATAGACAAAGAGGATGGATGATGATGAAATGTTCAGTTAAACCCTTAAGTGCCAAAAGTGTGTTTATACATAATGTGTATTGGTTGTCATGATGCAAGAATGCAGTTCACATGAGTAACTCAAAAAGAGTATATTCAATGCAAGCATCATACTGAACCAACAGCACTTTATCTTTTTGACGTTATCACCTTTGGAGGAAGATGCTTTTCTGTTATTGGTTCTGGAGAGTCATGATGATATAGCAACTGGCCATCAGCACTTCCAATTAACTGTCATTAATCACAACATAGACGTCACCAATCGCACTGCTGGTATGGTTAATTGTGCCAGGGTTGACATATTGACTTTGAAAGGGTTTGTTCTATTTATTTGTGTTGCTCACTCCAAAGACCCTATATCTTTTTGTTATGATGGAGTGAAAGAGGAAGTTAATGCAGGATATTCCCCAGCTCCATCCTTATTATAAGTAGTATCAGTTTGTTGATGCTAGCACCAGGACATATTTTTATTTTGACTATGTAAAAGGCCAAGTCGATACTCCTAACGCTACACTCTTATTTGCCAAGGTAAGTCCATGTTTGTACTCTTACTCTTACTATTGAATTGAAAATTACATGATAACTTTTTTTGTTCTTTAAAGTTCTAAACCCAATTTGTAGCACGGGTAGACACGACTCCCCATGAATTGTACCCTGGACAATATGTAGCACATACTGCCCTATAAGCTATATCATTGAAATATGAAATAAAACGTTGGGGTAGCAACACTACTTTCTTCAGTACTGGCCATCATTTGTAGGACCCTTTAACATTGAGTTCAATGGGCCAATATCTAGCCAATTGGGGTTTTGGAGGGATGTTTGTGAATATCTCGAACACTGTACAAACAATTTCTCTAAAAAGACTACAATTATGTCAATTGATGTATGCTAATCAAGATAGGATTGTAAAATCATATGGTTCCAACGCTACTTTTTACACAAGGTGAGTGCGAATGAAAGGGGGTCGGCCCATACTGCATAAGCCTATGGACTACATCCAAGGAGGTAGAGGGGGGCTTCATAGTAATTTACAAAACTTTCTTCAAACCTAGTAAAAATGTCCACTTATATCACTAGACTTAACTTTTGAACTAATAATGATAGAAACTTGCTCCAAAAAAATGCCAGATACCCCTGAATGAGCTAAATGCAGTATTTCACAAAACAGCTGTTAGGCGCCTGCCACTCTCGTCCTTAATATGATAGAACTACCGCCTTTGACACTCTTTCGTCTCACCATAGCGATTTCCCAAACTCCAGTTACGGATTATATCAAAGTGCAACTCAGGCACTAAAAACAGTATTCAAATAAGTACCTGTCTCAAATATGGGATGGGCAAACATAGGTATTGAAATCCACAAATAGGTGTACATGGGTACTTAAAAAGGCCACTACTCTATACAGAGGATATAATGGTAGACTGGAATCCTTTGAGCCAAGAGTAGGAGTATCTCTTTAACAAAAGGCCAAGGTATCATGGCATTGTCATCAGGAGGCATCCCATGCGGTGACTAACAGAGGTGCATTTTCTCTATTTCAGACAAGCTTAGCAACCTCTTAATTTGATTGGCCACACCAACTTAAACCATGGCGACTAGCAAAACCAGAACTAACCCATCCTCACCAACCGCTGCAGCTGATGAAGTCGATGGTAAATTAGCTCACAACGAAAACAGTGTGTCTTACATGGCTATGGACTCTTCTGTCCTCTTTAAACTGATGACACAGACCAAGAGCAAAGACAGGGGCAGAGTTCCAGACCGGTATGGAGATAAAAAGTGGTATTATGGACGCATTTCACGCCAAGATGCTGAGAAGATGTTGGTGGCCTGTGGCAAAGAACATGCTTTCTTGATTCGGGAATGCTCCAGCAAAGTAAGTGTTGCATGATTAGAAATTTTTACATCTGCAAATTGAACATAAAATTGAGAAGGAAATTGATAAGTGTTTCTCTTTTTTCACAAGTGGAGCTTCTTAGTGGCACAAATAGGTTGATGCATCATAATTTTAATTTATGATATGATTAGAACTACAATGCATCTTTTACAAATGTTTTTCATTTAAAATCTATTCAAAAAGTTCTTAAACTTCAATCTCCGGTAAGCAGCAATTTCGCTCCAGGTTAATTATTTTACCATAGATCTAATTAAATGTAGTAGAACTTAAGAACTGGCGAGTTATGCCCCTTCTAAAATAAAATGAGTTGATTACTTCTTGATCTCAATTGTTTGTTTGTTGCTGTTTGTTTTTCTGTCTTGCATTTTTTAATTTTTCAGGATGGTGACTTCGCCCTGTCTACACTGCACCAGGGCAGGGTGAGACACATCGTCATTGACCTGAAAGCATCAAGGAAGTACTTCATTGCTAACAAATTTTTTGATGACCTTGAATCTGCCATAAAGTACTATCAACACCACCCTATGTTCCTTGATGGTAAGCCAGAACCTGTGCACCTTGGCAAGCCTGTATGTGAAGAGATGGAGGAAAATAAAAAGGAATCTGACTTTGGGGGATACGTCACCATGGGGGATACTACACGGAGTTTCAAAAATAAAGCTGAAGGTGAATATAAACATGAAACTAATAGTGAGAGAGATGTATTCCCTGACATATTGTCAAGAATACGACGTCTAGAGACGGCGCTCGCCAACATGGAGCAGGAGAAGGTGAAAATAAAGTCCACAAACCAACTCCTTCTGGATAAAGTTGAAGAGCTGAAGAGAAGAATGATGACATTTGAGTCATTACTTTAAGAGAAAAAAGGGGGATTTAAAGAGTAAAGATACTCTTTAGGTTCCCCACCCAGAGTCAAAATATCTCAATGTATGATTGTCTATATGTCTCAAAAGTGAAAGAAGGTTTTATGATTATGGTTTAGTTTGGCCAAAGCAGAACTCCTATCATGGGACTATTTTGAAAAACATTATTGAATTTACTTCATATTGAGAGAGAGAGAAACGGAAGAAAAAGTACCAGTAATGGTGCCAGTATTCTATTGACTATAAGGACCAATTGCTTGAAATGTGATTTATTCAAAAGAGATTCTACTTTCTTGTGATTTCATTTATATGATTTTTTTTTCATTAAAATGCTTGATTTGTTGTTAATATTGTTGTTGTTGGAGATGAGATTGGCCCAACTTTACCTTACATGAAGATCTCCTCTAATAGTAGACATATATATGGGTCAGTCCACTGAAAAGGGCCACTTGTTCATGGTAGAAAGTCATTTTTGAAAACTCGGAATTAGATCATGAAACTTTATTTTACTGATAGCCCATATTTCTTGGCTCTTTGGAAATGTTCATTCAAGTCACTAACTTCCAAGCAGTCAGTTTTTAATGCAAATATTCAAAATTGTGAAAATGTAATTGGCATGAGCAAATATTAGTCAAAACTACATGATTTTCAGTTAGGATATTTGACAAAAGGTCCCAAAGAAACACTATAAAATAAAAGGAAAAAGGATGGATATTGACAATACATAAGAAAATAATATTAATGTAATGGGCGTGAGCATGATGGGCATGAGCGAAACAACTTTTCCAGGCTTCAGACAGCCACTGTGGCAATATAACCTCACCCAGCATTTGTCTAGGCCACTAAAATAATTTTAGAATATTTATAGGATGCATTTGGAGTGCATCCAGCCTGCCAACATTCTTGCACTGCATTTTACTCATGCTCACGCCCATTACACTCACGCCACTCACGCCCATTACATTTGTCAATTGACCTCTCTGTTTGGCATAACCAAGGGATGTAGAGACTCTTTTTAAAACGACTTAACAACAATAGATTTTCATGTTAGGCTGGTTGAAAGAAGGAAAATTTGTATAGTATTTGTCCCGGATGCAGAAATGTGAATGTAATGGGCATTAGCAAAATGGACTTGCAATATGTATTGCCTAGTCATGCCTGCAGGTAGACCCTAAGGTTCTGTGCCAGAAAATCCCCTATGGGGACCCTTATCTTGGTGACAAATAAGAATTATTCCTCGGGAACCCTTGGGGTTGCTGGGAATCGACGAGAGGTGGATACGCGCATGCTCAGTCAGTCAAGGATTCCCGCGTGGTAAACAAAGTCAGTTTGAAAAATTGCAGCAGCTTTTTCGCCTGGTAAGTACTCTTTTCCCCTTTTCCCCTTTTCATGCCACCAAAGCAAATGAAGATAATTCACAGGTAACAGACAACTCATGGATAGTGGGTTGTATGCTGATCAGGGGTAGATCTTTTTTGAGCCATTGGCCACACAGGTCTGTGCATCCAGAAATCTGCCCACATCAAAGTCTGTGGGCCCAGAACTTTCTTTTCACATAAGAAAAGCTAATCCTGAGTATATGTGACTAAATTGTATCAAGATTCAGCTAGAATGCCTGGATTGCTTAACATTTTCTATTTTCAATGATATATACAATGACTATAGTGATATGTCTAATATTTTTTTTTAAATTGCCTTCAGCCACTCCTGTGGGCTGCCCGGGCCGAAAGGAAGATAATTGTTGAGAAGACCACGGGGCTGGACCAATAATTACAGACAATTGGCCCACTAGTCAGTGTCTACCCCTGCTGACTGCACTGAAATGAGGTTGTTAGTGAGTTTGGGGTTGATACAGTTCTGATGGGTTAGCAAAATATACAAACCCAGAAAAAAGTCTTAAAAATGTTGTTTTTTTCTGTCAGTTGGCTGGTTTCCATATACTCAAGGCAGAGGAAGATCATGGCTGGTTTGCTAACCCATACCAATCTTAGAGTCCATATCCCAACTGGGAATTGAACCCAGTTCCTTTGGGGACCAAGCTAATGCTCTACCGCTGAGCTATCAGGATGGTGCCCAACCAAGGTGAGGTTATCTATGTGGATCAAGGCAGGATAGGTTGTTATTGTTATTGTTGGAATATTTTTATTGGCTTCAATTGCCACACAGTTTCAAGCTTTTCATAATGGCCAATATTGTCATAATCAGAATAAACATTGATTTATTATTCTACGATGAAATCACTGTTGTCAATGATTGAGTGTATTATATTTTTGCACAATTATAGTGAGATAGTCTGGCTATAGTGGTTCTTCCTGTTTTACCAGATGAACCTAGATGACTACACCCAAATATATATCTCAGCTCATGTACTATTACTGCTAATGTATTAATTTTCGTGCAGAACATATTTTCTCTTTTATCGCACACCTACTAAGTGTGCAAAAATAAGACTTGTGCAAAAGATTCACACAAAGGCTCACTGGGTCCCTCAACCTGTGCCTGCGCAAAAATGTGATTGCACGAAAAGTTGTTTCTATGCCAGGTGCGCGAAAATTTAGCTGCATGAAAATCTCTATGTTTACAGTATCTATTCCCCTCATCCTGTTGGTAGGTTGAGTTGAGTATCAACAGTTATAATAACCCTTTATGATCAGATAGTGCATTCATGCATTATGCCAGTTGGTTGTCATGATCCGGGAGGGGGGGCACTGAGCCTCGGTTTGGGTAATGATGCGGATGGGGCACTGAGCCTCAGTTTTGGTACCAAACTGTGGTACCGACCCTGTGGAGCGGTGGATGTTGACACGACAAAGGGGAGAAAAATGGGGGCTGTTAGCTGAATTGAGATTAGGAGACTGTGATTTGGCAAAAAAAGAGGGGGCTGTAGTTTCGCAGTTGGTAAACACTCAGTGCCCCCCCCAGGTCATGATCACTGCTATAGCTAGGGTCAGCATGATGCCCATTCTATTTATTCATCACATTGACCCTATAGGGCGAATACATTCTAGGTGCATCAACCTGGTGCACCAATGAAGTGCTGATGAACTGAATCACCAGCACTTCATTGGTGCCTCCCCCAGTAACAAGAAAGGTTGAGTGAACGTTTATCAACGCTCACTGATGATAGTTGGACTAACATTTGTTGAAAAACATTGTTTCAGCGTTGTTTTTTTTTTTTTAAGAAATCGTCGTTCATAGATGTTGGTTCAACATTTAAAGACTTAATCCAGACAACCTTTGATAAATGTTGATCAACATTCAGAATGTGGTCTCTAAACAACGTTGATTTATCTGGTTTAAAAAACGTTGATTGAACATTAATCTATGATTCTAAAATGATTCACTAGATGGCAGGAAATGTTATGTTAGGACTGGGCTGGATGCTGCATACAGGTATCTGTCTAATATAAATCATAATGATGATAATAACTAATATGATTGTTGTATCAACCTTATTTTCATGATCCCATAATAATCCAGTTATATCTAAACTATCCAGGAATAAATGAAATGCATTATGGTCCATGGGGTGGTAGACACCCTTATTGAAACATTTAGACTTTGTATAAGCGATTCCTGTTCTGTCTTCCCTTATGAATCAATATGCTGCTACTCAAATACATGGGACACATGATTTGCAAAAGAGGATTTGTGTACCATTGGAGCCTGAATAGATGGGGGTAGGGGAAGAAGGAGTCAAATACATCAGAAAGTAGAACTAAAGTAAAATCTCCTATGGCAATATAGCTTAGTTGGAAGTAAGATGAGGTTGTTTCAAGGTTAATTCAACATCATTTTGCTGCATATTCTCAAAAATATTCTTGATTTGAATCAACGTTTTTTTTCAACATTTATTGAATATTGGTTTGAGTCCACAAAATGGAGTTAAGCTGAACGATCTTTGAACATTTTTACAACTTGGAAAGGACGTTAATTTGACATCAAAATAACCTCATTTTGGTACCTGGGTATCATATTGACCAAGGGACATGATGCACATTTGTATCAGCAGCCCTTATAACACTGCTTGGCGAAGCCAGAGTGCATTATCCTGAATGTTGCGTTCTGATTGGCTGATTGACCGTGCATTATCTAGATGGATAATGCACTCCCAGCACAGAAGGTCAATTTCATCTCACGTTTAGACTTCACAATTGATATTCATATATGTTGTCTAGTGGCTGATGGGTTATTTTTCTGTGTTATAACGGGAATAATGCACTTCGTCATGGCTGCCGTCATGCTCTAGACTGTATTGAGAGTCTAGAGTCTAGAGCACTCCCACAGCCATGCCCCATGCATTATTCCCAAATCAAAGGGTTAACGCCAGATGTGTTGTATACATGTGTGTCATTCTACTTTGATATCCTACTACCATAAATCATTGCATATTTATCAACATTTCTCAAAGTTTTGATGTACGCGGTCATTATGCCTGCCAGCTCTTCAACTATCAAGTATGCAGGTAGCCAGCTTGGCATGTCATCACCGAGAAACATCAAGGACCCGGCAGGATACAAGAAGTTCCAAAAGGGGAACTGTTGGATGTAGCATCATGGGCGGCCGCCATTGCTGGGTGTGAAGTCATGACCTCATGACCTAATTGGACCTGAAAATGAGGCTCGCTGCCATCAGCTGCTGGTAGCTGTGCCCTGAATGCCATCAGCTGCCTGTGGCCCAAACAGTGATGAAAACTCCGTTAACCTTAAGGTCTAAATTTCGTAAGTCCTGCAAGTTTCAGGCACATGATTTCTGTCCACAGGGCTGCTCATTGTTGATGTCACCATTATGATTGGAATTGAATGATGTAGCTCGATTCATATGTTTTGTAATCTAAGAGAATGGCCGAATATTTCTGCAGCTTTATCACCATAATCCGTGCCTTCTATATGAAGATTTACTGTTTCCCTTATTACATCCTGAACAATATATAAGAGAGAGGCTGCCCCAGTAAATACATCAGCATCCCCTTCTATATACAATCTGAGAGACAGGATTTCACTCGAGTGCCCATTTATAATAATAGAATAGAGCTGGAATACGCCGTTTGATATACATTATTTCTTTATAATATATAAATTGCAATTGTCTCTCAAAGTGGGTACATGGGTGTGGCCAAGGTGTAACTTGTTATGGTAGATCGAAATCATTGGAGCCAATAGAAAAAAAAAGAGTATTATACAAAAAGTTCCAAAAGGGGAACTGTTGGATGTAGCATCACGGGCGGCCGCCATTGCTGGGTGAGAATTCATGACCTTCCCAGCAAATCTGTGTCAACTTTTGTCATGCTGCGCCCGCCTCACCCCATACGCTCTTAGGACTTGACGCGTGGGTGATCACGGACCATGACAAGATGTGACGCATGCGTGAACATCCCAACCCAATTTGTGAAGTTGAGTCAACATGTGTGAACCTTCACCAACAATGACACATGATGACATCATGTGTCATCACACATTATCACACACACTGACACATGGGTCATGACACAGTATCACATATATTGACGCACAGACTAATTTGTGGGTAGGGGATAGGCAGGGGGGGGTTGCAGGTGGTTGTGGATTTCTATTTCATAACTTTATTAACATCAATTCAGCTGTTCATGCTGGTTCCCATTGAAGATATCTCTCCTCTGCATATCATGTGTTGCCCACTTTGCTTGAAAATGGATAGATATTCTGTCAGCTGTGTGAGTTGAATTATCCTTGTATCAGTCTTGAGAATGCCTGTTGAAATGATAAGAAATGGTCATAAACAAACAGCAGCAATCTAATTTTGACCACCCACTCACATCCAAGTTGATAAACAATTACCACTCCCATATGGCAGCCTGAATCCCCAAAAATTTCCCTGAGCTTTGCTCACATAGAAAGTTCTACATTAATTTGGGGTGTTGAGACACATAGCTGAATTCAGCAACAAGATAGATGTTCAGGGATTGTAGATAATATCAATGTGTTACTGTATAAATGCTTATCACATAGGATTTCAAGTCAAATCAATCTAGAGGTCAAAAATCATAGAAGGTTTGCATATGACGAATTTGGTGGTATTCCAGCCCCTACTCTTCGAATTTTAGTTTCTCCCTCTATTTCTTTGGCTCCAAGTGTCAGGCTGGATGAGATCTTCATGTTACATATGGGTTTTAATGGTCCCATATGCATATTTTGGGCTCCAGGGGGGGGGGTAAAATATGCCCAAAATGACCAAAATTGTCTGGGCGAAATTGTGTCTGGGAGAATGACATTTGAGTTAATTTCCTACAGAAACAATCTTCATACCTCCATGAAAATCTCAGGTCCAGACTATTTTGACCTGTAGATTAAGAAAATCACATTATCATTTATGTCAGATGTGTCCTTGCTATTGTAAAAGAAGCATACTTATAAGAATTCTTTTTCTGGGCACATGTCTGGGCGAATGACATGTAAGGCCCATATGCACACTTTCTATGATTTGTGACCCAGAACTGTGTGACCACCTACCACAAGATCTGTTCTCCATGGCTGCCTCTGCCTGACTGTTTTGAAAGCAGGAGGAGAACAAAGGAATGGGAGGGAAATTTGAAATGGACCAATCAAAACACAGAATAGTACATAATGTGTCATTGTGTGTGAAGTTCTGTCATGGTGGGTGAGAGTTGGGGAATCTTGACGCATGCTCACATCTCCTCACACAGTCTGTCATGCTAATGTTGGACAAAGTATCTGCCCCTATTATCACTCAATACAGAGTTTTTTAACCAGCCTATGAAGAGTTTCTGTATATTTGCTCTAATCAGTTGTGACCTAGCTGATCAGTAGACATTAAACCTTCATATCCCATCAAACCAGGACAAACAGATACTTAGATACCATGTAAAACATATGCAATTTCAATTCAGTGCTATGTCCCATAGACAAAACAAATGAGCTATTATGTCTAATGTATGCACTAAATCACATATACTTGGCTATCATTATGTTCCTGATTCATATGTATTTCATGCCATGTAAGAAAGGAACTTGCTCTGTGAAACATAAATTCTCATATTGACATTTACTCAATAGGCCCACTCTGCAAAGTACAAGCCATGAGAATCCATACAATTTCCATAGTCTCTTATTGTTGAAGGCTTGGTGAAGAAATGTCATGCTAGGTGAGAGTTGACAAGTATTGACACATGTTGACATGTGCTCACCCTGGTCCCCTCACATCTTTATTGAAGTAAGTGACGACATGTGAACCTGCCTGAGAGTTGACAAGTATTGACGAATGCTCACCCAGTTCCCCTCACATCTTTATGGAAATGAGTGAAGACATGTGAAGCTGTGTGAGAGTTGACAAGTATTGACACATGTTGACGCATGCTCTCTCAGGTCTTACTGAAGTAAGTGAAGGTTTGTCAAGCTGAGTGAGAGTTGACATTGTATCACACAAAATGACATTATTTGTTATCACTCAATGTACTCACACATTCCTCACCCAGCATGACTCATGTTCACTAGGATTTGCTGGGTTATGACCTAATTGAAAATGAGGGTCGTAGCCTGTAGCTGTGCCATCTATTCAGGCAACCATGACTTCTACAGTCATCGCGATTATTCGTTTCATTGTGACTAGTGGGTGTGTTTTCTTTATTTCAGGTAAATGCCATCAAGGTACTTTCTCAATTTGATTGGCCGCGCTAACTTCAACCATGGCTACTAGTAATACAACAACTCAACAGCCATCGTCGCCAACATCTACACCTACTGATGAAGCCTACAGTGAGATAGTCCGAAATGAAAACATGGAGTCTGCAAATTCTTACATGGCAATGGATTCCTCCCCCTTCTTCAAGCTGGTGACACAGGACAAGAGCAAAGAGAGACGGGAGCAGGGAGGTAGCGGTAGAGACCGGTATGTGGAAAAGGAGTGGTTTTATGGATGCATCTCACGCCAAGATGCTGAGAAGATGTTGCTAGCCTGTGGCCAAGAACGTGCCTTCTTGATAAGGGAAAGTACCAGCAAAGTAAGCTTAATTAGAAAGATTTGTTGTTTTATTTGGCTTTTGTTGTTGTTTTCGCAAAAATTATACAAATTGCGATACAAGCATGCCCAATCAGCAATGTAACATTGGGCCATGCTTGTCCATGCTTGGCCCAATATAAGCCGACATTGGCCAAATGTATCCTTGCTACCGGGGTGTTTTGAAAATTGGTATGGGGGTTCTTATGACTAAATCTTTTTTTATATCTTTTTTGTTGACATAGCATTCATTTTCCATAGCAACCGTAATGATAAGCATCAAAAACTACTTTTAGAAAAAATCTAACATGTGTAACCTTGCATCAACTATTGATAGCCAAGCTTCATAGACTTTATATCAATGCTGATCCAGTGTGAGTATGCCTGTCTTAAAACAGAAAAGAAAAAGGTTTTAAAAACTGTTTCTTATTCAGGCTTTCAATGACAAAATGATATCATTTAAGATAGTGAAAACGTTTGTGTTTTTTTTTCATGGACCATTCAGCACCATTTTTCGGTGCTGAGAAAAAGGGGATAAAATATGGTGGAACTTAAGGTACTTTGTTTCAAGCAACCTTAATTGGTGAGACATGTTTTGCTATGATTTCAGGATTAGGCCTACTTTTTAGATTGAATTGATTTAGACATTTCTTTTTTTCATACATTAGGTCGGAGACTTCTCCGTGTCTACGCTGCACCGGGGCAGGGTGAGACATTTTGGCATTGAGCTGACAGACATACACAAGTACTACATTGGGAACTACTTCTTTAACAACCTTGTGTCAGTGGTTAAGTACTACCAAAGTTACCCTATGTTCTTTGATGACCAGGGTCGACCTGTGAGTCTCGGAAAACCAATATGTGAAGAAATGGATGGACATAAGAAGGAGTCTGACCTTGGGGCAGCATATGTCAGGATGCAAGATGACTTGAGGAGTTTAAACATTAGAGCAGAGCATACAGATGAACATGGAACAACAAGTAGTAATATACCACAAGATGTAAAGATTTAAACCTGTATAATACTCCCAACTTTAAATCAGGTTTTTCTGTAGTTCACCTTAATGCTAGATCCATTAGAAACAAACCAGCTGGTTTGAAAGACGAGTTAGATAATAAAAACATTGATGTATTATTATTCTCTGAAACTTTCCTAAATGATACTGACGATGATGCATTATATAGACTGTCCAGGTATAACATGTATAGGCACGACAGAATAAGTGAATTTAGAGGAGGAGGCCTGATTGCACATATACTTGACACTGTTACATGTTCTGCCACTGCATACCAGCACCTTAATAGAGGAAACCCTAATATTGAAACTCAATGGCTCCTTATACAAAAGGGCATGGCAAAGAAAACTCTAGTTTGTAATGTATACAGACCACCCAATGGAAATCTAGCTGCTTTCTGTGATACAATGCTTGCAACCTTGCTACAAATTGAAAATTTCGATGAATTTGACATTATTTGTATTGGTGATTTCAATGTCGATATACTCACAGAAGATAATGACAAGACCATGCTATATGAAATGATGGAAAATTTCAACCTGACACAACTTATAAATTGTGTTACTACTACTGCAGGCTATAATACGTGCTTAGATTTAATTTTCACAAACTGTAACAATGTCTTATCTTATGGTCCACTAAATATTCATTTAAGCGACCATCTTCCTATCTATATTATACGAAAAAGTGCCTTGAAAAACTTAGATTGGACTGACTTTGAAAATTCACAAACCTCTGAAGCCTGTTGGAATATCTTTGAAAAAAATCTATACTATACTTTAGACAGCATGTGTCCTATCAGAGAATTTAAAATCAAAGACAAAAGCTCGCCTTGGATGACAAATTATTTATTAGAACGGATTAATGATAAAAATGAAATGCTAACAACAGCTAGAAAGTCTGGGTCTGTCCTCGACTGGCACAGAGCTAGAACTATTAGAAACCAAGTCAACATGGAGAAGGAGACTGCAATGCAAAATTTCTTTAAAAAAGAATGTGATGATAATATCAAAGAAACCAAAGCATTTTGGAGAAGTATAAAGAAAGTTATTCCATCAAAGCAGTCGAACAATAGTATAATAAATTTGATAAATGAAAATAAGAACACAGTAGAGATACCTGATACTGCCTCATTTATTAATGAATTTTTTGTCAATATAGGACCGAATTTAGCCAGTAAACATACCGACCCATGGTCCTTTGATGGTACAACATGTATAACTGATATGCCTGACCTTGAGGTATCCAGAGATGAAATTATTAAGTGTTTAAAAGATATCGATACATCAAAATCTTCTTGTCTTAATTATATACCTACAAATATATTTAAAGAGGCAGCTCTGTGTATGATAGAAAAATTTGAGAAAATAATCAAATTATGTATAGAAACTAGTAAAATTCCTAGCAGTTGGAAAATTGCTGTAGTCACCCCCCTACCAAAAGGCGGAGACAATACAAATGTATCTAACTATCGTCCAATTAGTGTTCTTCCTGTACCGGGTAAAATTTTTGAAAGGTTAATACATAATGCAATCTCCCAGCATCTAACCACTAACTCAATATTAACTGATCGCCAAGGAGGATACCAGAAAGACAAATCTACTACTGACTCCATAAGTTTCTTTGTAAATGATGTGTTAAGAAATCGAAACATAGGATATATAAC
Organism: Acholoe squamosa; assembly: GCA_949317995.1. Lineage (NCBI taxonomy): Eukaryota > Metazoa > Annelida > Polychaeta > Phyllodocida > Polynoidae > Acholoe > Acholoe squamosa. Next base: position 79,772,736 of record OX439041.1, on the reverse strand, counting down.
CTTATCTGCATTTATTGATATCAAAAAGGCTTTTGACTCTGTTAATTATTTGATATTACTAGAAAAGCTCGAACGCTATGGTATAAGGAGAAGAAACTTGGAATTAATTAGAAATTACTTAACAAATAGAAAACAATGTACCATGGCAAACAATATCAAGTCAGCAGAATTACCCCTGACCTGTGGAGTACCCCAAGGCTCAATTTTGGGTCCTTTATTTTTCTTACTATATATTAATGACTGTATACAAATGGAGGATATACACAAAACAATGTTATATGCTGATGATAGTGTACTATATGTGTCTGGACCCAACATTGATATACTAGAAACAACTCTGCAACATGCATTAAACAAATTCATAACTTGGGCGAATAAAAATAAATTAACTATCAATGAAGGCAAAACCAAAATTATGACCTTCTCCTCAGCCCAAACTCTCAAAAATCTACGTAGACCAAACATAGAAATAAATGGGACAATGCTACTGTGTGTCAATTCTTATAAATATTTGGGAGTACTGATAGACCAGGAAATGAATTTTAATCTACATGTGAAGACTTTAATGAAAAATGTTCGCTACAAATCATTTCTATTATATAAGATACGTCATATGCTATCACATACAGTGCTCCTACGTGTATATAAAACCTATGTATTACCAATAATTGATTATGCTGATATTTTCTATGATACTGCCAATGGAACTTTACTTGATGAACTCCAACGACTGCAAAACAAATGTATTAAAACATGTCTTGGTTTGAATATCTTAACATCAACTGATAGAGTTCATTATGTGGCAAATCTCCCTAAACTTATATATAGAAGACAATACCATTGTAAGATGTTTGCACACAAAATGGTTAGACTAGGAATTAATGTTAGAGTTGCAAATAGACAAACTCGCCTACACGATGCCCCAGTACTTTTCTATAGTAATATTAATTGCAAAGCTTACGAAAAAGGTCCAGAAGTAAAATGTGCACAATTGTGGAATACCCTATCTACAAATACTAGAAACATAAGAGAAATAGGTACTTTCAAAATCCTGATGAAATTGGATTTAATGGATACTATCCCATGAAAAGAAATGTGTAGAATTCTTATCTATATATGGTCAACTAAATCAATGCAACATTATGACTGTGACTAGAAATAATAATTTCTTTTTTAAAATACACTCATCTATTGTTTAAATACAATTATATATACCGCCATGTACCAAATCTCAATGTCAAACTATTTCTTAGGAATCTATATATGTAACGTTACATACCATGGGGAGAGGCATAATAATATCTTTTGATACGCCTCGACGCAGGAACTTATTGGTCTCCATATATACACAATGGATTATTTTGTACTACTTAACTCTGTATCATCTGCTCGTTAACTCATATGTCTATGACCAATAAAGTTCAAAGTTGTTCAAAAAAAAAATGTATTCACTGATATGTTGTTGAGGGTAGAGCGCCTAGAGACGGCTATCACTGACATGGAGCAGGAGAAGGTGAAATTGAAGTCAACAAACCAACTCCTTGTGGACAAAGTTGAACAGTTGGAGAGAAAAGTGATGATACTTGAGGAGAGGAGGAGTGGGGATCTACTGCGGAGGCAGCTCAGTGGGTCCCCCAGTGCAGTGTACACAGAGTGTATGTGGTGAGGGAAGGTCTTACCTACCACACATTTTTTTAACTTTTGGGAATGTTTGGAAACAGTTAGGGGGAATGTATTTTCAATATTTATTTAGCATCCGGAAAGTAAACAGGTTTTCACTTGTGTAATACCAAGTGGGCACAGAACACTGAATCAACTTTGAAATGATGTTGATCACGAGCAACAGGCAGCACTCCAAATATAGGCGCCACCTTTAGGGTACGTTAAGAACTAAAACCAATGACGTTATGGTGTTAATAGACTGGATACCTTCCGAAACTCCGCTCCCGCTATTCTCCCCTCTACATATGGTTTTTAAATGGAAGATAAGCACCCTTTAGTGGTGACCCCTGGTGTTACGATAGGAAACCCCACCTTTGTATTAAAGGGATAATATTACAATGACTAGTATAAGGTACACATATAGGGGTGCATTTGTTAACACAGCCTCCATGGAGCAGTGGTAGAGTGAAAGACTGAGACTCTCAGTGTGTAGGTTGGGGGGTTCGGATCCAGAAGAATAGTACTTGATTTTTTTTGATTTTTTTTTTCAGATAACAAATTGTGTATAATGAAATCACAGATATGCTGTAATACTAAATAGAACCGTCAACCTCAGGATTGAGAGTCAGGCACACTACTACCACTGCGCCACAGAGGACATACTACTTGTTTCCCTTATGTACTATATTCCCTCTGTGCAGTTGAGTGGTCAAGGTTGACAATAACAGAAAATATCATTAGCTGATTGTATTAATATTTTGGTATTCTATGAATTACAATCGATGTAATTATCAGACAATGAGAGAAGGTAGCTCTATGTATATAGTATATCAGCCAATATGTCCATTTTGATATGATACTGATAGGGTTTTCTTATGGACAACAGCTACAGTAATACAGTTTCTTTACTTCATCCAGCCCATCCTCTGCAATGAGGTCCGTCACATATATATTATTTGCACTTCTCACTTCTATTGGGTGTAAGCAGGAGAGGAGCTGGTTCTGGCAACCTGCACTGGTAAGCTGATAAGATGGCAACCAGCATGTCCCTGGAAGTGGATGTTATCCAGGGACAAGGTACCCATCATAACAATGCCTTATCAGTGTGTTTTGTCCCCTCAGGCATAACCAGCAAAATTCAAAATGGTGGACCCACTGGATATGGCTCCAGGCTCCTATACATATCTATCAGATTCCAAATGTATTTCGAAATAGCAACAGAATATATATATATATATATATATATATATATATATATATATATATATATATATATATATATATAGGCCAAATTAGCATGAAAAAATGAAGACCATACAACTTTCTCATACACCCAAATAGTGAAGACTTTCCTTTCTCCATATCAATTTCCCTGAGAATTGAGCTCGGTTGCATACCATTTTCTTTTCATTTCCAAAATCCTTATACATAAAATTAATAATATACCAAGTTATAGGCAAAAGGCAACAGAACGTCTATACCGCTTACCTCCTAGGATTTACCTTTAAACACATTTAACATACACAAGATGAAGTAGCAACAGGGGCGTAGGAAAAGGGGGGGCCAGGGGGGCCTGCCCCCCCCCCAATAATGAGGAGGTTCCCTATATACGCATATAAAAATATAGCAGGCCCCCAACCGAGACCCCTGCCCCCCCCCCCCAATAAAAAATTGCTTCCTACGCCCCTGAGCAAAATATATTGTTCATGTGTGTTGTTGGCTAGTTCATTATGCATTTTTTACCCTGCAAATAAACCCTTTTGCTGCAACGTTAAAAAAACTGTTTGGGGTGGCCAGAGAGACCAGATGAACAAAAGGTTTTTGCCATTTCGATTATGTCATCCTGTTGGTGTCATTTACAGATCTGCAATAGTAAAGTCCTAACATCATCATCATTAAATATCATAACTTTTAGAGGTATTGCAAATACATCATTGGAAGACATTTTTAATGTGATATCTCTAATGATTATGGCTCAAAATGGTTGGGACTGATAACAGGAATATATCCTCGGCCCAGGGGCATTTCGTTTTAGAATTGAATTCTACACCCTCAATTTGATAAAGAAGAATAGTTCCCTTAGGTTTAGAATGAAATGCCCCTAGACCTCACTTCTGGAACACATTACTGTTTGAAAATATTCTAAACTAAAATGAACGATGGTATATTATTATATAATGTCATCAGAAAATTTGTCATACAGGTAATGGCCCCATGGACAACCTGAAGCCTATCCTATGAGAATTGATATCTAAGTGGGTAACAAAAATGACCTCCTCCCAGTAGATTAACAACATTTTAACAGCTGCAATAAAGCCTATGTTGGGAAATTATTTCCAATTTCTTACTTGTCTATTTACTTTTCCCAATCTGATATTTTCTTAAGTTATATATCAGTCAGCATGGATTATGTGTATGCCCACATACATTAAATCATGGACGTCAGGTGACATTGGCTGTCTACAAACTAAACAATAAACAGTTTATGTATGGAAGCTAGTATCCTTTTTTCTGAGCAGCATAAAACAAAGATGTTTAAACCTGTCCAATAAGGTTCACGAGTGGGAAGAATCAGTGAGGTATGCGCGGTCTGTGTGCCGCAAGTGTGATACACCTCACTGATAGGGAGCCTAAGTCTCGCGATAAACTATGTCGTAAAAAAATTTCTGATTTGGAACTAAAATAACCAATATTTGAATTGACCAGAAGGCCCACCATATATGAAATTTTAAGTCTCAACTCTCATTCTTAAAAAAGTTATGCTAGGCCTAAAATTTCCCCCTATCATTCAAGCTTGCGGGCGATAATATGCTGAGCTCTGAATCCGCCCGCACATGACGTGACTTCGCCTCCCTATTCTTCCCACAGGTGCTCTTTTGCATTTATCTCATTGTTACATTATCTACTTACATCATCTTGACATAGATACATCATTTACAATCACTTAAATACAGAGAAACTGCTCGTAATGGACGTGCGTAACACATGTTTACAGCATCATTTTGAATCTATGACATCATCAAGAGGTCACGTGACCTGGGTGTGTAATACGCACCCTACGTATTACACAGATCCTGTGTAGTACGGCCTACCAATACAAATTCTAAGGTACCTAAATATTTCAACGTATTTACCAGGAGATAAGCAATAAGCCTATGCAGTCTTGAAAGGTTTACTACAATTAAGGGGAATACATTGTTTTTTTTTGCAACAAGGCTGTAGTAACTATGTTCTGCTAGAATCCTGATTTGACCTATATGTACATGCTCAAACTTTTCATTTCTATTGAGGATTTCTGTTGAGTTGTTTCTTTTTGCTTTCTTTGCTTTTCTTTGATGTATTTTGTTGTTTTTACAAGTTGTGTTGCGTTCCCCACGTTCTCAGGTGGTCAGTTACGGCTTTGCAGTCTTGAAAGAGTTACAAACTATGTTGAATGGGGATTGCATAACAGGGGAGGGTTCCTGAGAAGTAGATGGGGGGAGAGAGGAAATAAGATTCGGACTCTTCTGTAGGCAATGAGTCTGGTCCATTACTACACGTTATGTATCTTGGAAGGAATTCAAAATGTTCTAATGAATGTTGTGATAGCTGGGACTGCAGAAGAATGTCTACTGACTCAAGGCTTAATGTACCTCTGATGTTTAGCTGAAGCTATGCCCGTCTGTCAGAAAAGTGACTCAAGCAAAAAAAAAAATGAGGTAAATTTTCGGTCCATAATTAGCCGATAAAAAGATTGGCTCTTGAGGACAGAAACTTTCAGAAGAATTCTGAATTTTAAGTAGTAGAGTGCCAGACTCTCAATAGCACTTGATTGATTACACACATGACTCGCGTTCATAAGTCGCGAGTTTAGAAAATGATTTTTATGAAAGGTTGTGTACCTATGAAGCATTAGCAGTTCCCAATAATCTGGTAAATCAGCAAGACAAGATTTGTTCACAAAGTTCTCTACCTATGTTCAGAATAAGGATGTCATACTCGTCCAAGGACAATCTAAATTTTGTAAAGGTCGTCAAAAGCACACTAAAGTAAACGTGTCTTTTTATTCACATACAGGAGTATCATCATTTCATGTAGTGAAACAAGGGGCATTTCCAGACATGATATAATTCATAAAGTGACCCCACATACATGTTTTGCCAAAGTCACCACTCACCTCCATAATCAAGATCTGTGGCAGGATACAACTTGTTACATCGGTCTATGCCCTGGGGGCATTCAGTGCCGCCCCCTGTGGTGACGCGTATATTTTCGGGACTGCCGCGCAGAATTATGCATGCCCTGAGGGCATATTGCTGGCCTTCCAGAAATCAGCAATTTACCCATGCTAGTCTATGCCCTCAGGGCATCGTGTATCGGCCCTCAGGGCATAGGCATACACAGGACCATTCCTGACCTCTAGATCTAGACATTCTGGCATTGACCAGAAAAAACATGCACATGCCCTCAGGGCAACATACCCTCAGGGCATATTTCTTGCTTCTTTAAAGCATGATTGACCAAAGCATGCCCTCCAGGCATGTAGTACAATTCCACAAGTTGTAGGCTAGCTACAAGAAGGGCTTAAGTATGCATACCCCCCAGGGCATATATCTTCCTTCTCCCGGGTTCCTTCTACAGTCTACAAATGTTACTCCTCAGGGCATAAAGTTGATGATAAATGAAGCGGTATTAAACAAGGGTATGCCCTTGGGACATCCATGCATGCCCTCAGGGAATATTGGACTTTAAGCTAATCAGGGGGGGATTAGGAGCCTACTAGGCTGGGGCACTCTCCAACCTTCGACTCATATGACTATCAGTGCATTCCCTGGGGGCATCATCACACATCATCCATATTATGGATGCCCCAGGGGCATGGTACAGAGAACAATGGGGGACAATGCCCCCAGGGCATTCATAGTAAGCTTAGATAATCGTACATGCATAAAAAAAATTGATGATGCCCTCGGGGCATCCATGTACTAAACGATGCCCCCGGGGCATAGTCCAATACCCTATATAGGCCTACATGTCCTGGGAGCATCATCCTTACCATGGATGCCCTGGGGGCATTTTCCCAGACTTGCCATGGGGAGTGTGGGAAAGTGCACACCTCAGCTGCTGCTGTCCGCGTAATTTTCGCGTCACTCCCACGCGGCAATCAGTATGCCCCTAGGGCATAGTCCGATGTAACAAGTTGTATCCTGCAGATCTGTGCATAGCAAATAAAAGCACAAGAGGGCAGCACTGTTCCCTTTAGTTTCTCACCCTTCTATAGCATATGGATAACACATACACAAACTAAACCTGGTAACCAGTCCACACCCGTGCTAAATACTGTATTAGAGCTTTTGAGCAATAGAAACAATAGTATCTGTAGAAATGACTCCTAAAACAAAGATAAAATGACGCATTGATTGATCCCAGTCTTCTTTATTTCCTGAATCAGCTCTATCAGCTCTGATATGATTTGCTTTCCTTTTTTGTACATACAATGGTGGTTATACTGACGATGACACGTCAGAGACTGTAAATGTCATGTCAGATATTGATTAAGGAAGTGATTGCATATTTTGACATCCACACAATTTCATGTACATGTAACCACGATAGTTCTTGAACGGCAGTATTTACACGTATACAATATCAGAAGCATCCATCAACGATTATACTATGAGCGACCCACTGATTAAACCTGTTGATTCTAAATAATGCTAGTAATAAATGCAAAACATAATGTAAATAAAATCACAGACCTACTTGTATATTGGTGTAACGATATGATGATATATATTTTTTAAAAGGCTGGATAGTTTCAGGGAACTTTTCTCTTTTCTAGTCATGATGCATGAATTCAATCCTGGTGCATTCATGCATCATGCTGACAGAAGGTTGTCAGTTTAAGGGCTTCTAATGCATAAATGCATCATGACACTGGTTGTCATGATGCATAAATGCAGCCCTCCCATGTGTAGCTTACCAGGGCTGCATTCATGTATCATGAACCTACTGTCTCAAGCTGTCCTCACGATGTTAAGTGCTGCATGGTGAGCAGTATCGCCAGCATTTCTTTGGGGGCGTAGGGAAAGGGGGCGGGGGCAGGGGGGCCAGGGCCCCCCAATTACAAAGTAGGTGAGGCCTGAGTATATCTGGGCATCCCTGAAAATTTGCCAAAACCTCATAATAAAATACACAAGCATCCAAAACATTGCTTCTCAAATCAGATCAATATATAATGGGATAGGGAAAATGGAGGCTTGAGCCCCAAATCAGACCTAAAAGTCACCAAAAAATAAGTCTTCTATACAAAGTCTGAATAGGCATCCTTGTGATGAAGCCAAAAATTCAAGTTACGGTGGGGCCCCTGCTAAAACCCCACTGCCCCCCCCCCAATGAATATTTGCTTCCTACGCCTCTGAATGCATCATGACAAGCGATTGGCATGATGCACTCCTACAGTAGATTGACATGATGCACTCCTGCAGTAGATTGGCATGATGCACTCCTGCAGTAGATTGGCATGATGCACTCCTGCAGTAGATTTACCTGATGCACTCCTGCAGTAGATTGACATGATGCACTCCTGCAGTAGATTGGCGTGATGCACTCCTGCAGTAGATTGGCGTGATGCACTCCTGCAGTAGATTGGCATGATGCACTCCTGCAGTAGATTGGCATGATGCACTCCTGCAGTATATTGGCATGATGCACTCCTGCAGTAGAGTGGCATGATGCACTCCTGCAGTATATTGGCATGATGCACTCCTGCAGTAGATTGGCATGATGCACTCCTGCAGTATATTGGCATGATGCACTCCTGCAGTAGATTGGCATGATGCACTCCTGCAGTATGTTGACATGATGCACTCCTGCAGTAGATTGACATGATGCACTCCTGTAGTAGGTTGGCATGATGCACTCCTGCAGTAGATTGGCATGATGCACTCCTGCAGTAGATTGGCATGATGCACTCCGGCAGTAGATTGGCATGATGCACTCCTGCAGTAGATTGGCATGATGCACTCCTGCAGTAGATTGGCATGATGCACTCCTGCAGTAGATTGGCATGATGCACTCCTGCAGTAGATTGGCATGATGCACTCCTGCAGTAGATTGACATGATGCACTCCTGCAGTAGCTGTGGCTGTGGGTTAATGAGTGTGTAGCTGTCATTGAGGCATTGTCCATAGTGTATACAAAGCACAGTGCTAGGAGGCAGTAGCAGGGTCTGTCATCACTTCCAAGGAGTAGAAGAGCTTCTTACTGGTCACCAAACTGTACCGGTTGTCAAACTTTACCACATCTGCAACAACAACAACGTCATTATCAAAAGGAAATATACCAGGACTAGCCACAACTACAACAATATGAAAGTCCATCACTATAAATAATCCTTGGGCCCAGCACCTTTCGGTATCTATGTTGGATAACAATGCTTTTAGGATTGGTACATGTCCGAAGACCCCAAATGACTTTGCTAGACATTTGGACGGCCCAGGGCAGCCTCGGAATCCTGCAAGATGCACAGCAGTATTGACAGCTATTGGTAATACTGCTGATATCCAACACCAGGTGGCAGTATCGTAAAGATGGGCCACCAGATCATTGTCAACATCTGGTAATACATTGTCTTATTATATGTTCTCCTAGTTTGCTAAGCTGGGCAACCCAGCTCTCTAGCAATTTGATTAGGGTTCCCCCGATACATAGCAATCCGAAATGCATCATCTGGTTTACTGTCCAGGATTGGTACTCAGACACAAATAGAAGCTCCTTTTGGAATGGAATTGATAACGTCAACTGGTCCTCCACAAAAATAGTATTTGACCGCTCAATAAAACTTTTAAAGGACAAGGAACTCAAATCTCATAGAAATTTGGTAGTGTATTCTCTGGCAAATTGGGGGTCAAACCTGGATACCCCCCCCCCTCCTTCCTTTTTGATGTATGGATATATTACAGACAATAGATATCTATGCCCATCGTTTCGAAACATTTTCTTATCATGTATCTCTTTGTCTACACTGTAAAAATAACTGTTGAATCTATCATGGATCCTGGTGAAACTGAACAATAAACCACCATAATACTATTACAGTGAACCAGTGTAGTTTTTACAAGAAGCCCCAGGTGGCAGTACAAGGGTCCTGTGTGAAAATAACGACGGATCTCTGGCAACTTTGGGACGAGGTTTCCTTCATTATTATTGACAACATTGTTACAGTGTATACTTACATGTACCAGGGGTGGCTATAAGTACACTACCAGCTTCGGGTATCCGGTGAGAGTTAACGCGTCGCGGTGCAACAACGACTGCCTGTTCCACGTTCTTCTTACTACCCTTGATACCAAACCCAAGATCATGGTCCTCCGTCAGAAACTGCCAACTGTGTGGTGGTAAAATTTCAAATATGAACATCAAACAAAATTTGTAAAGATTTAAAAGTTTGAATCTTTAACGGTTGGAAAGTGCTTACGGCTACACCATGAAGGCTTCCTAGTGCATCCATGCATCATGTTCCTTGATTGGGCCAAAATAAATTGCATGTGTTTCCAGTTACATAACTCAAAGAGGTAGGGTCAGTAAGTCAGATTTCTTTTTTTTTTTGATTTTGTATAGAAATGTATGGGCAGATCTTTCTGTTTGTTTGATTTCAAGATAAGAACATGGAAAACAAATGAAAAATCTGCTAAAGATATGCGGAATAAAGCTATTAACTGTACAACCAAAGATTATATTCATGAAAAATTCATGAAATACAAAAAAAAAAATCTAAAAAATTCTGAAAAATATGAAAAAAAATTCTCAAAAATTCTTAGGAATTCTCAAAAAAAAAATTGTCTATGGTCGGCCCTGTTTTGCTAGGTTCGGTCGGGTAACGAGAAACAAACCTCTTCTTTTTTTTTTTTTTTTTGGCCTTGTTATGATGTATGAATGGCCTGGTGAGTAACTCGCCAGGGCTGCATTCCTGGCTGATGACTAATATACAGGGTTGATGCACACCCAACGATTTCCCCCATTAGTGGCCCTTGATCGAGGCATTTAAACCTTTAAAGGCTGCTCATGCAGGAGTGCATCATGCCCATTGGTGCATCATGACGACCCTCTGGGACAGTACCAAACCCATAGGGTTAGAATAGCATGTGAAGCTGCAAGGGCTGCATTAATTCATGCAGCCTATGGGCATGCCATAGCAGCCCTTAACCATTTAAGGGCCGCTGATGCATTAATGCGTCATGCCCATTGGTCGCCATGATGCACCAATGAAGTGCTGGTGAGTCTCTCCAGCACTTCATTGGTGCATCATGACGACCTATGGGCATGATGCACTCCGGCATCAGTGGCCTTTGAAAGGTTATAAGGGTTGTTAACAGGGTTAACAAGGATAGTTTGATAATAACTGTGCATGTTAGTAAAACTGACCTGATGACAGAGTCAGGCTGGTCTACCTGCAGCTCCACCTTTAGACTGGACCCCCGTCCCACCACAGCTTCCACCATTTGGGACCGGTCAATATGTGTATGCTCATTGCTGTAGAACGACTCCGGGACTATACCACCAGGGGTGATCTGAAAAGAAAGCCTTGTTACTTTCAAAGTGGAAAAACTAGAATAGGCACAGTACAGATAAGATGTCATAACAAAAGCAACAAAAGAATACAGAGAAAAAGAGATAATGAAAAATCAACCTTTACATTCTGGACTCAATGTTCAGTATATGATAAAATTCACTTTCCGTCAAACGAGGGCGTAACATTGCTTGCATGCAGAATAAAAAAGTATATTGAGTTTTGTCAATAATTATACTATCTACTCATTGCCTTTGGAAATATTCCACTTGTTGGAGAAGAACCCAGAGGACCAGATTAATTAGGTGAAAATTACCTTTGATTTGCATGTAATGTCCCCGTCTGGGTCGGTTTGCGTGCCGCCCCAATATACGGGTAATTGGTCTGCATCTATCACCTCCAATAGGGTCTCCTTCCAATTACCTGGGACCAATCATATTTACTCAATCTCACTCTTTTAGGGCCGCAAATGCAAACGGTCATCACAATGCTTTCATGAATGCAGCCCTCGAGTAACTCGAGAAGGCTACATTATCTGGTGGCACTATAGATGTTCCCACCAAGTATAGGACTGATCTATATATATATGTCTTCACTGAAGGGCATTTTCAATTTAAAAACAATATTGCCGGTCATTTCTGTTTTAATCGTACAGGAGAAGCCTTGCACATCATTTCCAAGCAGAATTGGTGAGCAATGAGGCCAATATTGCATCTCTAGAGGTAAATAGATGATAGGAATAGCCTACAGTACGGGGTAACCTGGCCTAAACAAGCCTATATTCTGCCATGTTTTCAACTTTTTGAAGCATATTATGTGTTACAGAGAGGTCATTTATAAGAAATACCATTTGCATCAATATAGATCTTGTAGTTTTGATGAAAAAACTTCTTTGAGGTGCATTATGGTCAAATTTCTTATGATTGTACTCAGTCAGATAATCAAAAAAGGTCCTTCAGCTGCCAATCCCAGCCCATTCCTTCACCTCGGGAACCTCCATCCCCCAACCATCGCATCTCTCATTGGAGTTGAAGCCATCACTACAGGATCAACTTTGCACCTCCTCATTGGTCTGAAGGTGTAACCCCCTTAAAAGATTTTAACATTTCTGTCCAATCATTGTCATACAACATATCTGTACTCTTTTGGCAAATCTCTCAGTGTCTAAGCAATCAATTGATTGAGGATATGATGTATTTGAAGGGGAAGAATTGTACAGTCTGGATAATACTCAGGGTAGGTTTTGGTGAAAAATGGCAATTTCCGGCAATCTGAGAGCCTGTTTGGTGACTGATATTTTTTAAAGTAAATGTGCTACAGTTATCAAAATTGTCTCAAATGAAGCAGAATTTTGTTTTACAACTTCTGTGGACTTCCCATGTACACAGAAAAATATGTTTCTCTTCAAAGGATGTGAGAGTGATGACAGGTAGTGAAAAATTGAAGATTTCAGAAAACTTTTACCATGGTTTCCATGGCAACCAGTCACATAATTTTCAAAATATTGAAGAAATGGTCCTATGTTCAGGTAGCCCTTTATCATAGATTTAACCTCATATCTAGATCAATATTGCAGCTTGATTGGTTGGGAAATTATCAATGACCTTTCAAAACAAGTCAGGCAAACCTTAAGTTTTCAGGCCCATACTTGGTGAAAAGATCTATAGTTATCTGGGCTTCACTCAGAGAGTCTGGCTAAGGAGTTAGTTAAGCCCAGTCTCATCTGGTCGGGATTCAGGGAACTCCCTCTCTCGTGTTTGGGGATTATGGGTCCCCATATTCTGGGGAATATTACTACGCATTATACCTGCCTACATTTTACCACTACAGCAACCAGCAGCCAGAACTACTTTTACCCATAAACGCTGGTCGCCAGAGACGACTCATGCTAGTGGTCGAGCTTGGGCCAGATTAGGGCCATATTGAGTTAAGCCTTGACCAATTTCAATATTGAAGGGATACTGGAGGCCATATCTTAAAACGCTATAATTGCTGTCCTTCAAATCGTTGTGAGGAGCCATACAATAATGCAATTACAATATCATACACTAGTGGGTACTAATGCCTCCACCAGTATGATTGCTCTACCAAACCATACATCGATAGTCCACTAGGCCTCTGTCACCAAAATTTAGATAGAAAATGTATGGCTCAATTGTGCAACAGAGGCCAAGTGGACTATGGCATTTATATGTAATTACTGCATGGGCACTAATCATACAGAGCAGTCGTAGTGTTGTCCCTACGATCATCTGCACTAGTTATAGGATTCACAAATCGCAGTGGTGGTGTGTAGTCGTAGTACCTTAAGAAATGGCCTCCTTGGCAACTTAGGTAAAATCGAACTGATCACTGACTGTCCACTACTTTGAATAAACACGTATTGATTGCACCGAACAAGGATTATACCTTTCTGGTCTTTGGTGATGTCAACATACAAAATATCGAACCATTACATTTCTGTCAAATTATTACATGAATACTTCTAATGATGAGATACAAACTGACTCACGTCCAAGTATTTGTACTTTTGACTTTGTCCTTTCATGGAGAAACGGCCTCAGGATGTTGTAGGCGAAGTGGAACAACTTGGGAGCTGTGGGGGAAAAGGGTAATCCATTAAAAGATGATGATGTAGGAGTGTATTACAATGCCCGTTGGTCATTATGATGCATCAATAAAGTGCTGACCGAGTCTGTCGCCAGCGCCAGCACTTCATTGATGCATCATGGAGGCCATACACATGGGAGTGTATCAACCCCATAGGGTGGTCATGATGCATCAATGCAGCATTGGTCAGTAACTTGCCATGGCTACATTCATGCATCATGATAACAAGTACTTCATTTGTGCATCACGGTGACTAATGTACAATTACGCACTCCTGCAGCATACCATATGCACCCCTCAAAGCGTTCAGATGCATATATATTATATACACTGGTAAAATACTCCGTAGATTTTACAGAGAATCATTGTTACATTTTACAGTTTTTCACCATTATTTCTATCAAAATGAAACACATTAGATTGAGTGATGGTACAGTGAATCTGTGTAAAACACTACAGGAAAGTACCATTATTTCTTTTCCGGTGAATCTTTGTCTTTTTGGAAGTTTCCTATCTTCCCACTAGGTGGCCTTTAGGCTCATTTTGAGACTTTCTACAATGGCATACACCCTAAACAGATCAAAATGTCACAGAATTCAAAGAGATTTCACTTTGGTTTATGCACCATGTTATCAAAATGCAAGTATTTTTCATTATTTTGATTATGAGAGGTCTGTGAATCTACAATCTATCTTTATGGTGCAAAGAAGAGTAGCAGAGATATCTTAGACACCCATTATGTGGGAATAGATAAAATCCATAGGCATACCACTGCAGGTCTTAACTTATCACAACTCAGACATAATCTATGTTCTTAGATTGTGACTCTATCAAGGGCATAATGGATCTTCAAAATACTCATTCATGATCATAACGATACATGTTGTCCTGGCACTACAAAATCCTGATGAATTGTATGTGGAGCCAAAGCATATTTGAAGATAATATAGTCTATTGTGGATTTATAGTGAAATTCTTAGAATGAAGTATCACATTCTGAATATTTATATGAAAAGCCAATTATTGATGGCATTTAAGCCAAAACAATGTGTAATCAATTACCCTTAGTCATTGTTTAGAAATAACGGGGAAAGTCCATCAGAATTACGGCGACTTTTGGAAAACTGTGACCAATAAAAAAAACTATGAAAGACTGGCACCCATTGTTGCCAATGATTCTTCTTTTTTTTCTATGGAAGATTTTTAACAGTGTATAGCCAATGCATCATTCAGTGTGCACCCCCTACTTTTTGTTTAGAGTGAATAGTTTATTTCATAATTTCTGACCTAAATTGATGGGGGGGTGCTCATGTCAGCAAACTTTTTATTGTGTTTCATATTATAGATTAAATACATTCAAAACAGAATTTAAAAATAGAATGTCTACCTTTGATGACAAAGCAGGTTTTTAGAAGTTCAGGGTAGTTACTCTCTGAGGCGCTGAACATCTCAATTACCAAGTCAACACCTGGACGACAAAAAAAAAACTAATTGTGATTAAAAACTCCATATTATGCTTCTCCCTACTGTATTCAAATGCATTCTACTGAGTGTGATTCTTAATATTTGCACTCAGTAGTTGAAATAGTCAACAATTGGTTATCCATTTATTATGACTAGGCTTTTCCATTGTTATTTTCCACAAGGACGATAAAGAAATATCATTGTATTAGACAACTAGGCCGGCTTAGGTTTAAGTTATTGTATTATGTTGATTATTTTACTTTAACTATTTACTGAGCAGTCTTGACCAGATTTTGTAATTGAATCAGGAAGGTTGCTGCCATAAATATGCTGCACAAGCATAAAAGCAGCCTGCATTTTATTCTCTGGACATATGATATACATTAGTCTATATATGTGAGAAATAAAAGGCTATCAAATCTCACTCTCAACTTTAAATGCTTTCACTGTATAAAGCATCGGATTTAAGCAACTCTATGCTCCATTTGATATTTTTTCTTTCTTTTACTACACATCTATACTCTTCTATCCAATGACCGTCATTCACTATTCCCTGAAATGGTTTGTTTATATAAATGTCATCTTTGATTATATACAGTTAATTAAGACAAATCAACTATTCCTTATCGACTATCCTTACTTTATGGTGTAGGGGCCGGCATCATTGTATATATACTAGTGTGGATCATCCGAGAGATGTGCTCGTGTGTTGCTTGTTCCTTCTATGCCAACCAGGTGTCGCTTCGCGATACCCATTTGGTACAAGAGGGGGCAGCACCATGCCTTACATCCAGCTCCTACTAAGGAGCCGGATGATCAGCAGAAGGGGACTGGACCTTGTCCAGTCCAGACATGGTGATAGTCCTTCTCAGGAACCAATAAAGGCCAACCGAGCAGATGGAAAGTTAAGGGCTTTGCCCAACCCGAAGCTCTCATGTTGTGTGTTGCTTATAGTTATTAAGCGAGCCTAAGAGCCACCCAAATCGATATATAGAACGAACCGTTACAAAAGTCTTGGTTACATCCATATGACAATGATGGTGTTTAATTGCCCAGGCTATTGAGCCTTTTAAGCACCAGGCTAATTAAAGAATTAAAAAAAAAAATTGTAAAATTAACATCAAATTAACTATGATCACATCAAGCAATTGCAAAAGGATCCTCCCTTTCCCCTTTCTGTTAGACTTTGATCACAGTCTATTGATCACTCATTTAGTCTAGCTCTTATATTGTGGTGCACAGATGTAAAAACTGTAATCACGTAATGGTATTTGGACGCCATAGGGAGCACACCGTGTATTTTATCAGCATTAATGTATCAACGTTATTGAAGTGTCCAGTTGCTACTTTATAAAATATTCTCTTGTTTCTCTATCAACCATTTAAGGGCCGCTGATGCAGGAGTGCATCATGCCAATTGGTCGTCATGATGCACCAATGAAGTGCTGGTGTGTCGTCTCACAAGCACTTCATTGGTGCATCATAACGACCCTCTCAACTGAGTCAGCAGACGCATGAATGTAGCCTTGGCGAGTTATTCACCAGGTCTGCATTCATGCATCATGACAACCAATGGGCATGATGCATGAATGAATTAGCGGCCCTTAAAGGGATAAGTATTCAAAACAAGAGTTTTGATTGGCATCATAAAGATTTGTTTTCAGTGTACTAGACAGGAGATTAACCCTTTAAAGGCCAGTCGTCATGATGCACCAATGAAGTGATGGCGAGGCTGCTCGCCAGCACTTCATTGGTGCATCATTACGACTCTCTGGGAGTATATTAATCAGCCCCAGAGGATCGGCATGACGCTCCAATAAAGTACACTGAAAAGATGGATCTCTATGAAGGTGATCAGTACAGATGACTTAAGGTCCTCTTTCCATGTTGATGACCCAAGGTAATCATGTTGATCACCTTGGGTCATCAAAGTGATGACCGAAGGAGACCTTGGGTCATCAATGTGATGACCCAAGGTGATCATGTTGATCACCTTGGGTCATCACTTTCTGCCACCAGGGGGCCCTAGTATACAATAATGAAAAATACAATACCCACTATGTTGAATATATTGATTCTTATCCCTAATCCACTTGATAATGGGTGTTTATAAGGTAGAAGATGTTAAGAATATCACCACACTTGAATATCAGATGATATAAAAAGAAATTTAGGCAACATTATCAAAGGTACAATCATGTTTAAAGATGGACACCTCTTTTGTAACTGAAACTGTAGTTACAACCATGGGTACAAGCTGACATTTGTTATACACATCTAATATGCCCCTTTAGGGCATTTATAAGTTAGCAGTAAATGCCCACAATAAATGCTTGGTTGTGGGGAGGGAAGGGGGTAATTATACAATTGTTGGAAATGATAATCAAAAAGATACTCATTAATGACAAACACTCATTTACATGCTCCCCTCTGATCTGTTCAGACAGGTCATCACATATGATCACTCATGGTGATCACATATGATTAGTTCAAAGATCACCGGGTACTCCCCCTCGGGCTCATCAATAAGATGACAAAAAGTCATCACTACAGAGTACCTTTTTAAGCCTTATCTTTTCAGTGTACTGGTGAGCAGTTTCGCTAGCACTTCATTGTTGCATCATGACGACCAAAGGCCGCTGATGCAGTCCTGCATCAGCAGCCTTTAAAGGGTTAAGATGATGTGACAATGTTGTTGTCTTCTTTGAGCTTTGAGGAGGAGAAGGAGTAGAATTCAAAGATAATAACGTGTATACCTGGTTTCCACATGTGTCTCAGTCCGAAGTTTTCAAAATCATAAATTATGACAATTCCTCCGGGATGTTTACCTCTCTGAAAAAATAGATGAAGAATAATCCATGTATTAGAGTATAATTTACGGCAAGACATCGCATGTAAGCCGCACACAAGAAAACAAGAGATTTTAGAAGCTTTTAGACTGTTTCAGAGGCCCGCACCAGCTTTTAGAGACTTTTAGACCCTTTCAGAGGCTCACACCAGCTTTTCTAGACTTTTAGACCCTTTCAGAGACCCACAGCAGCTTTTTATAGACTTTTAGACCATTTCAGAGACCACAGCAGCTTTTTAGTGACTTTTAGACCATTTCAGAGACCCACAGCAGCTTCTTAGAGACTTTTAGACCATTTCAGAGGCCCGCAGAGTCTTTCTGAACTCAGAGTGCGGTTAATCGGTAGAGTTGTGACACTATAAAACGGTTCTAAACTGGCAATTCCAATAGTTGGCTCCTTATATATAAATAAGTCATAGCCTCTACACAAAGTCAAGGTATGGTTTACACTCTTATAACTGGATGAAGAAGAAGGGCCTAGAATTTTATCTTACCTTTTGTCGTGTTTCCTTCAGCAAATGTTCACATGTCTCCAGTACATGCATGCGGTTACGGAACAAGTCCTTAACACGTACAGAGGCAAACAGTCCTAACAATGAAATAACGCATTGAGTTAGTACCATATACACCACCTCACTTATACGGCATACTTAGAGATTGAGGATTTTCTCAAAAAAAAAAGGAAAATTAAAATTCTATAACCACTGTTGTACTTTTCAAAACAAGGTGATGTTGCAGCTAAGAGACCCCATGGGTGCCCCTGTATCTTCTATGATGCAGTAGGGATGAGGGTAGTCAGGCCCGTAACTAGGGGGGCGTTCGTCGGTTCGAACGAACCCCCCCAGGCCCCTGATGTACCAAAAATGTTCCACAGGCTACATGTCTGTTTTTCGCGGCTTGTAAATCGGACAATTATTAAGGATTTTAGAAAGCAAACCTTAAAGTGGGGAAATTTTGCTTCATATGGCCCATCAACATTACACATCTGTACAAAAAATAAGGAAATTTTAGTCTTTTATTCTACAAGATTTTTGGCAGGTTCCATCTTTGAACTCATTGAGTCCCACCCCGCGAAGAGGGCTAGTTAAGGGCCTGGGTAGGTGTGTAATCAAAATCAAAATGTCCCATTTCTGAATCACACAGGGTGGGGCCTATAGATTACAATTGAAATTGCCGAAATGTACATACCTCATTCCCAACGATTTATATTTGAAAATAAAACCAAGGTACACAGCTGTATATAATATAATATAATATTATCATTAAAGCCTACATGAGTTAAAAAATGAGGAAATACTCTCTCACTGAGTATTAAAGTACCTTTTAAGTCGAGGTTACCGAGGCACTCTATCCATATAGGAGAACCGTCCCGGTCGGTGCCGGAGAATCCGCCAGGCACATACAGCTTTAGTACCTCCGGTGGTGTCCATGTAGTCAGGATGTTATCCATGTCATGAAGTCTCCGCCATTCAACACTCTGTAACATAGGGATCAAACAATTGTTTATTGACCATAACTCATGTAGATGTAACACAATATACCATGATAGTCAGTACAAACATACAAAATTATACAAATAAAGACGACATGTACAAGGAGGAAAATGAAAGAATTTTATAGATTATGTATTTTTACTCATGTAGAGGGAACCTGTATGTGTCTTTTTATAGTTGGCTTGTGGTCAACCCCTTTCTATAAGTCCAGTCTAAGGTGGTGATCAACCTTCTCTTAGAATTATACTCACCTTGAGATAAAAAAATACTGCAGGAGGGGATTCCTGCAAATTAGCAGAATTAGCTTCTAAAGCAATCCTCAGTTTGTGGCAAAGCGATGTAATTTTTTTTTTTTTTTTGGACTAGCTCATTGCGTTAATGAACTGTCAGGTTCATTTATGTAACGCTATAGAGCCGACCAATTTTATTTATATTTCAAACAGATACCAAACAGTTGAAGTAAATATAGACTCCACATAATCAGACATATGTCATTATGTACAATAACAGTAAGGAAGCAGGCAAGTGTGTCAAATCAATCACATAGTATTTGTTGTGATATATATCAATATGACACAAGAAACACAAAATACAATCAAATGATCATCAATGATATAATATTATATAATGATGAAAATATGCTGATCACATAAATAATATTTGGAGCGGCGCGGTGACTACACCGTCTCCATCAACCTTTGTTCCTTAGTTATATCCAACCTTTAGCCTTGATCTGAGGTTTTTTATCTTTTTAACCTCATTCTTAAATTTAACTTTTGTGGAGGTGAGCCAAGCAAGACTTTGTAAAAAAGGACAATGCAGTCCTCCAAATTACTGATTTTTGACAGCATCAGAAAGCCAAAAGGGACGTTGTCAGAAGGGGCGTACGATGGTGAGCTAGTGAGAGAAAAGGGATTACTTTGCCATCAAACTAGGGCAACCGGGAAGTTGCCAAATATAGCTGAGCCTATAGCTCTTCCTAATTTTCTTTCTACGTTTTTGGGGGAAAACTCATTTTTAAGAATTTTCTGGCCACATTGACCTTTCAGTTGCCCTAGAATTGCTGGCATGCTGCAGCAATGCAAAGTATAGGTGAGTTACTCGCCAGCACTGCCTTGCTGCATCATGCCGACAGGGGAGAATGACCCTGGAGCATCATGCTGCCCTAAATGTATCACACCAACGATCATGATGCAATTAGCTGCTTCACTAAGAACTCTCAACTTTATTAAATATTTCTAATTCATGATGTATACTTACAGCACGTAACATTGCCTCCGCTTTAGGGATGTCCCATGATCTCGCTGTAAAAAAAATTGAAACACATTAAATTCTGTTAACCGTCTGTGATGCATCATACAAATAGGTCAATCCTGTTTCGTGAATGTAGCGCTGGAGAGTAACGCAAAAGTCAGGGCTACATTCATGCATCATGATCGAACCAAACGTATACAGTCCTGTCGGGTTGGCATGATGCACCGATGAAGTGCCAGCAAGCAGACTTGCATCATGTAAACTTATGGTAAAAGTTTTAGTTTATATTCAGAAAAAAAAACCTTTTGCCTGTGCCCTACTACGACTAGTATTTGGTTCCAAAATGTATGTACTTCCAAATGTGTGTAATTCCAAAATACTTTCATTTTACTTCCAGAAATATTTAAAGTGGATAGACAAAAAGTATCTATCAAAGTGATAATTAATGGATTGACAGATAATTTATTGTCCTCTCTTTATACCTGCATGCCTTTTTGCCTTGAACATCTAAGTATATATAGTTTCTGTGATGATTTGATTGGTACATTTAACTAAATGTAAGGGCTGTACACGATCATTCTCAACAGTTCTTTGTCATTGCAATAATTTGGTTTCAATTTTATCTCAAAACACAATGGCACTTTGATTTTGGGTGGTTTAGAACTGTTTTGGAGTACCATAATGGCCCATATAAGGGCCCGGTCGCTCATTGATTTCATTCCCACTCTACCCCCGGCGCTTATACCAGACAGGTGCTTATTTGAATACTGTTTTTAGTGCTTAAGAATGATTTCAGACACCCTGTACCCCGTACACCCTGTACTGGTGCTTAATTGAGACCCCAGCGCTTAAACAGCACAGAGAGAAGAACACTGATTGCTTTGACGCATACTGCACAGGTCACAATTTGTCTCCCACATGACATGTATGAAGGCATGTCGAATGAGGTTGACACTCTCATATTTGGTTTGTCAACTCCACTTGACATGCGTAATGAAGACAAGTCACATATTTTTTATCCATTCACCTGAGTGCTAGGTAATACTGTGAGACAATTATGTAAGGGTCAAGAGCAGTCAATAACTATGTACCAATGGTTCAATCAAGGCAGGCCTATACTAGAAGGCAGGGGATATCACAGTCCCACAGGCCTGCAACACTAAGCCACTTTTTCCTAACTACAGAACTTCTACTTGACTGAGGACCTCTATGCAGTCCATAAGACAAGGGCATGGATGTGCATGGCAATGCCATATGTCTCCCTGTACTGTAAATACTGAGATTATAGATTGTGGGTTAGAATACAGTCCTTTTGGTATTTTCACTGACCCACACATAAGGTGTCTAACATCTCCAGTAGAAGAATTCAGGATTGTGGGTGTCTATTTTGATATTCAATAACAAATGCAAATTTAACAATGAAATGGATTTCACTACCATTCATTGATAGTATTGACAAACCTTAGTGATCTACTCTTCATGAAAACAAAATGTCAAACATACATCAAATGTCTCAAGTGTTGGTGGTACTTCTTGGTAGTGATTAATCCTGGTACCAAAATAGTTGTTTTCCCCATCTAGTGGAATACCCTAGAACAATTATGCATGTCAAACCATCACATGTCAAGTGCCTTCGACATGGCCGTGACCCTAGTCAACTCACAGATGACGTGGCATTTTAAGATATGTCAACTCATATGAGGATTACTGTGTGCTACACTTGTCATGGTGACATATGTGCACATGTCCCAGTGACATGTGCTCTCTGTGTCAAATCAAGTTGACATGGGTATACATGTCACTTTGTCAGGAAGACTTTTTTCAGTGAGGCCATTACGGTTTATAAATCTCGCCTATGAGCTGAGGGAATCCTTGTGTACATAAGCCGCATCCTATGCACATCCTATTTACGGTATCTGCTTTATAGAGGGCCCTTAGACAGGGGGGCTCTCTTGACAGGAGGGCCCAATATCAGGGGTCCTTATGTCAGGGGGCCCTCTGATAGGGGGCCTATAGGGGGTGCAATGAACCAAAGATATGCATTAACTTCTATTAGGTAGTTTGCCACACCTTTCATACCCAGTTGTAAGGTATTGCATAAATATCCTAAGAAAGGTCTATGCATAAAAACGGATTACCATATTCCCTCGTTTACAAACCCTGTGTGAAGAGTCCTTAAAGGGATTCACCACCATCGATGCCATCGCCACCTGGTGGCAAAAAAAAAATAAAACGACCTAATTTTACCTAAACTCATGATATATGCTTATTTCCATTTTGCATATGCCCTAATTTATTACTATCAAGCTGTTGAACATTATACTTTTGCATTTTTTTCAAACATAGCACTAAGATTCACTATCAGCCAACTTCATAGATTCTGGAGTTCAGGAAAAAGTGTTTTTTTTCCCCCATTAATCTGCAACTTCTAGATTCTGCCAATAACTGTCCATTTTTTCGCTCATAAAAGGTTCATAATGATTGTATCTTAATCCCTGCAAGGTCTGGTGAACAAATTCTTAATAGTTTCTTGCCTGGAATGAAAAATGTAAAAAAAAATCCAATACTTTTTCATTTCCACTTTTTTGGTTAGGATATCACTGGTCAATTTTTAGATATTTGAAAAAAGGATGAAAAATGGGTTTTCTCCCATAAGCGGCCATAGTTAAAGATTCGCCATCTTCTGATGTCAATAAATCTGAAACTAACACAATGAACTATGGTGTTTATTGCTTCATCTATCTCACAATACATAAAACTTAAATAATCCCAAGTGATTTGGAGAAACTGCTGGTAGCTTAGGATTTACCGAATAGTGGAATATCTTAAGTGCAGCCTGTGGCAGCTAACGGAAGTTGTAAAGTTCAGCCTGTGTGGCACCTTACCCAGCAAATTGTCGTCATTTGTCGTCATGATTGGTCATCAATGGTGACTTCTTTTTGAGTGATAACTCATTCCATCATATTTCACCACTGTGTGTTAGACTCATGTGGCATAGCAATTGCTATTCCAGGTGATCTTGTGCTATAACGACGTCGTGTTCCATCTAGCGACATGTGTGAGCCACTTCACACAGGTTGACGAGGACTCACGACAATTTGCTGGGTATGAATCAAAACAAACTGACACTGACGGACAGCCTATGCTGAATCACGGCCTGATGGCCGATTGACAGACGGCTTGCAGTAGAGTCAGTATCAGTAGCATTGTGGTTTTCTAGTTCTATTAGAGCTTGGAGTATGGTCATTACTTGTCCCTAGCATATACGGGACTAGCATATTGACTAAACTTGCCCTGAGCATATACAAGGGTGTGGACCACTAAAATCGACATGGCGACATTGGCTATTTTAGGCTTAGTGACATGGGACATGGACAATTTCTTAAAATTGACATGGTGACATGAGCAATTTCTTAAAATCAACATGGTGACATGACCATTTCTTAAAATTGACATGGGGACATGGCCATTTTTTTAAATCGACAAATGACATAGGGGACCCCCCATCCACATCCCCATATACGGGACTAGCATATTGCTAGTACTGAGAAATTCAGCAAGGTAGCTCATGTACTGAGAAATTCAGCAAGGTGGCTCATGTAGTCGGGGGCTAGATCAACATTTGGCCTCTTTGTTCTGTTTACTTTTGTGGACTATGTTTGATTGACTATCTGTAGCAATATTCTCAAATTTATACCTATAGATAGCAATTACCAGAAACTTTACCACGAAAAGGCTCATATAGTTTTATTTCTTTAAATACAAGAGCAATCAAACTTTAAAAGTTTTGTAAGAGAGCACATAAAAACCAGCCTAAGTAAAATCAAGCCATTGTCTCCCTATCAGGCTAATCCCCTCCCTTCACACCTACAACAATGGAGAGGTACTTAGGGTGATTAAGATATAGGCAGGGGCCAGCTTATCACCTTTATCAGTGTTATCAATCACCATTCTTCAAAAGTGTGAACAGGGGCTGATAAGAAATTTATCCAGAATGCACTGCTCTGGAGTCGGGGCCTACCAATAATGCAAAGCAAGATGGCGGCCTCCATGTCCTGATATGCTAACGGGACTAGCAAATTGCTAATACTAAGAGGTTCAGCTAGATGGCTCATGTAGTCGGGGGCTAGATCATCATTTTGCCTCTCTGTATAGTCTAGTTTGACTACCAGCCAACTAATTACTATCCATGGGATTTTGTTATAAATTATCTGTGTTGATTGTCCATTTCAACAGCTTTATGTAGATGATCTAGAAATGGATTAAATATTTGAAATAAAAGAGCAATAGATCATTGAACTTTCTGTTTGATACCACAGGTAAGCCAATCAGGGCATTGTCTCTTATCTGGGTTATCACCTTCTTTCACACCTGGAACAATAGAGCTGCACTTAGATAAGGGTAGGGTGCTGGTTATCAGTCTTATCACAGACCATTGTTTTTCGAAACTGATAAGAGGTTTACCCAAGATGCCCTGCTGTGGAGTCGGGGGCCTAACCAAGATGGCGGCCTCCATAACCTAATATGCTAATGCCCATAAACCCCATCACAGCAGGCGGACACTTAGACTGGTGCCCATCGGTTCTCGCTGAGAGTCTTAACCGACAGGTCTCTACCTCACTAGGGACAGAGGGGTTTAGGGGTGGGGTGAAGGGCAAGGTCATAGGCATCTTCAAAGTTATCTCCAATTATTTATGCACCACATGGGGCACAGCAGGTGGTATCTGGACCCAAGGTGTCAATGAGCAGCTCATACCTCCTACTGTGAGGGGGTCAGATTGGGTTACAATATCAATTTATTGCAGGACCTGGTTATATATTCAAAGACATGGTGAGATAACAGTGTGTTAATGGGACGTGTTCACCCAATTAGGCAACCTATTTGGACTGGATGACCAAAGTGCCACAAAAAGTATTGCTCATTTTATTCTTTTTGACTCATTGGATCAGAACCGGAGTCACAAGATTAAGAACTCTTTTCTCTATCACATATCTAAAATGAGCAATTTGAGCTGTAATACAAGCTGTAGAAAATGAACACAGGCAGGATCCACTGTCACATTTAGGTACCTCACATTTAGGTACTGTGACATTTAGGTACCTCAGATCATTAGACTAAACTGGAACAAAATGGCTTCCAAGGAGGCCAGGATCCCATTTCTTAAAGCACTACGATCGCACACACCACTACAACTGCAAAATGGCAATACTATTCCTATAGGAATATTTGTACAATTAAGAGGGTGCAATCGTAGCCTGTTAAGAAATAGCCTCCAGGACCTGTGGTAATCTAGGAGAACACGTCAGCGGAGCGAAGCGCAGCAGTGTCTGTCAATGAACACAAGGGGCCCAGTGTAGCGGACACTGAGACAGCTCTTGGAGTAAAGGATGTGGCCCATGCATGACGTTATGACCTCATTACCTCATTTGCACACATATGGGCAGAGGTGTGGTCACGTAACCAGTCCATTAGTGGTCAGCAGCTTAATTGGGCAGCATATGACTGTTCACAGGGTAAATTATAATCAGAGTTGTGCACCTGTAAGTTTAATTTGTCCTCATTTACCTGTCGTGACACATGTCACATGTCGGGACACATGGTTGTACGAGGTTTACATTTTCAGTATAGTACTATCCATCAGAACATGCACCACACCTACACAGTGCTCTGGGCAGACAGAGAGAAATGATGGTTTGGAAAACTTGACCTACCGTAAAAAAAAACATATATAGCGTTCTTGCAGCCATCTTAGATATGATCTCGGAATCTCTCACGAGATTCAGACAGGTGCCACACTTCCCAACAGTCTGACCTGCCAGATGTGGCTGTGATGTCAGGTACAGAAGTCGCTGATCTCAGTGTGCATGTGGCGCTCCCGGGAACCAGTCCTTAACTCAGGGTGCAGCTTATAGGGGGGGTTCAATTATACAGAAAATGGTAAGGAATGGGAACTATTTCAGGTGCGACTTATAGAATTCTTCTAAAGTCAGGATACGGCTTATATGCAGTTGCGGCTTATATGCGCTGAGTTTTACGGTATTAACTTTTCCATTTAAAAAAGTCCAGTGTTGGATGAAGGCTGTCTCCGTCTCTCACCAAGTCTATTACTAAGTACATAACACATCGTGATGTGCCCCTGCATTAACAGCCTTTACAGAGTTAAGGACAGCATGATGCTTTAAAGTTTTATGATGCGCCAATAGAGTACTTCGAGAAACTCGCTAGCATCATGCCGGCCCTTAGGACCTGTACCAAAATGGGTGGCATGACGCCTAGTTTAGCCCTGGTGAGTAACTCGCCCGGGCTACATTCATGCAGTAGGGTGGCAAAAAGGCCATGACACACAGAAAACCTTTACCAACCTTAAAGTGTTAATTGGATAATCAGAAGGTTTGTCACGGTGGTCCACATTTATGATAAAATTACATGTGAGTGGAGTAGTACAAAGATATTAGTACAGATTAATTCAATCAGTATTAGTGAACAAGTAACCAATGGATAACTCATGACAATGTGTGTTAGTGAAGGATAATGACACGAGGCCATAGGCCGAGTGTTATTAGCCTTTGCTAACACACACAAGAAAAAAACATGCGAAAAAAACATGCACCCAGACCGGGACGCGATCTGCAGACCTCTCACGGCTGAGCGCAAGGCGCTAACCGCTAGACCACCGCATCTCCTCCTTCTGCGCCCGGCAGCGGACAGCTAAAGCTTTGAATGCGTCTCGCTGTTATGTTTGTGTAGAATACACCTCCTTGCCCAGCAGCGGACAGCGACAGCGCACACGGCTTTGTATCATATCCAGACTTGGTTCGAACCGAGCATTTCTCGTCAGTCCCTGTGGTGCACTGCATAGGGGGTTGGACTAGGGATCTTAGGCTGCAGGTTCGAGCCCTGCCCTGGTCAAGTCTATCATGGGTTTTAACATGTAACATATGACATGGGAGGACATGAGAGGCGTGCGGTTATCCAGGATAACCGCACGCCTTACAAAATTGATGCTAAAGTATACAGGGTGTGCAATATCGACAGATATGTGTATGGGAATAGCCACGAAAAAGCACTGTGTAAGCCAGAAATCGTGGTATAACTAAGACTAAACTCTGGTTCATTTGGTGCATCACGTGGCCTTCTTAAGGTGACACGCCCCCCTCAGA
The DNA here is from genome assembly GCA_949317995.1 of Acholoe squamosa. Classification (NCBI taxonomy): domain Eukaryota; kingdom Metazoa; phylum Annelida; class Polychaeta; order Phyllodocida; family Polynoidae; genus Acholoe; species Acholoe squamosa. Next base: position 79,744,694 of record OX439041.1, on the reverse strand, counting down.
CAGACACATGCTGATTTAAACCTTTAAAAGAAAAGACCCCCTTTTTTTCATGGTGATTTCATTTGGTAGGTTTTAGATCAAATAAAAATGATATGGCACATGTAGCCTCACATCTGCTATCATAAGGGCAGGAAGCAGGCATTTCTGATGCATGGTATGACGTCACACTTGGTCCAAATGGACCATTTGGTGCATTGTTTAAGCTTGGAAGCTGTTGCAACCATGTCCATAATCGCAATACTAAGGTGTTGATCATCATTATATCATATAATATTTTTCGGATGGGTTATATACCGCTGTTTATGAAAGTGAATATGCAAGCAATATAAAGAGGCACCTATGGGAAGCATTTATTAGTAGATGAGAAGTACTGTGCAGCCAATATTGTGATGTATTGGACCAATTGTGACGTCATATAAATCATCAGAAATGAAATAGGGTGGTCTTTTCTCTTAAGGGCGGCTGATGCATCAATGCATCATGCCTCATGCCGACCCTACTGGATCAATCCCCTCGTCGGGATTTCCTAGCCCACTTAATCTCCTCTTTCCTATCCCCTCAGATGTGGGTGGTGCACATATGCACATGCACCAACACATTCCTCTGTGAAATTGTGTAATGTAGTTCTCGCCATGAATATGACGTTAGCTGTCAAAATGGCGTTAAACATTTATTACTCACTCACTCAATACCCTCGGTCCTGGAGGGTCGGCATGGTGCTCTAATAAAGTGCTGGTGAGTAGTCTCGCCAGCACTTCATTGGTGCATCATGACGACCAATGGGCATGATGCATTGATGCATCAGCGGCCAGGAGTGGGCTGCACCCGTGCATCATGCCGAACCTCCAGTGTCCTAGAGGATCGGCATGATGCACCAATGAAGTAGCAAGCAGACTCGCCAACACTTCAATACATAGTATTATTTAGGCCAAAAAGAAATTGTATGTTTCCCATAACATGGTCCAAAAAGTTGGGGGAGGTAGGTCGGATTTTTTTTTTTTTTTTTTTTTGACTGGATCATATTTTGGCCCATATATTCCATTGTTATAATTGATAATTGAGTCATGGAGAATCGATTTTTCTATCACACCAGCACAAAACTTAAGAGTAATTGGCCAGAATGTTGGATTCTATACTAGGACACAAGTAAACCTAAAAAATATTAGAAATATGATGTCAATGTGCAAAAATTATGAAAAAATAGGTAAAATTAAAATTAGAATATTGGCCTTGAAGGAAAAACAAGTATAGCATTATAAATATGATATAGCTTAGTACCTATGAGCCACCTGGAGAGGAAGTACTCGTCATGCTCTGGTTTTAGGACATCAGACACCGTCTGTTTGAACTGAAAATAAAAAAAGTCAAGAACCAGGGCAATAAGGGTGGTATAGACCACGATTCTGTATGCCATATTCGTATAGTCCCAACAATAATTGATATTTCCTTAAATTTGATCTGGAGAGCAATTCACAAACACTGATGGTCTTTGTATGGTCCAAAGATGTATCTAAATCTAGTGTTTTAGGGAAAAGATTGAAACGATATTGTGCTCCCAGTGATAATTGTGATGGTTGTTTTCGCCAGAACCAGCTTCAGTAATGGCTGCTTACACTGGACATGCCTTTTAGGTTTCACAATAGCGTGATCATAAATCCCAGTTAGGAATAGGGATACCCACTTGGCAGTAAAATCTTTTTGACGTTAAAAAACGTTGTTTTTTTCGGTACATAAGTTTGCAAAACGTTTTTTTTTTCAACGTCAAAATAACGTTTTTACATGTACTCAAAAATATATGTTATTTGACATTTCGATAAAAAAAAACGTTTTCATTTCAGGTTGAAAAACGTTTTTTTAATATGAAAAAAATGTAAATAAAAAACGATTTTATTTAGTTGAAAATTGGTTGAAAAAGCAAACGTTTTCATTTGTTTTTTCAACATCAAAATAACGTTTTTTTTAAACGTTTTTTACCCGAAGCAAAAACCTTATTACCTATAGTATGCATGAAGGCCTATACTGGATGTATATACTCCACCTGGCTCTGCACCCCATTGTTCCTACTGTAGGTTTATTTCCACATTCTACAATTGGAGGGCCAGCAGGAGATTTTATGAATTAGGTCAGTTCTGGCAGGAGGTTTTGTGAATTGGGTCAGGTCTGGGGGGAGGTTTTGTGAAATAGGCCAAACATAGCAGGAGGTTTTATGAATGAGGTCATTTTTGAATGGGAGATGTAATTCTTGGGAAAATTCTGTCCCATATGGGATTCATACACACACACCAGACAGTGCTGGGATCCAGAGTCCCATGTGCTAACCATTACACCATGATTTCTCAGGTCATACTGTGAATGTTAGAACATCTACTAAATAGTGATATGCTACTACTATGACTGATTAATCAATTATAGATAAAAAGGGTAATGTAGAGGTACACTTTACTAAACCATAGGAGTTGGGTACCGTCTGACGTGGCGGGTGAGTCGAGTCGTCGGACGTTCCTCAGGTTCCGGATAGGTGGCAGCACCGATCCGGGTCTGTGGGGACATCTGACGACGAACACCTGGGTCCGTATATAAAGCCCAGGGCTCAGCCGCTACGTCAGAGGCCCTTCTGGCCTCCACACTATGTAAACCACTGTCTTTTAATATTAGCTGCCTCTTTGATATCATTCGGCAGCCGTGAGTGTGCATTAAGTAATAAACCTAACCGTTGGCATACACTTGGAATACTGTCTTACTCTTTCTTTCCGAATCGTAAGACCCGAACCCCCCAGGTCCGTAAGGCCACAAATCCTTACACTGGTGCCGTGACCAGTTAATTCTGGTGTATAGCCCGGACGTTATAACGTCCGAACGGCTAGTACATGGGTTAGACACCCTTAGGGAAGCTAACCCAGCAGGGCAATCACTTGCCCAAGAGAATGGAAATGGATCGCTAATGCTCCAAGCCCATTCGGACTCACAAGATGCAGAATCAGCATCCTGGAGAGATCCCGGACCCCACTATAATGATAGTGAAGAGAATCTGCCAGACTCTGTACGACGCGAACAGTCCATACAGAGACATAGTAACTTAATAGGCCAGCATTCAATTGTTGACGAATTATGTGATTCGATGTTCGAAGTCGGTGGTAGTACTAACCCAGAACATCCGGCACCAATGCGAAAAAGGGTAACATTCGGAGAACTACCTTATAGGTTACCCAGGCCCGAATTACCAATATTAGATTATAGCGCTATAGATGGCGACTTAACCTATGCGCTACCGGAAGGTGAAGAATTAAAACGACCGGATGTCCTGTTGTTGAATGAAACTTATGTAACTTTGAACGAGAATTTAAATACCTTGGTCAAAGCTAAGGATGAAGTATTGCATGAAAAACTTCAAATGGAAGAGGACCTAACTGGCATGCGAAAGGAATTCGAAGCCAGAAGGAGCGAGTACATGAAAGAACTCGAGAGTGAAGAACTAAAACTTCAATCTATGAGAGATTCATTCAATAAAGAATATGATAATAGGCACATTCGTATCCAAACATACATAGATACGAACGACCAACTAAACCTTGATAAGACAAAATTCGAATCCGAAATTCGCCATTATCAGGAGGAGTTGGATAAATTGAAACTTCAGTGCAGTAAACAAGCTGAAGATAATGAAACCATCCGGGTAGGCATCATAGCTTACAACAAACAACTGGAGGAGGATAGACAGAAACTCACGAATGAGCTTCAGGAATTGCAGGCCACTGCAATAACTCTAGATAAATATGTAGAAGCAGCCCAGTTAACTATAGGTAATATAGACCCAGCTGTGGTATCTACAATGTTGGGAAAGACATCTAAAGATGCAACCCCAATTAGATACAGCCCATTCGTTGATGATGGGGCTGACAAGAATGTGGTATCCGGAATCTATAAGAAACCGGATAATGCTGCAGTAAATGGAACCGCATCTAAACCAGTAGTTCCAATGCTGGATACGATAGGACCAGCACCACCCATACCAGATTTGAGTCACAAAATCAAAGCGACTCACGATGGTGCTACAGGGAATAATAATAATTCACCCGTGGCACAACCAAGAGCACCCGGACCAATGAGACATATGTTGACACCACCTTCATATTTCCCCCAACCCGGCCACAGTACACCAGCAGTACCAAGATTACCGAATCCACCCCCAGGTTCTGGTAATGGTCCTACTGATGGACGTTTTCCGAGACCAAATCCGCCACAAAACAATATCAACGGCGGTACGTACCAACCGAGAACATCTTCCTATGGATATAGAAATAATTATAATCCATCGGGAAGTGGCAATTATCAGAATGGTAATAGCTATAACCAGGGATGGAATCAAAATGATTCTTACCCTAGATATGCTTCTTCTGGAAACACCGGTCACAATAGTGGATACCCTGGTGGTTCATCTGGAGGCTATAATAATAATGGTCCACCAGGAGGAAACCCTCCAGGCGGCCCAGGAGGATCCGGATTCGGAGGATCAGGATCAGGAGGAGATGGCAGGAAACCTAACAGGAGAACTTCTATGCCTGCAGGGATGCAAACCATCTTTGATAGAAGCCAATGTATACAAAACCTTGGCATTGACTGCTACCGAAAGGGAGCAGACGGCATGGAAGTCATGAACTGGAGCATGCGAGAAGCAGATAGACTACGCGGATGTAATAATCCGGCACGTAGGCAGGCACGGATACCCCCTCCATATGATTCTAATGATCCATGGAAGGACAGGTATCAAGCTTTTGTTGACGAAGTCAATTGTAGTGGCTGGACAAAAGAAGAAGCTCTGCCATATTTGATTTGTTGGTTAAATAAAGGCGGAAAAGTAGCTCTCAACCAATGGAGAGCAGCTTACGGAATATATGGTACCTATGATCAATTGGTCGAATGTGCCGCATACCTTTTCGGATCAATCGTTAGAGAAGATCCGTGGGTAAGCTTTAAGAAGAGGACACAAAAACCTAAAGAATCACACAAAGTCTTTGGTTTGGAGCTACAGGACTTGCTTTCGAAAGCACGTCCAAATTGGGCTCATGATGATGATTGTTATCTACAAGAATTGTTTATACAATTCTACAGTGGATTGCGTGATCCGGATCACAAGCAAGTGGTCTGGGACTCTTGGAAAGATGACACTTCCTTCAGTGATCTGTTCATAGCAATCGATGGACATGACATGAAGAAACGTCTAGTAGGTCTCGGACCTAATCCAATAAGAGCAGCTCCATTCCAATACGGAGGTACACCTGCTCCGGTATACGATACTTCCCAATTAGCTCCGGTTGAATCGAATGAAGTGGATGAGAATGATGAATATGTCTCCGATGAAAACGGAGATTATATTGGTTCAGTGCATGTAGCTGGAAAATATTACCGACAAAAGCGGTATAGGAAAGTACATTCGAGAGGGAGAGGAGGATCAGTTGCTGGTAAAACAGCTTCCGGATCAACTCAACCTGGCAGTGTAGCCTCTACGGCGAACCCAACTGTAGCAGCCACTGTTGCTCCGACTAACATGATGGAAACATTATTAGCCGGATTAACAGAAGCTCTAAAGAGACCGAGAGTTGACAAATCCCAGAGGAGATGTTTCAGATGCCAGAAACTGGGGCATTATGCTCCAGAATGTATGGCTGAAAAACCTGTCCCTCGTAGACAGGAGAGTGTCTCTGGAGTAAGTACAGAGGAAAACTAAGGAGGGGTCTCCCGAGGGGCAAAGAAGGGGATCCCAGTGACAAATCTTGCCATGATATCACCATCCGTGATGATAGTTCACATGAAGTAACAAGATCGCCTAACACCGAGGTGGTTGTAGACACCCGGAAGGTTAGGGAAGCTGATATAACAGGTGCTATGGGAGCACAGGGGAAACCCAATATCAGTAACGAGGCAGGCGGCTATTCGTTAGCCAAGGTCTGTGGTGCCCACCTGCCCCCGGGTCATCCTTGTCTGGAATTCTTAAAAGGATGTGGATTGACTCCTGGTGTGAAAAATGACGTTCCGATTGTCACGGACATGCCCTCTGTTCTAAACGGAAGGCGGTGGTATGTTTGCCTTACTGTTAACGGAAGGTCTGCCGAATTCCTTGTGGATACGGGAGCTAGCCACTCTTGTATCTCCAAGGGGTTCTACGACCTTATACCGGATGAACATGATACTCTCAAATCGGGAGGAAGTGCTCAGACGGCGGACGGCAGTACCTTGCAAACGTATGGTAGAACTTGTGTGAGACTACAGTTAGATGGTATACATGACTATGTCATGAGCGCCACCGTTGCGGATATAGCAGATGAGGGGATACTCGGGTTGGATTTCGCATCCCTGTATGGTGCTGTATTGGAACCCCAAACAGGAGTGTTGAGTGTGAGATACCCGTACCCCGTAAAGGTTAGATGTGCACTGAGACAAGTGAGCAGTATGGCTAGTGTGGCACACACTGTGCGAATCCCTCCGGGAGTAGCCTGTGATGTGCTTGTAAGAAGTGATCCTGCAATGCGTAACAAACCTGCAGTGATAGAACCGGATGTAGTTACTTTGTCAGGTATTGGATTAAATTCTGTAGACACGATAGTAGCGAATGCATCCTGGTCGGTAGTACCTGTCTCCAATACTGGAAACACTACTATCTACTTGAAAAAGGGACAAGTTTTTGGAAACGTGACCCTTTCGGAAACTGTAACGGATAGTAAGCTAAGCTTACAGAAGGTAACAGGAGATGATGAAATTTCGGAAGACTTACTTAAGTTGTATGAAGAAACTTCATTAGAAGATCCGGAACACCGGAAAGAGTTCTATGATATGCTCTGTCAGTATCATACTGCCTTTGCCAAACCTGGTGAAAAACTAGGTACGACAAATAAGGTATTACATAAAATAGATACTGGGGATGCCGAACCCTTTAAGATACCGTATAGACGGTTACCCTTAGCAAAAAAGAGAGTAGCTGAGGATGAAATAAATAAGATGCTGGAACAGGATGTAATAGTCCCTTCCAATAGTCCATGGAGTAGTCCTGTGTGTATGGTAACAAAAAAAGACGGTACTATCCGTTTCTGCATAGACTACAGGAAGTTGAATGGAATAACGAAAAAGAATTCGTATCCATTACCGAGAATAGATGAAACCATTGACTCCTTAGGAGGAAACAGTTGGTTTTGTACCCTAGACTTGCAATCAGGCTATTGGCAAGTGGGAATGAACCCTTCAGATATGGAGAAAACTGCATTTTCAAGTCATATTGGATTATTCCAATATAATGTAATGCCGTTTGGATTGTGCAATGCACCTGCAACATTTGAAGCAATGATGGAAACAATTCTAAGTGATTTATTGTGGAAAAGATGTCTTGTATACCTAGACGATGTCATTGTCTTCGGAAAAACATTCGAAGAATGTTCTAATAACCTAAAAATGGTACTAGAACGTATTATTTCAAATGGTCTCAAATTGAAACCTAAGAAATGCCACATGTTTAGAAAGTCCATAAATTATTTGGGCCGCATCATCAGTGATGAAGGAATAAAGGCTGATCCGGAAAAAATCGAATCAGTTACGAATTGGAATAGACCTAAAACACCCAAAGAAGTGAGGTCCTTTTTAGGATTCTGTTCCTATTACAGGGAATTTATTCCGAATTATTCTAGAGTCAGTTACCCATTACAAGCAATAGCTAACTGGACTCCAGGAAGTACCAAGGAAAAATTTCCTTGGACGCGTGAACAGGAAACCGCTTTCCAAAAGCTAAAAGACCTGTTCACGAGTACTCCCGTATTGCAATATCCGAATGAGACGGATCATTTCATACTGGATACTGATGCTAGTAATGATAGCATTGGTGCAGCTCTCTCGCAAGTCCAAAATGGGAGAGAAGTGCCAATTGCCTTTGCCAGCAATACACTGAGCAAGACCCAGCGCAATTACTGCACAACCAAAAGAGAGTTGTTAGCAGTAGTCGTATATACCAAGAAGTTCAAACATTTTCTATGGGGAACAAACTTTACTTTGCGTACGGATCATTCCTCTTTAAGGTGGCTACTGAACTTCCGAGATGCTGAAGGCATGTTAGGCCGATGGCTAGCCCATTTATCCGAATATGGGCTTGAACATCAACAGATTCAGCATAGACCCGGAGTTAAGCATTTAAATGCTGATGCTTTGTCTCGAATACCAATCCGGAAATGTGATAATCCGGATTGTACTGATTGTGGAGCTCATAAGGCAGTGTTAGCAGGGATTCGAAGACCATTCGTACCCCTAGTTGCCAGTATACTGGATTGGTCTATGGATCACATACGACATTTCCAGGAAGCTGACTCGATAACTGCACAGCTACTGCAATTAGTACCAAAGGGTATACGTCCAGTTAGACCAGAGGTCTCTCTGGAAAATCGAGAAATGAGAAGGTTTCTTGCTCAATGGACCGAGCTTGAAGTCCGGAAAGGCGTGTTATACCGTTGGAAGCCATGTAATAATGGTGGTAGAATCATGCAAGTGGTGATACCACATGCCATGAGACATGACATTATGTACTTCTGTCATGGACATCGGAGCAGTGGTCATTTCGGAAGGAAACGCTCGCTAGCACGACTTTCCAAGAAATACTATTGGCCTGGCATGACACGGGACTTGCAAAGATGGGTAACCACCTGTCCGGATTGTTGTAAAAACAAACCCGGACCCGGGATGGGCAAACTTCCCCTATCCCAAGAACTTTTCGGAGTTAGATTCGCAAGAATCGGGGTAGATATTATTAGTGGATTTAATACAACCGCTAATGATAATACCTGTATGATGGTAGTGTGTGATTATTATACGAAATACACTAAAGTATTTCCACTACCGGACCACAAAGCAATTACTTGTGCCGAAGCTTTTGTAAAAGGTTGGGTACTAAGCTTCGGTGTACCATTAATGTTACACAGTGACCAAGGCAGAGAATTCGAATCAAATCTCTGGCAGGGTATGTGCGAGTACTTGGCTATTTGCAAGACTAGAACCAATCCGTATAGACCACAAAGCGACGGATTGGTGGAAAGGTTCAATAGAACCCTCATCCAAGTCCTAAAGTCACTCGTTAATGAACATATGGATGACTGGGATGAGCAATGTCATTTTGTGACACATGCTTATAATAGTACAGTACATTCAAGTACAAATTGTTCTCCGAACCTTTTAGTATTCGGAGAAGATTTGATAATGCCTGCTGACCTAGTTTTTGGAGTCGTAGGAATGGACCCTGAACTACCTTGCCATGTAGTTTTTGTGGAATGTTTAAGAGACAGATTTAGAAAAGCATATGAGTCTGTCCGAATTGATTTGGAGAAAAGTGCCAAATGGCAGAAAGTAGGATACGATACCGATCTAAAACATCGGAAATTCCAATCCGGAGACAGAGTCCTTAGATTACATGAACCACTTAGACACATAAAATTAGCGTCTAATTGGGACGGTCCCTTTACTATAACACAAATTATCAGTGATTGTACCGTAATTATTAAATCTGACCTTGGTCGACTCTATAAGTCAAATGTGGCTAGATTAAGGAGATGGTCTGGGAGGGAGACCTCCACAGAAATGTATGGTGAAGGTTCCGAAAGGATCCTGAATCAGAATCGCATAATAGACCAGGTAAAGAACACTACAGTGAAGCGTGGTCAGGGTAGACCCAAAAAGTGTTCCGAATCAGTGACACCCACGCCAACACCGATTAAGCGTGGGGGAGTTAAAAAAGTCTCGGCAGGTGAAGACAAAAAGAAGAGGAAAGGTGTTTCTAAGGCTAAGAAACACCTAGAGAAAGCTCTTCAGACTGTCAGGTCCGATAAAGAACTATCCGAGAAGGGGAGATACGTTCGCCGCAGCCCCCGAATTGCCCAGAGGACTGCAGTGACCTAACCTGTATACACAACGAGTGTAATGTTTACATTTAGAGGAACGGATGACAACTGACCCTAAAGGCTTATTTGTCGCCCCCGCATGATGTACCAATGGGTAGTGGACGGATAATCCGGTGGATTTGCTTAAGCTTTCCATAATCTCCACTTAAATCCCCAGTCGAGTCATCGGGGTGAGCGATAATTACCTAAAAACAATCAGTTTGTTGATGTACCGCCTGTAGCACGTGCGTTTCCGCATGACGTCACCGTGTCCAGTCTCGGCTGACCTCTCGTGACCTCGCGGACCGCGGGGAAATGACGTCACGAAAGCTGGCCTGTCGCCATATTTGTTTTCGGTAATGTCCAAGACGGTCGAGCTCGCTCCCTTCTTGGATTTTACCGGCTAAGCAAACCCCCCGCTGCTCCTCCAGAGTCTGTCTCCTGGTAGACAGACTCCGTTTGTGCCGGCCCCGGCGCCGTAAAAGCCGGAAAAAGGAGTAGTTTACTCCCGTGGTCGATTCCCCAGTCATGGCTGAGGAATCCGTAGCTGCAGCCAAGCTATCCGGTGACCCGGATAAGCTGACTCCGTCCGCAGAAGCTTTTCCGGAAGCTTTGTCGCCTGTTACACAGGAAGAGAGCGAGATGATGGACGTGGAGGAACCCACGGATCGCTCGTTCGAGGAGAAGCTGGCTTCATTCTCACTCAATGAGCCAGAGAAACTGCTATCTCCACTCCCAGCAGAGGGATCCGGAGCGACTGCGAGTGCTGAACCCGCAGCGACAGAGTCCGAAACTACCCAAGTTGACGGACAGAAGGATGAGTGGAAGCCAGCAGTGGCGGAGCCTTTTCCAGCTAGTTATGATGGTCGCTACCTGTATGTCCACCCGGAACTGCAGGCACAAGTGACCTACGCGGACGGGACACCAGTCAGGATGGACCCGAAAGTCAGGATAGCTATCGAGGGCGTCATGGCTCCCGAACAGCTGACCAGGATGCCTCCCGAGTGGCTTCGAGACTGGCCGTGGTTCCAACGGGGACTTATGGTGGACGCCGGTTTCCGTGAAACCGTGTACGCAGCTAACCGAGCCTTCGAGCTCGGAGCGTATCCGAAGCCTGACAAGTCCCTGTGGAACGTCAAGGCTACGAACATTAACTGGGTAGGCTGTGTCTGGGATACCGATGGCCAGACCTACCCACGTCCTAGTGCTATCCGGACGCCGTGCCGGACCACTAAGGAATTCCGGGAGGCCGCTGCTAACTTCGAGCAGTGGGACGACGGTTACTACATAACCGAACAGGAATTGGTGGATGTCCAGAACAATTCACTAATCGGATTGGACCGAGCTGCAGCCCTTCGGACGGTTATTGTCCGCCGCATGACTGCCGAACAGGAGGCACAGGAAGAGGCTAAGAGGGCCGCGGAAGCACCCGCACCTCCTATCCCCGACCTGAAGCTTGCCACCAGAAGCTCCGCCAGTGCTACATCAGCTACCGGCAGCACTACTACTCCAGTAGAAGCCACGACCTCCAGCACATCCGGAACCCAGGAACCGGAGGAAGACTGGAAGGTCAGTAAGAACCGACGATCCGCTGCTCGGAAGCTCAAGAATCTCCCGGATTCTGCGAGAGCCGAGCCGAAACCCAGCACCTCAACCACTGGTAGTACTGCCATGGAGGTTGAGTCGTCTGACGAGGAGTCGGTGCACGAATCCTCGGTTGAGTATGATGAGAAGGCCACTCCATCAACTCAAACCGAGGCCGAACGTTGGGCTAACGCCAAATCCGGATTCAAAACCCGGATCCCGACGTGTTTCTCCGACTGTGCGTACGGAGTTAAGAAGGACGGCTCTACCCTCTATGCCTGTCCAGACTCAATCAATAAGAACGATGAGTCGGATGATGAAGATTGGATGCGCCTTTCGGACGAGGACCCCAATCCGAGCAAAGCCTATCGAAAGATGTGGCTTATGCTAAACCACACCGAAGGGTATTACACTTATACCCAGAGGAGGAAGCTGCGTTGGGCTTTAGAGAAGTGGTACGGTGACGATCAAAAGTCCTGTCCCTTCTCTATCTGCCAGGATGCGAGTGATGTCTCGATCCGGACCTGGAGTACTCCAGCCCGGTTCCAAAGGCATCTGGTAGAGGCCCACTTCCACCATCACCCGGTTTACATTTGTGATCCGAGTTATGGTAAGAAGGGCAAGAAGTGTACTACGAAGGTGCAATACAACCGACGTAGTGATCTGGCTAGACACCAGAAGAAATGCCACGCAGAAGGTTTGGACGGGGCCCGGAAGCGCATCATGGAGCTTCATCAGGAACTCATGAAGGAGTTCGATAGCCTGAGCGAGGATGCTTGGTCTAAGATCCGACCAGGGGACCAAGTCCTCTGCGAAGTTCCGAAGACCAAGGATTCGAAACTCCGAGCAAAGATAGTCCTGACTCCTGGAAAGGGTAAACTGGACATGCACGAGTCTCTCTGGCAGAAATGCGAGGAATCCGGAAAGGATGCAAAGAGAGCTCGTGAAAGGAGCAGGAGAGACCAGAACCGTGGCGGCAACGGTAATGGTCAGAGCACGACAAAACCAAAGGTCAGAGCAGAGGACCGTTCCAGGTCCCCTCTGACAAGGCACCCCGCAGAACAGGCTCAGGGCACTCCGGTGTTCAAGAAGCCTGAACCTGCCGGATACGCTGGAGCCGTATCTAAACCTGGGAAAGTGAGTTCTCGAAACTTTCCGTCCTTAAACCAGGGACCTGGACCTGAGAGCCAGACCTTGGTAGTAGGAAAGGATGGTCGCCTTATGCCAAAGAAGACCACCGCATCTGCTGCCGCCGGATCTGCATCCGCTCCAGCCGCCCCACCAGTTACCTTTACCCAGGAGCAGTTAAACATGTACCTGCAAATGGGACTGAAACAGAATGTACCACCTGCCTTCTGTGTACCAACGACAGGTGTGTCCGGGAGTCCTAAACCCGGAAGTGGTCCACAGGCCGCCTCGACTCCTCCCAAGGCTGTCGCGGCACCTGAGAAACCGAAGGACGCCATTAACATTAAAACTGGTAATGCGGAAGTTTGGTTTGAGAAGTCTCGCCAAGGGGAGGCAGATGTCCAGAAGGCCATCTACACCCATTGGGAGAAGACCGTTCGGGAGAAAGCGATCGAGTTTCATCAGGGTCTCCTAAACGAAACTCTGTTGTGTATGAAACAGGTGGGCGACGCTGAAAAGCAACGTCTCGAGACTCTCATCCGGGACGATGTAAAGGCCCAGGAGGAGGCTGCCTCAGCTGCTCAAGAAAAAGCAGCTATGGATGTACACGTGTTGGAAAAGCGTGTAAAGGAGGAGATCACTCGGAACACCAACCTGAACACTAAGTTCATGAGGGTGTTCGGAGTCGACTTGGACGAGTGGGACGGCACTCCCGAGTCGGCTTTAGCTCTTCTGAAGAAGAAGCATGCTAAGAAATCCGTTTAAAGCATGCTAGGGTTATTTCTTCCATAATTTTTTTTCCAACACCAAATGACCAGATATAGTCTTTGCGGAACCCTAAAGGTCTGCGAATGCTTTTACTAGTGCATGAACACCTATGCTATGTGTTCTGGGTTCCTTTGACCAGTCTAGTATTCAGGTTGTATAACATTTATTACACCCTGAATAGCCTATTCGGATTTATAATTTCATCCATGAACAATCCGATAGTAGACTTGCTGCTGTGAGACGTATCCGGATGCCAGTTCCAGACTCCTGCTGTTACCAGTGCTAACCAATTACTAGGATGGACTTTACGATTTACCTCTACAACTCATCTGTACTCCCGAATGGACTTATATCTCTACTACTATTACTTCCGGATCAACCTATATCGGACTATTATTTTACTTATGTCAACTAAAACTTAAAAAGGATTACGTGCTCTACACAGTTGACACATCCGGACTAATATTCTACAAATCTACACCATTCGGATATACTATAAACTTTAGCACTACTAGAGGATTGTGGGTAGCTGCCCCAAATCAACTACCGTGTTCACTCAATATAAGGAAACTATAAACTTTAGCACGTCCATCCCGTGGTTAGCTGACCACACCTACCTACTAGTACCCGGAGGATACAGCAGAAGACTCCAGCAGCATTTATAATTCCTGTATATTGTATATAATGTCATATTTCTATTTTTCTATAATATTATATGTATGTACATATCCACTAGATACATATTATAATACGGGTACATAGACATTTCCTGATACGGATCTCTAATCACTATTAGTATTTATATTATAAGATCCCTTAAACTTCACCAGATAACACATATTATTGTCCTGCGAGACAAAATATATAATAAGTATAATGATCTGGTGCTATAAAGGTTATTAGGTACACGGTGATAATATATTATTATATTCATTACCACACCGTGATGTTTTTTTTTCAAGTGTATGTTATAAATAATCATATTCGTACTACTCACGGAATCCTTAACGGATTCGTATAATATTAATATACGACATGTCATTAGATAGTGATGTTACTATAACAGTCTTCTTTAAGACTACATATTCAAATGTGTTGTCAATGACTACAAACACACATACGGATGTTATTTGGTGATATGTTTTATTATCGACAGTTCCGTTACATATAGCTGTCATCATCACATGTATACGATTCATATTACTTGTCTTATTAATTATACCTGAAATATAATACAATATTATGTGGTATAATAATTAAATAGACAGTTCCGTTTCACATAACTGTCTCTTCTTCAAGTAATTCGTATAATATTTCAACATCCTAATCGTTATATGTAACTAAATTTCACTATCGAATATATATATATGACATCTGGTTCACAATTTATTTAGTGTTAATACCTATGGTTGTACCTCTATTACTAAAGGTTTAGACATGTAGAAATGTTATCCTAGTAATATTATACGTATAACACCCTCCTAAATGTCTGGGGGAGTGGTGTAGAGGTACACTTTACTAAACCATAGGAGTTGGGTACCGTCTGACGTGGCGGGTGAGTCGAGTCGTCGGACGTTCCTCAGGTTCCGGATAGGTGGCAGCACCGATCCGGGTCTGTGGGGACATCTGACGACGAACACCTGGGTCCGTATATAAAGCCCAGGGCTCAGCCGCTACGTCAGAGGCCCTTCTGGCCTCCACACTATGTAAACCACTGTCTTTTAATATTAGCTGCCTCTTTGATATCATTCGGCAGCCGTGAGTGTGCATTAAGTAATAAACCTAACCGTTGGCATACACTTGGAATACTGTCTTACTCTTTCTTTCCGAATCGTAAGACCCGAACCCCCCAGGTCCGTAAGGCCACAAATCCTTACAGTAATTTCACTTTGAAAGTTTGAATGGTAAATGGAGTGTAGTGGTTAAGGCCTAGGACTAGAAATCTAGACCGCACAGGTTTAAAACCCTGGTGTGATTTTGTTTTATTCTTGGTTGACCACTGAATCCTAAAAAATAATATATTATAATGAACATCCTCTGATTGCCAAAATGATAAAGGGGGCTTCAGGGGGGCCTTTTACAAAGACTCCTTTTACCTTGTACGTGTAAGTTAAAACACTTTCCCCATGCGGTCTTAAACCCGCATTCTGTGATTCAAAGTCAGACATGCTAACCATTATTCTACTGAGACTTCTGGTGATTGTAGACTGGAACAACATATATTTTATCATAGCTTTGTATCACAGCCAGTGTATAAGATTTGAATCCTCTTCTAGGCCTCTACAGTTAAGTTAAACTATGCTTATATTCAGGGTTTTATTGTTCTGTGGATGGAGTATAAGTAAGAAAACCTCCTTGGAGCTGGAGGATTTGCCACAAAACCTCTGAGGCGAGGCCTCAGAGGTTTTGTGGCAAATCCTCCAGCTCCGCGGAGGTTTTCCATTACATATTGTACTGTAGTTACGGATGGTGCGACTGCCTACTTGCAGGGGTAGTTAGTGGCGACTAACAGTTGGGGCGGAGAGTGTAAGGAATTACTTTGGTAAGGCTTGATAGGGAGGGGGGGGGGTCCCAGGGGGGAGACTTCCAAGGGGGGAGATTTCAAGGCTGGGGGGATTTCAGGGGGTGACTTTCGAGGGGGAGAAATCCAGGGGAGGGCCAGGTATTCCTAGAATCGAATGTATAGGGTAGATTAACCTAAAGATTTTCACATACTTTGAGATGTCCACCCCAAAAACTGTCCATAAAGATGAGGTTACTCTTAAATCAACATTCCAACATTGGTTTAGGTCAACCTAACCTACATACATATTTTTGGCTGAGTCCCAGGAGACTCTAAGGGGCTATATCAAACGGTGCGTTCGGAGTATGGCCGAGGGATCAATGCTGGTTTGTAAGGCCACCCCCTATTGGTCCTGCCCATGTGGGTCAATGTTGATCCCTGAGTCAACTTACTACCCTCCCAAGCATAGTTAGGGACTGGTACCTAGCCAGACCTGGCTGGGGAGGAAGGGGGTGGAGGGAACAAGCTAAGGTGGTGTAGTTAGCGTTCGAGGTCACCCCATCCCAGCATGCACTGCATATTGATCGAAAACCGCTGCCCGAACGCCTCGAGGGAGGTTGGATATATGTGTGTGTGTACACGCACACTTATATACGTTCCTTGGCTATATTTAACCACATAATAACCACTGGAGACCAATGGAGGTGGTCCCTACATTTACTGGTCATTATGTTACATGCAAAAAGAATTTCGCCTACCTTGTTCAGGATATCCCTCTGCTCTTGGTTTAGGTCCCCTGGTTTCATTCTGCCCTTACTATTATAGATCTGACACCTAGAGTGTACCCGTGTAAGAGCCTTCTTCTTTATGTATACTGGGAAAAGTTGTATACTAATACAGTGGTGTGTATAGACCAGGATCGTGTTTCAATAGTTTCCACGACAGGACATCCTCAAATCGTAGTGGGGGGTATAAGAAATGGCTCCCTAGCAGTGACTACATAGTGTCTCAAAATAGCAACCACTATTTATTCTGCTATTTATTCAACTACTGACTCAATATACACCACTATGAAGTCATAGCACCCAGTCATAGGAGCCACTATTAGCTACATAGTGACCAGTCATACCTCCCTCATGGTCTAGTTTGCACTCCTTTGTTCAAATGAGCATAGGGCTGCACTAACTATATTTAGGAGATCCCACCTGTTTACAGTGTCACACATATGGTCAATTCTCATGGAAATGGATCATAGTTTTAAACAAGATCAATTTTTGTGATTCTGCATACTGCATATATTTATAAACCTACTTGGTACCATGCTATATATAGTAGCATGTTTGACAGAAAATGCATATTTCATATATTTATGGACAATTACAGTTTTAATGAAGCATGCCTATGCAGATATTAAGATTGCTGAAAAAAATGTTGATAATCGAGTGAGTTTAAGCCATTTCTCTATGATTTACTATACTGTACTATATAAAGCCCCAGGTGTAGAGTAAGGCCATGCCTACTCAGAGATGACATATAATATCATTGAGATATGTTCAATATCAGACCCATATTCAACCTCAGAATGCACCCCATGTCTGTCAACTGCACTGAAATGCAGGGCACACATCACAGAGGTTGTCAGCTACATCTACATGTTCACATGATAATGAATCGATTACAAATGCACTCTGAAGAATACATCACATCAAATCTGGAAGAGGAATACTGTAGGTTCTCAACCAGATATAACACACGTTGGTCATTGTAAACTAATAGCATATGAATAACCATAACAGAATGCCTTCTTTAACACTGTGACAGATAGGCAGCCGGGAAAGTGTGTGACCACCGAACTCGCTATATATATTAAGGCACAACAACCTCTATGAGTGGCCTGGGGTCAAGACATCTTGCATTAAAAGTCTATATATAGAGAGTACTTATATAGTTACAAAGAAAAGAGTGCAGATTGGGTACATTTGAGCAAAGGAGTTCAGAGGGCAGCAGCTAAGACTACCCCTAATTATTCACATAGAGGGCTGTCATACCATGGTCCCTTCTTGAGTCACTGCTCTGGTGGCTATTTAGCTAGCAGGTAGTATGAACACCCAGTAATGTAGCCAGCTATTTGGCCACCATAGTCAAAATCCTAAGATCAGCTGGTAAGATTTGACCCATCTCAAAGCGTAGTTGGCTGAACCTGTCATAGAAACTATTGAAACACGATCCAGAGGCATTGGAGGGTGTTATACGTCCTATATGGAGGGTAGATCGCCCTTAACCCCACCATCTACTTATTTGGTACTGAATCCCAATCAATATACAGAGTTGTTCTATTCAAATACAAAAAAAAAATGCTCTCTCTCCTCAGACTTATCTTCCATTTATGAAATGGTATAACTACAGCAGAATCTGTCAGAAGAAGTGCTAAAATACCCTTTTTGCTTAGAAAGAATGGAAATGCAGCAGGGTACATTTGGATGTATGTCACTCCACAATCTTCTGTCCAAAGCTCAAAAAGATTGGAATAGAAAATAAAACTCAGCATTTTATGGTAAGATTGATCCCCTGTGTGTTCCCTAATACTACACTGTGTGTACCTTTACTATAGTACAGGTAGGCCCCGCTCACTGCATAGACTGCTCAGGGTGCACACACAGGGCCCTCCCCACATTCTCAAAAGTGAGTTTCTCAGTCCCAAAACCCTTTTTTTTTCTGGTTGAAAACGTTTTTTTTAAAGGAACTATTCATCATAGAGATACAATTCTTTCAGCTTTGTATTATTCAGGATTCCCTTCATCTATCAAAGTTTTTCTTCGTTTTCTAAAAAGAGACCGAATGCCCTACATGCTACACCACTATGACAAAAATGATCGCAACCTTCCCCCCAACTTAGAACTGATTTTGCAAAATGACCCCCCCCCCCCTCCCCAAACTCGGATATATGCACATGGAATGACATGTTGTGTTAGGTATTTGAATTGATTACATTTAGATTTAACCGCCCTAGCATAAAGGGTTACTTGCCCCCCACCCTCCCCACCAAGGTCTGTTGGGAATTCAAATTCTTTTATAGGTCCATCGCTCGTTATCAAGATGTACATGATGTACATGATGTACACTTTCAGCCATACTTTAAGGCCTTGTGTAGTAATACAAATTACTATTACCGTAACATCCCATGTGTAAGGTGCACCTCGCGTATAAGATGCACCTAGAGTTTCCGAATATGGTAGAAAAAAAACACAAAAGATTCATAACCTTTTTTCTACTGAATGGATTTTGAAATTTCAAAAAGCCATGTGCAGCTAAGACACCCCAGAACCTGCTGAACACACATATTGAACAAGTAACCAATGGATAACTCATGACGAGTGTGTGTTAGTGAAGGATAATGACACGAGGCCGTAGACCGAGTGTTATTAGCCTTTGCTAACACACACGAGTCATGAGTTATCCATTGACTACTTATTTCATACCACGAAACCAATAACTAATCAATAGAATACCAATAAATTCAAGTTGAAAACAAAAATTATTCCCCCTCCCCGGGACTCGATGCCAGCCATAGTGTGTATACACAGGTACATACACCTCCTTGCCCGGCAGCGGACAGCGACAGCACCCGTCTCAGCTAGCCTTGGCAGCGGCACACGGCGAAAAATAGTGTACATACACCTCCTCCCCCGGCAGCACACGGCGAAAAAGAGATGCGTCTCGCTGTTATGTTTGTGTATAATACACCTCGTCACCTGGCAGCGGACAGCAACAGCGCACACAGCGAAAAAAGATGCTTCTTGCGGTTATGTTTGTGTAGAATACACCTCGTCGCCCCGCAGCAGACAGCGACAGCGCACACGGCGAAAAAAAGATGCGCCCGAACCGGGGCTCGATCCGCGTACCCCGCGCGGCTGAGCGCTAACCGCTAGACCACCGCATCTCCTCCTTCAGCGGCCGTGTCGGCTTGGCTATGTATGGAAAAAAAATATACGCCCGGGCCGGGACTCGTTCCGCCTACCTCTACTATCTAACCAAGCAAACACATATCGTCTCTCGTCAGTCCCTGTGGCGCAGTGCATAGGGAGTTGGATTTGGGATGTGAGACTGCAGGTTCGATCCCTACCCTGGCCTGGAAAATTTCATGGGTTTTAACATGTAACATATGACATGTAAGGACATGAGAGGCGTGCGGTTATCCATGGATAACTGCACGGGGTGCGGGTTATCCATGGATAACCGCACGCCCTAGAAAATTGATGTTAAAGCATACAGGGTGTGCAATATCGACAGATATGTGGATGGGAATACACACCAAAAAGCACTGTGTAACCCAGAAATCGTGGTATAAGTCATATTATGATTAAGAGGGAGCGTAACATATCAAAAGAAAGGTCTTTGTGTCCCCCTTGCGGATCCAGGGAGAACTAAATCCTCGCGTATAAGACACACCTTGTACACAAGAGATTATGTTACTATGGTATGATCAAACCATGATAACATGCCTCTCTTATAGAATTCATATTTGTCAGCAGATAGCAGGGGCTGATCCAGAAGGGGTGGTCTAGCAGGGCACAACTAAGAAAATTTGGTCATGGGGGGGTACGGGTTTTCGGGCAACATTTCCTATGAGTCATAGCCTGGACCAATTTCATGGGGTCTAAGGGGTGGGGCAGGTGCCCCCCTTGGACCCACCCCTGGATCCGCCCCTGGATAGAGCTCTTTCCAAAAAGTGTTCTGCCAATTTTGTCCCTCTATGGTTTCAGTACTACGGTCCTGTCAACAACAAAAAATCGGCCCTGTTTTGCTAGGGTCAGTCCGGTAACTGGAAACAAACCTCTTTTTTTTTGGCCTGGGCTAAGAGCCAAGTAGGCAACTTGTTCAGGTCAGCCTACCAGCCTAGCGGGGCACAACTAAGAAAATTTGGTCATGAGGGGGGGGTACAAGCGGGTTTTCGGGCCACATTTCCTAAGAGTCATAGCCTGGACCAATTTTATGGGGTCTAAGGGGAGGGGCACGTGCCCCCCTAGGCCCCCTCCTGGATCCGCCCCTGGATAGAGCTCTTTCCGAAAAGTGCTCTGCCATTTTTGTACCTCTATGGTTTCAGTACTACGGTCCTGTCAACAACAAAAAATCGGCCCTGTTTTGCTAGGGTCAGTCCGGTAACTGGAAACAAAGCTCTTTTTTTTGGCCTGGGCTAAGAGCCAAGTAGGCAACTTGTTCAGTCCAGCAGGATTTTCTTTGAAACGTTTGTCCATTCTGTTTGGTACCTTCTTTTGACACTGATCAGGCCTAGAGTGATTTATCCTCAGGGGTTGAACCTGAGTTGATCTACCCTAAATATTAATGGTTAAATTTTCCCCATAGTGGCTTAGGTGGTTGGGATTAGGGTGCTTTATCCACCACGGTCCATACGCGAGTGGTGTATATGTTAGTAGAAATAGGGCATGGAGACCTTACAGTGCCCCTACCATTATGGTGTTACACTGTACTAAATACTGCACCATAGAACCAGAAACCAGGACAGGTCATTTTATTCAAATTCATAAGCTCAGGCCTTAGCCATGACATCAAAGTGTGAAGTTTTCATCTATTGGTTATATGTACTGTTGTGGCCTATTTAACCTGTTGGTGTGGTACTTGCATTTGAGTGAATCATACTGATTGGTCGCTGTGAAGAATTAATGCAGCCTTTGGTGAGTAACTCGCCATGGCTACATTGATGCATCATGCTATGTTATTGATGCACTCCCAGAGCTAGGTTCGGAATGATGCACCCACGTGCACGGTGTGTATGATTGCCAACACTTTGTTGGTGCATCGATGCTAACCATTGGGAATTTCGACTGACACAGCTCAATGCATCATGTCCTGCATCAGGATGCAGGATGCAGTTCTAGCAAGGCAATATTCCCAAAGGGCTGTCGTGATGCATGGATGCAGTCCTGGTGAGTCCGTTCACCAGGACTACATCCGTCGAGGCGTTCGGGGAATGGCCGAGGGATCAATGCTGGTTTGTAAGGCCACCCCCTATTGCTCCTCCCCATGTGGGTCAATGTTGATCCCCGAGTCAACTTACTACACTCCCAAGCATAGTTAAGGATTGGTACCTAGCCAGACCTGGCTGGGGTGGAAGGGGGTGGAGGGAACAAGCTTAGGTTGTGTAGTTAGCATTCGAGGTCACCCCCACCCACAATGCACTGCATATGGTTAGAAACCGGCTGCCCGAACGCCCCACATGCATTATGACAACCAATGGACCAGTCTCGTCTGGTCGGGATTCAGGGAACTCCCTCTCTCGTGTTTGGGGACTGTGAGTCCCAATATATTGGGGTATATTACTATGCACTGTACCTGCCTACATTTAACCACTACAGCAACCAGCACCCAGAACTACTTTTACCCAGAAACGCTGGTTGCCAGAGACGACTCATGCTAGTGGTCGAGCTGGGGCCAGATTGCCAACAGACATGAGGCAGTTGGGCTTCCCTAGCCCACTTAAAAGGGTCTATTTCTCCTCTTTCCTATCCCCTCGGATGTGTGTGGTGCACATATGTGCAGGCACTGACACATTCCTCTGTGGAATTGTGTAATGTAGTTCTCGCCATGAATATGACCATAGCTGTCGAAATGGCGTTAAACATCTATTACTCACTCACTCACATGAGGCAGTCAGTAATGTATTAGCAGCCCTTGAAGGCTTAAGACATGCTTGGCAGCCCTGATGTGGATAAGGTTGATGCATTGTGTATGTTATCTAATGGGTCTTATGGGACTAATTTGGCACTGCCCCAAAGATGAGAATTACTTAGACTGATGGTAATACACTACAAAGTTGCCAAAGCCGCCAAGTTGCTGACTTGTTGCACTTAACTATATCTTGTACTACCACTGCAACAAGAATTTTTACAGGAAACTCCTTTATTTCTGTTTGAAACACATTTCTAGTTCATAATCCAATTAACTCAATTTGGTTTGAGAAGAGTAACTGAGGGTGTGGTGATTAATTGATGTTTCATTTGGTTTGATGTCATATCAGCCTGGAAGGGTATCACGAATCCCACCAACGTATAAACGCACACGTTTCTCATCAAGTGACTACATCCTTGCACTTTGATCAATGGGTATGATACATCAATGGGTATGATACATCAATAGGTATGATACATCAATAGGTATGATACATCAATGGGTATGATACATCAATATGATACATCAATGGGTATGACACATCAATGGGTATGATACATCGATAGGTATGATACATCAATGGGTATGATACATCAGAAGGTATGATACATCAATGGGTATGATACATCGATAGGTATGATACATCAATGGGTATGATACATCAGAAGGTATGATAGTATGATACATCAATAGGTACGATACATCAATAGGTATGATACATCAATAGGTAGAATACATCAATGGGTATGATACATCAATAGGTATGATATATCAATAGGTATGATACATCAATGGGTATGATACATCAAGGGTATGATACATCAATGGGTATGATACATCAATAGGTATGATACATCAATGGGTATGATACATCAATGCGCTTCTGGCCCCTGATGCAGGAGTGCATCATGCCTGCTGAAGTGCTAGCTAGACCCGGTGGCGAAACTGCTCGCTCGCACTTCATTGGAGCATCATGCTGACTCTCTGGCACTGTATCAATCCTGTAGGGTTGGCATAATGATAATGCATGATTATATAGCCCCGGTGAGTAACTTACCAGGGTTGCATTCATGCATCATGCTGACCAATAAGGAAGAAATTGTAGTCAGCTATCCCTAGAAAAGTTAAGGGTATTATAATAAATAAGTCAAACATCTTACAAACTCAGTTTCAAAAGACGCTCAATTCTGTTCAGACATATCCTGCCTATAATACAAATGTAATGAAGAAGATACATTTATTGAGAGATACAAGATTCAAAACTGAGTAAGGCCTTATAATTGGCTTAATGATACCTAGTAATTAAAGTGGATGAAGTACATCTACTGTACCAATCCATACCATGGCTTATTTCATCCAAACATTAACCTAGCTCTGCAAGCTAAGAGATATGGGCTAGGGTTTAAGGGCATTAAGACCATTTGCTTTGTCAATGGAGATCCTGAGGCCATAGGGGTCAGTTTTTGAATCATGTCAATGCACCCCTATTCCAAGTCCATTCATGTTCCATACCACAGGAAAGATGAGCTGAGGTGCATGAGTTAGATAGTGGACTCATTGACCTGGGGCTTCTAGGAAACTAGGATATGAGAGGGATCGAGGTCAAACTGTCCCATAGGTACACTGCCTACCCTGCTCAAACCCTGTAAGGGCCACATGGTGCCTCTCGGTTCGTGTTTCCCTGCCGTCTTGATTTTCATGTAAATGCAGCGCTGAATGGTCTACTCTCCAGCACTGCATTAGGGGCATTGTGCTGATCTCTTTGGGAGTGCATCTAGGTTGTACGGTCATGCAGTATTGGTGCGTTACTCACCAAGGCTGCATTCATGCATCATGGCAACCAAGTGGGAATCGTTCATTTGCGCACTATGTATCCCATAGTGGGTTTCCTTTTTAACTCGCCAGGACTGTAGTCATGTATCCCCTTGGTGGTCTGTACACTCCTAGTGGATGATGTTCAAACTCCACCACACTCAGCTGCACTTCATCGGTGCATCCTGCCAACTGGTGGACATGATACACTCCTGAATCAACAGCCCTTACAGGTTTAACCTGCCCCGCCACTGACTGCCAACTTTCCCTGATCCACCGTAACCTCCACCCCAAGTGGCCTATCAACATCCGGTTTGGTTGTCGTTGTCTGGTCGGGCTTCGTCTCGTCTTTGGTGTTTTATGACATTGGGAATCCCTTAGAGGGAGAATCCTGTAAGTTATGGAGGTTCCTGGGGTATGAGAGCAATCCTGGGAGGCAACTGTGAGTGGTAGGCCTAGGTGCATTTCACTTAGACACCAAGCAGGTTAACCCTTTAATATGGTGCTCAAATTCATGATAATTTATTTTTATAGCCTCTGTATCAGGGACAAAGATACCAGCATAGTTAGTGTAATACATGTAGTAATCATTGTAGACAACTACTTGAGTTGGCGTAAAGCTTTGCCCAGTCAGAAATCTGCAGGGTAATATTTAAGGTACAGCTGAAATTCCCAATGGTGGTTAGAGACATCTATGGGAGAAGCCCCCTACATAGAGGGCAAATTCTCTGGGTTGCCTTGGATATCCAGACACAGAATGCTGACTCACTGAGATCAAAGAGATTGAGACTAAGGCCCAAAACCCATTACCCGATTTTGCAATAATCGGCACCTTTATCAGCCAAATATTGCATAATGCATACCAATAATGATCAATTTTATCTTATTTGGTGGTATAATTTAGGAATAAGTCCCCGATTCTGTGGCCGATTGTGCAATACACTACTTTTCATTCCCGATTTGAACATATCAAACATGTTAGAAAATCCTGGTGGGTACTGTATTGGATTGTATCATGATCTTTCGAGGTATTTTTTTGTTGTAGCATTGATTCCCAACCGATGTGCATCCCCTGGCACTTTGCTTGCCCTTTTAAACCCCTACAATGGCCGATTATGCTACCGATTTTGAGGTGTACCCTAATGATCGGCCAGTTATACAATCGGCTAATGGGTTTAGGCCCTTAGGCCCATTTTCCACCACCCGATATGGTCACACTATCAGCCAACAGTTACACCAAAGTACTATCTCGGCCGATGAGGCTGCCATAGGTTTCAATGGAGTGGCATGACCTCTGTCGGCCGGTGGGAGCATCAACTAGGGTGGTGGAAAATGGGCCTAAGGCCCATAGTATATCCTACCATCGGCCAACAGAGGCCATGCCCCTCCATTGGGTCCTATGGCAGCCCCTTCGCCCGAGGTGGAAGTATGGTGCTCCTGTTGGCCGATAGCAGGACCATATCTGTTGGTGGAAAATGATCCTTAGGGCCTAAACCCATTAGCCGATTGTAAAGCTGGCAGATCCGATGAATCGGCTACAGATCAAAATTGGGTGCAGAATCGGGCACTGAAGGATGATTTGTTGGCAAGTATACTGCAAATGTGCCAGACAATAACTATCAGATAAATATTCATTCTCTTTGCTAAACTGACTAGATGTATCTCATTGTATGACACAATTCAGTTTATACAAACCTACCTGAAATATCTAACAGGTTTGATGCGTGAAAATCGGCAAGGAGTTTAGAATGCCATGTAAAATCGGTACTCTTATGCACCATCGGCCATGGAATCGGGGTAGAATCTTTGGAAAATGTCTGTTCTAGAAGCAAATCAGTGCTAACTCGGCCAATAACACTCAGAATTCAGCAGGAAAATGTGCAAATTGTGGCATAATCGGGTAATGGGTTTTGGCCCTAATGGACTTGACGTTAGAGTTACATGTATGAGACCGAACTAGAAGATCTCCATGAACATGTAACTACGCAACATAGCACATTTTGTGATTTCTTTATTACTGGCACTATTATTTCAACAGTTGCAATTATGGATGATAAAAACTCATTTTGTGTACCCATACTGAGATTTATTGACCAATTAAACCATCAGTCAATCAATCAATCAAAGAGGTAAAAATGTAGGTTCATCGGATACATCGGATGACGTCGCAATAGGCAAAATACAGTCCAGTAGTGCTTGCAAAAAAGGATGCAGTCTTTGACTCTCTTAGGGCCGTTTTCCACCACCCGATATGGTCCCTCTGTCAGCCGACAGCTGCACCAAAGTACCACCTCGGCTGACAGGGCTGCCATAGGTTTCAATGGAGAGGCATGGCTGACAGACCCACAGTGGACGCTACCATCGGCCGTTGGAGGGCCCATATCAGTTGGTGGAAAATGGGCCTTACTTACATAACTTCCTTTGGCAAATATCACTAAATGAAACAAAACAAACGGTTCTTATACAATATCATTATGGTGTACACTTCACTTTTCTAATTAACCCATATTCAAACATAAACAATTTAACACTTGATGCATTTGGCGAATTGTGACATCATCAACATGTGTCGGATAAGCTTGCTGTTTTCATCTATGATAATATCGGAACAAACTAACATGAAAATTGAGAACTGTTTTCCTTTAAGGACTGCTAACGCAGAGGTGCATAGAGTGCATCATGCCCATTGGTCAGCATGATGCACCAATGAAGCCCTCGTGAGGCCGCATCATTGATACATCATGCCAACCCTGAAGAAGTGTTTCCGCCCTCTGGCTTTAGCTCGATGCATGAATACATGTCCTCTCAACAGGACCCAGGGAACTTAGGGAGGTGACCACTTCTCAAGAACAGTTTCTCAAGAATTAACACATCACCTTCTACAAGAACAGAAACACGTCATTTACCCTGGAGCAACTGGAGATATGCTCATATGAATCTTGAGGATCTACACTGGAGAAATCTTTTGAGTACAAGATGTTGTAATGGTTCGTTTGGTATGTCAATATGGGTGGCTCTTAGGCTCGCTTTGTGACTATAAGCAATAACACAACATGAGAGGTTCAGGTAGGGCAAAGTCCTCAATATTCCATCTGCTCGGATAGCCTTAATTCTTTAGCTGACTGGAAGGTCTGGTAACGTGTGTGGACTGGACAAGGTCCAGTCCCCTTCTGCCGATCGTCCGGCTCCTTAG
This sequence comes from Acholoe squamosa, assembly GCA_949317995.1. Classification (NCBI taxonomy): domain Eukaryota; kingdom Metazoa; phylum Annelida; class Polychaeta; order Phyllodocida; family Polynoidae; genus Acholoe; species Acholoe squamosa. Next base: position 79,717,117 of record OX439041.1, on the reverse strand, counting down.
TAGGAGCTGGTTGCGTGGCGTGGTGCTGCCCCCTCTTGTACCAAATGGGTATCACCAAGCGACACCTGGTTGGCACAAGCACATCTCTCAGATGATCCGCACTAGTATATATACAACGATGCCGGCCCCTACAATGTTTTGGTATGTCCACATTTCCAGGAGATAATCACATTCTCAATTCTTGTTCATAGAAGTCTGGGCGGCCCATGAGACAGTTTTAGTGGTAGTTGCTGTCAGTACAATTCCAATGACTGGATGTGGGTTCTTCTGTACCCAGTACAGTGGTCTTTATAGCCCATTTACTATTAGGGCTGAGAGTGTAGTTGATGTTAGGACTACCATGGTGTCAACTAAAGTCAATGTTAGGCCTACCACAGTGGCGACTATAGTCAATGTTAGGCCTAACATTGTGTTGAATAGTCCATGTTAGGCCTACTATGGTGTCAACTATAGTTAATATTGGGCCTACTATGGTGTCCACTATAGTCAATGTTAGGCCTACCATAGTGTCCACTATAGTCAATGGTAGGCCTATCATGGTGTCAACTATAGTTGATGTTAGGCCTACCATAATATCAACTATAGTTGATGTTAGGCCAACCATGGTGTCAATAATAGTCAATGTTAGGCCTACCACAGTGGTGACTATAGTCAATGTTAGGCTTAACATTGTGTTGAATAGTCCATGTTAGGCCTACTATGGTGTCAACTATAGTTAATATTAGGCCTACCATGGTGTCCGCTATAGTCAATGTTAGGCCTACCATGGTGCTGACTATAATCAATGTTAGGCCTACCATGGTGATGACTATAGTCAATGTTAGGCCTACCACAGTGGCGACTATAGTCAATGTTAGGCCTAACATTGTATTGAATAGTCCATGTTAGGCCTACTATGGTGTCAACGATAGTTAATATTAGGCCTACCATGGTGTCCGCTATAGTCAATGTTAGGCCTACTATGGTGATGACTATAGTCAATGTTAGGCCTACCATGGTGCTGACTATAGTCAATGTTAGGCCTATCATGGTGTCGGCTATAGTAAATGTTAGGCCTATCATGGTGTCGGCTATAGTCAATGTTAGGCCTATCATGGTGATGACTATAGTCAATGTTAGGCCTACTATGGTGATGACTATAGTCAATGTTAGGCCTACCATGGTGCTGACTATAGTCAATGTTAGGCCTACCATGGTGCTGACTATAGTCAATGTTAGGCCTATCATGGTGTCGGCTATAGTCAATGTTAGGCCTACCATGGTGTCCGCTATAGTCAATGTTAGGCCTACCATGGTGCTGACTATAGTCAATGTTAGGCCTATCATGGTGTCGGCTATAGTAAATGTTAGGCCTATCATGGTGTCGGCTATAGTCAATGTTAGGCCTATCATGGTGATGACTATAGTCAATGTTAGGCCTACTATGGTGATGACTATAGTCAATGTTAGGCCTACCATGGTGCTGACTATAGTCAATGTTAGGCCTATCATGGTGCTGACTATAGTAAATGTTAGGCCTATCATGGTGTCGGCTATAGTCAATGTTAGGCCTATCATGGTGCTGACTATGGTCAATGTTAGGCCTACCATGGTGATGACTATAGTCAATGCAGTCCATGAAGGGTTTAACTTATGATTGATTCCATCACCCTTGCTCCCCCATGGTTATTAAAACCAGAGTTCATTTGACACCCCTACAACTAAACGAGCTATTACATTATCTGTCTTTTAAATAGTCCTTCACAAACAAGGCAAACATAATTTTCTTTGACCGCTTGGATAACCATAGAATATAAAGAAAATCTGAATGTCCATTTCGAGTGGGCCATTTAACATACCAGAAAATTCATGTTAGTCGGGTCAGCCCTGCAGGGGGCTGTTTCACCGCATTCCCATGTAGTAAGCCCGCTTAGGACCAATTCCGTTTTAGCTCCGATAAGCTGGTTCAAAGTGGGCAGAACCCACTTGGCATAAAAACTTTTTTTTAACGTTAAAAAAACGTTTTTATTGGTTTCCCTATTGGTTATTTGGTTGAAAATTGGTTGAAAAAAAGTTTAAAAACGGAGTAATACAGTATGTTTAGTCTCCCTCCAACTATGGAGGCCAAGGGGAGGGGCTAGCACCTGGAGGCTAGCAGAGCATTTTCAGGGTTCAAAATTTTAGAAAATGAGGAAAAAATAGATTTTCTATAATATTTATCCCAGATGGCACCACCTTATCAAAGTGGTCAGCCCACTTTCAGCCACACCAAAAACCCATGTTGACCCCAAAATGATAAATTTTGACCAGATGGCACCATGTGATCAAAGTGGGGAGACCACTTTCAGCCACACCAAAAACCCATGTTGAACCCAAACCCACTCTGAGACTGATCTGTGCCCATATTGGTTAGCCCAGTGTGGCACACACATCTCACTGAGGACAGAAACTGTCAGCAGCCCATTGGTTAGCCCATTGCGGCCCACATCAGAAGCCACACCAAATAAAGTGTGGGCCACAGTAGGGCCACACCACCTTTGCTACCTGGGTTCATTCAATAAAAATGGACTTCTGTTTTTGCACACAAAAAAACAATGGACATCCATATTTCAATTTCAGGGTCTGTATTTTGAATATGGAGGAGGTATACCAACCTAGTGTGATGCATTATTGTCCGATGAGATAATTCCCTTCATTCAATACAAACCTTTTAGGGTCCATTTACATCACAGCTGCTACCCATCATGCTGGCTGCTTTCAGTGCTTATTTCAAGCTATGGTGCCCCCTACAAGGAACCTGGAACCTCAGTATAGGGCAGGTGGTGTTCAAATATGGACTTAAATTTGACATACGCATTTGCAAAAACAGGTTTCAATATTTATAAGTCTAATGCAATGAAATGGCCCAGGATTTGAACATTAAATATGGATGTCCATTTTTTAAAATGCCTTCATTGGTGTTTTCAAAATGGGCCTCTGGATGGGATTTCGTAACAATGCTTACCTACGCTGTTGAGAAATCCCCTCCAGTTCAGCATTCATACATAGTGATGAGCAATTGACATTATAGGGCATTTTGTGTCCTCTGAGAGGTTAATCGCCTCCTCATTGTGTCAGTATTTTGCGGTGTCTTGTTAATTCAGCGTTAAGCACTTACTAAGCGCTGGGCTATAGTGATCTGGAGGGTGTTGCTCCTATAGTAAAAGGAAGAGCTGGCTAAAAATGCCCTCATTTCCAGTCCTTTCTTTTCATGTAGCTATAACTTGTCACAAGTGGTCATTCAAGTATGGTGCTAAAAAAAAGGGGGATTTGAGTAGGTTCCTAGTTGGGAGAAGCCAGTCAGTATAATATACTATAGAGTGTGTGACAAGAGTAGGTACCTGGTAGTGCAGCTCTCTCTATTTTAAACAAGGCAGGTGACTTTTCAGACTAATGTGGTGAGTGCAAGTACTTAGGTAAAGCAGTGCACGACTTGTTTAGAAAAGAGGGCACATACTCACAGCTCTTTTTACAATAGGAGCAACACCCTCCAGATCTACCCACTCATTCCCAGTCTTCTACATTGCACAATTAAGCCATTTAAGGGAAGAAAATGCATCAGTGCATCATACCCATTATTAATGTCAGTACCCCGGGCACTTACTTGAGACCTGCGCTTATATCAATACTGTTTCTAGTGGTTATAAGGTTGATTTTGATACTCTTGTACCCCTTTTGCCTATTCAAGACGGGCACTCATTTGAGACCCTGGCGCATAAACGAGCTATTACGGTAAACTTCATTCACTCTGACATTCACTTCCGAACCACATCAAACCCACCTAAAGCTAACTGAAACTTAATCTCACATCGAAGCCCACTTTTGTAGACTTGAAAGCTACACTGAGGCCCTATTCTATAGAATTTGATACCACATTGGAGCACAATTCTATAGACTTTGATAGCAAACTGAAGCCACTTTCTATAGATTCCAATACAACATTGAAGCCACTTTCTATAGATTCAATTGCCACATTGAGGCCACTTTCTATATGTGTCAATACCACTCTGAAGCAACATTCTATAGATTCCAGTACCACATTGGAGCACCATTCTATTGACTTCTATACCACATTGAAGCCACTTTCTATAGACCGGTCGATGCAACATTGAAGCCATCCGCTATAGATTTTGATACCACATTGGAGCACCATTCTATAGACGTTGATACCACATTAAAACCATTTTCTATAGACTTCAATGAAACATTGAAGCCACTTTCTACAGACTTCAATAACACCCTGTAGCCACTATCTGTAGATTCAAATAACGCATTGAAACCATTTCCATTGACTGTAATACCAACCGGAAGCCCCTTTTTAATAGATTTCGATGCCACCCAAAGCCACTTTTAACAGAATTCAATACAACACTGAGCCACGTTCTTAGAATTGCAATGCCATTTGAAGCCATTTTCTATAGTCATCATTGCCATGTCAAATCTACTTGAAATATCAACCAAACTACCATATATAAATGTATATGCATTTGTCTAAAACTCCAAAGTGCTTTATAATCCACTCTGACTCACTGCTGAAGAATTCTGAATGTAGGCTAATTTAGAGCAGACATGCTGTCACACTCCGAAGATGTATCATATATATCAAGGTGTCGTTATGGATTTACCGTCTGATTATCCATGTTTGAAGTCTTCCAGAGTTAACTGATCTGGGGCCTTTGTCTAAAGCATCTGTCCTGTGTAGTACTTCTATTTCCGCACTGCTCTATCTATCTGTTTGGGCAGTTGGAAGGTGGGCGTGGCATATATCTAAATTTATTACCCCTTTAAAGACTGATTATGCATTAATGTATCATGTCCATTAGACATCATGATGCATGAATGCAGCCAGGCTGGTCATGATGCTTTAATGGACCATCAGCCCTTGGATGCATTATCTTCAATGCTGCATTCTGATTGGCTGATTGACAGTGCATTATGGGGATGGATAATGCATCTCACCTTTAGACTTCACAATTGATGTTCTTGTGTTATGAGTGGTTGATGTGTGATTTTTCTGTGGTATAATGTGAATAAGGCACTTGGTCATGGCTGTGGTCATGTTCTAGACTGTATTACACTCCCACAGCCATACCCGGGGCAGCGGCAAATTTAGATTAGGGCGCAGGGGTGCACAAACCCCCCTTTTCCCCAGTACTTAAGAGTTTAATAACATATTTTGGACCCCAAAATTTGCTCAAAAATAGGTGGACTGCCCCCCCCTTTTAGGCTGCACTCCCTCCTTTTACAGATCCTGGATCCGCCACGGTACCCCACGCCTTATTCCGTAGATAGTGCATTATTGCATCACGCTGATTTATGCGACATGATACATTGATTAGAGCATAAAGAAGCCTAATAAGGGTTTAATAGCTAAGAGGGTTTTGTCAGCAGCTTGTACATAATTATAGTCTCCCTTCACCTTGAACACTGTCACAGGGGATAAGGATCAAGTTGTTCTAACATGGTGAGGTGATATTAAACCCTTTATGGGCCGCTGATGTAAAGCGGGTATTCCACTGCCATCGGTCGGCCAAAATTTTGCTAATCTGATCATTTTTTATTACACAAAAGTATAGAAAAAATCGGTCGGATTAGTAAAATCTTGGCCAACCGACGGCAATGGAATAGGGTAACTTGCCCAGTTCTCGGACAGTTTTATTTTTGGGAGACTACTAAACTGGCCAAACTCTGTTTCCTACATTTAGGCTCAGCAGGATGCATGGATAGGGCCCCTTGGTATCATAATAAAAAGTATCCCTAGCTGAAGCCTAATATTTATAGTTGTTATAAGGGGTTTTGTATAGACATTCAAAAATGCCCAGTTCTCGGACGGGTGTACCAGTTCACAGACAGCCTCTGTATTTTAAAGATATCTTTACAAGCTGAAGAAGGCTCACCACCATTATTAGATATTGATGAACTAGAAGTCTTGATGAATTTGCTAGTATATTCACTCTAATTTTGGTTTTAGAATATCAATTATCAAAATTGTCAGGAAATAGGCATGTCATTGTGCCCAATTACCGGACACCGCATTTTCAATGGTCCAATTCTCGGACACAAGTTTCAAGTGATACCAACAGAGGGCACCACACACTTTGAAATTTATCAATTTGCCATTGGGAATAGACATCTATTGGATATAACAGAGAGGAAATCAAAATAAAATAGGTTTTATGGCCTGAAATAACATTTAGCTAACTCCAAAAAATCGTCCGAGAATTGGACCTGTCTGAGAACCGGGCAAGTTACCCTACCCGCTTAAGAGTGCATCACCCCCAGTGGTCGTCATGATGCATGAATGCAGCCCTGGTGAGAAACTAAAGGGAACAGTGCTGCCCTCTGGTGTTTTATTTGCTATGCATGGACCTTGATTATGGAGGTGAGTGGTGACTTTGCCAAGGTAACCCCTGAAGGTCTCGGACCACCAAAACATTTCTCACTATAATCTATTATAGCTCAACCACCGATAAAACCCGCCTACAATGATTCAAATCGCCCAAAATGACCACAAATCTTTAGATACATCTTTTATCCTTAATCTGAGATGAAAAAAATATAGGTTTGACCAATCCAGTTTTTTTCTATTGGCCTGCATGCGTACCCACCTACATTTTGACCTATTCTGCACCTAATAATTCAACAGTGCTCACTATTTTTTTAATGCCACCCACCAGTGCCTAACCAAAGGGCCAGTGTGTCACAATTTATATTCTATGAATCAGTACAGTTTAGTGATTTATTTGATGCCTTATAGCAAAGCTGACAATAATTTCCACACACTAATATAGACCAATCAGAGGCCACCATCTCTTAACTGCCTACATTTACTGTATGATCGTCGTCACTGCGGACCTCTATGGTGGTCCGAGATCTTAAAGGAGGGGGTCAGGACTAAAACTTACCCCAAACACCACTTATACAAACTTTTAGGTGTAATTCATCAAATTCTAACTTGTGAGGTGCCCTGTGAGCCCCTAAACTATAGACCATGGAGGTAATCGATGCCCTCGTAACCCTGGAAAATGGTCTCTTTTTCAGGCTGTTTTCACTCTCCGACACCCTATACATGTTTAACTTGTTTTCTCAAAAAATATTCAACCCAGGACCCTGAAATTCAGCACAGATTTCGTCCAGGTGGTCTCCTACATGAAACAACTGCTTTTTCTAAGCTTTGACCCCTAGATTGTACATGGAGTGTTGAAATATTATGCAAAATTGACAAAATGTGCACTGAAAATAGAGATATTTTGACATTTTCTCTATTTTTCCTGGATTTATTCCTTATCCATGGCTGTTTTTATGTTATGTCCATATTCCCAGATATGTTAGGAATGACTCTGTAAAATATTGTGATAAAAGCTTTAATATTTACTGTTCTATGACTTGAGCAAGGGCTTGATATTAGACAATGGAGCTGTACACCGTCTATCGGCAAGTAGGGCCTGAGTGTCCTTCAATCCTACATTCTGTCAAATATGCATGTCATTAGGTTATAAAAGCCCAAAGAGGGAATTATTCAGCATTTTTGCCCACAAATCCTTGAATTGATCCATCCCTGTAACTCTAAAAATGTGGTAATGTGCATAGAAAGGCCTCTAAGTCAGAATCAATGAAGTCCGCAATAATACCAATAGCCCTACAGCCTGGATTTTCTCCATTTTCCGTACTTTTCATGCAAATTTCCACCTTTTTCAGCATTAATCTATCCAAACTAACCAAATCCAACTAAGAAAAAAGCTTTTTGAGCATTTCCAAGCTATTCTGGCTAACTGTCATATCACCACTTAAGGTCTCGGACCACCAAAACATTTCTCACTATAATCTATTATAGCTCAACCACCGATAAAACCCGCCTACAATGATTCAAATCGCCCAAAATGACCACAAATCTTTAGATACATCTTTTATCCTTAATCTGAGATGAAAAAAATATAGGTTTGACCAATCCAGTTTTTTTCTATTGGCCTGCATGCGTACCCACCTACATTTTGACCTATTCTGCACCTAATAATTCAACAGTGCTCACTATTTTTTTAATGCCACCCACCAGTGCCTAACCAAAGGGCCAGTGTGTCACAATTTATATTCTATGAATCAGTACAGTTTAGTGATTTATTTGATGCCTTATAGCAAAGCTGACAATAATTTCCACACACTAATATAGACCAATCAGAGGCCACCATCTCTTAACTGCCTACATTTACTGTATGATCGTCGTCACTGCGGACCTCTATGGTGGTCCGAGATCTGAAGGTCTGTGCATAGCAAATAAAAGCACCAGAGGGCAGCACTGTTCCCTTTAGTTTCTCACCCTTCTATAGCATATGAGCTACTCATATGGATAACACCTACACAGACTAAACCTGGTAACCAGTCCACGCCCGTGATATACTCCATCCCATAGGGTCAGTATGATGCTCCAACGATGCAGCCAGCAGACTCGCCAGCACGTCATTGGTGCATCATGGCAACCAATGGGCATGATGCACTTCTGCGCTAGCGACCCTCAAAGGGTAAACCAATCTTAAGGGCACCAATTTGCCATCAAAATGGTTCAAAATAGCAATGGTGAAAATTAAAAATAAAAACAGGGAAAAATTACCAGGGCTGCATTCATGCATCATTGCAGACCACCAATACAAGAATGCATCATACATATAGCACAATCTTATTTATATAATTCATACGTGTTCATATTGTCACTACCACACTAAGGTGTGACGTCTTATAATTTATTATCTCCACTATACTGTGATAAAGTGTGTTGATATGCTGGGATTAATTCACTCTAATGTACTTTCTACAGTCCTACATGATTTTATTCCATGTTTTTACATGTAACATGTCTCATAAAAATTATCAGGTCATTGTAATAAATTTTATCAACCCAGACTGTGATCCTCGTCTTTCTGTGAATAGGACAGTGTGGTAATGACCACTCCCTGACTCACCCTCCCCTACCCCGATGGCCCTTTCTTCACCTGTCCTCTGCCAGCAAACCTCCCAGGTCAATGCCCGGTCAGTGGACCAGAAAGCAGTCTCTGATGGTGCTTGACAGTGACTGGATGTGGCTCCTGTTAAATGGAAGTGTTTATGGATTTCATGTTGAAAACAATGTTGTTACATATTTGGGATTTTTTGGGGGATATTTAGGAAGCCACCCTCCTTAGGAGCTGAAACCGGTCCCCCATGGCTGCCTTCTACATAGTAACAGTATAGCCTCGAACCCTTATCATTTTTATCTCCATTTATTTTCTTATTTATGAGAAATGAATGTAAATTCTTCGCACGGTTACTTAGCTTTGCATGTTGACGATTCCAGATCCCTCTGAAGTAAGTTTATTTCATCTAGATAAATGTGTGTTGGTATTGCGGGGGCTGACTGGTTTGGCTGTCCAATTCAATGTGATGGCATAGGATGTTCTACCAATGTCTAATTATTTAGACATGTGTTGCATGACAGTTTTGGAAGGTGCCCATGGGACATGTAAACTAAGTCTGCTTTTCTTTTAATTATTACCGTAAAACTCCGGTCATATGCCGATTTTATTTTGGGATTTGAGACCAAAACCGGCTCTAAAATACCCCCCAAGTCTACCTTCAGCCTATGACAGGGATAGGCATTGATCAAAATGAATCCAAAGTTCTGTACTCACTGGGAAATGTTAATTATGGTTCATTGGTTCTATTATTGGTTAGGGAGTGGTCATTATTTATCAACAGGGGGGGTGGTGGTTTTTCGCGCGGACGTGCGAAAATTTTTTATGCCCCCCCTCGACGGCAGTGAAAAAATTTTTTTAGCCCCCCCTCAAGAGGGGTCAAAATTTTTATTAGCCCCCCCTCTAGAGGGGTCAGAATTTTTTACGCCCCCCCCCTCAAACCCACCACCCCCCCCTGTTGATAATAAATGACCACTCCCTTAGAAGATAGACCATTTGATAATCCAGCCTCAAAGTCCTGTGTGGTCATAAGACATCGTATTAGTACATCCTATGGCTCTATATAGAAACCTAAGATGGGCATGAGCCTTTTTTTAACTTACTGGTATGGGCCATGGACATTTCTTAAAATCGAAATTTGACTTTACCTTTTCTCAGAATTGACATTGGAGATGGGGACCCCCAAGCAAAGGTCCCCATCCTGGGGGAGGAGGGCATTTTATGGAACCCCTGAAGGGCTAAAGGCCCAGTGTCTCATTCTGTGCCGCCCACAGAACATTAAGTTAAGCTTGTATATCAGACACATTTAGGGTGGGGGTGGTAGGGGCGGGTAGACTCATGGATGGTAGAAGGAGAGAGGTAAAGACACTTGTGGGCCCGGCTTATGGGGCTGAGTGGGTGGGAACAGCTCACGTTTGGGGGAGGGGGGAGGCAATGACGAGGGGGGCACCCCGGGAGGGGGGGGCACTGAGCCTCGGTTTGGGTACCAACTGTGGTATTGACCCCGTGGAGCGATGGCTGTTGACGCGTCAAAGGGGGTAAAAAGGGGGGCTGTGGGGGGCACTCACTATCAATTATGTTGGATACGTGAGTACCCGAATGGCAAGGCCACTTTTTTTTTATGAAACCCCTCTCACGAAGGGTTCGACCTTTGCCAAATGCCCCCTATTTTTTCTCACATTTCTCGTGCCAAAAACAAGAATCGGTTTAGAGAATTTTCACCTGAAAGGTCTCAAATTAATAGTGACTTTTTGGAGAAAACTTCTCTCACCAAGGGTCACTTTAAACATAAAGAAATCTGAGACATGTCCAGTGTCAAAACAAGATTAAGCTTCAGTTGCGGATTTTGTCAGTACTGCGGAGTTTAGTTGCTTACTTTGGACCCAAATTTTGGTGCACGCCCCCTCCCTTTTCAAACACAAGACCTGTTACTGTTACTGTTAAATCTCCCCTCTCCCCTATTATAAAGGAGCATCTCATGGGTGGGGGGGGGATAAGTAGGACAGAATCAGGGAGCTGATGATGCGTCCTGCACTATTAACGTCAACCCGGGGCTAATACAAGGACAGCAATGATTGGCTGACACGTGTAGCCGATGTGCATCATGGGACGGGGTACCACGTGACTAGGGGCATGTGCTATGGGGGTTTAGAGAGTGAGTGGTCACTGACTGAGTGAGAGGTCCTTAGGTGTGCAGGAACAGGGTCAGCGGGTACTATTGGCCATCACAGACCCACCCAACATTCCCTGCATAGGAATTGGACAACTTTGATAAACCGGAAGTCATGTGGATTTTGGCTTCTGCGTCTGAGGAGCGTTCATTGGCGGAGGGGAGGCAGGAAAGTCATTATCCTGCAGAGGAAGCAGACTGTATGTAGCAGCGTCTGTATAAAGTTAGAAAGGGACTGGCGGGAACAAGCGTAGTTTGCTGTAAAAGTACCCTTGCAAGTGGTCCATATTTAATTCACAGGAGCGGTTTTAAACGAGCCTTTTTTGCTTTTGGAATATGACTTAGAGAGAGAGGAGGGATGCACTCAATGGACTAGACCTTTCTGAATCACAAAGTCGTGAAATGAGTAGTAGAAAATAATAGCAATCTAAAATTTCACTTGAATCTAGATCTCAAGGGGACTGTAGAGTGGGAAACGACTGCGTCTATACAGGATAACAATAATTTTAGATGACACCGAGCTACTGAGACATTACTCAACAAAAGTTTCTGAGATATTTAACCTAATATAAAGAAGGACAGACAGACAGAGGTCTTTAGCCTGGTGTGATACCAGACTGATGAATCATCGATCAACATCAAGTCTCTAAGTGCCTCTAAGGGATTTTACCTATACTGGGAAGCTTAGCCACTGAATTCCCATAGTATACACAGCAGGTACTGGGACAGAGTAACAGGGCACTAGTGTCCATCTCCCGTCAACGTACGTCATATAATATACGTCATGCCGTTATGTCAAACACCAGCCGGCAACTACCGGAAATATGACCTTGCAGAGATGGTAAGTGAAAAAGAATTATAATGTATATATGTTGTTTATCTTTCCTCTACTGCATCCATGGTAAGTAAAATAAACAGGTATGTGTATTTTTTTTATTATTTTTAACTTTCTTTTTAACAGCGCCATGTACTCACGGTCGGGGGTTTGGCGGCTTCGTTTTGGGTGTTCATGAAGTCACCGAACAACCTATTATTGCTTCTGTCCAATGGCCCATTGGGCAGGTCTAACCAGGCAGTGGCAATGGCAGCTATTTTGCAGATATTTATCGGCCCGCAGTTGTATAGAATTAGAAACAATCACTAACTTGACTGATTATTTTGTCCAAGGTCTACCTAGATCATGGAATCACAGATTTGATCATATTAGCACAATCCTGGATGTCGCAGCGACATTATACAAAGTAGCAATTCTGTCCCTGATTTATAGGATAGATTAACTTCAGGACGCTCATATATCTTATTGGAATCTTATTGCTCAAACATGACACTAAAGCAGAGACACTCTTATCCAACTGCTCAAATAATTTTAAGGCAAAAAAATTAAATCATTTGTTTCAGTTAATATGCTGACAAAATTTAGGTAGGGTAGGTCTGCCAGAAAGACTCGAGCTCGCAACGACTCAAGTTGGCTCACAGACGAGTCACAGCAACTCAGGGACAACTTAATTGAACGGAAACTTGCCTAAAAACATAAGATAACTTCAAAAATGGAAATAAAAAAAATTAGGGTCGGCCCTGGTTTGCTAGGTAGGGTGGGGTTACCTGAAATAAACAACTTTTTTGGCCTAGCCCTTAAACGTGCTATAGGAATTAATAATGCCATAGTCATACTGTCCTGGCATACCAGGAGGTCATTTCTTAAGGCCCTACGACTGAACACACTCACTACGATTTGAAAGCCCAAAACCTAATGTCAGCAATCGTAGGTAGTGCCCTACAACTGCTCTGGAGGGTCTTGCCAAAAGATAACAAGGATGAACATCTCTAAAAACTTTCAGAGAGTGCTGAGGAAAATGTGCATGGCCTAAATCGTTTTCATAGCATTCACAAAAATAATACAGCAGAATGTATGGAAAAATCGTTTTGAGGTGTCAAAAAATGTGCACGTTTTATCAAAACGATTATCAAGACAACCTTTTAGAAATACAAAAACGTGCACGTTTTCTTTTTTGGTTCAAGTCTCTCTTTGGCAAGACCCTCCTGGAAGATCAGCACTTATGTAGTGATCACATAGCATTTGGTAGGGCAGTCTGCGGCACTACATGCCCTATACTGTATTTGTATATGGATGCAATGTCACTAAGGGTCGCCACTACGACATGAAAGTGGGCAGTCATAGTTTGTTAACAAATAGTCTCCTGCCTGCCATTACCTCATAACCATTATGATATTAGACTCTTATAAAGCCCTGTCATTGCAGTTGGTCTAGTGTACTTTGCCCTTGAAAATCCTGCATAGTTTCCGGAAAGGGCATTTGAGGAATAGGGGTGTTTAAAGAGTAAGAGTGTTCGAGGGATAAGAGTGTTTAAGAGATGAGGGCAATATCTAAAGGATAGGAGAGTTTTGAAGAGATAACAGTCACGTTGATGGATAAGAGTGTTTTTGGGGATGAGGGCATTTGAAGTATAACAGAGTGTTTGACGGATAAGAGTGTTTGGGGATAAAAGTGTTTTAGGGTAAAGGGCCATGTTCAAGGGATATTCTGTGGATACATGCTCTTACATTCAAACCAACACTTGAGGCATAAAAGCATTTGAGGGATAAGGGTGTTTGAGGGATAAGAGTGTATGAGGGATAAGGGTGTTTGAGGGATAAGGGTATTTGAGGGATAATCATGTTTGAGGGATAAGGGTATTTGAGGAATACAGGTGTTTGAGGGATAAGGGTGTTTGAGGGATAAGGATGTTGGAATGATAAGGGTGTTTGGGGGATAAGGGTGTTTGAGGGATGAGGGTGTTTGAGGGATAAGAGTGTTTGAGGGATAAGGGTGTTTGAGGGATAAGGGTGTTTGAGGGATAAGGGTGCTTGAAGGATAAGAGTGCTAGAGGGATAAGAGTGTCAGAGGGATAAGAGTGTTAGAAGGATAAGTGTTTTTGAGGGATAAGCTTAAGGGTGTCTTTGGGATAAGAATGTTTGAGGGATAAGGGTGTTTGAGGGATAAGGATGTTTGGTGGTTAAGGGTATTTGAGGTATACAGGTGTTTGAGGGATAAGGGAGTTTGAGGAATAAGGGTGTTTGGGGGATAAGGATGTTTGAGGGATAAGGGTGCTTGAGGGATAAGAGTGTAAGAGGGATAAGAGTGTTAGAGGGATAAGAGTGTTAGAGGGATAAGGGTATTTGAGGTATACAGATCTTTGAGGGATAAGGGAGTTTGAGGGATAAGGGTGTTTGGGGGTTAAGGCTATTTTGAGGTATACAGGTGTTCGAGGGATAAGAGTATTTGAGGGATAAGAGCATCTGAGGTATCATGAGAGTGTATGAGAGATAAGATTCTGTGGCCCCAAACTTCTTACCTTCAAACAGACACTCATCATTGCTGCTGTTGCCATATATAAAGATGAGATGTCGATGAATGAATAATGAATCACATAGCAGCCTATTCGCTGTGCCATAGCAGATATTATTTAATTCTGTTAGATATCCTGGCTCTTTATCCAAGCACCATCACTGACTCAGTCAATTATGAAATATGAAACATAATACTGGTAGCCTACACCCAGACTGAGATTCAAATATTAAAGGCTAGATGGAGAGTTCATCTGAGGATACTAATTAACTTTCTCATGTAAGCCCTGAACACTAATCGAACAAATACATTTAAAGAATTAACTCAATTGATTTGTTTACCACATGAAGAAAATGCCTTATGTATTGTGGCCCTTTAACCCTTTAAAAGCCGCTGATGATTTGGTCGTCCTGATGCACTAATGAAGTGCTGGTGAGTAGTCTCGCGAGCACTTCATTGGTGCATCATGATGACCAATGGGCGTGATGCATTAATGCATCATCGGGTCTGAAAGGGTTAACTGTAAATAGTGCTGATGCAATAATGCATGATTGCCTATTGGTCGCCATGATGCAGTATAAGTACACTGATATATCATGTACAGCCTCAACTGTTGGTACACTCTGAGAGTTTGTGTGATGCACCAATGTTCTACTGGCCCTTAACCCTTTAAGAGCCACTGATGCAGGAGTGCATCATATCCATGGGTCTTCGTGATGCACCAATGAAGTGCTGGCGAGACTGCTCACCAGCACTTCATTGGTGCATCATGCTGACCCTCCGGGGACATATCAACCCCGTAGGGTCTTCACTTTGCATGAATGTAGCCCTGGTAAGTTACTCGCTAGGGCTGCATTTATGCATCATGAAGCCCAATGGGCATGATACACTCCCGCAAAAGCGGCCCCTCATGGGGTTAAAGGGCCAACAAAGCCATATAGAGGAGCAGCAGATGCCCCAAAAGGACATTTGATGGTACCTAGCCCTCCTAAAGTGGACCCAAAGAAAATGCTGAAACTTTCCATTTGTTGCTAGGACAAACGGTTACCTAGCAACAGCTGCATATACCTAGCAACAGACTCTTTCCGGGATATTGATCTATACAATGTCTCATAGTACCTACCCCCCTAAAATGAGCCTAAGTGTCGGGTCAAGACATCCTTTTTAATCCTTTTTAACTCAAGAACCCGTGGATACAGTTTATATGTCTTTATTGCATAGGCTTAACAATTGATGTTTCATAGTGAACAATACTTCTCGCTTGGCTAATGAGGCGACACACATTTCCATTGTGAGAGATTCCATACTCAACTTACAATATAATAAATAAGTCCTTCCATGTCGTGATGATGATCTGCATCGTGCACTTTGATATTACCATAGGAAGTCTATGGTTCTAGGCTTGGCATGCCTGTATATTAGTTAACTTATAGGGTGCAGCACATAGCACTGCATGGCTATGCTATAGCATACTGGAATGAACTCACTATGGGATTCGCCTGTGGTTATTCTGTGTGATGGGTGTCCTGCCTAATGGTTATCCCTTGTATGTTCTTTATATACTCTGGACTATTAGTGATGTGGTGTACATGTAATTGTTTTAGTGGGGTCTAATTGTATAGAAAGGTGAAATACGGGTGGTCAATAGGTAGAGGGGGTAATTGTAAAAGAATTACTATAGGGCGAGATTTATAATGAATTTAATGTTTGTATTATGCTGACATAAGGAACATACTGAAGCTTTCCATTTGTTGCTAGCACAAGCAGGTGCCATTGCCTAGCAAGGGGACCTTTCCACTACAGCAATGAGCTACACTTGAAAAGGGTTAAGGTACGATATGATAGGATACTGCATGTACAACCTACATACAATAATTTACAGTGACACCCTGATGGTACCTACCTTCCTAAAGTGGACTCAAGTAAAATGCTGCAGCTTTCTATTTGTTGCTAGAATGTTAAGCAGTTACCTAGCAATGGCTAATTTTGCCTATCAATAGGATCTCTCGGAGGCATTAATCTCATTGGAATTCTGATAGTACTTACGCAAAGGGACCCAAAGAACATGCCGAAGCTTATTGTTTGTGGGGAGGAGAAGTAATAACATAGCAACAGCTACTTTTGCCTAGCAATGGGCCATTCCTATTATAAGAAAAGAGCTTTGCTTGGAATGAGCTAAGGAATGAACAGTGTGGAAACAACCTCTTATAAATATGATAGTGAGAAGGTCGACACACTGATTTAAAGTTACATTTTGATGGTACCTACCACCCTAAAATGGGCACAAGGAAATGCTGAAACTTGTTGTTGCTAGAACAAGCAATTATTTAGCAATGACTACATTTGCCTAGCAACAGGCACTTTCAACGAGAGAATGAGGGATAACCCATAAATAATGGACAGTATTGAAATACCTCACCATTATAATGTTCAGCAGGTCCAAATAATAATTCAAAATAGTATTTCTCAAAAATCCATAACTTGACATGATAGAATTTGAACCCTATGAGAATTACTAGTATGTATACTCTATTCCTAGGGTAGTTGATGACACAAAACCATCCATGTACCTAACAACCACTTCTAGGGGCCATGTCGCATGTATTTGTGGATTTGATCAAAACCCTCACTTTGTCAACCCTTAAATTTAAAGAATGCTCACAACTGCTTTATGCTTTATAAATTTGATTAAAATCATCAGATAATCTGCTTCCTCAGGCAATTTTCCTTTCATTTTCCAAATCTGAGGAAGCAGAGACCAGCTATGTGTGGAAATGTTCATTGGAGAGCTGGTCATGAGGTGAAGATCAAAAGTATTATGGTTAACAAGATGTAATAACACACACAATGGACCTTGCTGTAGTTTATTCATAGTGCAAGATATCATTTATCATAGATCTAGGTAGATAAGTACATTCTCCTAGGGGAACACATGTACTAGGATTACATTGATATGGACAAAACAAATGGTTAAAGTATCCTCAAAGCATTAGAATAACCCTGAGTAAGATATCAAAATAGGGTTGTCTGTGGACATGCAAAACCAACATAGGCCTGTAATGGGCCCTTTCATGGTACATATCTCCCTATCATTCTCATATCTATTGGACATGTATCTATTTATATCATTATATTCTTTGCAAATTCTCATTCCACTACTATTATAGATCTATGGCTTGCTGGAAGAGCATGCAATTGTACAAATCTCTCATTAGCATTTGCTAAGCAGAGACAAGACAGCTGAATAGTAGATCGGTTGGTAGGGCCTCGGTTATAGCCCTGTTGGTATTGGACTTCCAATACTGACAACCACATACCTATTTGTGTCAACAGCTACATGTCACATAAGAGCATTAATATTTATCACCTCCAGACTTGACTTGTGGACTGTGCAAGGCGCTGGTATAACAAGGTTGGGGACGGGGATATCTTGTTGGGACACACCAGGATCATAGTACAACAGTCGGATTTTAGTCTGTACTAAGATTCTGATACCATGCACAGTCTTAGGATGTACTGGGATCGTAGTACCCCTGTGTGTGCACTGGCCCATGACACTCACCTCTACAGGTGTATGGGCCAATCAGAGCCCTGGTCACTGGACCATGACACCTACTTGTGCATACATTATTGGGGCCAAAGGTGGGATGGTGAAACTACTCCACCATTTGGTACTTTTATTTTCCATTAAATGATACATTTACTCCCTTATTAAACAGCACTTAGCTAAATGAAAACTTCTGTTTGTAGACATTTATCTATTTTTTAATCTTGTGAGTTCATATTTATTAGCAAATTAAACAAAAAAAATTAGCCAATCACTTTTAGTATAGAAAGAAGGTTGTAAATATAGCCATTTCTCATAAAATATTCCGATTTTAGTTCTGTAAAAAAGTGTATATGTAAAATATAGACACTTGCTACCTATGGTGACATCAAAATTATGTATTTTAATAAGAAAGGAAGAGAAAATTGAAGATAAACATGGGTACTTAGTTCTTAGTACACACCAAGATCCAGGGACTATTATTCAATCGTAGGGCGTACTTAGAAACTGGTTAGTCCTGAACCTGATAACAATCATGTTTATACATGCAGGGGGAGCATAGAGAAATGATCTTATTAGTAGTTATTACACGACTTCTGTGATTTTGGGTGCTTTTTCTGGATATTCCCATGCACATAGCTGTCGATATTGCACACCATGATGCATGCATCATGACTTTTGTAAGGAGGCATGTCATCCATGTAAGGAGGCATGTTATCCATGGATAACATGCCTCCTTACATGTCCTTACATGTCATATGTTACATGTTAAAACCTACCAAATCTTTCATTGCCAGGGTAGGTATTGAACCTGCAGTCTCAGACCCCAAATCCAACTCCCTATGCATTGCGCCACAGGGACAGACGAGAAGTGGTTGGCTAGAACCAGGTCTTGATATGATACAAAGCCCGGGGAGGTCACTCACATATAACTACTATACATTCAAAGTGTGAAAATCCCCGGCAGTCTGGGTTGTGACCCCCCCAGCTTTGTAGCTACTGCTCGCATAACTGCGAGGACCGCGGGACGCGTTCAAACCAAACCAAGCCAAGCCGGGTGCCAAGGTGTGTGGCCCGGTGGTCTAGTGGGTAGCACACTGGGCTCAGCTTCTGCAGGTAGGCGGGACGAGTCCCGGTCCCGGCGAACGTTTTTTCTGGCCGTGTGTATACACACTGTGGCTGGCTTCGAGTACCGGGGAGGGAAAGATTTTTGTTTTCAACTTGAATTTATTGATTTTTTATTGATTATCTATTGATTATCGTGTAATAAAATAAGTAGTTAATGGATATGTCATGACTTGTGACTGTTATCCAACAATAATATGCAACTCGATGGGTTGATACCTACCCAGAATGCAACCCTCACTGGGTTGATACCTACCCAGAATGCAACCTCAGATGGGTTGATACCTACCCACAATGCAACCCTCGATGGGTTGATACCTACCCACAATGCAACCCTCGATGGGTTGATACCTACCCACAATGCAACCCTCGATGGGTTGATACCTACCCACAATGCAACCCTCGATGGGTTGATACCTACCCACAATGCAACCCTTGATAGGTTGATACCTACCCACAATGCAACCTTAGATGGGTTGATACCTACCCACAATGCAACCCTCGATGGGTTGATACCTACCCAGAATGCAACTCTTGATGGGTTGATACCCACCCACAATGCAACCCTCGATAGGTTGATACCTACCCAGAATGCAACCTTAGAAGGGTTGATACCTACCCACAATGCAACCCTCGATGGGTTGATACCTACCCACAATGCAACCCTTGATGGGTTGATACCTACCCACAATGCAACCCTCGATGGGTTGATACCCACCCACAATGCAACCTTAGATGGGTTGATACCTACCCAGAATGCAACCCTTGATGGGTTGATACCCACCCACAATGCAACCCGCGATGGGTTAATACCTACCCAGAATGCAACCTTAGATGGGTTGATACCTACCAACAATGCAACCCTCGATGGGTTGATACCTACCCAGAATGCAACCCTCGATGGGTTGATACCTACCCACAATGCAACCTCAGATGGGTTGATACCCACCCACAATGCAACCCGCGATGGGTTGATACCTACCCACAATGCAACCCTCGATGGGTTGATACCTACCCACAATGCAACCCTTGATGGGTTGATACCTACCGACAATGCAACCCTCGATGGGTTGATACCTACCCAGAATGCAACCCTCGATGGGTTGGTACCCACCAACGATGCAACCTCAGATGGGTTGATACCTACCCACAATGCAACCCGCGATGGGTTGATACCTACCCACAATGCAACCCTCGATGGGTTGATACCTACCCACAATGCAACCCTTGATGGGTTGATACCTACCAACAATGCAACCCTCGATGGGTTGATACCTACCCAGAATGCAACCCTCGATGGGTTGATACCTACCCACGATGCAACCTCAGATGGGTTGATACCTACCCACAATGCAACCCACGATGGGTTGATACCTACCCACAATGCAACCCTCGATGGGTTGATACCTACCCACAATGCAACCCTTGATGGGTTGATACCTACCAACAATGCAACCCTCGATGGGTTGATACCTACCCACAATGCAACCCTCGATGGGTTGATACCTACCCACAATGCAACCTCAGATGGGTTGATACCTACCCACAATGCAACCCTCGATGGGTTGATACCTACCCACAATGCAACCCTCGATGGGTTGATACCTACCCACAATGCAACCCTCGATGGGTTGATACCTACCCACAATGCAACCCTCGATGGGTTGATACCTACCCACAATGCAACCCTCGATGGGTTGATACCTACCAACAATGCAACCCTCGATGGGTTGATACCTACCCAGAATGCAACCCTTGATGGGTTGATACCTACCCAGAATGCAACCCTCGATGGGTTGATACCTACCCACAATGCAACCCTTGATGGGTTGATACCTACCCACAATGCAACCCTCGATGGGTTGATACCTACCCACAATGCAACCCTCGATGGGTTGATACCTACCAACAATGCAACCCGCGATGGGTTGATACCTACCCACAATGCAACCTTAGATAGGTTGATACCCACCCACAATGCGACAGTAGATGGGTTGATACCCACCCACAATGCGACAGTAGATGGGTTGATACCTACCCACAATGCAACCCTCGATGGGTTGATACCTACCCACAATGCAACCCTCGATGGGTTGATACCTACCCACAATGCAACCCTCGATGGGTTGATACCTACCCACAATGCAACCCTCGATAGGTTGATACCCACCCAGAATGCGACAGTAGATGGGTTGATACCCACCCAGAGGATGGGATGATGCAGCATTCCAGTGCTGGCAGACCATTTGCAATTATCAATGCATCATAAAAAAACAGTGGAACATGAATTTGGAGACATCATGCGGCCTTAAAGGGTAAGCCAGTAATTAGTATATCATCCCTTGTCTGTGACACTCTGCTTTACTAGCTCTGTAAAGACATGGTGAGGGCCATAATTCATAAAACTAGCATGATGCACCAATGAAGTATTTGCAAGTCTGTTGGCCAGCACTTCATTGACCCATGACAGCCACTTGCAGCCACTCTTTGGTGCATCTCATACTGGGCCAAATAAAAAAAAAGGTTTGTTTCCAGTTACCCGATCGACCCTAGCAGAACAGGGCCAAAATAAAGAAAAGGTTGATTTTGAAGAATTTTGTCTCATTTTTTCATATTATTAAGAAATTGTTCATTACTTTTTGAGGATATTTACATTTTTTTCCATCCACTTCCTGTATCCTTTTCGTGTTCTTCCCCTCTATCACAGTTGTCATTTTCCATTCATTATTTTACAATGAAATCAACAAATTCGCCCTAACATTTCCTATATAAATGTGAAAAATAAAATTAAAATAAGAAAGAAAAATACCTACCGACCCTACCTTTTCAAGTCATGTGACTGGAAGCACACCTTTATTTTATTTTGGCCCTGCGTAATGGTGGATGAATGTAACCCTGGCGAGTAACTCACCATGGGTGCCTATATAGGGCCCTAGACAGGGGGGTCCAATGTCCTTTGTCGATTTTAAGAAATGGTTCTTGTCCCTTGTCTTTCACCCCATGCCCCTTGTCGCTTTTAAGAAGTGCTCTTGTCCCTTGTCCTTAAGCCAATGTCCCTTGTCGATTTTAAGAATTGCACCTTGTCCCTTGTCACTCAACCCCATGTCCCTTGTCGATTTTAAGAAGTTGCTTTGTCCCCTTGTCGATTATACCCCTCTGGGGCGCTCTATATCCAGGGCCAGTTGGCATGATGCATTGATACATTCATGTATCATGCCCACTCTACAGGGTTGATACACTCAAGAAAGGTTTGCATGATGCTCCAAAGAAGCACCGGTGAGTCTTCTTGTCAGCACATTAGGAGTGCATCATGACGACAAATCAGTATGATGCACTCCTGCACTAGAGGCCATTAAAGTGGCCGGCGGGTATTGTTAGTTCATCATTTGGACACCAGGGGTCTCTGTTGTACATTGACTTTATGGAAAGATGAAAATAATATGCAAAATACAGGGAGGCTTGGCATGGTTTAAACCCAGGATCTCCTGTGAGTAAGGTAGAGACATTGCACATGAGCCATGGGAGATACTATGTGTGACCACCTAGAAAAGAATGTATGTAACCTAGATGTCACTATTCTAACCATATCCTTACATGTATTATTTCAATCATCATAAATATTAGAAATATGCCTGGGACCATAATACTTTGCATCTACTGCAAAGATATGCTTAATATCTAAGTGCTGAAGAAGATATAACAAAATCTAATTACTTTTGGATATGAACCCAAGGATTTATGTGACAAATCACTATATGATCCTTTATAGGGTTTAATCTTCTGATTCGCATTGGACCCCCCTATTATTTTTGCACATATGAAAAGTACAACTGATTTTTAGACTTTGGTGAGAATATGGCGAAAATCTAATTACTTTTACTCTATCCCCGCCAGCCACCTTAAACAGTTAAATTATTGTGCAACCCTTTCAGAGTTAGGGTACCACTGGAAGGGCGTCCTGTCTTACCCAATCCACCCCCTAATGGTGCTGCCACCTGGTGATAGCTCTATCCAATCACTCCCACGCACTCAATACATATATACATATGCCGCACTGTCCCCTATAAGCGCCTGACCGCTCATTACTTTTAATACCCTAAACCCCTGCTGCTTATACAAGACAGGCACTTATTTGAATACTGTTTAAGGTAAATTTCAATACCCCTATACCCCGGCGTTTATTCGAGACCAGTGCTTAGTTGAAACCACGGCGCTTAAATAGGCTAAAGGTTGCTAAAGCGTTAGCGCATCATGTCCATTGGTTGGCATGATGCTTGAATGCAGCCCTGTAAGTAGCCACACGTAGGGAGCACCAACATTCCGGTTAAGGCATAATGCATGAATGTGCCCCTGGCATTTATCTCAAGTTGAATACGAGAGCCCCATAGGTTTAACCAAGAACCTCTGTATCACACCCCCGTGTGATAACCCTCCCCTGTATCACACTGCCAGGGAAAACATCCAAAATGGTCAAATAACTGATGATGAAATCATTTCTAATGCCAAATAAATGTAATATTGAACATATTTGACTAAATTAACTTGAGATATATACAAAGCAGCACTCAAATTGGTCAGCACTGAGGATTATCACACTCGGCTTCGCCTCATGTGATAACCCTCAGTGCTGACCAATTCTCGTGCACCTTTGTCTATTTATACAAATTAACAAGCGTTTTTTTGTGCTTATGTCATCTCTCATACTGCATGTATACAGGCTGTATGATCAAAAGTCTCCTGAGTAAACTGGCTTTTTCCCCAAATGCTGGGACCACTGCTTCACGTTCTTGTGAGAACGCACCGCAGATGACATCCCTTCCCATTACATACACTGAAAACCTGGAATTCGAAACTAGTCAGTGGTGAGGACTTTAGGTCCTCCGGTTGACACTACCTAAAACAACTACCTTAAGTGGTCAAAATGACGACTTTAGGTCATATGACGACTCTATATTGTTATTATTGTCATACTGACGACTTAGGTGGGCAGGATGACGACCTAAAGTCGTCATTTTGACCACCTAAAGTTGTTGTTTTAGGTATTGTCAACCTGAGGACCTAAAGTCGTCACCACTGACTAGTTTCGGATCTTCCAGGTTTTCAGTGTATCATTCCAACCCACTGTTACTGCCGATGTCATCCTAGCATGCTAGGCCCAGTATAGTCAGCCTGATACAGGAATGCTGCACCAACAAACTGTAAATTATTGCTTTAAGTCGGTATTCCACTGTCATCAGTCAGCCGAGGTTTTACTAATCTGACTGATTTTTGTTATACTTTTGTATAATCAGAAATAATCGGATTTGCAAAATTTCAGCCGACTGATGGCAGTGGAATACCTGCTTTAAGCGGGTATTCCACTGCCATGGGTCAGCCGAAAATAAGCTAATCCGATCACTTTTAATTAATCAAAAAAATATTTTTTTGATTTATTTAAAATGAGATCCATATGTGCCAATGCCACCTGGGGCTTAGTGTATTCATGAATTGTTCAATTTGATACCCTCTACCACCAAGTGACCCTTGTCTCATGTAGTGGTGACAATGTTTACCCATACATGCATGTGCATACTGTAATGAACATAGATAGTTCATTGTTTGCGGCTCGGTGGCGGCCACCGGACCGGGGCGCCAGTTGCGTGTTCAGGCCACCAGGGGAGCGTGGGTGGTGACGTCAGTGTCATGTGACGTCACATCCGTGTCTCCAGACTAAAAAAGGAGCAGATCCGGTGGGTTAGGGTCAGACGTAACTAGAGACTCATTGGTGGCTGACACGTAGCTGGGTTCCGGTGTCCGGTGGCTGGCAGCAAGTGTGGCTAAAGAAGGCGGGCGTCTTAGTTATAAGCAAGATAAGCACAAGATAAGCAAGTTACAAGACCAGTGTTAGCAATAAGACAAGAACAGCAATAAACACAAGAAGTCATCCATTATCAAATCTTTATTCTGTTGTTTCACTGGTTTCTGGTTATTACAATACCAAAGTGGCCCATTTAAGTGCTGCAGAATCTTTGGGTACATTATGTAACACCTGGTACCCATCATGTTGGTTCTTTTTAGTATTTATCTTGATAGGCACCAGATCAAGCGATGGCCGACCCACTAGGTGTCCATACTAAGGCCTATATAGCAGGCCCATGTAGCTGACACATAGTACATTATTGCACTTTTCATCCATTCTTCTCCCACAAGTAGCCCATCTAAGTCCCCTGCCCTCAAACAGTTAACTACAGCAAACTAAATCAAATGCAGGCTTTAACCGCACTGAAAACATGCCACTGCCTAAGACTCGTCAATACAGACAAGTTTAGGGTAGTCAAGGTCAAATGACGACCTAAACTTGTCATACTGACAATAGAAATTCATCATACTGACGACGTAGGTGGTCAGGATGATGACCTAAAGTCGTCACTTTGAGGACCTAAAGCTGTAGTTTTAGGTATCGTCAAACTGAGGACTTAAAGTCGTCTGCACTGACTAGTTTCGTAGTTTCTTAGTATAGCGTGGGTACCAGTTCCTTGTGTTTCGTTTGTATAGTGGAATGTTCTGTTTAGGTACAACAGAAATAAATGTTTCTGCTATGGAGAAGTACTAATTTGAACTCACTGAACACTATAAGTCTCTCTATGATTAGGAGCTTTCCTCTCGTCTTGGGAGAGCTTTCCCGGAGTTGGAGCTTTTTCAAGTCTAAAGTGGAGTTTTTTTGTTTCTCTTGCACCCACTAAAGGAAGTATATTATCAAAATCAAAATACAGCATAACTAATGCATATCAAGCAGATAGTTATTCACACAGTGATGGTAAGATAGCAATAAAGACATATATGCAACCTGAGATGCCCACAGTATAAGCAGTAAATGAAGGCAATATAATGGTAAAGGTGAATGATGATTAGTTTGAGCCGACTGTTTCTTCACGAGCGCTTCCTGCCCGTTCCTAACAGCCTCGTGCGGAGCGAGCAGGAAGCGTGAGTGAATAAACAGGAGGTGTTTGAGTGGAAAATCAATCAATTGAGTGGAAAATCAATTAATATATCATCAATATCCTTCAAAATTATCTCTCAATTACCCGTTGTCATCGGGAAATGCTGACCGCCGCCATCTTGGATGTTTACGTTTCAAAAAGGTTGCACTGGGGGGATGGACCTATGACGTCATCATCCGAATTTGGTGCTGGTTATTTCACAGCAGGGTGCAATAAGGGGGTTTAGTGCATTGTCAATGGGGCATCGATATTCACCTTGAAATAAACTGCTGGAGCTAATTCCTACAGGTAATATTAAATAAAAGCCCAAAAAAGGAAAACATTGCTAGACTTAAAACTGTGCAAAATTGGCACTTACACTGCAAAAACGGTATTTAGATTTTAAACATGTTTAGGTCTAAACACGTTTAAAACCTAAACATATAGGTCAGTTAGGTGTCTCATCGACTACACATTTAGGAAATGAACACTTTTATTCTAACTACATAAACATTTTTGCTAAACATGTTTAGATGTTTAGAGTTTAAACAGTTAAATAATAGGTGTTTAGATTTATACATCATTATGTTTAGATACTTGGATGTCGAATCCACACCAGGTAGCAGCACTACCTTTGAATGGACTATCTTTACACAATTATAATCAATTTTTGTGACAAATGTACCTGAACCCCACGTTTATTATAGTTTCTATTCATTGAATGTCATGAGAATAGAAAGGGCAATAGAAAATTGACTAGATTCACCTTTCACCACCATCATTAGCATGAAATAATCAATAAGCTCAATGACTGACACCTATTTCATGTTATTCTGGAATAGACTAAGCAATTTCCTTCCTGCCAAGCTGTTAGCCGGGAGGCGTGGCGCAGTCGGTAGCGCGTCCGCTCACAGGCCGTAAGGTCGTGGGTTCGGTTCCCGGCCCGGCCGGGGCATAGTGGTGGTTCCAAACGTCGCCGTAAGGTGTCGTTTGAGTTCCTCCCTGCTCTGGCTAGGCTGTGCTGGAAAGTCTCTCGGCGGTCATGGCAGACAAATGACTTGAAACAGGCCTGTCCATCTCTCATTATGCCTATGTAGTGACGGATGTTAAAGAACCATTGCCTCGGTAAATGTGTAGGGGCGTGATTTCTACCTAAGCTCCCTCTAGTGTACGGGTCCGGGTTTCACGCCACGGGACCTCTCACCCTTGACGTGTCCAAAGGGCACATAGGTGAGGTTAAAATTCAAAGCAAAGCAAGCCAAGCTGTTGTACTTTCTAAAGTCTCTCATTCTGATGCAGTGTGTACATACATGCACACGTAAATAGGTGAGGCTGAAATCTTTGGAGACTTTGACATGTAAATACCCCCCCCCCCCAGTAAATGAGAAAACAAACAAAAGACATCTTTTTTTTAATGTATACATGTCTGCACACCCTAACTCTCCGTCAAAGCATCTAAAAACAAAAATTCAAAAACATCTAAACACAAAAATTCATAGATCTCTGAACACAAAGTATAAACCTAAACACCTAGATTTCTAAACACTTGAGCTAAGCACATTGTTTGGCTAAACATGTGTAGGAAATTAATGTGATTACAAAAACGTTGCAAGAATATGTTTAGAATTGTGTTTAGGATCTAAAAACCATTTTTGGAGTGTAAACACTATGATTCTACTGGTTTGGGCTCATGGACATCTGCAAAAGTCAAGGCAGGGCCTACTTGAAATCTATAAACAGGTTGGTCCCCATCCTATCAGCATGTATGGACTCCTATCATAGCATGTTACCAGAACCAGCTCCAGTCACACTTGTAGCCTATATCCCTCACAGCAGGAGGGATATGAGGGTGAGTGATTTTATAGTGAGATAAATTTTGTAATGACGTTGTTGACACACATTTTATGTATTATGTCATGATGCCCACACCCAAGATTATATTAATTGACTTCATCTAAACTATTAAATAAGTAAGTGTAATTACACCCTTGCAATGCAAAGGCCAATGCTGCATCAGTGTATTATTTTATGTGAATAACTTCTTCCCGTAGAGATAGCATTGCGGAGCTGATCCGCACACCCCCAGTGGCGTAACGTGTGCCGATCCACCACAGCGGCCGATCCGGTACCGTAGCCTTGTTCTGGGTGCGTGTAAACATTCAAAATGGCGAACCGCTGCTTGTACGGGACACTACGGTAACGGATTTTGTTAATTTTCAGTTAATTAAAGACTCTAAAAACATAAAATAAATATAAAACTAAACTCCCCTGGTGTCCTCAGATGCCGATCCACCCCTCGGGGGGAGTCTCCCACTCGTGGTGGATCGGCCACCTCATACACCACGGTCGTTTAGTTCTATCTATTTATACCGATTGGTCACCCAGCCCTGCATATGAACAGTCATTACAGACTTTATAGTTGCAGAACTGGCAAATCCCTTTTTTTTTTTGGTTCAATGAGCCCTTAACATACCCGTTTATTCAGCGAAAAATCACATAAGAAACATGGTATCTCCGTCCCTTGGTTAACACTAAAGGAGTTTCCGACCAATTAAAGATGTTGATATGGAGAATCTATACTTATGCCATGGCTGATACGATTGTTACTATAGATTAGAACTACTCACGCCGTATTCAATGGGGGGATTGAATACGATGCCTGCGTATTCATCGACGCCATTTTGAAATTGGTACAGAGCTAGCCATTGGTGCCAAACGCTGTTAGTTTCGGTTTAAATGTTATGAACTTACAGGGTTCCTATTTCAAATATGGTGGTTATTCTTAGATATACATTAAACAATTCATAACATGATATTATATACCTAATCCAATCATTTATTTACTGTAAAACTTCTGCGCACATAGATCAAATACAAAACTAATGATTCCCTTTAGCACCAGTGGCTAGCTCTGTATCACATGACCTACTTCGTCGAGCAAGCTGTCATGGCAGACGAAAACAAGACGACTTGACGCATTGAAAATGAGTAAATATTGTATTGTTGTTATATTTTATTTAAAAGCAAATTCATCCCATAGAGCCATGGCATAAATGCAAATGTCAACTCACATGGAATATATATATATATATATATATATATATATATATATATATATATATATATATATATATATATGATTTATAGAAAGATTCTATGGAAAGTAATTAATAGGCAGTTTGTCAAATTAGACTATACAAAGAGGTCCAAAGGTGGGTTTACCCCAGCCTACTTGAGCCACCTGGTTGACACTCCTATCACTATATATATATATATATATATATATATATATATATATATATATATATATATATGTGTGTGTGTGTGTGTGTGTGCGTGGGGGGGGGGGCATTATATGGCCTAATGTGTTCTCACCGGTCCGGAAAGTAGGTAATACCTTCAGACCACCATAGATTTTGCTTACTCAGATGGTTTCAAAATACAGCCAGGTGTTTCAGTTCAATTATTAAACTCACATAAAAAAATATTGTGTAAGACTACGCCCTATCATAAATCCCTCCCTTACTGCAAATGATTAATAAGTGTTATTTAAAGGTGTCTATATTTTAGTGAAATAATGGTTATTTCATTTTTCTGTAAATAACTGATGAATTGGCAATTTATATAGACCAAAAGGGATAGATCGGTGATATCATATCAGAGGAGACTCCACTGACATGTGAGGGGATTGGTGCGAATGGTTTGTACCAGGTGGCGGCACTGTAGGTGAGCTGCCAGCAGGACTGACTGATGATGGTAGTGGGAGGGATGGAGCACAAATGCAGTGTGACCTAGACAAACTATCGGAATGGACTGTTAATAACTCACTAATAGTCACCACTAAATAACCCCGATTCATGATTGGTAAAAGTCCTAAGAAATAGCACAGACCCACTGGTATTGGTACCTAGGGATCTGGCTTGATGATCCACTTTAACTACTCTAGCCTTATCAGTACACTTTCTACAACTATTGACAATAAGGTAGTACTAATATTTCGATTCAGTCGATGAAAGCATTGTCACCATACAGCTGGTCGGTCACTACTCTGTATGATTTTCTGATCTCATTCAGAAATATACCTTATATAAGAATTGATTGCCAGATTGTCATAAATACCAGCACAAACTATTGTATATACTTCTGATACAAAAATAAATAAGGTAAAAAAAAAAAATGTAAATACCATGTGTCACTGTGAGTCATGTGTCACTGAGTCATGTGACACTGTGAGTCATGTGACACTGTGAGTCATGTGTCACTGGGAGTCATGTGACACTGTGAGTCATGTGACACTGTGAGTCATGTGACACTGTGAGTCATGTGTCACTGTGAGTCATGTGACACTGTGAGTCATGTGACACTGTGAGTCATGTGACACTGTGAGTCATGTGTCACTGTGAGTCATGTTACACTACGAGTCATGTGTCACTATGAGTCATGTGTCACTATGAGTCATGTGACACAGGGAGTCATGTGACACTGGGAGTCATGTGGCACTGGGAGTCATGTTACACTACGAGTCATGTGTCACTATGAGTCGTGTCACTATGAGTCATGTGTCACAGGGAGTCATGTGACACTGGGAGTCATGTGACACTGGGAGTCATGTGACACTGGGAGTCATGTGACACTGGGAGTCATGTGACACTGGGAGTCATGTGTCATTGTGAGTCATGTATCACCGTGAGTCATGTAACACTGTGAGTCATGTGTCAATGTGAGGCACTTGTCACTGTGAATTATGTGTCACTGTGAGTCATGTGACACTGTGAGTCATGTGACACTGTGAGTCATGTATTACTATGAGTATGACTGATGGCAAGTGTCTTACTGTTTCAAAATGCATTAAACTATGTAAAAGAAATGAGCCAAATGGTGCACTGTGTCACTATTGGCCACGTTTTTATTTTTTTCATGTCAAGTGACGAACTGTGTCATAATGAGTCATATCATGTTTGTTCATGACATCATGTATCCCCTCATGTGTCAAACCATGTGACTGTACATGTTAGTCATGTATTGATCACTATGAGTCACATGATGTGTCAGGAGGTGACAGGAGACTGCTGCTGCCTGTCCCATCGTCCATCTTACTCTAACGTTAAACTTAATTCTTACCCTTTAACACCCACACCGTATACTTTGCACGACTGTGATTCATTAATGTAACCCTTGTGAACTGACTCATAATCAGCACTGCATTTATGCATCATGACCAACTTGTGTGATTGATACACTACAAAAGGCTCCTGCATGATGCACCAATGCAGCACAGTCGGGCTAAGTTACTAAACTGTGCTGCATTGGTGCATCATGCAGAAGAAGGGGCTTTGAGGTATCATGCAGCACTTACAGGGTTAATTAACCCTTTATAGATGCAGCACTTACAGGGTTAATTAACCCTTTATATGTGCAGCACTTACAGGGTTAATTAGCCCTTTATAGGTGCAGCACTTACAGGGTAAATTAACCCTTTATAGATGCAGCACTTACAGGGTTAATTAACCCTTTATAGGTGCAGCACTTACAGGGTTAATTAACCCTTTATAGATGCAGCACTTACAGGGTTAATTAACCCTTCAAAAGTGCAGCACTTAAAGGGTCAATTAACCCTTCATGGGTGCAGCACTTACAAGGTTAATTAACCCTTTATATGTGCAGCACTTACAGGGTTAATTATTCCCTTATAGGTGCAGCACTTACAGGGTTAATTATTCCCTTATAGGTGCAGCACTTACAGGGTAAATTAACCCTTTATAGGTGCAGCACTTACAGGGTAAATTAACCCTTTATAGATGCAGCACTTACAGGGTAAATTAACCCTTTATAGGTGCAGCACTTACAGGGTAAATTAACCCTTTATAGGTGCAGCACTTACAGGGTAAATTAACCCTTTATAGGTGCAGCACTTACAGGGTTAATTAACCCTTTATTGGTGCAGCACCTTTATAGGTGCAGCACTTACAGGGTTAATTAACCCTTTATGGGTGCAGCACTTACAGGGCTAATTAACCCTTCAAAAGTGCAGCACTTGAAGGGTCAATTAACCCTTCATGGGTGCAGCACTTACAAGGTTAATTAACCCTTTATAGGTGAAGCACTTACAGGTTAATTAACCCTTTATAGGTGCAGTAATTACAGGGGTAATTAACCCTTTATGGATGCAGCACTTAAAGGGTTAATTAACCCTTTATGGATGCAGCACTTACAGGGTTAATTAACCCTTTATGGATGCAGCACTTACAGGGTTAATTAACCCTTTATAGGTGCAGCACCTTTATAGGTGCAGCACTTACAGGGTTAATTAACCCTTTATGGGTGCAGCACTTACAGGGCTAATTAACCCTTCAAAAGTGCAGCACTTAAAGGGTCAATTAACCCTTCATGGGTGCAGCACTTACAAGGTTAATTAACCCTTTATAGGTGAAGCACTTACAGGTTAATTAACCCTTTATAGGTGCAGTAATTACAGGGGTAATTAACCCTTTATGGATGCAGCACTTACAGGGTTAATTAACCCTTTACAGATGCAGCACTTACAGGGTTAATTAACCCTTTATATGTGCAGCACTTAAAGGGTTAATTAACCCTTTATATGTGCAGCACTTACAGGGTTAATTAACCCTTTATAGGTGCAGCACTTACAGGGTTAATTAACCCTTTATAGGTGCAGCACCTTTATAGGTGCAGCACTTACAGGGTTAATTAACCCTTTATGGGTGCAGCACTTACAGGGCTAATTAACCCTTCAAAAGTGCAGCACTTAAAGGGTCAATTAACCCTTCATGGGTGCAGCACTTACAAGGTTAATTAACCCTTTATAGGTGAAGCACTTACAGGTTAATTAACCCTTTATAGGTGCAGTAATTACAGGGGTAATTAACCCTTTATAGATGCAGCACTTACATGGTTAATTAACCCTTTATATGTGCAGCACTTAAAGGGTTAATTAACCCTTTATATGTGCAGCACTTACAGGGTTAATTAACCCTTTATATGTGCAGCACTTACAGGGTTAATTAACCTTTTATAGGTGCAGCACTTACAGGGTTAATTAACCCTTTATATGTGCAGCACTTACAGGGTTAATTAACCCAGCATATGTGCAGCACTTACAGGGTTAATTAACCCTTTATATGTGCAGCACTTAAAGGGTTAATTAACCCTTTATATGTGCAGCACTTACAGGGTTAATTAACCCTTTATAGGTGCAGCACTTACAGGGTAAATTAACCCTTTATAGGTGGCTCATGCAGGAGTGCATCATGATGCACCAGTTACGTGTTGCCGAGTCTGCTCACCAGCACTTCATTGGTGCATCATACTGGCCCTCCGTGCATGTATTTACCCTTTAGGGTCGGCATGATGTATAAATGTAGCCCTGGTGAGTAACTCACTAGGGCTACATCATGACAATGATCAGCATGGTGCATTAACATTAGGGAGTGGGGGGTTGGTGCAATTCTGCGCGTGTGCGGGGAAAGATTTTCCGTCCCCCCTTTTATTCTTTAGTGGCGCGTGGGCTTTTTCGCTCAAAAGGGGCAAAAGATTTTTTGTCACCCCTAAGAGGGGTCTGAAATTTTTGTGTCCCCCCCCCACAAACGAACCACCCCCCCCGCCCCCCTATTAAGAAATGAACACTCCCTGAGCAGTCCTTAAAGGGTTAACTGTCCTACAATCATGTTACACTGACCATCGGTCAACAACACCACACAAGGTCTGACACCACTAAATCAGTTAGAGGGGGGAGAGGGATCACAGAAATATATCATTTGACGTTTGGCAGCTGTATCTCTTCTATCAAGGTTGGGGTGAAAATATGTCGTCAAAATAATGAGAGAATCCTCGTCCCAAAGTTGCCAAAGATCAGTCATTATTTTCACAGAGATGTCATTATTTTCACAGAGATTCCTTGTACCACCATACTGATACCTGGGGCTTCTTGTAAAACATACACTGGTTCCCTGCTATACAATCACAGTGGTCCACTGTACTGTATTACAAGGGTCTCTGATAGAATCAATAGTTATTTTTTACAGTGGAGAGGATGGGGTGGGTAGCCGAGGAGGTGTGGTGAGGGGGTGGGGAGAAGCTGGGTAGGGGAGGGGGTGAGAGTTGAGGGGTAAGGTAAAGACACCGTGTGAAGTTTCCAGTCGTTTATTCTTTGTGCTGACGTTGTATTTTGTGAGAGAAGCTGGTACAGAGGAGCAGATGAAAAAAGGTGTGGGGATGCAGAGGCGTCGGAAGCCAATTTTTATTAGAGGGGGGCAGGAGTCTCGGTTTGGGGAGGGCTGCAGTACGTTTATAAAGGATTGTATAAGGACATTTCTAAATATTCCCCTTTCCCCAGCCCCTGGAATGAATATAATTACAGTTGATATGAATTACAGTAAATCTGGCTAAACTCTTTTTTTTTTCTACATGAAATACTGTGCGAGATGCGTCCCCCACATCGCCTATGGTTTCTTCTTTTTTTTATCAATAAATGAACACCAATTAATCAATGAGTAACACATATCTCAGCAGTCAGATTTTAAAAAGGCAATTATTAAATATATGACCCAATGGGTGAAATCCAAAAATGTATGATGAAGAAATAAATATTGCTTCTTTTAGTACAGCCATGCAGAAAGGATATCCCAAACACAGTGGCACGAGGCATCGATTTCTGAAATACTGCTGAGCCTTGGTAAACTGTACCTTGTGGATTGTGCACGTACTCTTAGGACGTTTTCCCAGTCATAGTACTCTTTTCTTTGATTATGTGCAGAAAAATTATTAGAAGACGCTAAGATCAAAGGCAAATTTTTAAAAAACTTAAATCTTCCCTCAGAGGTGAGTTTGGTAGTTTCAGAGCAGCACCAATGTTGGATTCACATCAGAGTCAAAGACCCCTAGATCTGGGGTATATATCTGTGCTGTGTATTTGACAATGCTGTATCAGAATAACAATGTCCTTTAAGGGCTGCTGATGCAGGAGTGCATCATGCCCATTGGTCGGCATGATGCACCAATGAAGTACTATGGAGTCTGCTTGCCAGCACATCATTGGTGCATCATGCCAACCTTCTGTGATTGTATCAACCCCATTGGGTCTGCCTGATGCATAAATGTAGCCCTGGCGAGTAACTAGTCACGGCCGGCATCAAGACGCCAAATGGGCATAAAGTACTCTTACCTTAGCAATCCTTGAGGTCTGCTGCCGGGGCTACATTCAAGTCCAATCATGGCAAATTGAGCCAGTCCATTAAAAGAAAAGACCACCCTATCTTCATATCAGTTTCTTGTAATAGTCTTCACATGAATGAAGAGCCATGTGACATACCGTGTAAAGCATGTTCTACTCAAGGGTTAAGCAGTAGCCATATTTGATACATGTGTACTGTATAAAGCTTCTTGGAAACAAAGGCTATCAAAGGACGTCAATATAAGAATGGGGTGGTCTCTTCTTATATATGAATCATATATCGCCCTGTGACTCAGGACTATTTATGAGTGTATGTACATCCTACTACCTCTTCATATCATGCAGCCTAAGCAACTGAGCTATATTGATACGTCAGCAAAGTGTTGGTGTCTGCTTTGAACCATTAGGGGCAGTTGGTGCATTAATGCTCTGCTCAGGGGCGTAGGAAAAGGGGGGGCCAGGGGGGGCAGGGGGGCCATCACGCATCAGCCGACAATTTAAGGTGGTCGCGATGGTGCCCTCGCCAGGCCCCCCCAATAAAGATTTGCTTCCTACGCCTCTGCTGCTGCATGATAGAAGTGACCTTGAGTGCATTATAGGAGTACAGTGCACGCCTGAGCAAGGTCACGGTAGCTGTATACAAATCAAAGGCCATTGATTGGTCAAGACATATATTGATTGGGTACTTAACTGTCTTGAGGGAATGTCCAACGTTTTATAAAGACAATAGACAACTCTTTCCTCACATCTAAGATGCATTCGTGCATTATAGAACAGCAGACAGTCTCAATGTAAAGATAATCATTGTCTATTCTCTAAACAAAAAAGTTGATGAAATAACTAGGAAATCATTGTCCATAAGCTGATCCCTTGTTATGTTCATTGAGATTCCTTGTTCCACTGTGCTGCCATCTGAGGCTTCATTGTAGAAACTACACTGGTTCACTGCAATATGAATATATTCACTTTTTGGTTCTACAATGATCCCTGGTAGATTCAACAATTATTTTTGTAGAGTGTGCAAAACGTGTAATATTTCTATGTACTATGGTTATACCACGTTGGTAACAAGTGTAGGCTCTTAATGACTACTGAATGAATAAGTGAGTCTTGTGATGTCCAGTTGGATGAAGATGGCGTTTATTAACCATAGTACGCCTGCTACCCATTTCTCAAACACTACGATCCTACCCCTACCCCTCCGATTTCAACCACCCCTACGATCCAGTAGTGATTGACCCTGGGTGATCATGTATTACCTACGATTGCCTATTCAGGTGCATGCCTTTTCCTCCTGTATCTGCTGTAATCGTAGTGATTGACCCTGTACAATGAAGAATTCCCTTCCAATCCTGGCCAGGTCAGTACGATTTCAGGGTGCCCAAAACCTAGTGTCTGAGAAATGACTTCCAGGAGTCTAAGTGCCTGGTCAGCGCGGCTTGTTACATGTTCAATCCTGCTCGTGCACGTGCTGGCCTAATGGTCTAATGGACAGCACTTTCCATGGATACACAAAATTACATATAATACAGGTATACATGTAGGCTTAGGCCAAGCCTATCGGATAGGTAAGAGCAAAACGAGTATCTGACAAGTGCAAAAGGCAATACGGTGATTCATGGTTTTGGCTTTATGAATTACTAATGTTGTAAGGTGGACAATGTTGACACAGGGATTATTGTATCCAACGAAAGGAAAAAGGGTTGAGATGGTCTCTGTAGGTTGGGCTATATAATCTAGCTTTCATTTCCAACAGCGGTGGTTG
Organism: Acholoe squamosa; assembly: GCA_949317995.1. Classification (NCBI taxonomy): domain Eukaryota; kingdom Metazoa; phylum Annelida; class Polychaeta; order Phyllodocida; family Polynoidae; genus Acholoe; species Acholoe squamosa. The sequence continues at coordinate 79,680,055 of OX439041.1, read as the reverse complement.
TACCAAAGGCAGCCATGAATAGCTATCCTAGTGCTAGTTCAGATGGGTGTGGTGCAGTATTTGGTATTCACCATCTGTGTCATCATTAATAATGTCAGATTGGGGGTTACTGGGAGGTAAATGGTCAAATTGGCCGTCTTTAATATAAGGGCAGTCCTGTTAGTCGGGTCTCGTAGGGCTGGTATAATTGTAAATCATGCTTTAAGGGGCAGCACGTTGTGTTGGGGCAAACAAAAGGGTACTGGAGGCCATTTCTTAACACACTACGACTGCTGTACTTCAAATCGTAGTGACAGGCCTTAAAATAAGGCCAGTACAAGGCCTGCACCAGTACGACTGCTCCACCAAGCCTTATATAATTACTGCATAAGTGCTATTTGTACAGAGCAGTCATAGTACAGTGCCTATGACCACGTGCACTATTCCTGGGAGTCTCAAGTCATAGTGGTGGTATGTAGTCATAGTACCTTAAGAAATAGCCTCCTGATATCTGGTTGATATCTAGTGTGAGTGGGGCCGACAAGATCATGGAAATTCTGGGATGGGGGCAGAGAGATGTAGTAATTCTAATGAGGGACAGGATTACAAGTGGTTTGATGGCGTCCATTTCAAATGGTACGTCCAACAGTGGTATTGTATGATTTTGTGGGCCGTCATATACTTTCAATGTTACAGTAGGATTGGTTCTCTTTGTTGCCATGGAGATACCAAAGTGGCTCAAAATTTTCCTTTTACAACTCTTAAATATTTTAATAAGAAAATACAGTGTTATAGCAATCAATATAACAGTGAAAATATTCTCTGCGTCGATGTAATTATCACTATGAGGGACAGGTGTGGTGTGAAGAGTGATTTTGTTGGTTTTCACATGTGGCCAGGTAATATTAAATGGTTTGGCAGAGGCCATTGGTAGTGCTGTAAACACAGCGCCTCTGCCTATAGTTTTAAATATTAATACAACCAACACAATTGAGTTAATGAAATTCAAAATAGGTAAAATATAATTCCATGCCGAGTGATTAAAGAAGGTGGTAACTTTATCTATGGACGGGGTCATGCTCAGTGGCCTGTGCATATCCTTGGCGGTGGTCTTTGCCTCTTCCAAAATCCTGTTTGTGAACAGCATGAGGTCAAAAGTAGTGACTGTAGGTAACATTTGGTGTGGATTGATGGACTGAAGGATAGCTTCTGTATTAAGGTGGTGCATTGTAATAGGTTGGTGATGTAAAGATGATGACGTAATGTTACTTGAGTCTTCTGCCAGTGAAAATATCGCTGGCATGTTGACTGTATGCATTAAGTAGTGAGTAGAAGTGGTCGATTTACAAGGTATCCTGGTATTGGGGAGGAACAGACCATGGAACTGCAAATGGCAGTTACAAGGGACACCTACCACCACATAGGCCGTGGCTTGCTTTGTGGTCAGCGTCTTGTGTTGACAGATCACATGGTAGTTCCTCTGATTGGTGGTTACTAAGTAGCTGTCCTTCCCTATTGCTATGGCTTGGGTACGAAAGGGTTTGAATGGCTGGATTTGGAATGTACAGAGACTGGTGATGTCCTTCTTGTTGTCAGTAAAGGCTGCTATCAGGCATGTTGGTGTATCCAGCCTGAGTCTAGGGATGGTCCTAGCACAAACCTTTAAAATGTTCCCAGGACATGATAACAGGTCTGAGATGGTTAATTCCAAAAACAGCGGCTGTGCCTCATTCACACCAAATAAATGTAGGTTGTCTGTCACCATCCAGGTGACACCGGTTCCATTATTTTAGTATTTTCAGTGTTGATGGGTACTTCTGTGGTGACAACTTGAAATAAGTTAAAGACGGAGTCTGTAAATGGAATGATAACCTTGACATGGATATACAGATTGGTCTGATGAATAAGTATAAAGTACACTTGTTGGGAATAATAGTAGGCAGTGTCCATGATGGTTGCCTCAGAGCCTGGATTGTTGACTTAGAGGTGTGTGTTCAGTTGATGCAGCCTGACAGCTTATTCTGTTGTCCGTATGATGTCTGGCTCAGGGTGCCTGTTGATAGCAGACGAAGTGAGTTTTATATTGATGCTAAACCTTGATGGAAGGCGAGTTTGGTCAGGAGAACCACAGTTTATGCAGAAATCAGTGCAGATTGGGCTGTGATTCTGTCCTGCCCGCTCTGTATGGTGGTTGTAGAGAAATCATTCAACCAGGAATCAATCAGCGCTGTTATATTGAGCAGAGCCTGGAGTTGTTGGAGTGCTTGTAACGGTATCGCCATTTTGTATGGGACACTGCACCTGTTTGTAATTAAATACAATTAATATGTGCATTGTTTAGTGGAATGTCAGGATTGTTTCTAATACCATGTTTTCTGATGGGGTCTGTTCTGACGGGCATGTACAGTAGAAATGGTGTGTAGATTTTTCTTTTAGAATTGATGTTGGTGGTAATTTAAAAAGAGTATTGGGTGGTTAATCTCTATGATAAAGCTGTGTATTGACTTTATCATTTAACATGACTCTATTCTCTCTTCTAGACAAAACATCTCATGGTACATTTAATTTCCCTTTAAGTTGTTTTATTGTAAAGGAAAACTGCTGAATTTTTAAAGCCCACCGCTCACATGTTTCTATTGTCTGATTTTGTTAGTATTTGAATGAGGGCTTGGTGGTCTGTGTATAGCTGAAAATGTCTGCCTTCTAAATAATGCCTAAAATATTTTATGCCGAAAACCACAACTAGTAGTTCCCTTTGGGTGGCTGCATAATTCTTTTCATGCTCATGCAGGGATCTACCAGCAAAGGCTACTGGGCATATGACACCATCTTTTGTTTCCTGGGAGAGAAAAACGCATCATGATGACTCACCAGGAGTGCATTGTGCATCATGATGACTCACCAGGAGTGTGTATCATGAAAACGTTGTGGAAATAACGGCTCATTCCTCGTTCAAAAGTCGCCAGCAATCTTTCATTATTTTCAAGGACATTTCTTGTACGACGGTACTGCCACCTGGAGTATTGCTTTTCAATTATGGTGGTCCACTGTTCAGCTTTACTAGGATCCCTGGTAGATTCAACTGTTTTTGTCGTCCAATAGACATCATGATGACTCACCAGGAGTGTGCATCATGATGACTCACCAGGAGTGCATTGTGCATCATGATGACTCACCAGGAGTGTGTATCATGATGACTCACCAGGAGTGCATTGTGCATCATGATGACTCACCAGGAGTGCATTGTGTATCATGATGACTCACCAGGAGTGCATTATGCATCATGATGACTCACCAGGAGTGCATTGTGTATCATGATGACTCACCAGGAGTGTTTATCATAATGACTCACCAGGAGTGTGTATCATGATGACTCACCAGGAGTGCATTGTGCATCATGATGACTCACCAGGAGTGCATTGTTTATCATGATGACTCACCAGGAGTGCGTTATGCATCATGATGACTCACCAGGAGTGCATTGTGTATCATGATGACTCACCAGGAGTGTGTATCATGATGACTCACCAGGAGTGTGCATCATGATGACTCACCAGGAGTGCATTGTGTATCATGATGACTCACCAGGAGTGCATTGTGTATCATGATGACTCACCAGGAGTGTGTATCATGATGACTCACCAGGAGTGTGCATCATGATGACTCACCAGGAGTGTGTATCATGATGACTCACCAGGAGTGCATTATGCATCATGATGACTCACCAGGAATGCATTGTGTATCATGATGACTCACCAGGAGTGTGTATCATGATGACTCACCAGGAGTGCATTGTGTATCATGATGACTCACCAGGAGTGTGTATCATGATGACTCACCAGGAGTGTGTATCATGATGACTCACCAGGAGTGATTGTGTATCATGATGACTCACCAGGAGTGTGTATCATGATGACTCACCAGGAGTGCATTGTTTATCATGATGACTCACCAGGAGTGCATTGTTTATCATGATGACTCACCAGGAGTGTGTATCATGATGACTCACCAGGAGTGTGCATCATGATGACTCACCAGGAGTGTGTATCATGATGACTCACCAGGAGTGCATTATGCATCATGATGACTCACCAGGAGTGCATTGTGTATCATGATGACTCACCAGGAGTGTGTATCATGATGACTCACCAGGAGTGCATTGTTTATCATGATGACTCACCAGGAGTGCATTGTTTATCATGATGACTCACCAGGAGTGCATTGTGCATCATGATGACTCACCAGGAGTGCATTGTGTATCATGATGACTCACCAGGAGTGTGTATCATGATGACTCACCAGGAGTGTGTATCATGATGACTCACCAGGAGTGCATTGTGCATCATGATGACTCACCAGGAGTGCATTGTGCATCATGATGACTCACCAGGGGTGCATTGTGCATCATGATGACTCACCAGGAGTGCATTATGCATCATGATGACTCACCAGGAGTGTGCATCATGATGACTCACCAGGAGTGTGTATCATGATGACTCACCAGGAGTGCATTGTGCATCATGATGACTCACCAGGAGTGCCTTGTGCATCATAATGACTCACCAGGAGTGCATTGTGCATCATGATGACTCACCAGGAGTGCATTATGCATCATGATGACTCACCAGGAGTGTGCATCATGATGACTCACCAGGAGTGCATTGTGCATCATGATGACTCACCAGGAGTGCATTGTGCATCATGATGACTCACCAGGAGTGCATTGTGCATCATGATGACTCACCAGGAGTGTGTATCATGATGACTCACCAGGAGTGCATTGTGCATCATGATGACTCACCAGGAGTGCATTGTGCATCATGATGACTCACCAGGAGTGCATTATGCATCATGATGACTCACCAGGAGTGTGCATCATGATGACTCACCAGGAGTGCATTGTGCATCATGATGACTCACCAGGAGTGCATTTTGCATCATGATGACTCACCAGGAGTGCATTGTGCATCATGATGACTCACCAGGAGTGCATTATGCATCATGATGACTCACCAGGAGTGTGCATCATGATGACTCACCAGGAGTGTGTATCATGATGACTCACCAGGAGTGCATTGTGCATCATGATGACTCACCAGGAGTGCATTGTGCATCATGATGACTCACCAGGAGTGCATTGTGCATCATGATGACTCACCAGGAGTGTGTATCATGATGACTCACCAGGAGTGTGCATCATGATGACTCACCAGGAGTGCATTGTGCATCATGATGACTCACCAGGAGTGCATTATGCATCATGATGACTCACCAGGAGTGTGTATCATGATGACTCACCAGGAGTGTGTATCATGATGACTCACCAGGAGTGTGCATCATGATGACTCACCAGGAGTGTGTATCATGATGACTCACCAGGAGTGCATTGTGCATCATGATGACTCACCAGGAGTGCATTGTGTATCATGATGACTCACCAGGAGTGCATTATGCATCATGATGACTCACCAGGAGTGCATTGTGTATCATGATGACTCACCAGGAGTGTTTATCATAATGACTCACCAGGAGTGTGTATCATGATGACTCACCAGGAGTGCATTGTGCATCATGATGACTCACCAGGAGTGCATTGTTTATCATGATGACTCACCAGGAGTGCGTTATGCATCATGATGACTCACCAGGAGTGCATTGTGTATCATGATGACTCACCAGGAGTGTGTATCATGATGACTCACCAGGAGTGTGCATCATGATGACTCACCAGGAGTGCATTGTGTATCATGATGACTCACCAGGAGTGCATTGTGTATCATGATGACTCACCAGGAGTGTGTATCATGATGACTCACCAGGAGTGTGCATCATGATGACTCACCAGGAGTGTGTATCATGATGACTCACCAGGAGTGCATTATGCATCATGATGACTCACCAGGAATGCATTGTGTATCATGATGACTCACCAGGAGTGTGTATCATGATGACTCACCAGGAGTGCATTGTGTATCATGATGACTCACCAGGAGTGTGTATCATGATGACTCACCAGGAGTGTGTATCATGATGACTCACCAGGAGTGATTGTGTATCATGATGACTCACCAGGAGTGTGTATCATGATGACTCACCAGGAGTGCATTGTTTATCATGATGACTCACCAGGAGTGCATTGTTTATCATGATGACTCACCAGGAGTGTGTATCATGATGACTCACCAGGAGTGTGCATCATGATGACTCACCAGGAGTGTGTATCATGATGACTCACCAGGAGTGCATTATGCATCATGATGACTCACCAGGAGTGCATTGTGTATCATGATGACTCACCAGGAGTGTGTATCATGATGACTCACCAGGAGTGCATTGTTTATCATGATGACTCACCAGGAGTGCATTGTTTATCATGATGACTCACCAGGAGTGCATTGTGCATCATGATGACTCACCAGGAGTGCATTGTGTATCATGATGACTCACCAGGAGTGTGTATCATGATGACTCACCAGGAGTGTGTATCATGATGACTCACCAGGAGTGCATTGTGCATCATGATGACTCACCAGGAGTGCATTGTGCATCATGATGACTCACCAGGGGTGCATTGTGCATCATGATGACTCACCAGGAGTGCATTATGCATCATGATGACTCACCAGGAGTGTGCATCATGATGACTCACCAGGAGTGTGTATCATGATGACTCACCAGGAGTGCATTGTGCATCATGATGACTCACCAGGAGTGCCTTGTGCATCATAATGACTCACCAGGAGAGCATTGTGCATCATGATGACTCACCAGGAGTGCATTATGCATCATGATGACTCACCAGGAGTGTGCATCATGATGACTCACCAGGAGTGCATTGTGCATCATGATGACTCACCAGGAGTGCATTGTGCATCATGATGACTCACCAGGAGTGCATTGTGCATCATGATGACTCACCAGGAGTGTGTATCATGATGACTCACCAGGAGTGCATTGTGCATCATGATGACTCACCAGGAGTGCATTGTGCATCATGATGACTCACCAGGAGTGCATTATGCATCATGATGACTCACCAGGAGTGTGCATCATGATGACTCACCAGGAGTGCATTGTGCATCATGATGACTCACCAGGAGTGCATTTTGCATCATGATGACTCACCAGGAGTGCATTGTGCATCATGATGACTCACCAGGAGTGCATTATGCATCATGATGACTCACCAGGAGTGTGCATCATGATGACTCACCAGGAGTGTGTATCATGATGACTCACCAGGAGTGCATTGTGCATCATGATGACTCACCAGGAGTGCATTGTGCATCATGATGACTCACCAGGAGTGCATTGTGCATCATGATGACTCACCAGGAGTGTGTATCATGATGACTCACCAGGAGTGTGCATCATGATGACTCACCAGGAGTGCATTGTGCATCATGATGACTCACCAGGAGTGCATTATGCATCATGATGACTCACCAGGAGTGTGTATCATGATGACTCACCAGGAGTGTGTATCATGATGACTCACCAGGAGTGTGCATCATGATGACTCACCAGGAGTGTGTATCATGATGACTCACCAGGAGTGCATTGTGCATCATGATGACTCACCAGGAGTGCATTGTGCATCATGATGACTCACCAGGAGTGCATTATGCATCATGATGACTCACCAGGAGTGTGCATCATGATGACTCACCAGGAGTGCATTGTGCATCATGATGACTCACCAGGAGTGCATTTTGCATCATGATGACTCACCAGGAGTGCATTGTGCATCATGATGACTCACCAGGAGTGCATTATGCATCATGATGACTCACCAGGAGTGTGCATCATGATGACTCACCAGGAGTGTGTATCATGATGACTCACCAGGAGTGCATTGTGCATCATGATGACTCACCAGGAGTGCATTGTGCATCATGATGACTCACCAGGAGTGCATTGTGCATCATGATGACTCACCAGGAGTGTGTATCATGATGACTCACCAGGAGTGTGCATCATGATGACTCACCAGGAGTGCATTGTGCATCATGATGACTCACCAGGAGTGCATTATGCATCATGATGACTCACCAGGAGTGTGTATCATGATGACTCACCAGGAGTGTGTATCATGATGACTCACCAGGAGTGTGCATCATGATGACTCACCAGGAGTGTGTATCATGATGACTCACCAGGAGTGCATTGTGCATCATGATGACTCACCAGGAGTGCATTGTGCATCATGATGACTCACCAGGAGTGCATTATGCATCATGATGACTCACCAGGAGTGTGCATCATGATGACTCTAAGATAATTAAGACTAGAAAGTTGGCACCCAATTATTTTTGTACAACATATCTGTGCAGGGTGGGAGGTGATTTGAACGTGTGCCTAATTAATATACACATATACTGCACCCACACAGTCAGAGAAAACAGGTCACAAACAGTGTGCAGCTCATCAGCACATGCAGTCAAACTGGTCCTGGTAAATTAGGGTAATGTAAAGGCAGTAATTACATAGAGTTTGGTAAGGCAGTCATACCATGCAATTATTAGCGACCACTAGATTCAGGGCTGTATTGGAATTTAATTGAGGGATCTCACTACGACTTGAAGGTGTGGCTGTCCATAGCACACATCGCCTGACACTCAGACGGAACACACTGAGGGGATTGTGATACATAGACAAGAATTGGTCCCCACTGAGGGTTATCACACGAGGCAAAGCCAAGTGTGATAACCCTCAGTGGGGACCAATTCAAGTGCTCCTTTGTATTTATCTCAAGTCATTCTTGTCAGAAATGTTCAAAAATTCATTTATTTGACATTAATAATCACTTCATCATTAGTTATGTGACCATTTGCAATGATCTCCCTGCCAATGTGATACAGAGAAGGGTTATCACACTGGGGGGGGGTGTGATACAGAGGCTCTTGGTTAAACCTATGGGGCTGTCATATTCAACTTGAGATAAGAAAATATTCAAGGGTGTGGATGTTTGTATTTCTATTATGGTTATATGATCTATTTAGGTCATCTACTTAAATCATGAAAGTTATCATAGACCATCCAAATATTGTAAATACAACATTTCTCAACATGGTACGATTAGACCTCCTTCAATACAGCCCTGCACCTGGTGTCCACTAGGAATGATCGTACTGCTGCGACTGCCCTATCAAACCTTATGTAAAATACTACATTAAGCGCTGATCATACAGAGCGAGCATTCGTAGTGCATTACCTATGATCACCCGCTCCAATTTTAAAGGTTTCAAGTCATACTGGTTGTATCTAGTCTTAGTATCTTGAGAAATGCCTTCCAGTAATCACAATCAAATGCACAGCAAAGATTCACATTCACACAGAGACCTTAGGGCTCTCTCTCTTGTTTACTGATAATTTAAAATGGCCGTGCACCTGTCAACCTGATGGTTGTATTGTTCTCAGCACCAAGTGATTTGGGCATTTTGATTTGATGTTGGGCTTCATTTGACAAAATACTGAAACAGATCCTTAACCCTTTATGCATTGATAACCATTGATGCATTTATACCGCCCTTGCGAGTAACTCGCTACAGTCATACTGACCCTATGAGGTTGATACTGTCCTGGAGGGTCGGCATGATGCTCCAAGGAAGTGCTTGTGAGCAGTCTCACCAGCGGTGCATCGCGACAACATGGGCATGATGCACTCCTGCATCGGCAGCCCTTAAAGGGTTAATGTTAGCATTTTGAGGTGGTTACCACATTGAGAGCCACTTCCTTTTCCATACTCCACTGTTTGGAAGTTTCAAAAGATCAGGCAAGTCAGATTAATTAAACCTTAGACCTCTAAGGGTTGTTGGTGGTCAGGAGGCCATTTATAACACACTAGGACTGCCCACCTTCAAATCATAGTGGTGACGCATTATGTTTAGTGACATTACTAAGAGAGTAATGAATGGGCACCGAATTCGGTGTATCGTAGTATCTCGATACAAGTGGCCGTTAGCCCATTCCTTACTGTCTTTATTACACAATTAATCAAGAAATGATCAATAGAATATCATGAATAAAGTTGAAAACAAAAATCGTTCCCCTTCCCTGGGACTCGAAGCTGGCCATAGTGTGTGTACATAGAGCGAAGAAAAAAAACGTTCGCTGGGACCAGGACTCGTCCCGCCTACCTGTAGAAGCTCAGCACAATGCGCTACCCACTAGACCATTGGTTCACACACCTCAGTGCCCGGCAGCTGCTGGCTTGGTTTGAACGAGTCCCGCAGTCGTCGCGGTTATGGGAGCAGCAGCAAGAAACCTGGGGGGATCACAACCCAGACTGCAGGGTATTTTCACACTTTGATTGTATAGTAGTTATATGTGAATGACCTCCCCGGGCTTTGTATCATATCAATGACTTATTGAGACCTGGTTCTAACAAAGCATTTCTCGTCAGTCCCTGTGGCGCACTGCATAGGGAGTTGGATTTAGGATCAGTGGAGTGCAGGTTCGACCCCTACCCTGGCAATGATAATTTCGTAGGTTTTAACATGTAACAAATGACATGTTAGGACATGTAAGGAGTGCTGATATTCATGATATCAGCACTAGAACATGCAATATCGACAGGTATCAGAATGGGAATATCCAGTAAAGGCACCCAAAATCATAGAAGTCGTGTAATAAAGGCCAATATTGATGGTCATCCTATGGCTGCTGAAAGGCATTTCTCAAACTGCTACAACTGAACACAATTGTACCAGTACAATCATTAGTGACTACTAGATACCGGACTGAAATGGTGTTAAAGTAAGGAATTCCACTACGATTTCACGGGGTCTAATCGTACCATCTTGAGATATGCCTACTATGACTGCCCTACCAAACTCTATGTGACTGCTACATGAGTGGTTGGATGGATACCTACCTGCATGCATAGGGAACAGAGCCATTGCTAGTACCAAACAAATTAGATAGGTGGCTAATGTAGTCGGGGGCTAGATCAGCAGTTGGCCTCTTTATACAGTTAACTTTGGTTGGCCCTTCCTAATAGTCTATATGAAGCTATATTCTAAACGTCTGTACCTTTGGATAGCATATACTTTTAACCTAAACAATATAAGCTTTATATAGACTTAGTACTTTAAATACAAGAGAAATTAAACTTTAAAAGTTTTCTCAGAGGGCATGTATATAATCCAGGCTGAGTAAAACCAGTACACTGAAAACCTGGAAGATCCGAAACTAGTCAGCGGTGACCACTTTAGGTCCTCAAGTTGACGATACCTAAAACTACAGCTTTAGGTAGTCAAAATGACGACTTTAGGTCATCATCCTGATGACCTAAGTCATCAGTATGACGACTCTGTACTGTCAGTATTGTCATACTGTCGACTCAGGTCGTCAGCTTGACGACCTAAAGTCATCATTTTGACTACCTAAAGCTGTAGTTTTAGGTATCGTCAACTTGAGGACCTAAAGTCGTCACCGCTGACTAGTTTCGGATCTTCCAGGTTTTCAGTGTATCAGGCTAATCCCCTCCATTCACACCTAAAACAAAGGACAGGTACTCAAGGTGATTAAGATAGAGGCAGGGGCAGTTTATCAGTCTGATCAATTCTCATTGTTTTCTGTTGGTGGAGGGCAAGATAAGAGATTACCCATAATCCTCTGTCAGATCCAAGATGGCCGTCGGGGACATGTATACGCTCACAAGACCTGCAGGGCACCAACATACATAAGTGGTAGCCATACGGAGCAGTCGTAGGGCACTATGCCTACGATCACTGGTACTAGGTTTTGTGTTTTCAAACTGTAGTGGCTATGTGCAGTCGTAGTGCCTTACAAAATTGCCTCCTGAACTTCATATAATGCTGCTTGAAGAATAACGAGTGAAGAAATATATACTTGTCCCTGTATTAATTACGTGATAAAATGTCTGAAAATATTACATTTTGCTGTGGGGTTTGGGACTGTTTTATGACGTCACAGCAAAGAATTGGCTAATGGAGGATGAGATTCAGTTTATCGACATGGCGGTGAAGAGTGGGTTTTCCCATATAAATCTATGATAGGGCTTCCTCTCAACAAGAAATGATACATTTTCCGCCATGAAGGGGTTGAAGTAGCATTGACGCATGAGGAAGTTAGTGTGTATGCAAAGCTTGCATTACATTATTCAGGGAATAATACACGGGGCATGGCTGTGGGAGTGCTCTAGACTGTATTGAGACATTGAGGGGCCTTATAGGCCCTGAGATGTCTCAATACAGTCTAGAGCACGACAGTAGCCATGACCAAGTGCATTATTCCCGTTATAACACAGAAAAATAACCCATCAGCCACCTGACAACATATGAATATCAATTGTGAAGTCTAAATGTGAGATGAAGTTGGCCTCCTTTGCCAGGAGTGCATTTCCATCTAGATAATGCATGGTCAATCAGCAAATCAGAACGCAGCATTCAGGATACTGCACTCTGGCTTTGCCCAGCAGTGTTATAATTAACAATAGCTGGCCACCAAAATCTCCTTATCACTTTAACGTGTATTTTAGGCTTATGACTGAAATGTGATTAAGAAGGTCTGAGTGTGCCCATCACCAAGCCAGACCACATGTATCCTTTAACAACCTTTTAATTGCAGCAAGGACACTTGTCATCACGGGCGTTGACTGGTTACCAGGTTTAGTCTGTGTAGGTACTACACGGAGGTGAGTGGTGACTTTGCCAAAGTAACCCCTCACCTCCGTAATCAAGGTCTGTGCATAGCAAGTAAAAGCACCAGAGGGCACCACTGTTCCCTTTAGTTTCTCATCCTTCTATAGCATATGGATAACACTTACACAGACTAAACCTGGTAACCAGTCCACGCCCGTGAGTGGTGGTGTCCCACCTCCTGACCCCTTGGGGTCAACCTCTCTTTCACAGTCACACACCCCACAGGTAGCCATATTGGTTCTTGAGTCCCAGGAGGGAAATATCTTGGTTTTCACCATGCCTCGAGTACCAGGAGCACCAAGGAACTGTGGCTACAAACACACCCCACCCACTGGATCCAAATGTACATTGGGCATTATGAACATGTCCATGAGCCAAAGGTCCAAGTAGGTCAAGGTGGGTGAGGGTAACCAGTCCACGCCCATGTTTGTCATATGGTGATGGTTATAAATGCAGCTTTAAGCTGTTATTAGGCTATTCTATGAATCATGAATGAATAGAAATTCCTGAGACTTACAAAAAAAAATATTAGAGAGGTTAAGATGTGCCTACTTGTAATGTGTCTAGCCTGCCATTTCCTATTATTCTAGACGTACACCTTGCCGTACACCTTGCCGTACACATCTTAACCTCTCTGCTGTGTAAGTAGAGTCTTCTAATTGAACACCTAAGACAAATTGAAACCTGGCAATTTTGTCAGACCTGACACAGACTCTTGACAACTTTAGATGGTCCAGGCAGATGGTCAGGTTCCCTGAGTGAGAGGTCATGGCCCCATGATAAGCAACATCATCATGATGGGTCTATGCTAAAGGTCGAATCCCACATGGAGAAAAATACCTCATATATCTCTGCGATTTTGTTAGTTGTGTTTTATGGCCTACCTAGTGTCCTAAATTACTAGGGAACTATGTAAAATCAAAGTCCCTCTGCAGACTAGGCTTTATATCTTTGCGATTTTAGATAGGAAACATGTCAGACACAGATATAGATAACTGCTGCAAATATGAGTGTGTATATTTTGGGGTTTTATCGTGTAGGGTTCAATTAACAATTTCTTTTTTAAAGGGATACAGGGGTATGAAAGGCTTAAAGTGTATGAAGGTTGACTCCATTTTCCAGTATATGCTAGGTCACTAGGAAAGACAATTCATGTCGGACCCTTTATCTTTATATGGTTGGACCATAACAACAGTTTACTGATGGTTCCTCCATGAACTTCTTAGCCAAATGTGATGTATTGTACTTATGATACACTTTGTTACTTAATGTGTGGATTAAAAATTTCTTATCTATTGTATACTTTTATATGATAGTTTACCAGGATGTACCACAAATTGATCTTCTATTGTTGAGCTTACAGTGTATCGATGAACTTGGATATCAATGTATGACACGTTTAGGCTAATAAAGTTTAAATCTTTTCAAAAAAAGATATATACCCATTAACCTGGGCAATATATCACAAATGCTTTACAAGAAAACACAACTCTGTCCTTGTGTTCTATGTACCCTATTGTAGTTATATCTCTTGTGAATTTGGAGGTAGATCCCAAAATCGCACCAGATTCAAAATTGCAGGTATTTCTCGCCATGTGGAATTCGACCTTAAGTACAAGTATGACAAGTCAAATTTGGCAGGTTTTGCCTCGTTTATTTTATGTTGTTCATTTTGAAGACATTATTCCTTGCATGGTGAATTAGCAGTTATATGCCCACACTGTAAAAAAGAATTTGTTGAAATAACGAACGATTCCCAAAGTTGTCAGAGATCCGTCGTTATTTTCAAAGAGATGTTGTTATTCCTTGTACCACTGCACTGCCACCTGGAGTTTCTTGTAAAAACTACACTGGCTCCCTGTTAAAAAATTACGGTTGTTCACTGTTCAGTTTTACAAGGACCCCTGGTAGATTCAACAGATATTTTTTACAGTCCAGCTACCAAGACCAATAGTGAGCAATTCATCAACAGCCTTGACAACTTTGATGGGAGACCCTTAGACTAATGTATGTGTGTTGTGTCGAATCTATAACTGGTATATATGAGAGTAATGTGAATTAACATTGGCTTACTGTGAGAAGCTCCCCATATTCTGTGATCATGTTTAGCCAAATAAAAAATTATTAAACTCAATATCTCTTATCCCTAGTGCCTTGTGTATAAATCGCTTGTTCCACTGCTGTCTGTCGGGCTAATTTTTGCTAATCCAACCAATTTTTTCTATACTTTGCTAAATTATAAATCATTCTATTAGTGAAAATTCGCCTGACTGATGCCAGTTACTCACAAGTTTATCACCTGGGCTACATCATGGAGGCCGGTTGATGCAGGGGTAGCACTAACACTGACCCAAGGCCAACAGTTTTCACTCAAAGATTTTCTTCCTATGGGAATGGATGGCCCACAGAAGTGGCATGAGGCAGGCTCTTCCATCATATTCAGTACCCTTTATACCATGATTATCACGTTCTTGAACAATTTTACGGTGCCGGGACTGGATATTGAAGTTTGAATAGTATGCGCTAAATGAACCCATGTTGACACTTGAGACGAGATGATGTGACAGCAAGTTGACAGTGACCAATTTAATTCGATAATAAAAAAACTATAGCATTAGAAGCTTAATGCATATACATAGAGGATGAGAGTAGCCATTAAATTCTATCACCTACCTTTAATTCGCCATGATTTGAACTGTATATTCAACGGGATTGAATGAATAAAAATCGAATCGAGCAAAATTTCTCCGTCATGTTGACTGTGTAGCGGACGGATTGTTTACCACGGCGAGACACAAGTTGTCACGTTGGCATATGCTCTAAGGGTATTCTGGCCGTCGCGCGAACTGCTTACCAGTGGTTCTACTAGATGAGAAGGCACTCGGCCTATGGCTTCGTGCTTCTTATCTGCCCATAGAATCACCTAGTGCAACTCTATTTGTTATATATGCCCTTAATAATGGCACCGTAAAAGTATGTTGTCAAAATAACGGTGCATTCCTCGTCCCAAAGTTGCCAGAGATATGTCATTATTTTCACAGAGATTCCTTGTGTACACATTTGTGTACCATCATACTGCCACCTGGGGCTTCATGTAAAAACTACACTGGTTCAGTGCTTTCTAATTACGATGGTCCACTGTTTTACTATGACGCCTAAGGAGGCTTGTTCCATACGTTTTAGAATGAAGCCCTGCTAGACCCCACTATCAAAGACTTATCATTCAAAATATGCCAGAGTCTGGCCAAAGCAGCCAGACTATACTATAAAATCAAAAGAACCCTTGATACCACAAATGGTAACCAAGGCCTTTTTGGTGCAATGTAGTATGGCTATATCTATAAATACTGACTACCTATATCTGTAATATTAATCACGAAATGATTTCTTTTTTTTAAGTTGTTTATTGGCTGTTGCGAAAAGATTTGGAAATGGTTCTGTCGGAGGTGCTATTCCCAAAACCGACCTCACTCACCTCAGGGAATTAATTCGCTCATGTGTTGCGAACAGGAATTGGTCAGATCAGTGGTACAGGAGTGGTCCAGAATCAGGGTGTAGTTCTCAAGTAGGAACCAATCCTCTGCTGATTCCTTTGTTGGCTTCCCAGGAGGGTGTTGCGAAAGGACAGGAATTCAATTCTGTCAGAGGTGCTATTCCCAAATGGGAACTGACTACCCCTAAGCAATGACTTCTCCCCTGTTTTGCAGCAACGTAATAGGTTATAGAATTGATTCTTAAGTTTTCATGAATTGGGGAATGCTTTCCAGTATGACTCACACTAAGAGGATTGATTCTCAGTGTAAGGTAGGAAGTTGGTTCTGAGCAGCTGGAGGCCATTGCGAAAAGATTTGGTTCTGTAGGAGGTGCTATTCCCAAAATAGAACTCACTCACCTCAAGGAATTGATTCCCTTGCGTGTTGCAAAAAAGGAATCGGTCTGGTATCGGAGTGGTATAGGAGTGGTCCAGAGTCAGGGTGTAATTCTCAAGTAGGAACCAATTCTCTGGGGAAGTCGATTCTCATGGTGGGGAAGAGCCAAGAATTGGAATATCAAATAGCTACAGTGGGAATTTAATTCCATTTCTTTTCGCAACAGCCTCCAGAACAGCCAGGAACTGGAAGGTGAGTTACGTCAGTGAGAATCCGATCCGATTTGTCAACCCCTTGACTGGGGGGGCAGAATTTTTTCAATCCCTCAGATGGGGGGGGTCAAAATAATTTCACCTGTTTTCAGTGGAAAACCCCGCGTGTTACTATAGGTTAAAAGGGCATGTACGCACGCGATCGATTTTCGCCCCTTATGGGGGGGTCAAAAACATTTTCTACGCTCGAAAGGGGGGGTCAACATTTTTTTCATGTGTCCGCACGCAAACCCACCAGCCCCCCCCCTGTTGTTAAAAAATGATCATGATCACTCCCTAATTACCACTAGGTTGTGTTATCCTGACCATGACACAGAGAGTAGGGTTTCAGCATTGTCTGGCCTTTCTCTGCTATTATGTTAAGTAGAATATTGCATCATGTGACTTTAAAATTAAGAGGTACTACATTATAGCAACTTGTTAAGTAACCATTAATGGACATCTTGTTAAATTGTTTTCCTCTCGGTTTTCTTCAGTTAACTGCAGGCGTCAGTGGATTTATTATTAACTCCAGGTATAGCCGTAGAACCTTGACTATAAGACGCATGTAACACACCATATTGGACAGTTTAGGTACGGCCCTGGGAGTACGGCCTATATAACACTAGCCAAATCTTGGGGTGCGGCTTATACAATCTATTCAACAGTGAGTCCATGCATTTAATGCCAGGGGCATTACGAAACATTTGCTATGGGAATGTCGTATTGACTAACCAAGCATAGCTATGGATTTGTATTAATGAGCACCATCGAATAAACACCAAAGAAAACTGCAATGTAAATGAAACTCGATTTCCTACCCCTCCAATGGTATAGAATAGGCAGATTGCCCAACGCAAGTAGGGCATGTTGGGGTTGTTGCGTGGATCTAAAAATCTGTACTATCGTGATAGGACCCGTGTATAGGTGGGGTGTTTACACACTCGAAAAGTACTATAACTAAAACTGCAATTTTCAGTTGCTGTTTGCAACCTTTCACAAAGCTGGATGTTTTATGGTAATAAAGTGTTGTGTTTCTTTAACTACAGGCAATCTAAACTGTTCTACACCTTTTAACCTTTTTGCAATGTCGTGAGTAAGATGTTTATTCTGAAAGACATCTCATAAAGGTAGCTGGATTTTGGAAAAGCATGAGTCAACAAAAGCTGATGATGTTTTCAGCAAAAGGGGTAAAACTGACAAAATAAAGAAAGGAAATTTTTATCATGGAAAAATGTAACAATTTTCTTTTATTGAAAAACATAGGTCGGGGATGGGTTAGGTTATAATGTCATTGATGTTTATTTAAGTAAGAATGAATGTGTTGTCCTTTTCTCTTAGATGTACACTGTAAAAAGTGGTTCTCCAGCGAGGTGGGACAAAGTTTTTGTTATTTTTACATCTGGATTCTTTACCTTACACAGAGCTTCGCTGTGCTGCCATCTGGGGTTTCATTGTAAAACTACACTGGTTCACTGCATTACAATTTACAGTGGTCCACCCTTCAATTTATGAGGATCCCTGGAAGAGTAATTCTTAGAGCGTGCCGTGCTGAGAACCACAATTTATAGTTGTTTTTGTTTTATTGAAGTGGCCTATAATATAAGATCAATGTTGCGATTTAATTTAAATTATTTAATTGGAATCCGCCACACCCTGACCTTGAACTTACTTTATCAGGTTCCATATTAGCTGTCTAAGGTTCGCTATAACACATTGTATTCAAGCCTGCTTGGTGGTGATTTTATGAGCTGGTCTGTGATTGGCTGAGCAGCTGTGATGGGCAGCTCTGACCAAAAGAGTAAAAACCAGATCTACATTTATGTACCACGCGTGGTTCTACTACCACCCCTGAGCTGATTACCGGCCTGGGTACCACTTCCGGGTAGGACTACTCCAATCTGAGTGTATTGGATTTGACCAACTTTTTCTAGCCCTCCTCAAAGGGCCATTTATTGGAATTTTGGCTAATGTTTATATGAGTATGGGAAGGGCCGGCATGATGCATGAGTGTAGGCCTGGAGGGTGTTGCTCCTATAGTAAAAGGAAGAGCTGGCTAAAAATGCCCTCATTTCCAGTCCTTTCTTTTCGTGTAGCTATAACTTGTCCCTTTTGTTGCTCACAAGTGATCATTCAAGTATGGTGCTAAAAAGGGGAGATTTGAGTAGGTACCTAGTTGGGAGAAGTCAGTCAGTATAATATACTATAGAGTGTGTGACATGAGTAGGTACCTGATAGTGCAGCTCTCTCTGTTTTAAACAAGGCAGGTGACTTTTCAGACTAATGTGATGAGTGGAAGTTGAATGATGAAGCAAAGCGTGACTTGTTTTGAAAAGAGGGTACCTACTGACAGCTCTTTTTACCATAGGAGCAACACACTCCTGGTGAGTTACTCAGCAGGGCTACATTCATTCATCATGACGACCAATGGGCATGGTGCACTCCTGTATTAACGGCCCTTAATGGGTTAAAGGATCAGTACATAGGGAACAGGTCATAATTAAAATATCCTCCAGTAGAGATGCACGGCTCTGAACCAATCAGAAGGCAGTATTTTGGAAACATCACCCTGAACTTGGCCACTCATGTCATGAGATGTATTAAATAACTCCTAAGAGGTGATGACAATACGTATACATATTCATGTTACATTGCACAAATTAGGTATTTGACGCCACATACCCTACTTCTAATTTTCTTCTTTTCTTTTGAAGAAGGAAATGAAAAACAAATGAAAAAAGGCAACTTATTTTTAACCCTGATCTTTCCGTCCAAACCTTAAAATAATGAGAAAGACAACCCTGGGCACATTTTATTTCATGCTGTTTTATTTGTGTTGTTGTTTTAGTTTTTCCTCCTTTTTGGGGGAGGACGGCTCTCGTTTACCTTTTTGCCTCATGCAAGTTGAACATGTGTTATATATATATATATATATATATATATATATATATATATATATATATATATATATATATATATATATACTCTAAGAAAAGAAAAATAAATAGGAAATGACGCTTCTTGAACTTCTTGAACCATGCACCCCAAGTATCATCAAATTGGTAACGATGCAGGCAAAAAGTTATTGGCTCATTTCATTGACCATTCAAATATTGTTGCCTTAAATCAAGCAACCAAGTTTAATGCAGCGTTCAATGCTAAAAAAAAAGGTATTGTAAGGATGTATCACGCCGACCCTCAACTCCAAAACCAGTCATTAACCCTTTAAGGGCCGCTAATGCATTAATGCCTCATACCCATTGGTGGCCATGATGCGTGAGTGCAGCCCTGAGGAGTAACTGAGGGTTTATAAGTGGCTGAAGCCTTCATTCTTGCATCATGTTGCCCACATTAGGGCATACTAACAGTACAATAAAACATCGTGCTACACGTATACAGAGGGTACACGACTAGTCTCGTACTTCAAAATTTCAAGAGAATTTATTTCTGGATGTTTATTGGCCGAGCTAAAATTACCGTAAATACCCGCGTATAGGACGCGTCTTATGCACTAGAATTACATCATCTGCATCCTATAGAATTCACCCTAACTCAGTGTGCGTCCTATAGGTGAGGATTTTCCACTATAGAACAGTACTGAAATGACAAAATATTGACCCTTGGTTCATCCTATAGGATTTAGCCTAACTCAGGGTGTGTCCTATACGTGAGGGGGGTCCTATACGCGAGGATTTACGGTAGTGTGAGAAGGAGGGACCACTTTTAATTCATGAAATGACCACGATGCCCTGTTACAACTTAAAGCAACAGCCGTGCTCCCTGACGTCGATTTAAGTAATAAGTTTATCCCTTGGACATAGCCCCTCGTAACGCATCCTAGATTACTCATTTGACATATTGAAAGTGGTATGTATTCATATACTGTTCAAGTTAATCCCCTTACTTAAAATCTTCAAATGAGTGTCTCTAGGTTAGAGCCCGGGGGGGACACTCACTGTTTTTCTGACACTGGTGTACGGCTGGACCCATGAAAACCCATACCCTTGTTAGGGGGATTTTACCCAGAAAACTGTACCCTTGTTAGGGCAGTATTACAAAAAACAGCCATGTTTTTAAAGGAAAATCTGACTGGAAAATTCTGCTCTTGAAAATTGACTAAAAAAAATTACTTAGAATTGAGAAAATTCCTACAACTCAGGAAATGGTGGCTAAAATAGGCACATTTTGGTTAGAAGTAGACCCTTGTTAGGGGGATTTTGGTCAAAATGGACCCTTGTTAGGGCGATTTTGGGCTGAAAATGGGACCCTTGTTAGGGGGATTTTGATGAAAAAGTGCCCTTGCCAGCCGCTCACATGTGTCAGCAAAATATATGAAGTGTCCCCCCCGGGGGTTAGAGCCTTGGCCTTAAACATGGCAGAGTCCTTAGCAGGTAATATAAATGACATAAGAAGCTATTACAAAACATAGATTTTACAAACAAATCAAGTTTTAATGACACTTAAACTCACAGATAATAGTTCCAGACGGGGTCACGTTTCTCTGACATACGTCTTCTTCCGCCCACACATCCATGACGTCATGACGTCACAGTGAGGTCGGTGCGCGCACATCTCGGGTGTGCAGTGCGCGTGCGCGTAAAAGCAGCGTCCGTTCTGTGTAAGGTCCAAGTGATACAGACGGAGTCTGGGGAGTGCTAGTAGTAGAGGAAGGACGCACCATCACTACCACCCACTACAGCACCAGTACTACAACTGTGCACCCATATATAGATCTACATATCATCTCCGCTATCAATTACACACTTACAGACGGACTGAGAGATAGCCTGAGGGTAGTGATGTCAAGGAGGCGCGTATCAGCAGTAGAGCAGTGCTAAACAGGACAAGAGGCAAGACACCAGAAGTGACAAAAAGTAGATACATCATATTACATGGGCTGCTGTAGTATTTACACCGCCCTATTAGACGTTTGAATTTACTTATTACTCACTACTTCTACTGCTTTCGTTATTTCAAAATATTCATCTGGGAACTGCTTGGCAAGCCTCGTGATTCATATTCTTCAGAAATTCGTCGCAAAGCTCATTTATAAACTCAGGAATTCCAAGTCTACAAGTACACAAGGAAAACGAAGAGAAGCATTCGAACTGAAGACTGGCAGAAGAAAAGACTCCTAGAAAACACATAGAATAATTGATAAGAATTGATCACTTTCCAGAAGTGAGAGAACCACCATTAGGGAAAATCACAATTTGGCAAGTAGCGGCCCCTGTACAAAACCACTTCACTCATTTGCTCCCTTTCTCCCTGGCTTTTCCCGTCCACAGAATTACTTCTGTATACATATATAATTATATAAAAACTGCCTCCACCTACAAACTCACCTCCATCAACACCCGCCGCCCTCACCCTACCTTTACCCCCCCCCCCCCCACCTCTTCTCAGTGCCCTGCCCAGTTTGACACCAATTATCCGTTTTAAGGCCCCATTCTCTGTGAAGTCCAGTGCTGATCCCCCACCCCCACCCTCTCAACCCACCCACACACTCAACTCCTCACAACCTGAAGGAGGATAGGGGAGGCGGCAGGAGGCTAGTATCAAGTGGTGATCAGGTAGATCATCAACCAGGGCACTGAGTGAGCTGTAGCACAGTGTGAGCAGTAGTCCAAGAGCTGCTCCTCAAACAGGTGAGCACTTCACTTAGTCTCCACTAACTCCTCAAGAACATACACAGGAGCAGCTCACTAACTCTCCAAGCAGAGACACCACAGGAGGAGCTCACAGGGACAGAGGAGAGGCTGAGAGAGGCAGGAGGAGAGGGACAAGAGAGGCCAAGGCTCGACTTCAAGTTGTGGACAGCAGAACTTCAGCAGCAGTATCAGTAGGATTCACCCACCTAGAACCAGCAGCTACAGAGACCACAGACCAGCTGCAGGAGCAGGGGGGCGCTTAGAAGGAGGGAAGGTGAGTGGAGGAGGGACACTGACAAAAATTAAGGTTTTCAAAATATGCAGCAGTAAAATAAACAAGACAAAACCTGTCAAAATTTGACCTGTCACAGACGCTTCATTTTAATGACTTCTATGCCTTAGTTGAGAACTTCATGGCCTGTGACCCAAAGGTTCAAATGTCAGGTAAGGCAAACTCCCCAAGTTTGGCAGGTTTTGACTTGTTTATTTTCTCCTGCTCACCTCGAAGGCCAAAAAGTAATCTTACTTTTTTTCTGTACTTAGGGAGTGATCATTGTTTAACAACAAGGGGGGGGGGTGGGTTTGTGAAAATATTTTTGACCCCCCCCCCTCTCAAGGGACATCAGAGGGGTTGAAAAACTTCTGACCACCTGGTCAAGGAGTTGAAAAAATTCGGATCCCCCCTCAAACCCATCAGCCCCCCCCCCCTGTTGTTAAAAAATGATCACTCCCTTAGTTAGAGGTTTGGTTGGGGGTATAGTGGGGGGGGGCAGCAATAGGGAGTTTTGTTTGTTATATCTCTCTTAGTGTATTGCTTGCAAAAGCTTGTAAAAGTCAACCAGAGACCATGGAAAGTGGGAGAGGGGGAGAGGGGGCCGCCCCCACCTTCCCAGAGAGGGGGGTGGGGCTGAACACGTCAGCCCCCCCCCCCCAAATTTACCGATATCCTATGATAAAATGTACAGATAGGAAGATTTTCAAACTTATTGCATATGACCATATGCAAGTAATATGAGAGGGCAAAGAGGTCTTAATTGCCTCTAATTAGAATTACAATTAATGAAAGAAAAAAGGTCATAAAGACTAGTCTTTTGTGCAAATCCCATGCTGCCATTCAGATTTAAGAGGAACTCTCATGTTACTATCAGAATAACAATTGATGTAAACAGCTTAGCTTTGAAGTAAGACAAAATACACACTATGGCTCCAGGAAGTCATTTCTCAGAAGCTAAGTTTTGAGCACCCCCAAATCGTACTGGCCTGGCCTGGATCGGAAGGTAATTCTTGACTGTGCAGGGTCAATCGCTATGACTGGTGCAGATATAGAGGTAAAGGGCATGCATTTGAATAGGCAATCATAGGTAATACATAATCACCCAGGGTCAATCACTACGATTGGACTGGATCGTAGGGGTGGTTAAAAATGGAGGGAGAGGGGTAGGATCTTAGCGTTTGAAAAATGGCTAGCAGGCCTACTTGATGATTTACAGTAATACGATTGTACAGTTACTATTTCTGCTAGTTTTCTATTCTCATTGTGTTTCTTGTCATAATATACAAATTTGATATATTTCCTTTCAAACCTTTCCCGTGCTGCTTGTTTGTACGAGTAGCTAAGTGGCTTATTTGCCTTATAATATTGAGACAACTGCTGTGTCTATGCATAATAATGTGATAATGCAGGGTGAGCATGTGGACCTTAGTGAGTCCTGCTCTTGGCTTGGGTCTATGACTTGTCGGATTCCTTTGGCTCCCCTTCACGCAGGGAGTTTAATAGGTACGACCACGTACTGTTGGGAAAGAAAACCTATTGCCTTAAACATGTTTCCTCTCCTTTAACATGTGAGGGAAGCTTCATATCACCAACTGAAGATGACTAAGGTTATTCTTCTACCTCACTACCCTACAGTTGCATGTGTCCTGCCTGTACTCACAAGAGGGCACCCTATCACCCAAATGGTCTACCAGTCCCTCCTATACAGATCTATGGAATATATAAACTGGGTCTGAAGCTCCCATCTAGTGGAGTTTTAACTATTCCCCAGGGTCTGGGAAAAATGTCATTTGACATGACCTGCGGGTATGTGCCCTCAATACCTGCAGGGCACCAGCAAAACTTAACAGATGCTGGACCTGTCACCAAGAACAGTAATGCCTGAAAAAGTGATATTAGTGGTTTTTGCCGTGTCCGTGAAGTTTACTTCTCTGTGTACGGTCAATCTAAAGATTCTCTATGGGTTATTTTCACGCAGATTGATCTCTGGACACCACCTAAATTTGTAGTGATTTGACACTCTATTTAATCACCTTATAAAGTGTCTGTCTGCAGATTACATAACTTTTAACAGTGCTCATTATAAAACCTCAATCCTTCTAAGCATCTAAGGGCCAATTGTGAAGTAATACATTGTGCCCATTGCAGCCCAGACCAGTTTCTCACCAGGGCTCCATTCTAGCATCATACTGACCCTACAGGAGGGTGTTGCTCCTATAGTAAAAGGAAGAGCTGGCTAAAAATGCCCTTGTTTCCAGTCCTTTCTTTTCATGTAGCTATAACTTGTCCCTTTTGTTGCTCACAAGTGGACATTCAAGTACGGTGCTCAAAAGGGGGATTTGAGTAGGTAGGCCTACCTAGTTGGGAGTCAGTCAGTATAATATACTATAGAGTGTGTGACATGAGTAGGTACCTGATAGTGCAGCTCTCTCTGTTTTAAACAAGGCAGGTGACTTTTCAGACTAATGTGGTGAGTGCAAGTTGAATGGTGAAGCAGAGCGTGACTTCTTTTGAAAAGAGGGTACCTGCTGACAGCTCTTTTTACCATAGGAGCAACATGCTCCTGATGTGATACACTCCCGAAGATAGGCATGGTGCTCCAATGAAGCAATATCAAGCAGACTGTAAATATTTTCACAATACGCAGAGCAAATTTGACATGCAGGATTGTACAATGTCATTCACGGCCTAAAAACTCAGATTTATTTTCCCAAAGGGCCCATAAAAAAGTTAGGATAGGGCCACAAAATTAGCGTAGGTAGTGCTCTCTGAACTGAACACAGCACGGCTATAGATAGTGGCTTTGAAATGGTTAATTAGAAAAAAGGAAACTGTGCCCTCTCCTACCGTGGTACCAGTGATCTAGTACTCTTCACTTATGACTGCTCATTAAACATGAGCCTGAGATTTTATCAAGTAGTCTTAACTCAAATTCCCATGCTACCTTAAAAATAATTAGTGACCATTTGGTTTGTATCTTAATTACCAGGTATTTAACCATAGAAGTACCACATGATGTCTTTTGCCCTTCAGAGGACGCTAATGCATTCATGCATCATGCCTCTTGCTCTCATGATGCATGAATGCAACCCTGGCGAGTAACTCAACAGCGCCGCATTCAAGCATTGTGTCAACCCTCCGTAGTTGATACATGTACTCCCGGAGGGTCGTCATGATGCTCAAATAAAGTTCTGGCGAGCAGTCTCACCAGCACTTCATTAGTGCATCATGACGACGAATGTGCATGATACGCTCCTGCATCAGTAGTATGGTACAAGGGTAAAGTCATGGTACACCAATGTAAGGGAGTGGTCATTATTTATCAACAGGGGGGGGTGGTGGGTTTTCGCGCGGATGCGCGGAAATTTTTTACGCCCCCCCTCAACGGCAGTCAAAATTTTTAGCGCCCCCCCGTGCCAGAGGCGCAGAGAGTTGACGCGCCCCTCTTTGATCTATCCCAGCAAATTGTCGTCATCTGTCGCCATGATTGGTCATCAATGGTGACTCCTTTTTGAGTGATAACTCATTCCGTCATCTTTCGCCAATGTGTGTTAGACTCACGTGGCATAGCAATTGCTATTCCTGGTGATCTTGTGCTATAACGACGTCGTGTTCCATCTAGCGACATGTGTGAGCCACTTCACACAGGTTGACGAGGACTCACGACAATTTGCTGGGATAGTAGCGCGCGGGCTTTTTTGCTAAAAAGAGGGTGAATTTTTTAGCCCCCCCCCCCTCAAGAGGGGTCAACATTTTTTAGCGCCCCCCTTGGGTGGGGTCGGAAAATTTTACGCCCCCCCCCTCAAACCCACCCTCCCCCCCTGTTGATAAATAATGACCACTCCCTAAGAACAGAGTGGGTGCATCATGCCAACCCTTCAGGAATGGAGCAATGCTTTAATATTGGCACGATGTATGAATGCAGCAAAGGTGAGGTACTCACCAGTGCTGCATTATGGTTTAGGCATCAGTGAATTCGAGTACAACCCTTAGAATGGTTATTATTTAATTAGTCCATTTTACTGAAGGACTAACCAGGGTAACGCCTTTTTAATGCCTCTTTGCAATGTAGGCTCAAGAGCATGCGTACTAATCTTCTTTTTTTTTATCTTTTAACTCTTCTGAAGGCTTTTTGGAGCATTAATGCACAATGCACCGTTTTCACGATACATGGATTCAGCCCTGGGAAATCACATACAATAACCAGTGTCAGATTAATGTGGGGCGGGAGGTGTGTCTCTACTTGAGAGTTACTTTTCGAAGTAAAATCTTTCCCAACTATAATGCAAAGCCTATGGGCTTTATCCGCTCATGGTAAAATTTTATAAAGCGTTAATTATAACTTAGTTTTTAGTTTTAGTCTTTGTCAAATACTTCACAGAGAAAAGGGGCGAGAAACAAGAAATCATCCCCAGGCGAAAAGTTTGAACCAGACAGATTCTGTCTCTAGGCCATAGTCTTTTACTGCAAAGGTAACCCCATAGGGAGATTTTACATTGTAGTATTGTAATGTACCATGCCCTTTCCTACATAGTTTGATGGGTGAGGACATGGCGGGTAAATCACCAGATCTACATTTATGTACCACGCATGGTCCTACATAGTTTGATGGGTGAGGACATGTTCAGTAAATCACCAGATCTACATTTATGTACCATGCATGGTCCTACATAGTTTGATGGGTGAGGACATGTTCAGTAAATCACCAGATCTACATTTATGTACCATTCGTGGTCCTACATAGTTTGATGGGTGAGGACATGTTCAGTAAATCACCAGATCTACATTTATGTACCATGTGTGGTCCTACATAGTTTGATGGGTGAGGACATGGCGGGTAAATCACCAGATCTACATTTATGTACCATGCGTGGTCCTACATAGTTTGATGGGTGAGGACATGGCGGGTAAATCACCAGATCTACATTTATGTACCATGCGTGGTCCTACATAGTTTGATGGGTGAGGGCATGGAGAGTAAATCACCAGATCTACATTTATGTACCATGCATGGTCCTACATAGTTTGATGGGTGAGGGCATGGAGAGTAAATCACCAGATCTACATTTATGTACCATGCGTGGTCCTACATAGTTTGATGGGTGAGGGCATGTTCAGTAAATCACCAGATCTACATTTATGTACCACACATCGTCCTACATAGTTTGATGGGTGAGGACATGGAGAGTAAATCACCAGATCTACATTTATGTACCATGCCCTTTCCTACATAGTTTGATGGGTGAGGGCATGGAGAGTAAATCACCAGATCTACATTTATGTACCATGTGTGGTCCTACATAGTTTGATGGGTGAGGACATGGCGGGTAAATCACCAGATCTACATTTATGTACCATGTGTGGTCCTACATAGTTTGATGGGTGAGGACATGGGGAGTAAATCACCAGATCTACATTTATGTACCACACATGGTCCTACATAGTTTGATGGGTGAGGGCATGTTCAGTAAATCACCAGATCTACATTTATGTACCACGCATGGTCCTACATAGTTTGATGGGTGAGGGCATGGTTAGTAAATCACCAGATCTACATTTATGTACCATGTGTGGTCCTACATAGTTTGATCGGTGAGGGCATGGTTAGTAAATCACCAGATCTACATTTATGTACCATGTGTGGTCCTACATAGTTTGATGGGTAAGGACATGGCGGGTAAATCACCAGATCTACATTTATGTACCACGCATGGTCCTACATAGTTTGATGGGTGAGGACAAGATTAGTAAATCACCAGATCTACATTTATGTACCATGCCCTTTCCTACATAGTTTGATGGGTGAGGGCATGGTTAGTAAATCACCAGATCTACATTTATGTACCATGCATGGTCCTACATAGTTTGATGGATGAGGACATGGAGAGTAAATCACCAGATCTACATTTATGTACCACACATGGTCCTACATAGTTTGATGGGTGAGGACATGACGGGTAAATCACCAGATCTACATTTATGTACCATGCGTGGTCCTACATAGTTTGATGGGTGAGGACATGGCGGGTAAATCACCAGATCTACATTTATGTACCATACATGGTCCTACATAGTTTGATGGGTGAGGACATGGAGAGTAAATCACCAGATCTACATTTATGTACCACGCATGGTCCTACATAGTTTGATGGGTGAGGACATGGGGAGTAAATCACTAGATCTACATTTATGTACCACGCATGGTCCTACATAGTTTGATGGGTGAGGACATGGGGAGTAAATCACCAGATCTACATTTATGTACCATACATGGTCCTACATAGTTTGATGGGTGAGGACATGGAGAGTAAATCACCAGATCTACATTTATGTACCATGCGTGGTCCTACATAGTTTGATGGGTGAGGACATGTTCAGTAAATCACCAGATCTACATTTATGTACCTCACACGGTCCTACATAGTTTGATGGGTGAGGGCATGGGGAGTAAATCACCAGATCTACATTTATGTACCATGCATGGTCCTACATAGTTTGATGGGTGAGGACATGACGGGTAAATCACCAGATCTACATTTATGTACCATACATGGTCCTACATAGTTTGATGGGTGAGGACATGGAGAGTAAATCACCAGATCTACATTTATGTACCATACATGGTCCTACATAGTTTGATGGGTGAGGACATGACGGGTAAATCACCAGATCTACATTTATGTACCATACATGGTCCTACATAGTTTGATGGGTGAGGACATGGAGAGTAAATCACCAGATCTACATTTATGTACCATGCGTGGTCCTACATAGTTTCATGGGTGAGGGCATGACGGGTAAATCACCAGATCTACATTTATGTACCTCACACGGTCCTACATAGTTTGATGGGTGAGGGCATGGGGAGTAAATCACCAGATCTACATTTATGTACCATGCATGGTCCTACATAGTTTGATGGGTGAGGACATAGGGAGTAAATCACCAGATCTACATTTATGTACCATGCATGGTCCTACATAGTTTGATGGGTGAGGACATGTTCAGTAAATCACCAGATCTACATTCATGTACCATACATGGTCCTACATAGTTTGATGGGTGAGGACATGTTCAGTAAATCACCAGATCTACATTTATGTACCATGCATGGTCCTACATAGTTTGATGGGTGAGGACATGGGGAGTAAATCACCAGATCTACATTTATGTACCATGCATGGTCCTACATAGTTTGATGGGTGAGGGCATGGTTAGTAAATCACCAGATCTACATTTATGTACCACGCATGGTCCTACATAGTTTGATGGGTGAGGGCATGGTTAGTAAATCACCAGATCTACATTTGTGTAGAGGCAAGGAGAAAGGGTGCTCCGTGCTAAAAGTCCACTTTAAAATTCAAATCACTAGCTTTACAGTGATACATAGCATGAGGAGATACTCCTGTTAGTTTTGGAGGAATGGCTTGCTAGATATGGGTAGGTGTGACCATTTTTAATATGTTAATAAGTTCTATGTCTAATTGGTCATGAGATATATAGCTAATTAGCATAATTTATGCTAATTAGCTAAATTTGTATAAATTTTTATTCTTTTGCCCATAACTTTTGATCTAGAAATGGTATTTTCATTCTGTTTTCACCATAGTAAACCTTGTGGGATGTTCCTTCAAATGGGATCATTGATTTTCCTATTTAGAATGAAAATCATGTTTCCATGGCAACAGAAATCAACAAAAATGCCTATTTTGACCCAAAAACATTCTTTTTACATGCCAAATTTGGAACCTTTTCACCCAAAATAGAACGTTTTATCCAAAACCATTGAATTCTCCATAAAAAAGTACCCTATAACAGTTTTAGTCATATTTTTCCTATTCTAGTCCATAGTGGTGCCCCCTGGTGGCTAAATCTGGTACTAAATCCCGCAGTAACTGTCCTTTCTGCTTGCTGGCTCACATTTATGTACCATGCGTGGTCCTACATAGTTTGATGGGTGAGGGCATGGAGGGTAAATCACCAGATCTACATTTATGTACCACGCATGGTCCTAAATAGTTTGATCTACATTTATGTACCATGCATGGTCCTACATAGTTTGATGGTCGAGGGCATGGTTAGTAAATCACCAGATCTACATTTATGTACCATGCGTGGTCCTACATAGTTAGATGGGTGAGGACATGGAGAGTAAATCACCAGATCTACATTTATGTACCATGCGTGGTCCTACATAGTTTGATGGGTGAGAGCATGTTCAGTAAATCACCAGATCTACATTTATGTACCATGCGTGGTCCTACATAGTTTGATGGGTGAGGACATGTTCAGTAAATCACCAGATCTACTTTTATGTACCATGCATGGTCCTACATAGTTTGATGGGTGAGGGCATGGTTAGTAAATCACCAGATCTACATTTATGTACCATGCATGGTCCTACATAGTTTGATGGGTGAGGACATGGCTGGTAAATCACCAGATCTACATTTATGTACCACGCATGGTCCTACATAGTTTGATGGGTGAGGACATGTTCAGTAAATCACCAGATCTACATTTATGTACCATGCATGGTCCTACATAGTTTGAACTGCATTTATGTACCATGCATGGTCCTACATAGTTTGATGGGTGAGGGCATGGAGAGTAAATCACCAGATCTACATTTATGCACCATGCGTGGTCCTACATAGTTTGATGGGTGAGGACATGTTCAGTAAATCACCAGATCTACATTTATGTACCACGCATGGTCCTACATAGTTTGATGGGTGAGGGCATGGAGAGTAAATCACCAGATCTACATTTATGTACCTCACATGGTCCTACATAGTTTGATGGGGGAGGACATGACGGGTAAATCACCAGATCTACATTTATGTACCATGCATGGTCCTACATAGTTTGATGGGTGAGGACATGGAGAGTAAATCACCAGATCTACATTTATGTACCATGCATGGTCCTACATAGTTTGATGGGTGAGGGCATGGAGAGTAAATCACCAGATCTACATTTATGCACCATGCGTGGTCCTACATAGTTTGATGGGTGAGGACATGTTCAGTAAATCACCAGATCTACATTTATGTACCACGCATGGTCCTACATAGTTTGATGGGTGAGGGCATGGAGAGTAAATCACCAGATCTACATTTATGTACCATGCGTGGTCCTACATAGTTTGATGGGTGAGGATATGGAGAGTAAATCACCAGATCTACATTTATGTACCATGCATGGTCCTACATAGTTTGATGGGTGAGGACATGGAGAGTAAATCACCAGATGTACATTTATGTACCATGCGTGGTCCTACATAGTTTGATGGGTGAGGACATGTTCAGTAAATCACCAGATCTACATTTATGTACCTCACATGGTCCTACATAGTTTGATGGGTGAGGACATGACGGGTAAATCACCAGATCTACATTTATGTACCATGCATGGTCCTACATAGTTTGATGGGTGAGGACATGGAGAGTAAATCACCAGATCTACATTTATGTACCACACATGGTCCTACATAGTTTGATGGGTGAGGACATGACGGGTAAATCACCAGATCTACATTTATGTACCATGCATGGTCCTACATAGTTTGATGGGTGAGGACATGGCGGGTAAATCACCAGATCTACATTTATGTACCATGTGTGGTCCTACATAGTTTGATGGGTGAGGACATGGCGGGTAAATCACCAGATCTACATTTATGTACCATGCATGGTCCTACATAGTTTGATGGGTGAGGACATGGCGGGTAAATCACCAGATCTACATTTATGTACCATGCGTGGTCCTACATAGTTTGATGGGTGAGGACATGACGGGTAAATCACCAGATCTACATTTATGTACCATGCATGGTCCTACATATTTTGATGGGTGAGGACATGGCGGGTAAATCACCAGATCTACATTTATGTACCATGCGTGGTCCTACATAGTTTGATGGGTGAGGGCACGATCAGTAAATCACCAGATCTACATTTATGTACCATGCATGGTCCTACATAGTTTGATGGGTGAGGGCATGGCGGGTAAATCACCAGATCTACATTTATGTACCATGTGTGGTCCTACATAGTTTGATGGGTGAGGACATGGTTAGTAAATCACCAGATCTACATTTATGTACCACGCATGGTCCTACATAGTTTGATGGGTGAGGGCATGGAGAGTAAATCACCAGATCTACATTTATGTACCGCACATGGTCCTACATAGTTTGATGGGTGAGGGCATGGTTAGTAAATCACCAGATCTACATTTATGTACCACGCATGGTCCTACATAGTTTGATGGGTGAGGACATGGTTAGTAAATCACCAGATCTACATTTATGTACCGCACATGGTCCTACATAGTTTGATGGGTGAGGGCATGGAGAGTAAATCACCAGATCTACATTTATGTACCATGCATGGTCCTACATAGTTTGATGGGTGAGGACATGTTCAGTAAATCACCAGATCTACATTTATGTACCATGCATGGTCCTACATAGTTTGATGGGTGAGGGCATGGCCAGTAAATCACCAGATCTACATTTATGTACCACGCATGGTCCTACATAGTTTGATGGGTGAGGGCATGGTTAGTAAATCACCAGATCTACATTTATGTACCACACATGGTCCTACATAGTTTGATGGGTGAGGACATGACGGGTAAATCACGAGATCTACATTTATGTACCATGCATGGTCCTACATAGTTTGATGGGTGAGGACATGTTCAGTAAATCACCAGATCTACATTTATGTACCATGCATGGTCCTACATAGTTTGATGGGTGAGGGCATGGAGAGTAAATCACCAGATCTACATTTATGTACCATGCATGGTCCTACATAGTTTGATGGGTGAGGGCATGGAGAGTAAATCACCAGATCTACATTTATGTACCACGCATGGTCCTACATAGTTTGATGGGTGAGGACATGGAGAGTAAATCACCAGATCTACATTTATGTACCATGCATGGTCCTACATAGTTTGATGGGTGAGGACATGTTCAGTAAATCACCAGATCTACATTTATGTACCATGCATGGTCCTACATAGTTTGATGGGTGAGGGCATGGAGAGTAAATCACCAGATCTACATTTATGTACCACACATGGTCCTACATAGTTTGATGGGTGAGGACATGGTTAGTAAATCACCAGATCTACATTTATGTACCGCACATGGTCCTACATAGTTTGATGGGTGAGGACATGGGGAGTAAATCACCAGATCTACATTTATGTACCATGCATGGTCTAGATGATGCACCCGCATCATGCTGCCATCTGTGAGGTTTATACTCTATAATAAAGCATAAAATACTGTTGTTGTTTTCTGTGCAGAAGTAGATGGAAATATTTTAACTGTAAATGCTAATTATATGCAGAAGGTACATCCATATTTATTCCCCCTCGCACAACATTCTCCAAACTTATTTGTACAAAGCCTGCATGAGCCCCAAATACATATATGCTAGAGCATATGTACGTCAGGATATGGCATAGACCTCAATGAATTTTCCTCCCGTATGTAGCCTCTTTTCTGTTTCTGCATTTGTGCCTTAAGGTAGCTGGTGGGGATTGTTAGTTCATTGTTTGGACACCAGGGGTCTCTGTGTTACATTGACATTATGGATAAATGAAACTTGCAAAACACAGGAAGGTTTGGCAGGGGTTTGAACCCTGGGTCTTTTGAGAGAAAGGCAGAGGCCTTACACGTGAGCCATTGGGGCTGCTGTATTTGACCACCTAGAATGGGCTACATAATCTACATGTCACTATTCTAGCCATATCCTTAATTTGTTATTTCAATCATCCAAAACATTAGAAATATGCCCAGGACCATATGTCAATATTGTATCTACTGCTGAGATATGCTGAAAATCTAAGTGCTGAAGAAGTTATAAAAAATTCTAATTACTTTTGGATATGAATCTGGGGATTTATGTGACAAATCACTATATGACCCTATATAGGGTTGAATCTTCTGTATCAGTGATTGCCGGGTAATGCGGATGCCAGTGAATCACCTTTTTTGGGTTGTTTTTTTTTTATTGTGTGCATCAAGCTGGGCTAGTCTGATCTAATGGACAATGTCATCAGGCTTACTCTATACCTTATGTTTTCATGGAATATATATATATACAGTAAAATTCCGTTATAACAAAGTGCTTGGGACAAGGAAAAAAATTCGTTATAAACGAATTTCGTTCTAACCAAATCATACAATATAAGAACATTAGGGGCTAACTACACCCCCCCCACCTCCCTTACCCCTTCTGCCGCCCAGAATTCAATAGAGGCGGCTGTAGAGGTCCTATCACACATCCAAACACCCCCCCCCTTCCTTATCCCTTCTGCCGCCCTGAGTTCAATAGAGGCGGCTGTAGAGGTCCTATCACACATCCTAAACCCCCTCCCTCCCACTTCCCTTACCCCTTCTGCCGCCCAGAATTCAATAGAGGCGGCTGTAGAGGTCCTATCACACATCCTAAACCCCCTCCCTCCCACCTCCTGTACCCCTTCTGCCACCCAGAATTCAATAGAGGCAGCTGTAGAGGTCCTATCACACATCCTAACAACCCTCAGATACCGGACAATGTTTGTATAAGCCAAGAAAAATTCGTTATAATCGATTCCAGATGTTGTAAAGTTTGTTATAAGGGGATTATTTTACTATAGAAATGTATGGGGCTGATTTGGGACAATGAGATTTGTTTGTTGTAAAAGAAATTTCGTTGTAACAGGATTCGTTGTAAAGGAATTTCACTGTATATATATGTATATATATATATATATATATATATATATATATATATATATATATATATATATATATACATTGCCATCTTCAAATATGCAGAGAACAAAGTCACTTAAGGTTGGTCGCTACTCTTTGCCTAAAGTCATCAGAAAATCTTCATTTTTGGTTTAGAGGTAGCTAACATCGTATAGAATTCAATACTAAAAAGAAAGATGGAGGGTCCCAAGCTACTTTTTAAAATATAGAATTTTGAAAAATAAAAGTATTTAATTTTTTCTTCTAGAATGAAAAAAAGATAGTGAAAATGTTGTTGATTTTACTCCATGTCAACCATTAATCACAAAAATATGAAACTTCACATATAGAAAGCCTTTTTATGGAAGAAAATAAAAAATAATTAATTTTTAGCGATATAGCAAGGCATTCTGGGGAAAGTTGTGCTGTTTTAGGAAGAAGTGAGGTCAATTTGGCATAATCCTATAATAGTTCTGCCTGAAAATAGTATTGAAAGTCATTAGAATTTGTTTATACTTTCTCAGGAAATACCTTACATAAATGACTTTCTTATAAAAATAATTTTGACATATGGTCCTACACATAATTTTGAGGTTTCGGACCATTGAATTCAAGAACGACTCCAAATATGAACAAAATCTTACTGTAGGGGTATGGTATTTACACTTTACGTTCATGTACCCGTGAGACTCAGACCTAGGTCCTTCGGGTGTAGTGGGGGAATCCGGATGGCAGGTGGCAGCACCTGCCTCTGGGTTCGTATCCATTACACCAGGGGGCCTACCACTCGTCCGCCACACGTCACGTGGCCGGTCTGAGTTTCGCGGGCTTTTCCCCTATATAAGGCTGGTCCTAGCCCATGTTCTTCAGTAGTGGTTTACCCACTGCTCAACCAGGTTGTTACCCGAAAGGGTAACCGAATGCCCTAGTAGCATGTAGTCCTCTGAGGCTGTGATCGTATGTAACATAAGCTATGAAATAAAAGCTCGGTTGCCTTCCCGGAAACTTTTCTCTCTCTTCGTTATGATTTAATCTAACTTAACGAGACGAACCATTACACTGGTGCCGTGACCAGTTGGTCTTCGGGTAAGCGCAGTCAGAAATGACTGAGCTGAGCCCAGTCAGGGGAAATGGCCCAAATCATGAGCTAAACTCCCCGATGGAGGATGGTAAAATCAAGTCACCACCCCAAGGTACAGAGTGGAGAAATCCACTGGAACACTACCCTGATGGGTTAGAGGATGTAAGAAAAAACTTACATGATGAACTGGATGAATTTGGAGACTCCTTATTCATGCCAGGAGGTACTTCGAAACCTGCACCAATGCATAAAAGTACTGCTCAATTTGGTAAACTACCATTTGAGGTACCAAAGCCTAGTGCAGGTATGTTTGAAACTCCATATAGTTCTCGAATTAAACACCAGAAATGTGGATTCGAAAGGAACAAAATGGACGAGCTTGAAGACATGAGAGCTGAATACGAGAAGATCCAGAAGGATCTTATTACACTGACCGGAACCCGAGACAAGATTCTAACTGAAAACAAACAGTTGATATCAGAACGTCTTGATTACGATCAAAGTTGTAGACGCCAACAACAATTGTTAGTGGATCAGATGGAGAAAGAAAAACAAGATTTTCAACTCCAGCACGAACAGTATCGTGATGCACTATACACGGCGGATCTGGAATACAGAGCCTCGTGTGATGAGTTGAATAGAACTAAACAAGAGTTAAATTCAACTCAAACGGCCTATGGTAAGTACCAAGAAGAGCTGACGAAAATTGAATCAGCCTTCAAGGATGCTCGGAAAACGTATCAAAAACAAACCGATGAGCATGAAAAACTCAAAGGTCAATGGATACGTGAATCCACAGATTTGGCTGCCAAACAGACAAAGATGATGGATGATTATTCCGAACTGGAAGCTAAAGCTATCCAGATGTCAAAGTACCTAGAAGATACTGGTCGTGCAGTAGGCACTCTTGAATCAGACTTCACTGTTTCAGGAATTGCCCTAAACATGACGAGTAAACAGATGAACTCTTTGAGGGGCGATGACGGGGTAACAGAGACAACTGTACCTCGTTATGAAGGAATAAAGAGTCATCAGGTTAGATTTACGGACATATCTGGTTTAGGTACGGGAAATAGTGGGGGTGACTCTGCGAGTGGAACTAAACAAAGCCACTCGGCAAAAACCTCCACCTTTGACGGCGGATGGCCACAACAGTCACCTTTAGGGGGACCAAATGGCCCGTATGCCCAGTATGGATGGAGTCAATCCCAAACAAAGGCGAATCCGTCCACAGGTAACACCCGGAACATGTCTGGAGGAACAACCGGACAATCATCCGGGAATTCCAGTCCAGCTGGAGGGCAATCCGGATGTGACCAAGGATCCAGACCTTCAGGAGATCGTTCCAGAAGCAGATCCTCTGCTGGTGGGACTGGTTCCAATAATGGAAATCAGTCGAATGGAACAGAAGGAAACACTAATCCCAATAGTGGTTTCTTTAGCTTTGGTGGAAATACACAACCCACCAATAATCCTGGGCCAACTCCTCAAACCAGCGGATTCACCTTCTCACAGGTGCCTCCATACGGAGCAGGGGGATCAGGGGGTGGAGGAGGACCACCGCCCGGAGGCTTTGGAAGTACTTATGGTACGAATCCTCCAAGGAAAAGAGACTCAGTCGCCGAGTATCTCTTTCTCCAGGGTTACAAGCGCTGCATGACTCTAATGCAGCGATTGCTAACTTAGGTGTTGATTGTTACAATCAAGGTCTGGACGATACGGAGATCATGGAATGGAGTAAGGGTTTATCCCTTACTGGATCCACGAATCAGGCTCGCAGAGTAGCTAAGATACCTACCCCCTTTAATGCCAAGAACCCTTGGAAGGAGGAGTATCAAGGCTGCGCGGATGTCTTTAACTGCAATGGATGGGGTAAAGCGGAAGCTCTCCCTTATTTAGTATGCTGGTTAAAGGAAGGCGACGGAAAAGGAGCCGTGGAACAATGGAGAGATTCCCAAATAGTAGGACTCTCAGCCCATATGAAATATGATGAACTCATAGAGATTGCTTCATATCTATATGGGAATATAGTTGGAGAAGATCCTTGGCTGACGTTCACTAAAAGAACGCAGAAGCCTAAGGAATCTGCCAAAGTGTTCGGCTTGGAATGTCAACGACTGTTGCATAAAGCCAGACCTCAATGGAGACTAGATGATGAATGCTTCCTAGATGAAATGTTTAAACAATTCATTGAAGGATTGCGGAATCAGGAACACAGGACAGTAGCCTGTGAAGCTTGGAAGAATGATGCCTCTCTGACAGATTTGTTCCAGTCCCTAGATCATTATGATCGAAAGGCCCGTATCTTTGCCGGGAAGGTACCTCAACGGATGTCAGCAATGATAATCCCGGAGGGAATACCCGAAACCGAGTCATCCGAATCAGGGGAACCTGACGAAGATGAAAATGTTGGGGCCATTGGCCAAGGGAACCCCCGGTATAACCGGAACTGGGGAAAGAAACCGGGTTACGTCAAGGAGAAAGTGATTACTTCTAAACCTCCTGTGACTCAACCCGATACCAAACTTACTACGGGTCCGTCTTTATCAGAGGACCTGGTTAACAATTTGGTAAAGAAGATTACTGAAAATCTTAGGAGGCCTAAGCCTGATAGGAGCGTTGTGACATGCTTCCGATGTCAGGAAACTGGGCATTATGCTGCCGAGTGTGAGGCAGATAAGCCAGTTTATAGAAACACTCGTTACCGGAACAATCCGGGTAAGGAGGACTCAGTGAAGAAGAAAAACTGAGAGGGGGTGTCAATGAAGGCAACCGGATTACCCCCCGAATGAGTGATTGCCATGACTGCCAGCCTATCGCCGCTTGCGGTACTGGTGAGAATCCTCTAGCGATTTCGCCCAGCAGTGAAGCTAAGGAGCCTGATCAGTTCCTTACTCATGAGGCTGGGGAGACTGATAGTACACCAGGTGTCAAGAACCGGCAGAAGAACACAGAGGGGAAACCCGATATCAGTCCAGAGGGAGCGGCCAACAAGTTGGCCAGGGTGGGGTGTGCCCAGTTCCCCCCGGGTCATCCTTGTCTCGAGTTTTTGGAGGGATGTGGATTTGACCTCGGCGCTAAGACGGAACTTGCTAAGTACGCAAGTAGTCCTACCTACTTGAAAGGTAGGAGGTGGTACGCAGTTGTATCTGTGAGTGGTAGATCCGCTGAGTTTCTTGTCGATACGGGTGCTAGCCACTCCTGTATTGCTAAGAGATTCTACGATCTTTTGCCTACAAATCATGAAACTTTCACAACGGAAGGAAATGCTCGTACGGCCGACGGTAGCATGATACAAACGTTCGGTAGAACATGTATGAGGTTCAGTCTACAGGAAGATAAGGACTTCATCCTTACTCCTACTGTGGCGAACATCGCGGATGATGGTATACTTGGTCTGGATTTTGCTGCATTATATGGAGCAAGGTTAGATTCCCAGAGGGGAATATTGGAAGTGAGAGACCCGTATCATCTCGAAGTACAATGTGTACTTAGGCAAGTAAGCAGTGTAGCCAGTGTAGCCCAGACTGTTAAGATACCACCGGGCACAGCCTGTGATGTCTTATGTCGAGCGGACAGACAGTTATCAGGAAAAACTGGAGTTGTAGAGCCAGACATGGCCATGTTGTCAAGTATCGGATTGGAATCCGCCGACGTTCTAGTAGCTAACCCTGCTTGGACGGTGGTTCCTATATCCAATACCGGTAATAAGACTG
Source organism: Acholoe squamosa (assembly GCA_949317995.1). NCBI lineage: Eukaryota > Metazoa > Annelida > Polychaeta > Phyllodocida > Polynoidae > Acholoe > Acholoe squamosa. Next base: position 79,639,806 of record OX439041.1, on the reverse strand, counting down.
TCTACGTACAGAAGGATACGATCCTCGGGTCGGTTGTCCTGTCTGAATTGGTAGAAGGCTGTAAACATGTTTCGGCACCCGCAGCCCCTTCCTCACCCGAAAGGAGCCCGGAACTAGACACTCTAGTAGCCGAAAGCCATGTAGAAAGTGATGAACAACGTGAAGCTCTAACTGACTTGTTATACAAGTACCGTAAAGCTTTTGCAGCACCAAGTGAAAAATTGGGGCGTACCGATAAGGTACTGCATACGATTGACACTGGTGAGAATGAACCTTTTAAGATTCCTTATAGAAGACTCCCACTAGCCAAAAAAAAGGTAGCTGAGGAGGAGATAGCTAAAATGCTTGAACAGGATGTAATAATTCCATCAACCAGTCCTTGGTCTAGCCCTGTGTGCATGGTGACTAAGAAAGATGGTACCATCCGTTTCTGCATAGATTACCGGAAATTGAATGGTATGACCAAGAAGAATTCATATCCCTTACCACGGATTGATGAGACTATAGACTCCCTTGGAGGTAAGCAATGGTATTGCTCTCTAGACTTACAATCCGGGTACTGGCAAGTGGGTATGCATCCTAAAGACATGGAGAAGACGGCCTTTTCCAGTCATGTTGGGTCATTCCAATATAATGTGATGCCGTTTGGATTGTGCAATGCACCGGCGACATTTGAAGCCATGATGGAAACTTTATTAAGTGACCTATTATGGAAGAAATGTCTCGTCTATCTAGATGATGTGATTGTCTTTGGGAAGACATATGAAGAATGCTTGGAAAATTTAGGTATGTTCCTGGAAAGGATCATAACTAATGGTTTGAAGCTGAAGCCCAAGAAATGCGATCTTTTCAAAAGATCTATTAATTACTTGGTGCGAATAATCTCGAATGAAGGGATTAAAGCCGATCCGGAGAAACTGGATGCCATGTCAAATTGGCAGGCACCCACGAATGCGAAAGATTCCTCGGATTCTGTTCCTACTACCGGGACTTCATGGCTTGCCTTTCCTATCCAGAGTTTGTCCCACTGGACACCCGGGATAAGAAAGGAACGATTCCCTTGGCGATCCGAGCAAGACGAGTCCTTTATGAAAATAAAGGATTTGTTTGCAAGTACACCTGTGTTGAAGTACCCTACGGAGAATGATCATTTCATTCTAGATACGGATGCTAGTAATGAAAGCATAGGAGCCGCCCTTTCTCAGGTCCAGGATGGGGTTGAAGTTCCTATAGCCTTCGCTAGTAACACATTGAGTAAATCTCAAAGAAATTATTGTACCACTAAACGTGAGTTGTTGGCTGTGGTGGTCTATACGAAGAAGTTCAAGCACTTTTTGTGGGGGAGTGATTTCACTCTACGGACTGACCACTCTTCCCTCAGATGGTTATTGAACTTCAAAGATGCAGAGGGGATGATAGGTCGCTGGTTAGCGCACCTATCCGAATTCGGTCTAAATCACAGCCAGATTGAACACCGAGCCGGGGTAAAGCATTTGAATGCAGATGCTTTGTCTAGAATCCCAGTGAGGAAATGTGCAAATGCTGAGTGCACTGATTGTGGAGCACACAATGCTGTGTTGGCAGGGGTTCGAGTTCCATTCAAAACCCATCCGGAACATGTCTTGAATTGGTCCTTGGAGACCATCCAGCAGTTCCAGGAGTCTGATGCAGTCACATCACGTTTGATTAAGTTCCTTAATCAGGGTATCTGTCCTCCAAGACCCGAAGTGTCATTGGAAAACAGAGAGATGAGACGATTCTTAGCTCAATGGGCCGAGCTAGAAGTCCGGGATGGTATTCTGTTTCCATGGAAGAACCATTCTAATAGGAAGAAAACCTTGCAAGTTGTCATACCTAGTCTCTAGAACGTCTAACCAGACGATACTATTGGCCCGGCATGAGTACAGATCTCACCCGATGGGTGGAGACCTGTCCCGAGTGCTGTAAGAACAAACCAGGACCCGGGTTAGGCAAACTGCCATTATCCCAGGAACTGTTTAGTGTAAGGTTTGCTAGAATAGCTGTTGACATTATTAGTGGGATTCCCCCCACTCCTAGTGGCAACACGTGTATGATGGTCGTGTCTGATTATTATACCAAGTACACCCGAGTGTTTCCTCTACCGGATCATAAGGCTGTTACTTGTGCTATGGCCTTTGTAAAAGGGTGGGTGCTGCACCTAGGTGTCCCACTCATGTTACAAAGTGACCAAGGCAGAGAATTTGAGTCTAGTCTGTGGCAAGAGATGTGTAATTGTCTGGCGATCTGCAAGACAAGAACTAATCCCTATAGACCACAGAGCGATGGACAGGTAGAGAGATTCAATAGGACTTTGATCCAAGTATTGAAGTCTCTGGTAAATGAGCAGATGGATGATTGGGATGAACAATGTGAATTCGTGGTACATGCCTATAATGGCACTGTACATTCGAGCACAAACTGTTCTCCTAATCTCCTTGTTTTTGGAGAGGATTTGATTATGCCAGCCGATTTGGTGTTTGGCGTAATAAGAATGAATCCGGAAACCCCTTGCCAGGTGATGTTTGTAGAATCCCTACGGGATAATTTCAAACAAGCCTATGAGAGGGTTAGAGACGAATGGCAGAAAACTGCGCGATGGCAGAAAGTTGGCTATGACACAGGTCTAAAAGCTAGATTTTTTAATCTAGGGGATAGAGTACTGCGTCTACACCAACCTCTAGCCAACCTGAAATTAGCCAGCAATTGGGATGGACCTTTCACTATAACTCAGGTTATTAGTGATTGCACAGTGATTATTAAATCACAGCTTGGTAAATGTTACAAGTCAAATGTAGCGAGACTACGCCCATGGAGAGGGAGGGATACCTCCACCGAAATGTATGGTGATGGTCTATTGAAAGTAATGGAACAGAGTCATGTTAAGCAACTCGGAGTGGTACCGACCCGAAAGCGAGGACCCGGGCGGCCACGGAAGGTTGCAGACCCAAAGAGGGTGGTGCCCCCTGTCGTAACATCCGGAAAACAGGGGAAGATACAAAAAGTCTCGGCAGGCGCAGGTAAAAATAAGAGGAAAGGTCCTTCTAAGGCTAAGAAGACCTTGGAAAAGGCTCTTATGGATACCAGGTCAATAAAAGAGGCCTCAAAACCTCTTAGATGCAGTCCAAGGTTGCTAAAGACTGCTGTAACCTAGCCTGTTAACACCACCAGTGTGTTGTCCTGTACTGTGTACTGTTATATGTTGTAACCTAGTTCAATGTATATTTGAGCCGGTCATGAGTTTCTGGAAAAGGCCCTATGACAATGTACCCATGGTTTTGGACGGATAATCCGGTGGATATGCTTATGCTATCCATAAACTCAATAATACCTAGCGAGTTGTCATGGTTGAACCCTGAGTATGGACGGACGACCGATCGGGTATTGTATTGTTTTTATGTAAGGGTGCGTGACCTAATTAAGGGCACGCGGGAAAGTTGTTGACCCATTTTCGAATGGTCACGTGAGGCGCCGGTTTGATCATGCGCAGCGATTCAAGTTTGAGTATCCCGCCATATTGTCTTATTCCTGCGAAGGAAGAAGACGTGGCCGAGGGTGGTCTTACTCTTGTTGGAGTCTGATAGCCCGTGACAGCCATATTCCGAGGTGTGCCCTCGTTAAAAGGCACCCGCCTTTCACTGGGTAAGCAGTACTTACTGCTTATCCGGTGGATTGGGATATTTTATCCCCGAACAGCCACTTCTGTCGATGGCAGAAGAGGCCGTCCGCCTTGGCGGTGGTGCCGGTGCCAGCACCCCGCCGGAGTATGGAAGTGGTTCTCCCCAGAGTCCCACTTATACATACGACGATCAGCAATACGATGCTGATTGTGATCAGATGGATCAACAAATGAATGTTGATCAGTACTTCTCTGGAGTAGACGATAGCAACGTAGAATCGTTCTATGACGCATCCGACAACTCCAGACAAGTTAGTCCTGAACGCCGAGGTGTTCAACAACAAACTGATGTAGGTGAGCCTTACGTAGCCCCTCCATCCAAAGGTTTGAGTGGAGAGCCGGCAGGAGTCCAGTCTCATGACAGGGCTCTGATGCCACCTCCCCCTCAATTGCCGCCCCGTCTTGGTGGGAGTACCTCATTCGGTGCTTTGGGACCTGCTTCTCCGGTTGACAGGCCAATGTACCTAGAGCTGCCCCTCCCAGACAGTCCAGAATGGCACGATGTAGCCGGTCCCTATGACGGACGGATGTTAGCAATTTCTGAGGAAATGCTGATACCCACCTGTTATGGGACGTCCAGAGAGGTTGACGAACGTGTTGTCAACGCAATCTGGGAATGTGCTCATCCGCAATGGGCTAATACCTTTCCGGAGTCCTGGTTGATGGATTACCATCAGATGGCCAAAGGATTGGTAGTCCACTTATGGTTTCGTAAAGCCGTCTGAAATGGCTTTCTGAAGGAATACCTCTTATAGGCCTTCCTCATGTCTGACAAAACGGGTTATACCGGTGTCAAGGCAGATGAGGTCTCTAGATACATAGATAGAGACCAGATCCTAATGTTAGGCATAGCGGATGAGTATGAAGCAGCAGGTAACGCTGTTGTGGATTACTGTCCAGGGGTCCCCATTACGTCTCAAACCATTGAGGCGGAAGAGGCCCGTATTGGTGTATCTCCACTAGACAGACTCGGGGTAATACAGGACCTCGTAGTACGTCTATTGGAGAGGCAGTATGCACTGGCGCATCCGGAGTTAGTACCCGGACCCGCACCCGTGCACGTAACAGCCAAGATGGCCGATCGGATGGACCGTCTCATGTCTCCTGCTGAAGCTCCTACCTTGGGAGACGCAGCAGTAGTACCTGAGAAGGCCCTACCTGATGCAGATGGTTCCCTTAAAACTGCTCAGTCTACCCCTACGAAGACTGAGCAAGTAAAGGGGAAAGCAGCTGGTGGAAAGGGTAAAGCAACCCCCGCCAAAGGTAAGGGTAAAGGGAAGCAGTCAGGAACCGAACCCTCTACCAGCACGAGTGTGGCCGACAGTACCCGAACCCGTCGGGTGTCTCCACGCTCGGCCAATAAGAAGGGTGCTAAGGCTTCGGATGTCTCCGGCAATGAGACGGACGCATCCGAGCCTGGCACTTCTACTAACGGCAGATCCCGCAGGTGGAATTAGAAGGTTGACCAACGCAAACCTGAACCTATCGAGGTAGACGTTCAAGCCGATAATACAGAAGCTGAACCAGCTGTCCCAACCGTAAAAGTTGAGCTCGGTGTGCCAATCGTCAAGCTACACGACGTAATGGCCGATTTGAGTGGAGACGCTCAAGATGCCACTGCCCAGGTTCTCGCGGGTCAACAACCCGTTGTGCAACCTGTGGATGTACCATCCGACCCGGAGGGAGAGGAGCCGGTTGACCCAGTTGTGGATGCCACTCCGACTGACGAGCAAGAGGCTGCTATCTGGGCTAACGCCAATAGCAACTTTGCTGACTTCATTCCTCTACACAGGGGACACCTGAAGGGGAGTAAATCCGTATGGAGACTGCCCCCTCGGATCACCTGTGAGAAGCGTGAAGATATGGAGGAGTGGCTTCGCAAGAAGCTCTCCGATAGAAAGCCAGCCAATATGTACTGGATCTATTGGGAATTCGTTAAGAATTCGCCCAATGGTCTGTACAATTACGACCAGAAGGGCAAGCTCAAGTTTGCTCTAGATGAGTACTACGGGGAGGATCGTAAGGATTGTCCCTTTCAACGTTGTACTCAAAGTGAGGGTGAGGTCGAATTCTTCATCGAGAAAGACAAGTTCCTTCGTCATCTCGTGGAGGTTCATATGCACCAGAGGCCGGAATATGTCTGCGACCGGGAGGTTGGCAAGAAATGTGCTAAATGCACAGAATGTGTCACCCCCCGACGCGGAGACATGGTCCGGCACTATGTGACTTCGCATGGAGAGGGCCTGGAGGCAGCCATAGATCGGGTGATGAAAATTCACTCTGAACTCTACGGTAACCTTAAGGGCCTCAATGCAGAGAAGTTGGCTTCCCTCACACCGAGTACGAAGCAGTTTGCGCCTACGGTTCCTGGTACTAACCAGAAACTAAAGGCTCGGTTTGCCCAGACTCCCGGGTCCGGCAAACTAGAGTACGCTCAGGAGGAGTACAATCTGTTGAACGAATGGAGGAGCAACAAGGCCCGCCGCCATGGTGGGGCTTATGTAACTCCATCTGGAGAACAGGTCCAAAGCCGCAGGGATTACCGCCAGGGACCCTCCGCGGCAGATAGGAAGGGACAGGCGTCTGAATCTCCAAGCCGAGCCAGGTCACCACTGGAGGCATTGATGAGACAGACGAAGGGGGGAAGGAAGAAGCCACATCTTCCATCTCCTACTGGAACTCCTTCCCATTATGGACGAGCACCAACTCCACTAGGTGCACAGAATCCGACATTCTTTGGTGTCAGTGGACCGGGTGGCCAGTCCTCCCAGAAACACGCGCCTTTGAATGTCAAAGACCCGAAGCAGTATCCTGCTATGGGCCCACCCGGACCAGAGATGCAAATCTTTGATCAGTACGGGAGGGTCAAGCAGGAACTGCCGACAGTAGGAGGTCAAGCTCCCCGACCAACAATGAGTGCTGTGGTGAGACAACGTCCACCCGCGCCATTGTTGACAGCCAAAGACCTTAGAAGGGAAATGTTGCGGTTGCCCCTAGCTCAGGGATTACCAAATCATGGCCCTTCTTCGACCACTGCTAGTGCGGCTACTACTGCGGTTGCTTCTTCGCACACGCGTGTAGCTGTCACTGCGAGTGGGTCTGGAGCACAGCCGAAGCCTCAGGGTCAGGTACCCCCACCTGGTGCTGTGGTTCATCGGCCTAAGCTGATCCAGACAGTGGAGACCTTCTTCAAGAAGGAGGACAAATTGTCTTGCAATATTCAGAGCAAGCAATTTGAAACGTTACAGCACCATCTGGAAAACCTCCACCTGGACATGTATCGTCGGACCATGTCGAGCACTCTCCAGTGCATTGACGCGATCCAGAAGTCAGAGATCAACCGGATCTCGACTCAGATAAAGGCGGATGTTGCCAAAGATAAGCAGGAAGCTGCTAATCTGCGGCAGGAGGCCCTATCCGAGAAGGAAATAGCTTCTCAGATGCTCGACCTAGAACGAGCAACGAACATGAAGAACCAGCAAAAGTTCTTCAAGGTTTTTGGAGTTATTAGGATAACTGGGACGGCACACCTGAGCATGCTTTGAACCTGTTCGAGGCACGCCAAAAGGTGAAACTAACACCTGCTGTCCCCGCATTGGCATCTACGGATGGAACCGGTGTGGACCCCCCCGTTCAGCCACAGGCTCAACAACCGGGTCCAAACCAGCCACCCGAGGAGAACATGGAACAGTGAAAACTGTTGCATGAAGATTGGGCATAATTGTGTGTCCCGGGGTGCTATTACCTATGTATTGTTGGATAGGAAACCATTTTTCTATCCAACCCGTATTGATTCGGGTACCAAACTGTACCCTAATCCGGAAACTGAAAACAGAAGGAGAAACAAACAAGTCACTCTGGAGGAGGAGTACGAATGCTGTAAACACCATAATTGTACTGTGCTATAATATAATGACTGTGCCTATTATAAAATCATGGACAATTTACACTAATATGGACTTTTGAACTACAAACCGGATTTACTACTACACCACTACTATTTGTGAGCTAGCACTACAGGCATCAGGGTTTAGGTACGCCCATCAAGTTCTTCAATAATCTACGAATGGACCTCTTATTATCTCCAGTGAGCTAGCACTTCAGGCATCAGGGTTTAGCTACACCCACCAACAAGTTTACTATAGCACTTCAGGCATCAGGGTTCAGCTCGCCCATACCAAGACATCAGCAGCATCCGACTCCTGTTACATCCTCCAATCATGAAAACAAGTAACTTTGTATTTATGTAAAATTGTATTTATAACTATAAAATATCTTTTATAAAGATATATTATTATATAAGGGTACCTATAAATATACTGGATCTGCGAATCCTAAAAGTTGTTTAAGGTAATCCTAGACCTATAACTGTCTATATAGGTCATTCTTGGTCTCAATATATTAAGAGACTATACTTCTTCTGTAACTTGTAAATATAAAACACTAAGGTATAAACTGAGCTGCGTCTCAAAAGTATAAATATTTTTCTATAAAATAAGAGAAGATCCAACGGATTTCTCTAAACTTAGTATTGTATTACTCAGGTTAATACCTAATTGTGTTCATATAGTATCAGATTAATTGTTCATATCTGATCATTAATATTCAATTCACTTTGTAAAGTGGACAGAGTTGTTAATTTAAAAAGTCGAAAATTTTTTTTTCCGGGTTTAATAACTGTAATACGATCATTATTTACAACCACCGGTCCTTTTCAGGACCCTACTGTTGTCAAAACGTTACTATAAATCTGTGATAATTATATATTTATCATTTGTGGTTGTTATAAGCTACTGGTGGAAATGAAATGAACGACACTCGATGCTATTATTGTATAATTTTTCAGAAATAGGATAGTCTTATACTATAGCCTATTTCACATCGAGCAAGTGTAATTAATACCCCTTTTTAGTATTGTAAACAATCACTTACTAGGTTATTAATACACTGCAGTTTAATTACCCCCAAGTTATTGTCTAAGGGGGGCAGTGTAGGGGTATGGTATTTACACTTTACGTTCATGTACCCGTGAGACTCAGACCTAGGTCCTTCGGGTGTAGTGGGGGAATCCGGATGACAGGTGGCAGCACCTGCCTCTGGGTTCGTATCCATTACACCAGGGGGCCTACCACTCGTCCGCCACACGTCACGTGGCCGGTCTGAGTTTCGCGGGCTTTTCCCCTATATAAGGCTGGTCCTAGCCCATGTTCTTCAGTAGTGGTTTACCCACTGCTCAACCAGGTTGTTACCCGAAAGGGTAACCGAATGCCCTAGTAGCATGTAGTCCTCTGAGGCTGTGATCGTATGTAACATAAGCTATGAAATAAAAGCTCGGTTGCCTACCCGGAAACTTTTCTCTCTCTTCGTTATGATTTAATCTAACTTAACGAGACGAACCATTACATTACATTAGGAGCATTGCATTATGGGTAAAATGGCATAAATTATATTATAGTATGGTTTCTAGCTATTCCCTTGGATATTCTGAGCATCATAATTACTTCCACAATTTTATTTAGAACATTTAAGGGTTATATATATAAGCCATAAAAGAGTTGGAAAAATCTAAATTAAAGCTATATGTTTTATATGCACAAGTTTCAAAGCAACACAAAATGGTCAATTTCCATCAAAACGGCCTGACTTGTGAGCATTAAAGTGACATAGTCCGATTATTTTTTTCATTTTTCAAATCCTGTTCAAATGTGTTCCACATACTGAAGTAACACCATATTTAGATGTTTGTGGACCATTTACTGTTACTTTTATCTAAAACAAGCTTTGTAAGGGGAATCCCATGAACATCGCCATAGGCATTTTTTAATGTATTTCCAATGAATGGAGTTTTGGCGTGCACTCCAAAACTAGGAAATCGGGTATAAATCTGACAATACCTTCAAATATGAGCTTAAATATGGGGAAGGAGAGCAAATAAAGTAGGTACCATAGGAAGTTTGAGCTATGTGAACATCCTGGTTTATTTTTGAGAAGATTGATTTTTTGGCCCCAACCATCGGACTATGCCACTTTAAGGACTAGTGTAAGTATGTGCACTGCCTACTAAAATGGTGTCATCCTGAACAATGTAACCTATGTGCACAGAGACCTGCGCAGTGGGTTCATTTGCAACAAGTAGCGACCAACCTTATAGCACCTTTGATATACTTTTAAGCAAACACAGCTAACAGACGTTGATTAACACAGTACGATTCTAATAGAGGAGTCAGCCTCAGCCACACGGAGAGAGAGAGAGAGAGAGAGAGAGAGAGAGAGAGAGAGAGAGAGAACAAGTCAGCAGGACTCACTTACCTTACTCAGCAAATACCACTTAATGTAAGTGACTCAATTTTAGGTTTAACACTAACTAAGGAACTAGGAAGTGATAGGAAAAGAGGAGCTCACCCTATTCTGTGCTACACTTGTGTCAAATTAGCCAATCGCTGACCAGAAGGCTAATTCAAAACAGTGGTAAATTTGCACTGTTTTGAATTAGCCTCCAGGAGTCAGCACCAAGTGTTCCATTCACAGGAAATCACACATCGAAATCATAATAATTTAAAACATACCGTAAAACCTTGTATACATGCCGCACGGCGTATAGACTGCACCCTGACTTTAGGAGAATGACATAGGCCGCACTAGAGGCCTGAGATGGTTGGCATCCCTTACTGCTCATCCTGACTTTGGGAGAATGACATAGGTCGCACCAGAGGCCTGAGATGGGCAGCATCCCTTACTGCTCATCCTGACTTTGGGAGAATGACATAGGCCGCACCAGAGGCCTGAGATGGTTGGCATCCCTTACCTCTCATCCTGACTTTGGGAGAATGACATAGGCCGCACCAGAGGCCTGAGATGGGTGGCATCCCTTACTGCTCATCCTGACTTTGGGAGAATGACATAGGCCGCACCAGAGGCCTGAGATGGGCGGCATCCCTTACTGCTCATCCTGACTTTGGGAGAATGACATAGGCCGCACCAGAGGCCTGAGATGGTTGGCATCCCTTACCTCTCATCCTGACTTTGGGAGAATGACATAGGCCGCACCAGAGGCCTGAGATGGGTGGCATCCCTTACTGCTCATCCTGACTTTGGGAGAATGACATAGGCCGCACCAGAGGTCTGAGATGGTTGGCATCCCTTACTGCTCATCCTGACTTTGGGAGAATGACATAGGCCGCACCAGAGGCCTGAGATGGTTGGCATCCCTTACTGCTCATCCTGACTTTGGGAGAATGACATAGGCCGCACCAGAGGCCTGAGATGGTTGGCATCCCTTACTGCTCATCCTGACTTTGGGAGAATGACATAGGCCACACCAGAGGCCTGAGATGGTTGGCATCCCTTACTGCTCATCCTGACTTTGGGAGAATGACATAGGCCGCACCAGAGGCCTGAGATGGTTGGCATCCCTTACTGCTCATCCTGACTTTGGGAGAATGACATAGGCCGCACCAGAGGCCTGAGATGGTTGGCATCCCTTACTGCTCATCCTGACTTTGGGAGAATGACATAGGCCGCACCAGAGGCCTGAGATGGGTGGCACCCCTTACTGCTCATCCTGACTTTGGGAGAATGACATAGGCCGCACCAGAGGCCTGAGATGGGTGGCATCCCTTACTGCTCATCCTGACTCTGGGAGAATGACATAGGCCGCACCAGAGGCCTGAGATGGGTGGCATCCCTTACTGCTCATCCTGACTTTGGGAGAATGACATAGGCCGCACCAGAGGCCTGAGATGGGTGGCATCCCTTACTGCTCATCAACATTTCATTTGTGCATCACATGTAGGAATACATTAATAGACACTAAAGAGCTAAGGTTCATTAATGTCTCCTTATATGATCATCACAAACATTCTCCAATCATCTTTTCTATTATCAATAAATCCCATGGTGCTGTAAGACATTCATTTCTCAACATGATTTGCTCCTTTGATTATAACCACTGTTTTGATGGTGGAGTGCATCAATCCATAGAGGATCGGCATGATGCATGAATGCAGCATGATGCATGATGCATGAATGCATCATTGGTGAGTTAATTACCAGGGCTGCATGAATGCATCATGCCATCAGTAAAAGGGCACTTAGGGCATCATCATGATGATATTGAAGGGTTAAATCTGTATTGGCAGACACGGCTGATATCAGACATAATGAATTTGAACTTAAGCTGATTCATTTCCTTCCACTTAAGGTATAGCAGGAAGGTGAAAAAGGACACCCTGTAGAGCCTGCAATGGACCACCCTTTGCCTATGCCTGGTACTACAGTATAGGGTATCAAGATAGGATGAATTGAAATTGCTACCCTAATAGCACTCTCCATGAGTCAGTCTGGAGAAAAATAAACATGTATCCTGTAGTTTGTCCCTATTGTTCATCATTCTGGCTAGCCAAGCCTCACCTAACGTCAGGAGTATGAAGTGCTGGTTTCAGAGGCATAGAATCGGTTGGATTCGGTTGGAATAGCCCTAATTCGATTAAGCGTTGGTTCCACAGCCATACAATCGGTCGGAATAGCTCTAATCCGACGATTTATAATATATCAAAAGTATAGAAGAAAATTGGTCGGATTAGTGCTAATCCAACCGATTTATGCCTGTGGAACCAGCGCTTTATTCATAATATATCAAAAGTATCTCTTAAGTGCTGGTTCTATAGGAGTAAATCGGTCGGATGAGCACTAATCCGACCGATTTTTTTCTATACTTTTGATATATTATAAATCGTCAGATTAGGACTATTCCGACCAATTTTATGCCTGTGGAACCAGTGCTTTAGATCGGTCAGATTAGTGCTAATCCGACCGATTTACACCAGTGGAACGAGTGCATAAAGTGGATATGCCATTGCCATCAGCCAAAACCTTGCTAATCCGATTATTTTAAATAAGGCCAAAAAAAAAGGTTTGTTTCCAGTTACCTGACCGACCCTAGCAAAACAGGGCTGATTTCTTTTTTCATGACAGGACCATAGTTTCAACACCAATAGAGGTAAAAAAATAAGGAGTGGCCATTATTTATCAACAAGAGGGGGGTGTATGCACACAACATTTTTACGCCCCCCCCCCTCAAACCCACCACCTACCCTGTTAATAAATAACTAGCACTCCATGATATAGGCCCTATTGAGGGCTATTGTGGCCACATCCTCTCAGATTCACCTTGAAATTATGTTTCTTTTGATATATAACATGCCTATATTGATCAGGAGGAAGACTCCTCTCTCACCCCCCCCCCTCACCCCCAGCCCCCCCCCCAATTTTTTTTTTAAATCCGGCCTACCAACCCTACCATTGCACCTCATGTAACCTCTTTTTTTTTGGTCTAATGCAAAAGTACAGAATAAATTGGTTGGATTAGTGAAATTTCGGCCGACCAACGGCAGTGGAAAATCCGCCTAAGGCACATACAGTGAAAAAGTTAAATTAGAACTAATAGAAGCCTCTCTCATTAGAGCGTTATAATGGGCGTCATAATGTATGCCCAGGGGGAAATCTCGCAAATGTTTTGACTTGCTTTATTGTAACAAAGTGAACCTAAAGCACTGGTCACCAGCTGGTCACCAAGAATATTTGTCACCATTTCCTGACTAGATTTATATTGATAAGTAATAATTCAGGTATTGATAAGTCATGATATTAGCAAGGAGCGTAGATATGTTACACCTGTATCCTTAACCCGTTAAGGGGCGCTGATGCATTAATGCATCATGCCCATTGGTCGTCATGATGCACCAATGAAGTGCTGGCGAGGCTGCTCACCAGCACATCATTTGAGCATCATGCCAACCCTAGGGGGCTGATACATATATACTCCCATCGGGTCATCATGATGCACCAATGAAGTGCTGGCGAGGCTGCTCACCAGCACTTCATTTGAGCATCATGCCGACCCTAGGGGGCTGATACATATATACTCCCATCGGGTCGTCATGATGCACCAATGAAGTGCTGGCGAGGCTGCTCACCTGCACTTCATTAGTGCATCATGACAACCAATGGGGCATGATGCACTTCTGCATCAGCGGCCGGTAAAGGGTTGATTTTACTTAGTATAGGTCTACCTGAATCATTGAGAGTATCAGAACACATACATCTCATTTCTTATCTCCGCTAACCCTTTAGGTGCAACATGGTAAACTGACGGACAGAAAGGATATCTCACGAGACAGACCATGAACTACCCTTTCTGCTAGTATCCTGGGTCTATTTCAAAACAACAGGGCTATGATCACCAAATAGCTCTACGGTTACTGAAATAATTAAGTTGTTACAATATTAGAATCTGACAAAATCATAGGATTTATCTCCTAATATATACAGCATTGTACAGGGCTCGAGTACAGATTTGTACAATGGTTCTATTTCTGCAATATCTTTAAATGGCTCGAGACTCCTTTCTATGGATTTTAACGATTAAATATCATCCGATTGGTAACATACTGTCTCTTGACTAACTGTACAATTGTCTGTTCTGAAAAATAGCCCAGAGGTTTCATTTCCTACTTTCTAAGTCTTCCACGGTGTGCACGCAGCGCTGGTGGGTGGTTGCATTAGTGCATCGTGCCCACATTTGAGGGTGCGTCGTGCCCACTTCTGAGGGTGCGTCGTGCCCACATTTGATGATGCATCATGTCCACTTTTGAGGGTGCATCGTGCCCACATTTGAGGGTGCATCGTGCCCACTTCTGAGGGTGCATTGTGCCCACTTCTGAGGGTGCGTCGTGCCCACATTTGATGATGCATCATGTCCACTTTTGAGGGTGCATCGTGCCCACATTTGAGGGTGCATCGTGCCCACTTTTGAGGGTGCATCGTGCCCACTTCTGAGGGTGCGTCGTGCCCACATTTGATGATGCATCATGTCCACTTTTGAGGGTGCATCGTGCCCACTTTTGAGGGTGCATCGTGCCCACTTTTGAGGATGCATCATGCCCACTTTTGAGGGTGCATCGTGCCCACTTTTGAGGGTGCATCGTGCCCACTTCTGAGGGTGCGTCGTGCCCACATTTGATGATGCATCATGTCCACTTTTGAGGGTGCATCGTGCCCACTTTTGAGGGTGCATCGTGCCCACTTTTGAGGATGCATCATGCCCACTTTTGAGGGTGCATCGTGCCCACATTTGAGGGTGCATCGTGCCCACTTTTGAGGGTGCATCGTGCCCACATTTGAGGGTGCATCGTGCCCACTTTTGAGGGTGCATCGTGCCCACTTTTGAGGGTCCGTCGTGCCCACTTTTGAGGGTGCATCATGCCCACTTTTGAGGGTGCATCGTGCCCACATTTGAGGTGCATCGTGCCTTTACCACTTGCTTGATGCACGGATCACCCCTGCACCATGAAACTTAAACAAAAGCACCACATAATACCTCCTATAAGTTTACTCCAATAATGGGTTAAGCTTTTTTTTATTGTCTAGATAAGGTATGTACATACATAAAGGCTATATAGTATATAGGAGCTGTGTAGAGTGGGTAATAGATATATTATGTGATTGATTGATTGATTTGTGTTTTACAGCACTTTAGCGGCACTATGTGGCTATCCCGTGCTTCACAGGTTGATAATTTAACAGAGGAATTTGTCAGTGCCCGCGCATATGTGCACCACACACATCCTGAGGGGATAGGAAAGAGGAGATATAGACCCTTTTAAGTGGGCTAGGGAAGCCTGATATATATTATGTGAGTGTTTATAGAGATAACAGTATGTGACATATGGCAAGTCGACTCACTGTCATACCCACTTATAAGGCAGCATAGGTATAAGGTGCACTCTGAGTTTTTAAGTGTTGCTGATGCATCATGCCCATTGTTCGGCATGATGCTCCAATGAAGTGCTGGTGACACTGCTCGCCAGCACTTCATTGGAGCATCATGCTCCGGGAGTATATGTATCAACTCCGAAGGGTCGGCATGATGCTCCAATGAAGTTTGTTGGTGCATCATGACAACCAACGGGCATGATGCACTCCTCTATCTTAAAGAATTAAGAAAATGGCATAAACCACTCTCAAGGGCTAGTTCTAAGATTAAGTGATTCCATCAATTAAATAATGTGGCACCTTTTCTAGTTTATTCATTGCTACTCATTTACCTTTGATATTTTCGGCTGTGAGTGGATGAGGTGAAATGAAAGACAACCACCTGCGATCCTAGTGAATCTGGAATTGATCCCATGCATGATCCTATTCACCTTCTTGATCCTAAAGGATCCCGTCATGTTTTACATGCAGGAGCGATCATGCTTTATCAACAGGGGGGTGGTAGGTTCGAGGGGGGATCAACATTTTTCGACCCCATGGCGGGGGGTTAGAATTTTTTCAGCCCCTCGCATTTTACCTCTTTTCTGAAAAAAAAGCCTGCACGTTACTATAAGATAATAAGGGCGCGTTCACATGCAAGTTTTGGCCCGTCTTGGGGCTCAAGAATATTTTGACCCTCACAAGGTGAGGGTCGACATTTTCTTTGCACGTCTACGTGAAAACCCACTGCCCCCCAAAAAATTATCACTGCCTTATGTTTAAACATAAGTTGCATCTTAAACGACACAGATCCATTTATTAAATCCATTCTGTCTGATGACATTTTCCCCAGATCCTGTGGAATAGTTCACTTGAACTCCACTGGATGGGAGTTTGAGATCTCCAATCACAGTTTATATTCCAAACATCTGGGGTGACAACTAAAGCTATCTTGAGGGTTCTTACCTAGGAAACATGAAATAGAACCGGTAATCCATTTGAATGACCCCAAACTTAATGGTTTTTTTTCACTTGATAGCCTTGTAGCAGGATCTCACTCAGCACCTCATTCCTGTTTCTCATGGAATCCTGTTTCTCCTGAAAAAAAAAAAAAAAAACAAACACTCAGTTTGGCGTAATTCTTGTGACCCTCTGTGTATTGATACCATTTAGCTGAGGGTAGAAGGGGGTAGGACAGTGAGACTGTTTGTCTGCTCTCAGCACACCCATGTGACACGTAACTGCCATGTGTATTGTACCAGGGTTATCCTACAATAACCCTTTATATGGACCGCTTATGCATTAATCAGTCGCGGATCCAGGATTCTGAAAATGAGGGGGTGCGCCCTTCATTTAGCCTCTATATTTGACTAAATTTAAGGCTTAAAAATAAGATTTAACTACAGGCAGAAAGGAGGGGGCGCGGCGTCCCCATCTAAATCCGCCACTCTTGATACATCGGTCGGCATGATGCATGAATGTAGCCCTAGTGAGTAACTCACCAGGGCTACATTGATGCATCATGCCGACCCTACAGAGCTGATACACAGAGCCTCGTCATGATGCTCAACTGATGTGCTAATGCATTAATGCATCATGCCCATTGGTCGTCATGATGCACCAATGAAGTGCTGGCGAGGCTGCTCCCCAGCACTTCAATGGAGCATCATGACGACCCTAGGGGACTGATACATATATACTCCCATCGGGTCGTCATGATGCACCAATGAAGTGCTGATGAGGCTGCTCACCAGCACTTCATTGGTGCATCATGACGACCAATGGGCATGATGCACTCCTACATCAGCAACCATTACAGGGTTAACCCACCCTAAATGGTGAGCAGGAAAACAGTACCATGTGCCTGAGTCACCAAATACACCCTGGACAATAAGTCATGTGTTTGCACCGCTCTATTGCAATTACAATATATATGATGAACTACCGTAGGCTCATGTCCGGCCGGCTCGATCATCTCCCAGTGGAAAATCTATCATTATCCTCCTCCACATTCACATAAAGAAAAAAAGAAAAGCTTTTTTTCTATGAGGCCACAAAAAAGGTTGTGTTTTAAGTCATCTGATCTAAAGATCTAGGGATAGCAGGTAATTTCCCTTTTATTTCATATATTATCTTACCTTTTGGAGGGGTGGTTGCAGATTTACCAAAACATTTACCCCCCCCCCCTCCACCATACTGCTCTGATAATTAATGTGCAATGGACCTAAACTCAAAATATGAAACTCTTTTGCCTAAATTAAAGACATCACTGCAAGGGCATATCTTGTTTTGCCGTACATGGCCCGGTATAACTTGAAGCCCATTTCTGGCTCGAATAAGGCTATGTGTAACGTGATATGGTATGATCTGAATGTAGGGGTAGGGATGAGTGGGCGGAGAGACCGATTAATTGATACCGGATAAACATGTAGGGTACTTCATAAGTTGATATTATCTATAACTACTCCTAACAAAGTGTGATAGCAATCTTAGGCTAAAAATTAAGTTACAATGCTTTGAATTTAGGGTCTTTACTTTAGAGAACATTAATACAGTTTACTGTTTTTTATCTAGATTTGACCAGGCCGAGATAACAATGGTGCATGTCCTTTGATAAAGTTGCCAGAGATCCTTCGCTATTTTCACACAGAGATGTTGTTATTTTCGCAGAGCTTCCTTTGTACCACCATGCTACCACCTGGGAGTTCTTGTAAAAACTACACTCACCGCCTGCTATATAATTACAGTGGTTCACTGTTCAGTTTTATAAGGATCCCTGCTAGATTCAACAGTTATGTTTTTTTACAATGTAGCTATCACTATGTAATAGGACATGTATACTTATTTCTTGTTGGGTATGGGCATTTCTAATAGATTAGTATGGAAACACCCATTCCTTACAGGGGCGTGAAGAAACTAAATCTCATTCTCCACAGCCCTGCTCCCCACTATCACGTCATCAAAATAGCCTCAAACACCTTATCAAAAATTGATTTTGAGGGTCTAATAAATAACATAAAACGAATACAGAGGTCCACTTAAATTACTCCAAACTAAATATTTCTTCACTTGTTAGCTTTCGAAGCTGGATTTCACTCGACTTCACCTCATGGATCCTGCTTCGAGGCTAATTGTTGTGTTCAGGTAACGCTACATACCCTAATTTGTTGGCCCTACCCTAACTTTCTTATGGGCATTTGGGGGGAAAATTGGATATTTTGGCACATATTGAGACATGGAAGATTTTTTTTATAATCTTGCTCGTCAAATTCACGTCGCATAGGCACTGAAATTTACAGCCAGCCCAAAAAACTTTTTACAAAATAAAAAGATTTCCCTACCGAACTACCTTAAGTTTTTTCGACCCCGTTGCCTGAACACAACAATTTTTTTGATAGGCCTGAAGAAACAGTTTGTAGCGATTCTCGTGAAGCTCTGTCTATATTGTGTACCGTACTGTATTAATACGTGTATGTATACATGGTTTTCTTTTCTCTGAAGTAAACAGGCAGTGGTTTCAAGGTCGTTCTTCTGCTACATCAACTGCACCTTTGTCTTACCCTTTAAGGGCCGCTGATGCATTTATGCTTCATGCTGACCCTAGGGGAACAATACAGTCCTGGAGGGCTGGTATGGTGCTCCAATGAAGTGCTGGTGAGCAGTCACACTTCATGCTGCCCACTTCATGGGTGCCTCCTGCCGGGCTAAGGGAGTGGTCATTATTTATCAACAGGGGGCGGGTGGTGGGTTTCCGCGTGAAAATTTTTTACGCCCCCCCCTCGACGACAGTCAAATTTTTTTGCGCCCCCCCCCCAAACTGGAGGTGCAGAGAATTTTCGCGGCCCTCTTTCAGCTATAATAGCGCCTGGGCTTTTTTGCTCAAAAGAGGGTAAATTTTTTAAGCCCCCCCCTCAAGAGGGGTCAAAATTTTGTTAGCCCCCCTCGGGAGGGGTCTGAAATTTTTATGCCCCCCCTCAAACCCACCATCCCCCCCCCCTGTTGATAAATAATGACCACTTCCTAAGCGGTATTTTATCACAATGGTATATCCGGGCCTGCAGCTGGTTTTTATACAAGGTCGCTGCTCTTTGCATATGTCTTCCAATACTTAACTGGTGTATACCAGTTATTCTACCTCTAACAACAGAGCATATGGAAATCCTATCTCTACAGCACTACATCCTGTATGGCCATGGCCATGGTGTACAATATGTTGTATGCCACAACCCTTGTACACAATGCTCAAAGTATGGCCATTCAAATTTATTGCAAAACGTCCCCCGCAACTTTGAGCTCTAAAAAGTTTATTTTTCAGACGATTTGAAGAATTCAAAAACAAAAATAATCGGAAAAGAGTAAGGAACACAACGGCTTTAGTATTTGCTCCAAATTTGCATTCTATCATAGTCTAAATGGCGTCGATATGTAATGTTCGGCACCACAATAGGCAAAATTGGCACTAAAGCTAACAAGTAATATTTTATCTCTTTATTTTAGTGAAATATCGTTTGCTGTTGTTGTTAAAGTAGAATAATTGTTTTTAAAAACGCAACTTGTGGGACATACAGATGTATATGGAGTGGCCCTGCTGCCGAAAAAAAGAGTTATTGGTTATTATACCATGCCTGGGTACTATATTGTGATGGTAAATGACACTGTGGCCTAGGCCCATGGTATCAAGCTGGTCATTTCATGTCGCTTAAACATATCTGATATCATCGGCAATATGGAGGAGCTGTGCTGAATGTTGTTACCTATTTTTGAACTATTGTGAACTCTTGGACCATCCTATGTACTATTTTATGCATATTGCCATTATTGACGGTAGTTTTTCAACCAGGATCCACGGTCGCAGCTAATATTGTGAACTATGTGATCGTTCAAAATGTCCTGTACACAAAGCGTACCACACCGTACCTTCCTGTCCAGTTTCAATCCATTTTCTTTTTCTTTCTCTTTTTTCTTATTGCATCAGTACGACTTACGTGCCGCATTACAGTCGATGCCTTGAATGCAGGGTGCGTCTTATACATGAGGTGTGGGGAGTTACAAACATTAGACTCAGTCTGTTCTATGACAGCTTGTCACCATCCTGTCAGAATCTAATCCAATCTAACACCCAGACATTTCACAATTATCCATTCTCACTCTAACCAGTCCATATTAGAAACTAGTTTTTATTAGTTTAGTTGTGTGCCATGGGAGGAGGATTGGGCCCCACACTGTAAAAAAAATGTTGTCAAAATACCATTGAAATCCTAGGCTTGTCCAAATTTTGCCAGAGATCCATTATTATTTTCATCAAGATTCCTTGTACCACAGTGTGTACTGCACTGCTTCATTGTATAAACTAAACTGGAGGCTGTTGCGAAAAGAATTGACACTGAATTCTCACTGTAGCTATTTGATCTTCCAATTCTCCGCTCTTCCCCACCTTGAGAATTGACTTCCCCAGAGAATTGGTTCCTACTTGAGAATTACTCCCCAACTCTGGACCACTCCTATACCACTCCTCTGACCAGTTCTCTTTTCGCAACACAAGAGGGAATCATTTCCCTGAGGTGAGTGAGTTCCATTTTGGGAATAGCACCTCTGACAGTACCAATTCAAAAGCCTTTCCTCCTGTTGCTTCGCAATGCAATCACGATGGTTCAATGTTCAGTTTCACGTGGATCCCTGGTAGACTCAACAGTTATTTGCGAGAGTGGGTGCTGATTCTCAGTTGTACCGTTATTCCCACTATGCAGATTGTGGAAAATCTCTAAATCTGCTCGCATTCAGAGATTCTGAAATCAGAATTGCATTTTTCATCCATGGATTCATTTGTTTATTCATTCATTCAATCATTTCTTTAAACTCAAAGTCAAATTTTATCTCATCTTTTTTTTAGCCATTTCTATCTCTTTAGTGCCATCAATCTTTTTCAAGATTCTGAAGTACATTTCATAATTATGTTAATGTATCAATTCTTGTTACTTGACCTTCATTGATATAACTAATCTAAGTGCATTTATGGTCATCTTCAAACGATAAGGCACAGATCTATGGACTATGATTAGTGCATGGGTTAAACTAAATGAAAGTACATAAAAAATAAAGATGAGTGAGAATTGGTCTAAATTAAGGTTGTGTATACATACTAAGGTGAAGCAGACACATTCTCATGAGCCGTTGTACCTACTATGATCTTTTAGCAAGATATGTTTAAAATTCCATTTATTTAGTATAAAATCATGATTTAACTATAATAGTTATCTGGCCATTTAGGATGCAGAGAATGGCCACAAAATACATAGCACTATTGCATAGGGATGTGAAATTGTGAAATATGGAACCCCTTGGTTAAAGCAATAGGTGAGGCTCCACTACGCGATTTTTTGGTACAGTCTCACCTAATTTTATCCCTATAGTGCCTAAGGTATAGGGTGTTGACATTCCTATATTGTAAACATGAGACTCAAAATTGTAAATATGAGATTTCAGGGGTTATTTTATGGGTGATCTCTCTCCTTGTGTGCCATATTTACCAACTAATCTGCACCTGCATAGACTCTGTGATTGGGTGGGAGTTCAATATATAAACATAAACACAGCAAAATATAAATAACAACACAGCAGTTACACAGATCGCAGGGTCTTGTACTGTAAAAATCAAACCTGTCTGGTATTGAGTTGCAGAGAGTCATCAGTGTGAAAGTCTGCAATATTTACATTAGGTCAACTTGATTTAGTAAACAAAAACATCTTTTGGCAACAAAAATGTGCCTGAGATTGTCAACAAAGCTTTCCCCACATAAACAGAAAGCTCTCTCAATCTTATATTTGCACCTTGAAATAATAACAAATACCACTCTATAATCTGTGTTTGTGTCTGCTTTTGTGAGAATAGCTCCGATTTTCAGCAAAAATCGCGTAGTGGATGGAGCCTCACCTTATGGAGCTACTGTGTTCGACTTAAAATAATGCAGTCTCTAAAGGACAAGTTGCACTCATTAAATGTGCCGACCTCAGGAGGGTGTTGCCCCTATGGGAAAAGGTAGTTTTGTAGAAGAAGTGCCTCACCCGCAGCAGTCACTTTCTTTTTAGTCCTAACCTTTTTTTCAGACTTACATTGTGAGTGGAAGTTAAATGGTGAAGCAGAGCGTAACTTCTTTTGAAAAGAAGCACCTACTCCCAGCTCTGTTTAGCATATGAGCAACACCCTGCAGTGTGACTAGTCCTCCTTATTCCCCTAAGATTAGAAAAACAGCCAATTGAGGCTTAACATTCAATCAGATTAAGTATGAAGTTGTTCACTAAGTCTATAGGCCCTAGGGTTTGCCTTTACATCTATTCTGTATACACCCACCTGATTCGACATATCCAAAGCCGTAACACCACATGTATAATGTATGTCTAAAGCACTGATTCCAACAAAGCCGATTGAGAAAAATCGACCAGAATCGGTCCGATTTCAATTGGATTTCAGAAAAACGATGGATCACTTCAAAGTTCATGATTTTTTTATGATAAATTCCCAACGATTCCATCCCTATACATGGGTAAAAAGGTGACACTTGTGATGCTTGTAATGGAGGGGTTTTAAAAAGTGACAGACATATTGGCATTTACATAAAAAGTGACAGAGTGACACTCCATCCTTCCCCCAGGGAAAAAGTCAATTTTTAAATTCAGGCCATGAACTTTCCAATGATATATTACATGAGAAAATATATCTGCTAGTTTCAGAGTTACGGTTCTATTAACTTAGATGGTTACCGACCTATTCAAATCCCAAATAAGGTCTACCTTGTATATTTCATGAGATATATCAGATGATATGTATAATTAGGCATAATTCTGCAAATTAGGGAAATTGTCATATTCTTCACATTCTTTTTCTCATAAGATTTGATCTGATTATCAACACACCGATCCTTGTGGGTGTGGCTACCAATAGGCTTTTTTGATTCCTCAATTTTGAGTGAAAATAATGTTTCCATGGCAACCAATATCAACAAGAGCACTGATTTCTGCCCTCAAATGCCCAAAATCGTTCTATTTACATTCCAAATTTGGAAGGTTTTCCTTAAAAATGGGAATTTCCCTTTAGGATGATTGTAATCTACATAAAAAAGTAGTATATAACTATTTTTGGTATATTTTCCCCCTTTTAGGCCATAGTGGTGTCCCCCTGGTGGCCAGAATTGGTACTACTCCCCCTCGGACTGTCCTTTTAACTTGCCTCCTCACATATATAGGCACAATTCTGGCCGGAAGTGGGTGTAAATGCATTGGGAAGATGACTGATTCATTTCTGATTCAAGATCAGGAATAAATAGGCTTTGATGGAACACCCCCAGCAAATTGTCGTGAGTCCTCGTCAACCTGTGTGAAGTGGCTCACACATGTCGCTAGATGGAACACAACGTCGTTATAGCACAAGATCACCAGGAATAGCAATTGCTATGCCACGTGAGTCTAACACACATTGGCGAAAGATGACGGAATGAGTTTTCACTCAAGAAGGAGTCACCATTGATGACCAATCATGGCGACAGATGACGACAATTTGCTGGGCCGCTTTATATGACCCATGGTACACCTTATAGGATAAGAGAAAGCTGAGGGTAAAAATCTTCACATGGTCTCCCATAATTCAAAAGTCGTTTTAGGCCTTCGGGGGGCATCTTAACTAGTTTACTTAAAGTGTTTTTGAATATTGAAAATTAATAAAGTACCCAATTCTCCTGAACCTTTTTCTATGTATGGCGACCATTTTGAAGAGTTTCAATAACCCCATACGCACCAGGGGGGTGATTTATGCCACATTTCTGCATAATGAGGAAAAATGGGCGTAATGTATTCAAGGATAATGGAGCTTTAACCAGAAGCAAAAAGGAAATCCCACAACTGATCCAAAGAATGATCCAATGTCTAAAATAAAAAATAACCGATCCTATGGACATGATTTATCAGCGGTCAGCTTACACGGGAGTGCATCATGCCCATTGGTTGTCATGATACAGTGAAGGAGCATCATAACAGCCCTCTGTGCATCAACCAAATAGGGTCGTCATGATGCATGAATGCAGCCCTGGCAAGTAGCTCACCAGTGCTGTATTCATGCATCATACCGACCAATGGGAATGATGCACTCATACATTAGCAACCCTTAGGGAGTGGTCATTATTTATCAACAGGGGGGTGGTGGGTTTTCGCGCGGACGCGCGAAATTTTTTTACGGCCCCCCCCCTTGATGGCAGTCAAAATTTTTTCCGCCCCCTCACGCCGGAGGCGCAGAGAGTTTTCGCGCCCCTCTTTGATCTATAGTAGCGCGCGGGCTTTTTTGCTAAAAAGAGGGTGAATTTTTTTAGCCCCCCCCTCAAGAGGGGTCAAAATTTTTTTAGCCCCCCCTCGGGAGGGGTCTAAAAGTTTTACGCCCCCCCTCAAACCCACCACCCCCCCTGTTGATAAATAATGACCACTCCCTTAAGTCTGTGTGACTATGTCATCCTATATATCTTCTTACACATACTGTTACCCTAGGGTATAATATAAGCGGATATAGAAAGTCAGAGCAATTCTTCTCTAAAAGAACAGGTTTCTGATCTCCTGGATTAAATACCAGGGTTCTAGGTAAGGAGGAGTGGAGGTGCGCAGATCTCTAATGGCGACTGTAAACTTAAAGGGATATTCCACAATCTATGCCATTGGCACCTGTTGGCCAAAAAAAACACACTGAAACTGCTAGAAATAATGATTTATGCTCATTTCCATTTCATGTTGTGTTCTAGAAATCTCATCACTGTCAACCTGTTTGATGGTAAACGTTTTTTTTTTGTTCTCCCTGCCCTAGCACGTCTGATTTACTCCTGGCCAACTTCATAGATGTCTGTATAGCTAAGGAAAAAGAAAATATTTTCTAAATTCAACAGCGTCTAGATTCAGCCAAAAACCCTTAAGAGCGTCTAGATTCAGCCAAAAACCCTTAAGAGCGTCTAGATTCAGCCAAAAACCCTTAACAACCTCTAGATTCACCCAAAAACCCTTAACAACCTCTAGGTTCAGCCAAAAACCATTAACAGCCTCTAGATTCAGCCAAAAACCCTTAACAGCCTCTAGGTTCAGCCAAAAACCCTTAACAGCGTCTAGGTTCAGCCAAAAAACCCTTAACAGCTTCTAGGTTCAGCCAAAAAGCCCTTAACAGCGTCTAGGTTCAGCCAAAAACCCTTAACAGCCTCTAGGTTCAGCCAAAAACCATTAACAGCCTCTAGATTCAGCCAAAAACCATTAACAGCCTCTAGATTCAGCCAAAAACCATTAACAGCCTCTAGATTCAGCCAAAAACCATTAACATCCTCTAGATTCAGCCAAAAACGCGTAAGAGCCTCTAGATTCAGCCAAAAACCCGTAAGAGCCTCTAGATTCAGCCAAAAACCCTTAACAGCCTCTAGGTTCAGCCAAAAACCATTAACAGCCTCTAGATTCAGCCAAAAACCCTTAACAGCCTTTAGACTCAGCCAAAAACCCTTAACAGCCTCTAGATTCAGCCAAAAACCATTAACAGCCTCTAGATTCAGCCAAAAACCATTAACAGCCTCTAGATTCAGCCAAAAACCCTTAACAGCCTCTAGGTTCAGCCAAAAACCCTTAACAGCCTCTAGACTCAGTCAAAAACCATTAACAGCCTCTAGACTCAGTCAAAAACCATTAACAGCCTCTAGATTCAGCCAAAAACCCTTAACATCCTCTAGATTCAGCCAAAAACCATTAACAGCCTCTAGATTCACCCAAAAACCATTACCAGCCTCTAGATTCACCCAAAAACCATTACCAGCCTCTAGATTCAGCCAAAAAAAACCTTACCAGCCTCTAGATTCAGCCAAAAAAACCTTAACAGCCTCTAGATTCAGCCAAAAACCCATAACAGCATCTAGATTCAGCCAAAAACTATTAACAGCCTCTAGATTCAGCCAAAAGCCCTTAACAGCATCTAGATTCAGCGAAAAACCATTAACAGCCTCTAGATTCAGCCAAAAACCCTTAACAGCCTCTAGATTCAGCCAAAAACCCTTAACATCCTCTAGATTCAGCCAAAAACCCTTAACAGCCTCTAGACTCAGTCAAAAAACCCTTAACAGCCTCTAGACTCAGTCAAAAAACCCTTACCAGCCTCTAGATTCAGCCAAAAACCCTTAACAGCCTCTAGACTCAGTCAAAAAACCCTTAACAGCCTCTAGACTCAGTCAAAAAACCCTTACCAGCCTCTAGATTCAGCCAAAAACCCTTAACAGCCTCTAGATTCAGCCAAAAACCCTTAACAGCCTCTAGACTCAGTCAAAAAACCCTTAACAGCCTCTAGGTTCAGCCAAAAACCATTAACAGCCTCTAGACTCAGTCAAAAAAAAAACTTAACAGCCTCTAGGTTCAGCCAAAACCCCTTAACAGCCTCTAGACTCAGTCAAAAAACCCTTAACAGCCTCTAGATTCAGCCAAAAACCATTAACAGCCTCTAGACTCAGTCAAAAAAAAAACTTAACAGCCTCTAGGTTCAGCCAAAACCCCTTAACAGCCTCTAGACTCAGTCAAAAAACCCTTAACAGCCTCTAGATTCAGCCAAAAACCATTAACATCCTCTAGATTCAGCCAAAAACCATTAACAGCCTCTAGATTCAGTCAAAAAACCCTTAACAGCCTCTAGACTCAGTCAAAAAACCCTTAACAGCCTCTAGATTCAGTCAAAAAACCCTTAACAGCCTCTAGATTCAGCCAAAAACCATTAACAGCCTCTAGATTCAGCCAAAAACCCTTAACAGCCTCTAGACTCAGTCAAAAAAAAAACTTAACAGCCTCTAGGTTCAGCCAAAAACCCTTAACAGCCTCTAGACTCAGTCAAAAAACCCTTAACAGCCTCTAGACTCAGTCAAAAAACCCTTAACAGCCTCTAGATTCAGCCAAAAACCATTAACAGCCTCTAGATTCAGCCAAAAACCATTAACATCCTCTAGATTCAGCCAAAAACCCTTAAAATGTGGCTGCATTAATGCATCTAATAATAGATTAGGCTTGTAAAGCATTGTTTCACGCAGTACAACAGATCGTATGTCTTTAACGCATGATATCACACAGTACAACAGATCGTATGTCTTTAATGCTTGATGATTTACTCGTGTTAATTCCTTTAATCAATGCTATACAATTTTGAATGCTGAGGGGTCTAAAATCTAATTCACCATCCAATTCAATATGTACTTGGGCCACCAATACGACCGCAGGACACTGCATTAGGTAACTGTAACTCGGCTGCTAAATAGGGGCTAATACTTACATAGAATTCATTTATGTATTCAGAGGTGCTGGCATGGCTGATTGTCATACCATCCCTAGACTTCGCTGCTACATGATACCTGAGTATCATACTGTCCATAGAGGGTACATGTAGACATTATGTGACTGTCTATATAGAGCTGGTTTGGGGTCCTGCTAGCCATTTCTCAAACACTACAATCCTACCCCTCTCCCTCCGATTCCAACCACCCCTACCATCCAGTCCAATCGTAGTGATTGACCCTTGGTGATCATGTATTATCTAACATTGCCTATACAGGTGCATGCCTTTTCTCTCTGTATCTGCTGTAATCGTAGTGATTGACCCTGTACAATGAAGAATTCCCTTCCGATCCTGGCCAGATCAGTACGATTTCAGGGTGCCCAAAACTTAGTGTCTGAGAAATGACTTCCAGGAGTGGTTTGCCATAATAGCCTTTGTTAGATATTTATAGACATCTGGATGAGAGAGGGCAGTAGTCTGATGTTAACAATAGATCTTGGCTTTACATAGTCTACAATATCATAGGGAACTTATGAAAGTCAAGAACAAAGAAAGATCTAGTTCTAGACCAATAGAAATAGAAGGGTGCAAATGTATGTGGTAAGAGATAATTCCCTTCATTCATTGCAGACTTTTTAGGGGAGCATTACATGGCGCTATCATGCTGGCTGTCATCTGTGCTTATCCCGCTTTTTTAGCTCCTATTTTTTGGCTAAATTTGAGGCTCAAATTGACTCATAACTACAGGGGGAAAGGAGAGGTTGCCCCCACCCACACCAGTGTCAAAATCCGCCACTGTCAGGCAATATGCAGCCTTTAAAGGGTTAATTTAATCGTCTGCTTCCCTGAGCAGACGACATTTAACTGTTATCAGGAGAAATCAGCTTTAGACGCTTAACGAGCGTCCAGATTGATTACAGTGTAGTGTATAGGACCCTGGGCAAAAACCCGGCCTATAACCATAACCCTTTAGTACTGTAAAGGTCACTAATGGAGGAGTGCATCATGCCTATTGGTCACCATGATGCTCTAATGAAGAGCTGTTAAGTCTGCTCCAGAGAATCAAGCCACCCTCCCAGTGTGTATCAACACCATAGGGTCAGCATAATTTATGTAGCTCTGACCAATTACTCACCCAGGGCTGCATTCATGCATCGCCAGCATGAAGCAATGCACCAATGTATAGGGCACATAGCTATCCCTGTATGGAGGTCGCCATTTTGTTTTTAGCCCCCCACACCATCTTGGATTCTGTCAGGGAATTCTGGGTAATTTCTTATCTTCACTCTCATCTACCTCAGAACAATGGTCACTGATAAGACTGATAGGAGAGATAAGCTGCACCCTGCTATTTATCTTAATCACCCTAAGTCCCTCCCCATTGTTTCAGGTGTGAGGGGAGAGGATTAGCTTGATAATGAGATAATGGCTTGGGTCTGCTCAATGTGGGTGACATGTGGTCTCTTATTGAAATCTTTAAGTGGTATTTCTCTTGTATTTAAAGTATTAGATTTATACTATGCTCATCTGGTAAAAGTTGAAGGTTTTTGCTATACATAGATATGAATTTTATAGAATATCTCCAGATAGTACCTGAGGATTAGACCATCAAAGTAAACTATACAAAGAGGCTAACTTTAGGATTAGCCCCCGACTACATGAGCCACCCGGCTGAGTTTCTTATCACTAGCAATGTGCTAGTCCCATATATCAGGAGGGTGTTGCTCCTATAGTAAAGGGAAGAGCTAGCTAAAATGCCCTTGTTTCCAGTCCTTTCTTTTCATGTAGCTATAACTTGTCCCTTTTGTTGCTCACAAGTTGTCATTCAAGTATAGTGCTAAAAAGGGGGGATTTGAGTAGGTACCTATTTGGGAGAAGTCAGTCAGTATAATATACTATAGAGTGTGTGACATGAGTAGGTACCTGATAGTGCAGCTCTCTCTGTTTTAAACAAGGCAGGTGACTTTTCAGACTAATGTGGTGAGTGCAAGTTGAATGGTGAAGCAGAGCGTGACTTCTTTTGAAGAGAGGGTACCTAATGACAGCTCTTTTTACCATAGGAGCAACACGCTCCAGCGGCCATTAAATGGTTGATACTGCAGTGCGTTGGTGTGCTATGTCCTTTTTACCACTATCAATATCAGTTTTCAACAGGAAGGTGTTGCTCCTATAGTAAAAGGAAGAGCTGGCTAAAAATGCCCTTGTTTCCAGTCCTTTCTTTTCATGTAGCTATAACTTGTCCCTTTTGTTGCTCACAAGTGGTCATTCAAGTATGGTGCTAAAAAAGGGGGATTTGAGTAGGTACCTAGTTGGGAGAAGTCAGTCAGTATAATATACTATAGAGTGTGTGACATGAGTAGGTACCTGGTAGTGCAGCTCTCTCTATTTTAAACAAGGCAGGTGGCTTTTCAGACTAATGTCGTGAGTGCAAGTTGAATGGTGAAGCAGTGCACGACTTGTTTAGAAAAGAGGGCACATACTATCAGCTCTTTTTACAATAGGAGCAACACCCTTCAGGTTTGAAAACATGTCTTTTCAAAATGAGTGCTGACTACCCTGCATCATGCTGACGATTTTGAAGTAAGGGAGCGTTCAACAATTACGCTTAGGGGGTGGGGGGGGTCTTTGGGTTCCTCTATATGTTCCATACAAAAACAGTGACAAGGCAGGGGTGGGCAGCTGTCGCCATGTAGCCAGAAAGTGGCGACAAGTGCCTTGAAATTGGCGACAGCTAGAGTCAGATTCTGGGCATTCCAGAACTGAAAGAATCTTTTAGATATTCCTACTAGAACCAAAGTTATGAAGTTATTTCCAGGAGTCACCAGAATGGATGATTTGGCATTGAATTTTTCAAAAATTCCCACCATAAGTATCCAATGTGTACCGCTCATTTCTCTTTCCCTGTTTCCCCAATCCCTATCACTGATCTCCGTTTGCACTGCCCAGCCCCCCCACACACACACACACTAAGGTAGGTTGTGGGATGGGGTAGTAAGGGAAAATGGGCCAAAGTTCGGAGACAGAGGTAAGAAAACATTGGAAGTAAGAATACATAGGGTAGAATATAGTAAAGAGGCAGCAGAACTGGGGGGGGGGGAGGCAGGGGCTTATGCCCATTGTATCAGTAGACTATATTTGTGCTCCTCCAACTTTCTCCCGAAAATTGTGACATTACTAGTGTACCCCTATAGGGCCTACCATATCAATCCAATACAGCATCCATTTATAATATAAATGCTCATAGAGCTCCCTAAAGTGCACTATATTACCTCTAAAGTTTCAAAATTTCCCATGGTGATGGGGTGAGAAAAATCAAAATTGTGGGATCTATGGGAAGAAGATCTAAATGCTCATAGACCTCCTAAAAATGCACTTTTACCTCCAAAGGTTCAAAATTCTCCATGGTGATGGGGTGAGAGAAATTAAATTTGTGGGATCTATGGGAAGAAGATCCAAATGATCAATGTTCCTGAGGGGAAGACAAACAAAGTCGTTTGGCAGATTTGGGGTGACAGAGAAAGAAATTGTGTCTGAAGTTGCTTGAGAATGCACCAGATAGCTGGTATCTATGTGTAGATTTTCAAAGTTTGTTTTTTTTTCGTTTTTTTTTTCTTAGAAGGACCCCCATTCTGAGACGTTTATCTTTTAGGCCTATTGATTTTAGGGGGGATTTGATATGGTCTAAAGAATGTGTCATCTATCTTCAAAAGTCATTACAATGCACCTACTGGCTTTGCAAATTTTCAATATTTTGCTGGGGGTTTGCCCCCTGACCCCCTACCATAGCTGCTTCACTAGGCTTGCAAATTCACTGCATATAACAATGTACCGTGGAATGGATCCATCAACACATTCACCTACATCTTATGTCTGAAATGTGCACTCCCTTCAGAGCAAAATCCTGGATTCACATCGTTATCGTCTGTGTACCAAGGCATAGCCTTGGCTACCCCTGCTACTACATTGGCTCCAGGTTTTCAAGATGTGCCCACCTCTGCAAGGGGGTGGGTGGGTCCTGAAAAATCCCTAAATACCAGTGACATAATTGTTGAATGCTCCCTTAATAGACTCTTAATGAGTCAGCATCAGCCATGAAGGACAGCCCTCTCTGTCTGTAACTGTATCCATTATTGCTACAGATGCCCAATATATATATATATATATATATATATATATATATATATATATATATATATATATATATATGTATATATATATATATGCTGCAGGCACATATAAGCCACATGCTGAGTTTCGGTCTTTGCTATAATTATTTTATTTAATAGACCCTATATGGGATTGTGGGAAATGGGTATCCTAGTTGTATTTCATTGGCCTGGAATACAACATTGGCCAGTCAGATTGCAGAACTGATGTCACATGACCTGCCATGACACCAGAGGCGTATAGTGAGGTACCTTATTTATGCTGTGTGTGTGGCCATGTTAGTTCTGTCCACGGAATCTCTCGCGAGATCAAGTAGATACAATACTTGCAAGTAGCATGATGTGCCAAGAACAAGTCTGGCACAAGATCAGAACCCACAGTCACTTATTTCAGTGTGCAGGTGCTAAACTCAGGAACTAGTCTTGTCCTGAGTCGGTACCATAGACAAAGGTCCAGTCAGAGTGTAGTGTTGGGACAAACTCCCCATCTCTCAAACTACAGTGTGTCTCTTCCCCTACTATATATATATGTTGGGGACACAGGTGTGAGGCTGGCAAGGCAACTTTTCGGCCGAAATCCCTCTCACCAAGGATCTGATTTTTTGCCGAAATGCCTCTCACCAAGGGTCACTTTTTCCAAATTTCAATTTCAAGTGACAATTTGTATCAATTTTCAGAAATTTCACAAAAAAAAACTGCCACCAACGGGTACTTTTGGCGCAAATTGGTCTCAGCAAGGGTCATTTTTGTGAAAATTCCTCTCATCAAGGGTAGTCACAGGGTCAGCCACACACCCATGTCAGTAGAAAATTAAGTGCCCCCACCCAGGTGAAGACCCTATGCAAGCTGCTGCAAGCCTCTAAAATAATCTATAAGTGCGGCTTACAAGCACGTTACAAGCGTTGTTTTTGTTTTGTTTTTGTTTTTATTGCATAAGTAAACCCCTCGTTTATTTACATGTTATTCGTCAGATTTACGACTTTTGGGATTGTCGCACTCCACACAGCAGGTGATACATTACACTGTACCTTTGTGGTGATACATTACCACTGGTGAGTGCTGAGCTGGTGGTACACTGGGTCCCTGAGGTGATCCACTACCACTGGTAAGTGCAAATCTGTAGGATATAGTAGTGTGTGTAGCAAGGGCCCGAACTGGATCTCTAGAAGTGGGGTAGGGGTTGAGGCTAAATATAGTACAGGGTAGGACACTGTTGGAGCCGCCATACTGGTACAGACTGCTTGACAGTAGGCTCAAAGCAGACAGGGAACATTGCTGACACAGTGCAAACCCTATGGGCCCAAAGCAGACATGGAACTACAGTGACTGACACTGTCCTAACCTTCTCTCCACAACCTGTGTATGGAGAATGACTCAGGTTGGTGCACGTGGTGTGTAGTGAGGGTAACAGACTATTGGTACTCTATATAGGTGTCTCATGGGGCACTTGTAACTTAAGGAGTGCTCATTTTTAAGTCCAGTTGGTGTTGGACCTTTTGTTTTTAAAAAAGGGACCAAATAATTCCAGACCTCCCTTGGTGGGGACAGATGAAACTGCACCCAATTTTAGTGAATTAGCCTGTGCATAGTTATAGAACAGAAGGGGATGAGAGTAAAATTTCAGAACCCTCCAAGAGGGGGGGGGGCCAAAAATCCACCAACCCTCTCTGTTGAGGTGAGGGGTACTTTGGCAAAGTCACCACTCACCTCCATAATCAAGGTCTGTGCATAGCAAATAAAAACACCAGAGGGCAGCACTGTTCCCTTTAGTTTCTCACCCTTCTATAGCATATGGATAACACCTACACAGACTAAACCTGGTAACCAGTCCACGCCAGTGTCCGGCATGATGCTCCAATGAAGTGCTGGCAAGTCTGCTCGCCAGCACTTCATTGCTGCATCATGCGGCCTATGGCCATGATGCCAGCACTTCATTGCTGCATCATGCAGCCTATGGCCATGATGCCAGCACTTCATTGCTGCATCATGCGGCCTATGGCCATGATGCACTCGTACATCAAACAGATTTGATAAGTTTGCTAACCAGGGGTTAATTTTGACCACATTCCTACCAGTCTTTGAATTATTCCCATTTTATCCACAGAAAAATCGCAAATCAGCCACCTAATAACACAATTGTGAAGTCTAAAGGTGAGATTAAGTTAGCTTCCTGCACTGGGAGTGCATTATCCATCTAGACTCTTATTCAGCCAATCAGAATGCAGCATTGAGGATAGTGCACCATGATTTGCCAAGCTGTATTATAGCGGTCCCTAATGGCTGAGTATAAGACCATCTATAGACAGTACTGCCCTCTATAGTCCCCAATAATGACCATTACGCAGAATACGGACGCTGCCTGCAGCCAAATGTCAATCGCCCATTTCACCCCGCCTACAGTCGGCCAGGGAGCTGTCAATCACTCATTAAGCACCTCCCCCAATGCAGGGCCTGACCCCGCCTGTCCCGCACCACATCTTGTGGGTGAGGGATTTGAGGGAGGGGGGGGGCAAAACTTGCTCGACCCCTTGACTAGGGAGGGTGCAGTTTTTTCAGCCCCTCTGAGGGGGAGGGGAGGCAATAGGTTCACTTGTTTTATCAACATCAACAAAAACTGTGCAGAACTATGGGTTAAAAGGATGCATTCGCGCATGATTTTTTGCCACAAAAATGTCAACCCTGACAAAGGGGAGGGGATCTTTTCCCAACATCTGCTCGCAAAAAATCACACCCCTTCCCCTCCCCCCTTTGTTGTTAAATAATGATCACTCCCTTGTGGTGGTACAGAGTGGGTCGGTCTGAGACAGGGGAAGATTCCTCATCTACAAGTGTACAGCAGGCAAACTTGTCATTGACAAGGCCCCCGGGGGTGGGGGTGTATGGTGTGTGTGTAGGGGGGTGGGGGCGTAGACCAAGCAATTTTAAAAAGTTGAAAAAAGCAGTTTAGTAAATGCAGTAGTGAAAATATCTGATCCTGAGACAAATTCTTACAGATCTCACAGAATCATCAACATT
The DNA here is from genome assembly GCA_949317995.1 of Acholoe squamosa. Lineage (NCBI taxonomy): Eukaryota > Metazoa > Annelida > Polychaeta > Phyllodocida > Polynoidae > Acholoe > Acholoe squamosa. Next base: position 79,604,864 of record OX439041.1, on the reverse strand, counting down.
GCGTTGTTATGTTTGTTTGCTGTTTGTTCGTTTGTTTGTTGTCTTTTTTTTTTGGGGGGGGGTGGTGTATCTTTTTCTTTCTCTTTGGTGGGGGAGGGGGATTAAAAGAAAAGAAAACACTTGTAGAGGTCAGTGAAAATTTTCGGAAGAAACCGGGACTCGAACCCGGGGCCCTCCAACTTCGAAGCGGCTGCTCTACCTGTGAGCTACTTCCCCTAGCCTGACATTTCCACCTTCTAACCACACCTGTATCGGTATGATACACACTAGGGGGCAGTGATTACTTGGAGACCCGCCCCTGGGGGTCTGCCACCGGGTACAAGGAATTACTGCCCCTACACAGTTATATGCATCATTGCATGTACTTTCATCATTTGGAATATGACCACTAAGATTTCCCACTATCCAGATAAAAGATAAAAAATGACCAGGAGCTCCATTTGAGGGCTCAGAGAGGCAATAGATTGCGGCAGCGTGTGTGGGTCATAAACCTAGTGGATCCAGGAGGGGGGCGCAATTACCTCTATGAATTATTGTGTCTGAAGTTGCACATTTCTGTATATTATATTTAACCAAAACCATCAATTGTGTAGTATTTATTTTTCTTCACATGTTTTTATACAGACCTGAATGGCTTCTGGTTGTTGTTTTCTTTTTTTATTAGATAAGGGGGTGTGAGCCAATGCGCCCCCCCCCCTCGAGTTACTAACCAGGGCTACATTCACCCATGAGTACATTAGCGCTCTTTAAAGTGTTTCTATTGGAGCTATACTGATACATTGTATTGAGTAGACTATATGATAGATAAAGTACCTCTTGATGACTGGATGCACATTTCTTTTCAAAGTGCACTGCCACTATAACCAGATAACGTTGTTAGTTGTGATGTAGGGTGGTTGACGTGTGCCCCACTATGACGATGACAGAGCAGGGCGCCCTCTAACGGCATGACAATCCAGTTTTACAGTATGATAGTGATGGTGAAAGTACAGCATAGAGACATAGGGCCTTCTCCTCTATAAAACCCATAGTCCACTAGACCTCTATTAGTCCAGTACCCGAAGATACAAAAAAAGGCCTTTATGATCCGATTGAGTCATACAAAATATATCAGTTATCAAATATCTGGAGACAGGGGCCTATATTGGACTGTGGGTATTCCCTATCAGTATTATGTTGCGTTATGCCCGAGGGGTGGGGCGCCTGTATTATATAGGAGCCTGGACCCATATCCAGTGGATCCACCATTTTGAATTTTTCTGGTTATGCCAAAGGTGGCAAAACACACTGATAAGGCATTGTCATGATGGGTACCTTGTCCCTGGATAACAACCACTTCCAGGGACATGCTGGTCCCTACCTTATCAGCTTATAAGTGCAAGTCGCCAGAACCAGCTCCACTCCTGCTTACACCCAATAGGCCTAGATATTTGCAAAATCGTTTGAAAATTAGCGTATCAATGAATCACCATATTTGTCTAGTGCATAAAGAAAGGACGATAGGTTGAGAAAACCGTGATGACAGGGTTCATCGGTGCACCATGCTAAGGGAGTGGTCATTATTTATCAACAGCGGGGGGTGGGCATAAAAAATCTAGACCCCTCCTGAGAGGGGGGGGGGGATGGCGTAAAAAAAAACTTTGCCCCTCTTGAGGCAGGGCGTAAAAGATTTACCCTCTTTTAAGCAAAAAAGCCTGCACGCTACTATAGATTAAAGAGGCCCGCAAAAATTCACCACCCCACCCCCCCCCCCCCATTGATAAATAATGAGTAAGGCCAGCCTGATGCATAAACATAGATATGGAGTGTAACTCAGGGCTCAACGAGGGGATAAGGTCACTTTTAAAATCAGCAATTGTCATGGGGTTGAGATACTAGGAACAAAGCCATTTTTAATTCAATAAAGGGACAAGGCCAATCCTTAAAATCGACAAGGCCACAAGAGCACCTCTTTAAAATGTACAAGGGACATGGGACCCCACTGAAAATATTATGAACCTTTAATTTTTAAATGATTTATTTCAGGTATCGTAATCCCTCGTGTACAGAACGCCCCTAGTTAACCCTTTGTTTGAGGACCTATCAGGTAATTTTCACATAATTTCACTCCACTTTAGCACTTGCAATTGGCGGGCTCCTTGGGAAGATCTCATGGTAACTAACACTAGGCCAAAAGAAAATTGTTGATATATATACGATATATAGGGAACAGAGCCATTCCTGTATGGAGGTGGCTATCTTAGTATCAGTTATGTAAGTGCCCCCCCCCCCGATGGCCATTTTGGATTCAGCATAGACTTGTGGGTAATCTCTTATCTTTCCCTCCATTTACCAGAGAACAATGGAGATTGATAACACTGATAAGACTGATAAGCTGCCCCTTGCCTCTATCTTAATCACCTTAAGTACCCCTCCATTTCTTTAGGCATGAAGAGAGGGGATTAGCCTGATAGGGAGACAATGGCTTGGTTTTTGTCAATGTGCCCTCTTACCAACCTTTTAAAGTTTAACTGCTCTTGTATTTAAAGTACTAAAGGAATATGAAGCTGACCCTCTTAAAGTCTAAGGTATTTGCTATTCATGGGTACAAAAATTAGAATATAACTACAGATGGTCAATTAGGAAGATCCCACCAAAGTAAACTGTACAAATAGGACAACTGCTGATCTAGCCCCCGACTACATGAGCCACCTAGTTGATTTTTTTAGTACTGGCAATAGCCTAATCCCGTATATGATACATCGTAATGGACAAACTAAGGAAGATGACCCCCGTTGAAGAAGACACCTACTTGACTACTCTAATGAAGGGATAGGTCCAGGTCATAAGACCTGCCCTCCCTCCCCCCTCTTTTTGAGATTATTTGAGCCAATCATGTAGAACTCAATACTGACTATATATTCACCTATAACGGCCCAAATGTTGTTGTATGCACCTAGGTCTCCTTCCACCTAACTGGGTAAAGATAACTATCTGACATGCCTGCTTTTTTCAGCCTCATATATAAGACTATGAATGTATTTTATGTATATATGTTTAAGTCCTTGTGACTAATGTTGTATTCAACAAGATGAAATTTCATGGTGCAAACCGTGTAACTTTGTTGTAATAAAATCAAATCAAATCAAACATATGAGCGATGTATCACATTCTCTGATTTCATTGCAAAATAAGTATGGGAAAAGTTGACAACTGTAAAAGAGGGCAACAATATATAAAAGAAAATAGATGAGAAAAAAAAAGTATGAAAACTTTCTAAAAATTAAGAAAAATTCCTAAAAAAATGACAAAATTCTTCAAAGTCCAATTTTTTTTTTATTTCGACCCTGTTTGCTAGGGTCGGCCGGGTTAATGGAAACACAATTTCTTTTGTCCTATATGATGTAGGATCTATACTTTGCCCAAACCCTTGTAGATAAACCCCACCTTATGTACGCGAGAATTTGTCATACTAGACCTACAGTAAACCTCCTGTCTAAGACGCACCAGGAATACAGCATAATTGTATGCGTCCTATAATTATGATTAAACCCAAACTCAGGGTTGGGATTTAACACTATAGAACAGTTAGAAAATTACCATAATTTGACCCTAGGTGTGTCCTATATGATTTAGCTTAAGTCAGGGTGCGTCCTATATGCAAGGGGCGTCTTATATGCGAGGATTTACAGTGCATCCGAGAAGGGGACTGAGGAATCCATCGTCATACATCTATTATACACCCAGATAGTGCACTAGAATGCTCCCTCAATAGATACAATGGTAAAGGTGAACGATGATCAGTTTGAGTTGACCGTTTCTTCACGAGCGTGTCCAGCTGGGCAGGAGGCTCAAACTGGTCAGAGTTCACCTTTACCTTTATGTCAAGGTGATTGGGTGTATATTTAATCTATTAAATGGACAAAAACTCACATTTAATAAGGTTCTCCAACATTGTTTTGATGCGACCGTCGCCATCTTGAATTCGAAAAGTGCAGTGCGCATGCGCAATGGACCTATGACGTATGGTACTGGTTATTCAATGGAGGGGTGCAATACGGGGGTTTAGTGCATTGTCAATGGAGCATCGATATTCACCTTGACGTACTTCCTCTGCTGTCTTATGAATGCCATCATATCCTATTCTCTAATGTTAACCCTTTAGTGTCGCTGATGCAGGAGTGCATCATGCCCATTGGTCGTCATGATGCACCAATGAAGTAAAGGCGAGTCGGCTCATCAACACTTCATTGGAGCATCATGCTGACCCTACGGGTTTGATACACTGTTGAAGGGTTGTCATGATGCTTGAATGGTTCATCATTCATGCATAATGAGGACCAACGGGCAAATGCATTAATGCATCAGCGGCCATTAAGGGGTTAAATTCAAAAGCTCCATTTGATGTTATTGTGAAATTGAAGTCTCAAGTGTCTACTGTTTAACGAACACATTAAGCTGTCACCATTTGAAGTACATTACAGAGCAATTCCACAATTAACCTTTCTGGTTGGGCAGACAGTTTTACTGCTTAGATAGAAATAGCTTGGCTGGTGGATTACTGACATATCTCAGAAATGATATCGCCTTGTTTTCGGACAGAATCGAGGAATGTTGTATCATGGATGATGATATAGAGGTTTTAACTGTCAAAATAGCCAAACCCCTGGTAAAGACTAAATACATAGTTAATGTATACAGGCCACCGACTAATACATCTATGGCCAATTTCATAAAAGAATTGGGAAAAATCTTGGATAAAATAATCAATGGTAGAGCTGAGATATGGGTTCTTGGGGACTTTAATATAAATGTGTTGAAGGAGAATGAAGCCAGCAGTATTGCGTTAGATGGTCTAGCCAAATCCAAAGGTTTAAAGCAATACATCAAAGGTATCACAAGACCAAAAGATGATAAAGGCACATGCGTTGACTTAATTTTTTCGAACTGTCACTGTGTTGAGCAAAGCCATATTATGATAGAACTTGTTAGCGACCATTTTCCTGTGATAGCTGCTAGGAAGAAAGCCAAATCATTTGTCAGGGATATGTCATTTAAGGGGCGCAGTTACAAATCTTATAATGCAGATGATTTTAAGGACCATTTGTCATACTGTTCATGGGAGGACCTTTATATCAGTAATGACCCGAATGTCAAATGGAATATTATTAGGTCAAACATGTTAGAACATCTGGAAGTATACTGCCCCATAAAGGACATCACATGCAAAGACCACGCCAACGACTGGATGACCAATGAGATTAGAGAGCTATTTGTGAGAAAACTACAATAATCAAAGAATGGCAACACGGTTTGTTTAGGAGTGATAGTCGATAGCAAGTTAAGCATGGAACCACATGTTAAGAACACCATTAAAATGGTCAGTCACAAGTTTAGGTAAAATAAGGTAGAATAAGATACCTAGTTGACAAGCATACAGCACTGCAGATTTATAAACAAACCGTGTTGCCATTCTTTGATTATTGTAGTTTTCTCACAAATAGTGCAAACCTTGCCTCTATACAAAAGCTGCAGAGACTGCAAAATAGGGGGCTTAAAATCTGTAAAGGGGATTATTCCAAGATTGAAACCATTACTTTACATAAGAATGCAAAGGTGCCACTGCTCCAGGATAGGAGGGATGAGCAATTATTATTAGTAATGTATAAATATGTCAACAAATTAGGGTTAATACCAGCGGAAAACCCTAGAACTAGGGCTGATCATAAGATACAGATCAGGCTGTGACGGCCCAGGTTGGAAAAATACAAGAGAGGGCCGCTGTATCGAGGTAAAAAGCTATGGGACAGGATCCCAGCACGGGTACAACTTGCTGAGTCCAAAAACACATTCCAGAGGCACCTCAGGAAAACACAATTGGAGCCAGGGACGGACTCTGACTTTGACTCTGAAGGAGAGGGGGGGGGGCAGGAATAAATAGTAAATAGGTGTGCTATTCACCGGTATGTAGTCATACAACTGTTATACCTTTTGTCACTTTGATACTTGATGCCTTTTACTACATATCCCTCTGAACTTTTCTGCAGTGTTACCTTGCTATAGATGTTATTAAGTGAATACTATTTATAATTGATGCCTTTTTCTACATATTCCGCTGAATTTTTTTCTGCAGTTATATCTTGGTATAGATGTTATCAAGTGAATACTATTTATATTCATACTTCATTACACTGCTCATTATTATATGTAAATATGTGCGGGTGGAAGGAATTGTTGCTGGTGGATGGAATCAAAGTCAAATCTAAGTCAAACCAGCCACAAAAAAAAAAAGACTCTTCTTTACTATGCCCACACCTATATGTCACGATGTTTTGCAGCCATAAGCATTTTCCTTGATGGGTAAAACCGAGGCAAGCCGGGGAGGGGTTCCACAACTGCACAAAATAAAATGATACTGGTAATGGTACATATGTATTACTATATGTTATAGCTCTACTGATTGTAATGATTGTTGCCACATGGCTAATGAGCTACTTTCCTAGTTTTAAGCTGAATCTCACATTTATATGGAATACATATCAATAAGTGACTCTCATGCGCACACAATGTGCTAAACCAATAGACACGGCATAGAATGCCTGGACAAAACTGAACTGTAAAGGACCCTTCAGAAAGTGATACACATGTTTATCATTGATGAAAAGTAGTTAATACCATATGACTAAAGTCAATGGATTGCAATCCACCAATTTCGATTCGATTCAATGTAAGAATTACCTTACTACCACCTTCCACGTGAAATTACATTGAATAAAAGAAGTCGCCTGACTTCATTGAAACAAAAAAAAAAACTAATTTCATACATGTACATGTTGCTTAGTCAATCTAGGAGACAAAGCACGTACGGTTTGAATCAGATATAGTGGTGTGCAGTTAACTGGATCTATATATAGTCACAATATATTTGTGTATAAGACTTGACTGTGGCACGTTATAACTGAGAATTTTCACTTTTTTATGCAGACTGGCTTTGTCTCTAATCCTCAGCCAGACTCCACCCTCGTGAACGTCCGTACACATGTACACTTCTTAGAAATTATGATTCTTCAGTTCTCTCTCTCAAAAAAAATAGATTGACACACTAAGGGGCACGTGAGGGCACGCTCACAATAGTTTATCTGCCTGAATTGGCCTCCAAAACATTGGTTGTGCATCCATCCTTTTTGTCAAATCCTGGATTGGCCGCTCACATACCATTACTGTTTTAGAGAAGCATCTTTGTCCAAAACCGTCTCCGGAGGCGCTATGGCATGTGCCGCCACCTGGACACCAATACGTGAGCTAATCCTAAAGCCCGCTATGGCCACCTGGCGGTAAGATCTAGCCAGCGCCGGACTTGATTCAATTTGCAATCAAAATTCAGCCCTGTTACTATCATCAAAGTTTTACCGTCCATTTTCTATCATGATTAGGCCTGGGTGTAGAATTCGCACCACAACCAATGTATGGGGAGGATGAAATGATGCGCCAATGCTACTGTGTATGTTAAGGGGATTCTCTTATCCATTAACCTAGGGCGGGGCCTAGAGTCTAATTTGTTCATTTATAAATTCAGTTCTTTTACCCTTTCTATAATTTGTTTACCTTTTAGGCCTGAGGAGATTTATTGGGGGGGGGGGTGGCCAAGTACAAAGATGATACATGGGTAAAAAGTGACGATCATGACAGTCAGAGAGGGTTTAAAAACTGACGGCTGTGAGTATGTGACGCAGGGGTTTTAGGAAATGACCGACACTGAAAAAATGTCAAACGTTACAGTATATTGACGTAGCCTATTATACCCTATTCACATTGAGCATGTAAGGAAGAAAGAAAACGTGTTAAAATAACATTGTTGGACGTGTCAAATGATGTTTCATTCCTTTAAGAGCCCTTTTTGACTCTGGTTATGAAGGCGTCATCCTTTTCTTGACATTTCTCCCACGTTTAACACCTTTACACTGAAGTGTCAAGTTCATATCACTCTTTCACTAGCTGTGTAATAAAATGTTTTATTTCAAGATCAGAGTTTTTCTGGTTATTTTGAAAAAATAACCTGAAAAATTTCAACACTTCTACTTTTTTTTCTGTGCATCCATGTATAGGCAAACAAAAGTCTGCATGGTCCTATAGGCCTACTCTCCATTAATTAGAACGGTTTCCATGGTAAACGCTTGTACTGACCTTAAGTTAAATAATAAAAAAATAAAAAGGGGGTGCCTAACCCTCTCCTACACTAGGCCAAAAAAAGGGGGTTGTTTCCGGTAACCCAACCGACTTCAGCGAAAGAGGGCCGACCTCAGATTTTTTTGAAGATTTTTTTTTGACATTTTTCCTGATTTCTTTCAAGATTTTTCTAAAAAATTTTGAAGATTTTTTTTCAGAATTTTCGAAAATTATTATTTTACATGTATTCACATGTTTTCTATGGTTTTCTAATATCACATGCAGGAAATAAACATGTATAACACCCATCAGTGAAAACTCAGCACAGAATGACTATATGAGGGCCAGAAAAAATAACTTTGGAACTTCCCCCTTTTAGAGGGGGGATGTTAAAAAGCACCCCCAAATGAAGATGGGTCCGGACCCCTAAATTCGACAGGGTGACAGAGCCTTATCTTAAAATCGACATGTGACATGGAGCTTAGTGACAAGGACATGGGAAAATAGAAATTTAATGACATGTGACATTGCCTTTACTTAAAATCGACATGTGACATGGGGACCCCCATGAAGGGAGATATCCAAAATATATCCCTCTATCCCCAAGAAGGGACCAAAAACTGACATCAATAAAAAGCAATTATGATGGTGCAACTGAAAATACTCATTTTTGGCCAAAAAAGTACCCCCTTTTCCTTCAAAATAGTCTAATTTCTTATTTCTTATTTTCTTATTTCTTATTTCACTCAATTCTTTATGGAACACCCCACAGAGCTATCCCATAAAAGTTATCCTATTATTTTTTACTGGACTGGGACCAAAATATATGCTGCCAAAAAAAACGGCCCCTTTTACAAAACTGCGTCGGCCGGGAATCGAACCCGGATCGACTGCTTGGAAGGCAACCATGCTAACCGTTACACCACCGACGCCCACCTGTACAGGTTAGGAGGGTACGCACAGGTTGTGATGTCTGCAGGCCCACCTGTGCCCTGAGTGTAGGGACACGGTAGGACACGTAGGCACACACCTTTAACCCTTTAAGGACCCAGGGGCGGATCCAGGGGGGGGTGCCTCGGGGGTACGTGCCCCCCCCCCTAGACCCCCAGAAATTGGGCCAGGCTATGACACTTAACTCTAGGAAACGTGGCCCGAAAACACGCTTGTGCCCCCACCATGACCAAATTTTCTTGGCTGTGCCCCCCCTAGAGCACCCCACCTGGATCCGCCCCAGGGACCGCTAATACAGTAGTAGGCCTGGTAAGTAGGCTGCATCATGTCGGACTCCATTGGGTTTGCACGGATGCATAAAATTGAAGTTCTTGAAAGCTAACTCTTCAGTACATCATTGTTGCATCACGTAAGGTCAGCATGGTGAGTTACTGCACCCCTTCACCATGTAGGGTCAGTATGGTGAGTTACTGCACCCCTTCACCATGTAGGGTCAGTATGGTGAGTTACTGCACCATGTAGGGTCAGCATGGTGAGTTACTGCACCATGTAGGGTCATCATGGTGAGTTACTGCACCATGTAGGGTCAGCATAGTGAGTTACTGCACCATGTAGGGTCAGCATGGTGAGTTACTGCACCATGTAGGGTCAGCATGGTGAGTTACTGCACCATGTAGGGTCAGCATGGTGAGTTACTGCACCCCTTCACCATGTAGGGTCAGCATGGTGAGTTACTGCACCATGTAGGGTCAGCATGGTGAGTTACTGCACCATGTAGGGTCAGCATGGTGAGTTACTGCACCATGTAGGGTCAGCATGGTGAGTTACTGCACCATGTAGGGTCAGCATGGTGAGTTACTGCACCATGTAGGGTCAGCATGGTGAGTTACTGCACCATGTAGGGTCAGCATGGTGAGTTACTGCACCATGTAGGGTCAGCGTGGTGAGTTACTGCACCCCTTCACCATGTAGGGTCAGCATGGTGAGTTACTGCACCATGTAGGGTCAGCATGGCGAGTTACTGCACCATGTAGGGTCAGCATGGTGAGTTACTGCACCATGTAGGGTCAGCATGGTGAGTTACTGCACCATGTAGGGTCAGCATGGTGAGTTACTGCACCATGTAGGGTCAGCATGGTGAGTTACTGCACCATGTAGGGTCAGCGTGGTGAGTTACTGCACCATGTAGGGTCAGCGTGGTGAGTTACTGCACCCCTTCACCATGTAGGGTCAGCATAGTGAGTTACTGCACCCCTTCACCATGTAGGGTCAGTATGGTGAGTTACTGCACCATGTAGGGTCAGCATGGTGAGTTACTGCACCCCTTCACCATGTCGGGTCAGCATGGTGAGTTACTGCACCATGTAGGGTCAGCATGGTGAGTTACTGCACCATGTAGGGTCAGCATGGTGAGTTACTGCACCCCTTCACCATGTAGGGTCAGCATGGTGAGTTACTGCACCATGTAGGGTCAGCATGGTGAGTTACTGCACCATGTACGGTCAGCATGGTGAGTTACTGCACCATGTAGGGTCAGCATGGCGAGTTACTGCACCATGTAGGGTCAGCATGGTGAGTTACTGCACCATGTAGGGTCAGCATGGTGAGTTACTGCACCCCTTCACCATGTAGGGTCAGCATGGTGAGTTACTGCACCCCTTCACCATGTAGGGTCAGTATGGTGAGTTACTGCACCATGTAGGGTCAGCATGGTGAGTTACTGCACCATGTAGGGTCAGCATGGTGAGTTACTGCACCATGTAGGGTCAGCGTGGTGAGTTACTGCACCATGTAGGGACAGCGTGGTGAGTTACTGCACCATGTAGGGTCAGCGTGGTGAGTTACTGCAGCATGTAGGGTCAGTATGGTGAGTTACTGCACCCCTTCACCATGTAGGGTCAGTATGGTGAGTTACTGCACCATGTAGGGTCAGCATGGTAAGTTACTGCACCCCTTCACCATGTAGGGTCAGCGTGGTGAGTTACTGCACCATGTAGAGTCAGCATGGTGAGTTACTGCACCATGTAGGGTCAGTATGGTGAGTTACTGCATCCCTTCACCATGTAGGGTCAGTATGGTGAGTTACTGCACCATGTAGGGTCAGCACGGTGAGTTACTGCACCATGTAGGGTCAGCATGGTGAGTTACTGCACCATGTAGGGTCAGCATGGTGAGTTACTGCACCATGTAGGGTCAGCATGGTGAGTTACTGCACCATGTAGGGTCAGTATGGTGAGTTACTGCACCATGTAGGGTCAGCATGGTGAGTTACTGCACCCCTTCACCATGTAGGGTCAGCATAGTGAGTTACTGCACCATGTAGGATCAGCATGGTGAGTTACTGCACCATGTAGGGTCAGCATGGTGAGTTACTGCACCATGTAGGGTCAGCATGGTGAGTTACTGCACCATGTAGGGTCAGCATGGTCAGGTACTGCACCCCTTCACCATGTAGGGTCAGTATGGTGAGTTACTGCACCCCTTCACCATGTAGGGTCAGCATGGTGAGTTACTGCACCATGTAGGGTCAGCATGGTGAGTTACTGCACCATGTAGGGTCAGCATGGTGAGTTACTGCACCATGTAGGGTCAGCATGGTGAGTTACTGCACCATGTAGGGTCAGCATGGTGAGTTACTGCACCATGTAGGGTCAGCATGGTGAGTTACTGCACCCCTTCACCATGTAGGGTCAGCATGGTGAGTTACTGCACCATGTAGGGTCAGCATGGTGAGTTACTGCACCATGTAGGGTCAGCATGGTGAGTTACTGCACCATGTAGGGTCAGCATGGTGAGTTACTGCACCATGTAGGGTCAGCATTGTGAGTTACTGCACCATGTAGGGTCAGCATGGTGAGTTACTGCACCATGTAGGGTCAGCGTGGTGAGTTACTGCACCCCTTCACCATGTAGGGTCAGCATGGTGAGTTACTGCACCATGTAGGGTCAGCATGGCGAGTTACTGCACCATGTAGGGTCAGCATGGTGAGTTACTGCACCATGTAGGGTCAGCATGGTGAGTTACTGCACCATATAGGGTCAGCATGGTGAGTTACTGCACCATGTAGGGTCAGCATGGTGAGTTACTGCACCATGTAGGGTCAGCGTGGTGAGTTACTGCACCATGTAGGGTCAGCGTGGTGAGTTACTGCACCCCTTCACCATGTAGGGTCAGCATAGTGAGTTACTGCACCCCTTCACCATGTAGGGTCAGTATGGTGAGTTACTGCACCATGTAGGGTCAGCATGGTGAGTTACTGCACCCCTTCACCATGTCGGGTCAGCATGGTGAGTTACTGCACCATGTAGGGTCAGCATGGTGAGTTACTGCACCATGTAGGGTCAGCATGGTGAGTTACTGCACCCCTTCACCATGTAGGGTCAGCATGGTGAGTTACTGCACCATGTAGGGTCAGCATGGTGAGTTACTGCACCATGTACGGTCAGCATGGTGAGTTACTGCACCATGTAGGGTCAGCATGGCGAGTTACTGCACCATGTAGGGTCAGCATGGTGAGGTACTGCACCATGTAGGGTCAGCATGGTGAGTTACTGCACCCCTTCACCATGTAGGGTCAGCATGGTGAGTTACTGCACCCCTTCACCATGTAGGGTCAGTATGGTGAGTTACTGCACCATGTAGGGTCAGCATGGTGAGTTACTGCACCATGTAGGGTCAGCATGGTGAGTTACTGCACCATGTAGGGTCAGCGTGGTGAGTTACTGCACCATGTAGGGTCAGCGTGGTGAGTTACTGCACCATGTAGGGTCAGCGTGGTGAGTTACTGCAGCATGTAGGGTCAGTATGGTGAGTTACTGCACCCCTTCACCATGTAGGGTCAGTATGGTGAGTTACTGCACCATGTAGGGTCAGCATGGTGAGTTACTGCACCCCTTCACCATGTAGGGTCAGCGTGGTGAGTTACTGCACCATGTAGGGTCAGCATGGTGAGTTACTGCACCATGTAGGGTCAGTATGGTGAGTTACTGCATCCCTTCACCATGTAGGGTCAGTATGGTGAGTTACTGCACCATGTAGGGTCAGCACGGTGAGTTACTGCACCATGTAGGGTCAGCATGGTGAGTTACTGCACCATGTAGGGTCAGCATGGTGAGTTACTGCACCATGTAGGGTCAGCATGGTGAGTTACTGCACCATGTAGGGTCAGTATAGTGAGTTACTGCACCATGTAGGGTCAGCATGGTGAGTTACTGCACCCCTTCACCATGTAGGGTCAGCATAGTGAGTTACTGCACCATGTAGGATCAGCATGGTGAGTTACTGCACCATGTAGGGTCAGCATGGTGAGTTACTGCACCATGTAGGGTCAGCATGGTGAGTTACTGCACCATGTAGGGTCAGTATGGTGAGTTACTGCACCCCTTCACCATGTAGGGTCAGCATGGTGAATTACTGCACCATGTAGGGTCAGCATGGTGAGTTACTGCACCATGTAGGGTTAGCATGGTGAGTTACTGCACCATGTAGGGTCAGCATGGTGAGTTACTGCACCATGTAGGGTCAGCATGGTGAGGTACTGCACCCCTTCACCATGTAGGGTCAGTATGGTGAGTTACTGCACCCCTTCACCATGTAGGGTCAGCATGGTGAGTTACTGCACCATGTAGGGTCAGCATGGTGAGTTACTGCACCATGTAGGGTCAGCATGGTGAGTTACTTCACCATGTAGGGTCAGCATGGTGAGTAACTGCACCATGTAGGGTCAGCATGGTGAGTTACTGCACCATGTAGGGTCAGCATGGTGAGGTACTGCACCCCTTCACCATGTAGGGTCAGCATGGTGAGTTACTGCACCATGTAGGGTCAGCATGGCGAGTTACTGCACCATTTAGGGTCAGCATGGTGAGTTACTGCACCATGTAGGGTCAGCATGGTGAGTTACTGCACCATGTAGGGTCAGCATGGTGAGTTACTGCACCATGTAGGGTCAGCATGGTGAGGTACTGCACCCCTTCACCATGTAGGGTCAGTATGGTGAGTTACTGCACCATGTAGGGTCAGCATGGTGAGTTACTGCACCCCTTCACCATGTAGGGTCAGTATGGTGAGTTACTGCACCATGTAGGGTCAGCATGGTGAGTTACTGCACCCCTTCACTATGTAGGGTCAGCGTGGTGAGTTACTGCACCATGTAGGGTCAGCATGGTGAGTTACTGCACCATGTAGGGTCAGCATGGTGAGTTACTGCACCATGTAGGGTCAGCATGGTGAGTTACTGCACCATGTAGGGTCAGCATGGTGAGTTACTGCACCATGTAGGGTCAGTATGGTGAGTTACTGCACCATGTAGGGTCAGCATGGTGAGTTACTGCACCATGTAGGGTCAGCATGGTGAGTTACTGCACCCCTTCACCATGTAGGGTCAGCGTGGTGAGTTACTGCACCATGTAGGGTCAGCATGGTGAGTTACTGCACCATGTAGGGTCAGTATGGTGAGTTACTGCACCATGTAGGGTCAGCATGGTGAGTTACTGCACCATGTAGGGTCAGCATGATGAGTTACTGCACCATGTAGGGTCAGCGTGGTGAGTTACTGCACCATGTAGGGTCAGCATAGTGAGTTACTGCACTATGTAGGGTCAGCATGACGAGTTACTACACCCCTTCACCATATAGGGTCAGCATAGTGAGTTACTGCACCATGTAGGGTCAGCATGGTGAGTTACTGCACCATGTAGGGTCAGCATGGTGAGTTACTGCACCATGTAGGGTCAGCATGATGAGTTACCGCACCATGTAGGGTCAGCATGGTGAGTTTCTGCACCCCTTCACCATGTAGGGTCAGCATGGTGAGTTACTGCACCATGTAGGGTCAGCATGATGAGTTACTGCACCATGTAGGGTCAGCGTGGTGAGTTACTGCACCATGTAGGGTCAGCATGGCGAGTTACTGCACCATGTAGGGTCAGCATGGTGAGTTACTGCACCATGTAGGGTCAGCATGGCGAGTTACTGCATCATGTAGGGTCAGCATGGTGAGTTACTGCACCCTGTAGGGTCAGCATGGTGAGTTACTGCATCATGTAGGGTCAGCATGATGACTTACTGCACCATGTAGGGTCAGCATAGTGAGTTACTGCATCATGTAGGGTCAGCATGGTGAGTTACTGCATCCCTTCACCATGTAGGGTCAGCATGGTGAGTTACTGCACCATGTAGGGTCAGCATGATGAGTTACTGCACCATGTAGGGTCAGCGTGGTGAGTTACTGCATCATGTAGGGTCAGCATGGTGAGTTGCTGCACCATGTAGGGTCAGCATGATGAGTTACTGCACCATGTAGGGTCAGTGTGGTGAGTTACTGCACCATGTAAGGTCAGCATGATGAGTTACTGCACCATGTAGGGTCAGCTTGATGAGTTACTGCACCCCTTCACCATGTAGGGTCAGCATGGTGAGTTACTGCACCATGTAGGGTCAGCATGGTGAGTTACTGCATCATGTAGGGTCAGCATGGTGAGTAACTGCACCGTGTAGGGTCAGCATGGTGAGTTACTGCACCCCTTCACCATGTAGGGTCAGCATGGTGAGTTACTGCACCATGTAATATGCACTTCATTGGTGTATCATGTCAACCCTACGATGTGTGTGTATTAACCCCATGGGGTCTGCATGATACATTGATGCAGCCCTGGTGAGTTACTCGCCGGGGATGCATTCATGCATCATGATGACCATTTGGCATGGTACATTAAATCAGTATCGGTCCTTACAGGGTCAAATTCAAATAGACTGGCCTCGTTAAACCCCGTTTTGATAATAAGGTCCGGCTGACTGAGTACGGGCTGACTCCATCCCCTATCCCCTCATCGTAGACGGGTATCCCTTCGACCCATTCTACTATTTTTGTTTCTATTATTTAGAATAAAAGTATATTGCACATGATTATTTCTCAACCAAACCGTCCATTCCAGTAAAAGTGCTATCTGCTGCAAATAAAAATGTGCCTCTGCCAAAATGGTGGACGTACACAGAAAATAATCCAAGTTAGTAAATACTAATCTAACTTAGACAAAATCACCCATTAGGCAAAATACCCAACATGTTAGTAACATCTTACTAATGTGTCAGTAGTATTAACTAACCTATTAAGGCAAGCTGACTTGACTTAGCCATGTCTAAGGGGTAGTATTTTTGTCTAAGGGGTAGCAGTTTTGTCTAAGGGGCAGTAGATTTTTTTCACACCAGGTGCCAGTGTGGTTTGCATAGAGGATTTTTATGGTAAGTGCATATCATGGAAAAGCCTGTGAATGTCAGAATAATGGTGCTTTCAATGACTATCGACATAAAAAATCCTCTACAATTCAACCTGGCATGTGATTTAACAGAATACACTTAATAAATATATATTTGTTATTGAAGGAGCAATGAAGAAGAATGGAAACACCTTTTTTGTGAAAATTTAATTTACTCATATATCCACATCTTTGACATTATGATAAACCCAGAGCAACTAAGTTCACGGGTTGCAAAGAAAATGATGTGAGGTATTGGACTTGCTTCTCAAATGGAGAGGCTCTGTTCTGGATGTCTTAACCTATGTGGAGTTTACACTTTCCATTTCAGAATTTCAGAATTAAGAGAGTTGCTATATTGTCTATGTAGTTAGTGGAAAAGTCTAAGGCAAGTTAGGAGAAATCAGGCAAGTCGGGCATTTTTCCTAATGGTTAGGCGTAAACTCCCAAGAAGACTTCGTTGGTGCAAACTGTCAACTTGGGTTAGCAAGTGCAACAAATGTTAGGCGAAAGGCCTAAGATATTCAGAATATTTTTTTGTGTGTAGTGTGAGGAGAGACAAAGACGCAGCAGCCTCTGTCTGTAGCCTAATTCATAAGACTGAGCTGAACAAGGAAACGTGTAAGGAAACGTGTTTCTTCCCACATTTCACAGCACAGCACACGTCCAAAGGTGCCACCTACAGGTGCGTGTTCTGTGCAAATTTTCATCCTGGAAATCAAAGAGGAATTCACAATGTAGTTTGGTGACAACTGTTTCACCCGAATCTTCCTCGGAAAAAAAAATGCAACAGCTGAACTAACAATAAACCTCGCAAATAAGGTGCATACTGCATAAATGGTGCACCCTGCAAATAAGGTGCAACATGACCTGGGATACATTATCAACCAATGAGAGGACTCCCTACATTTACTAGAGAATCTTTTGGGTACATTATGTAACACCTGGTACCCATCATGCAGGCTGTTATCAGTGCTTTTCTGTGATTTTGGAAGCTTTTTCTGGATATTCCCATTCTGATGCCTGTCGATATTGCAGGTTGTAGGAGTGCTGAAATCCTGGATATCGGCACTCCTTACATGTCCTTACATGTCATATGTTACATGTTAAAACCTACGAAATTTTCATTGCTAGGGTAGGGGTCGAACCTGTACTCTCCTGACTCCCTATAGAGTGCGCCACAGGGACTGACGAGAAATGCTTGGTTAGAACCAGGTCTCTATAAGTCATTGATATGATACAAAGCACGGGGAGTTCACACACATATAACTACTATACATTCAAAATGTGAAAATACCCTGCAGTCTGGGTTGTGACCCCCCCCCCCCCATTTTTCTCGCTGCTAAGCCCTTTCTCAATACTAAGCCCTTAAGGCGCACCCTGCATATAAGGCGCACCCTGCATATAAGGGAGCAAATGGTACCCATGTGATGACTATCCATCTGACATCTGACAATTAAAGATAACTTGCTGTTAACCAGCTCCAGCCATGGCTGCGCCCATTGCACATCCCCTTACCCTTATCTGCGTGAACCCAGGCTGCAGCTATATACACTACAAGAGGATTCATTTTCTATGATAAAACAGTATTAAGCCACTGAAGATGAAGGCCCATCTGGTATTATACAGTTGGTGGTCAGTCGGGAGTAGTTTTGAGAAGATCGGAGATAAGAGATAAGATAAGGGTCCAATTGAGGCCTTCTACTCCTGGCCCCTGGTTTACAAATCTTTCTGTTTTTTCTTAAAGAGGTAATTTCTATTACTAGATAGGCTGATTTTTTTTTTATATATTTCATCAAGTCATTTCCTGATTTGTTTTAGATTTTCTGTAATTTTTTCTTATAACTTATCAATGATTTTGTGACTTTGGGTAATAGAAATTGGGACAGAATTTTCTCAGAGGTTTAGAGCCCCACTGCCTCTGCCCACATCACCCTCCCGGCTGGGGAGGTTTCAGATATGACTGACCTAGGCCTGTATAGTAATTCCTTCAGCCCAGGGTGCTCCTTATAGCACGTGAGGTTCACGAGGTATTAATAATGTAACAATATTGTAAATTATAACTAGAAACACCGTTTTTGGTGCAAGCTGGTAGCGCCACCTGTGGTGCGTGGGACGTATGACCTTTATCTTACCCAGAGGTTAAAGGGCAGACGTGAAAATGACGTCATTCCATTACGTCATTACCACGTCATGACTTCTACGTCATAAAACCCTTCCCAAAATGCACATAGGCAATTAATACGCGGTACATGGGACTATAAACCTGTGCCGCGTATGGATATTTAATGAGGAAGTTGTGCGTTCAAATAGTCCAGAGACAAAGTTTATTGTCGTTGTGGTGTCAGGACAAATTATGAAAATGGACGCCCAAACGGACGCTGTTAACCCTTTCGATGCCAATAGTGCATTATACCGACCCTATAAACTTGATACACTCCCAGGGGGCGGCATGGTGCACATATGAAGCCCTTGTGAGAGAAGCCATCTCAGGTGGTGCATCAATTAATGGGTATGGTGCACCCGTGGATTATAGATCTGGATAGGTTTGAGGGTTGTACATGGCAGTGGCGGATTTATAGGGAGGGGGGGGGTGCAGGGGTACACGCCTGCGCTGCTGTCTCAAGCATCCTTCTTCTTGCCAGTACTTTAGAGTTTATCTGCATATTCTGCACCCCAGAATTTGCTCAAAAATCAGGGGTGCGTCCCTTTTTTTGGGCCGCGCCTCCTTCTTTCTCAAATCCTGGATCCGCCACTGAGATGATGTGCTCCTGAAGGATATAGGTATGGTGCATTTATACATGCCGCCCTCACGAGTCGAGTAACCAAGGTTGCATTCTGATTCACGAATGGAGCGTTTGTTTGACATCTGTGTGGCTATGAAGGGATTTTTTTTCAATCTTAAATCTCCCTACACAAGGGTCTACTCTTTGGAAAATTACCCTCAGCAAAGGTTTCCTCTTTGGAAAATCTCTCTAAGCAAAGATCACTTTTGACAAATCTGTCGCCCCCCGCAGATCGGTTTGCATCAAATCACTATAAGAAGGAGTTAGTTTTCAATTTCTTTATGCAAATCTTTTTGACTCATGTCCTGAGGTCGACGTACCTTGAGACAGCAGCGCAGGCAGTTATTTTGCCAGGTCTGTAAATGTCGCCTCTGTGTTTTAGACATTCCCTCCAATAATCGAAAATGGCAGGATCATTTACCTAAACAGTTTGATACACAGTGTGTTATCAAGGTACCGTCTTACCTGATACAATTTTGAGAAAATCGATGTTTTCAATTTCTCAAAATAAGACTTAAAATGCCATTTGCACCTGATATCCATACACTCTGAGGTGGCTTCAAGAAGTTGCCTACGCTCCTCGAGAAGTGGGATACGTACATAAAGATTACTACATCTTTTCTACTAATCCATATACCCAAACCTACCGCCTACCGCAGTTTGTCTGAATTGTTTCTGGTCAGGTTTTTATGCATGAAAATGACCAGAAAACATTATTTTATACTCATACATACAAGCCTACGTTATACTGAGTAAAAGTTAGCATACATGTTAAATACTTAGTTATTAGAGAGTTTTAGCAGCCCCAGCGTGGACGTATCCATATTGCATAACCAGGCAACCAAGTGTCTTACGTCATCAAGTCGTGTGCAGCCCAGCAGAGCTACGTACGTCCATCACGTAGCAAAGCACTGAGATACGTTCATTACGTATGTAGCTCCGTAGCGGAGGTGCGTGTATGGGTACGTCTACGTTGGCTCTGCTAAAACTTTCTATTGTCACGATTGGGGCGTGTAACGTTCAGTGTTTGAAATGTTTAAATTGACCACAAGTTATTAGGATAATTACCATTAAAATGTAGTTCACGACGTGACATTTTAACGTCCAGACGTCATGTTTTAATTGGGGGCTGTACTCAGTTCCTTCTGGGTGGGCTACCGTAAACCCAACAAATAAGCCACACCCTGAGCCTTCTGGTAGGGCTACCGTAAACCCAACAAATAAGCCACACCCTGGGCTTGTGGGAAAGCTATAAGGCACTACAGGGATATGAAAATATGATTATTTCTTGCTTAAGTCAATGTATGTAAAACCCACTCATAGAAGCCGCAACCCGAGTTCAGGAAGGCTATCTAAGTATGTGAGCTGAGCTAGGTCTCTGAAAATATCTGTGAAATGTCGCGGCTTAAATGCGAGGTTTTATGGCCTTGTAAGAGCGGGGTTTTACAGTAGTGTAAATGTCCGTTTAAGGTGGGTGTGGTGGTGGGAGGGTGTGTGTGGGTGTGGTGGACCAGGAGTGACCACACATGTCGTGGTCCTGATGACACACCCTTACTCTATGTACCACTACTACTACCCTGGTAGGACCCCTCTCTGTATCACTCATCCTCACACAGCTCTGTACAACACACACAGCAGGGAGCAGCTCCATCTACTCAGGAGTTACTCAGTCCTACAAAGTGGACACCAACTATAATCAGTGACTACAGGAAATCACCACATACACCATTGTGGGATATTTATGTACCTGGAACGTGGGGTATTGAACAGATAAACGCCTGGAGATATTGAAAAGAATATATAAATGCAAGAAGTGTAAGGAAAAGGATTAGAAGCAATACTAGTAATCTGACCTAAAGTTACCAATAATTTTATGAGAGGCAACTCAAGATAGAATTGGAGGAAAAAAGTTCATAGTTGATCTGGAAAACTGGAAAAAAAGAGAAAATATCATTTTCTGACTTAAAGTAAAGCTTGGGGAAACGCTGGTTTGAGAAAGAAAAGAATGATTGTAGTATGAAGACTCTGCTAGAAACTACCAACTTTGTTTCAAAATCTAGATGTTGAAAAAGTGCAAAGAAGATACCATTTATACAAGTGAGTTTAAACCATACTCCTATCTAGGATCAGAAGAAGAACAGTGGACGATGTTATACTAAGCTGGACAGGAACAAATTATTTAAAACTGAATATTTGTATAACGATCTCCACCTTGGAGTTAAATACGTCCAAAAAACGTAAAGACGACGACTTGGTAAGAATCAGGACCAATGATTAAACAAACTGATCTGACCGTGGATTATTTCTGTGCTCTCAAGTTCTTCCTTGAAAACATGTTTGTCACATTTCCAAACCTCACGACACTAAAGTGAACATATACAGTTAAATCCAGGCCTCTCAGCTTCAAGAACTGACGACTGCCTGCCCATTTGAATAATTTATAGTTGGGCAAGGAGGTTCATGAGGAGGAGAGTCTTGTGATGCACAGTGAATCTATTCACTGAACCGATCTGAGAGACCAGATATTGCTCTAAGTATTCTTCCCCCTCCTATTTTAACGTTGCCTTTTCAGGAAATCACCTTGCATGGTTTCTGAAGAACACTTGCATACTTTCAAAGTGGACGTACCATTTATAAGGGAAATGACTGAGCCGCCCTTAGAAAACTGAGCTGTCAAAACCTTGGATTTGAATTAGCAAGACTTTGGATTTAAATCTGACTGGAACCCTCACTGACAATAAGTCTCTTTTGTTTATTTATTTTGACAAGTATAAGTTTTAAAAGGCAGTAGGATGACCGTGCGCCCCCCTGCACCTGTCCGGCCGTGTACCATAGTCAGTCTCACTAATCAGGTAGGATGTATTAATAATATATGCTGGGATGTTATGTATTTAAATGTTTTACCCCTGAACTGAATGTTCATCAAGTTGTATCGGCTTGAAAAGGGAAGAGTGGTTATGTTTAGAAACACAAGTTGCTGGTTTGGAATTAAGGAATGTTCTTGCACTGACTTCCAGAGAAAGCTATATTTCGGATATGTATGCCAATGACTAAACGCCTTTTCTTCTAGTTCCCATGCCACTGAGTAGGAGTAAAATGTTTCCTGGACAATATGATTGTCAGGTTAGCATCCTGAAAGTACACCTATCATGAGCAAAAGGAGTCAATTTGAGGTTGATATATGATATGCTGCTCGCCAGGTCTTCACTGGTGCAACATGCTTTTAGTACATGGATTTAGATTTTTAGTATTTCTCAAAATAAACAAAGCACCGGTTTCACCCATTGAGGGCCGCCATTGATCATCATGATGCACCAATGAAGTGCTGGTGAGACTACTTACCAGCACTTCATTGGTGCATCATGATGTACCAATGAAGTGCTGGTGAGACTGCTTACCAGCACTTCATTGGTACATCATGATGCACCAATGAAGTGCTGGTGAGACTACTTACCAGCACTTCATTGGTACATCATGATGCACCAATGAAGTGCTGGTGAGACTACTTACCAGCACTTCATTGGTGCATCATGATGTACCAATGAAGTGCTGGTAATAAGACTGCTTACCAGCACTTCGTTGCAGCATGATGCACCAATGAAGTGCTCAGCACCTCACTGGTGCATCATGCTCACTGGTGCATCATGATGTGTAACTTACTCTTATGAGTAATTCGTGAAGGTATCAAAGACAGAAGAAGAAGAGAGAACTTCTCCATTTCCTTTTGTTTCGTGAGATAACCGGCTGATAATCCTCAGCCAGACTAACTCAAGTGACACTTCGCATAATATCTCATGTTGTTTTTGGTTAAATATGTTCACATTTCATTTGTTTGGCATGGACTAATGGTTTGATCATGGTAATGTCATCAATAGTGAATCCACCATTTTGAATATCGCTGGATCTACCAAAAGGGGCAAAGTCATGATGGGCGCCTTGTCCCTGGATGACACCCACTTTTTGGGACAAGCTAAGGGAGAGAGATTTTTTAACAACAAGTGGGGGGCCAGTGGGTTTGAGGGGGGGTCAGAATTTTTTCAACCCCTTGACCGGGGGGTCAGAATTTTTTCAATACCTCTGATGGGGGGGTCAAAATAATTTCACCCGTTTTCAGTGGAAAACCCCGCGCATTACTATAGTCTAAAAGGGGATGTTCGCGCGGGGGGGAGTCGAAAAAATTTTACCCCCTCGAGAGGGGGGGTCTAAATTTTTTTCGCGCGTCTGCGCGCAAATCCACTAGCCCCCCCCCCCCCCCGTTGTTAAAAAATGATCACTCCCTAATTCCCGTCTCATCAACTGAATTTGAAGACCCAGCTCCAGTAGGAGCCTATATAAAGTGATTACCTTATGCCAATAATAAAAACATATATATGGCCTTATGTGGATGCCTAGGGGATCCACCATTTTGAATTTCGCTGGTTGAGGTAAAACCCTATGATAAGACATACCATGATGGGTACCTTGTCCCTGGTTGACATCAACATCTAGGGAAATGCTGGTCCCATCTTCTTATCAGTTCCTATCAGTGTATGTCGCCAGAACCAGCTCCAGATCCGCTTGTAGCCAATACATGGGCATAGACAAGAGGTGCAGTCAATTAAACCGTGTTGATCTCTATATGATTAAAGAAAGCGTGCAGGATGCATTGAGCGCTCATTCAGCACGGGCTAGGGGTGGCCGTGGTGGTGGTTTTGTTTTAAACCTAACACAGTTTGTGGAAAACCAAGTCACATTCAACCATGTTTAACTTAACACTGTCTGTGTAAAATCAGGGCACACTAACACCTGTTTATCTCTATATACTTACAGAAGGCGTGCAGGATGCGTTGGGCGCTCATTCAGCGTGCGCTGGGGGTTGCCCTGGTGGTGTGTTTGTGTTCCGGCATGGCACAGGGCCGTGCACAGGAATGTGGAGACAATCCCATGAAGCAGGTTCTACTGGTCGCCAAACGGGCAGGTGAGGCTTAGACTACACAGTCCTTCATTATATTTTATGTTATCTCCCTAATAACCATTTATACAGGAGTGCACCATGCCCATTGGTCGTCATGATGCACCAATGAAGTGCTGTCAGACTGATCACCAGCACTTCATTGGTGCATCATGCCGACCCTCCAGGAGTGTATCAACCATGTAGGATCATCATGATGCTTGAATGTAGACCTGGCGAGTTACCCGCCAGGCCTACATATATGCATCATGACGATCCATGGGTACGATGCATGAATGCACAATTAGGTGCCTTTCAAAGGCAGACTGTTTAACAGAAGAGACGTCGCTGACAAAGTTTGAAGTATTTCAATAAGGCAAGGGTGAATTATAAGCGCAGAGATAATCCTTCTTCTTTAAAGAGAAATATCAAAATATAAATATCAACTCATTTTTATTTATTTATTTTATGATGTGATCCCTTTACAATGCTTTTAACCCTTTAATGGCCGCTGATGCATGAATGCATCATGCCCATTGGTTGTCATGATGCACCAATGAAGCGCTGGTAAGACTTCTCACCAGCACTTCATTGGAGCATCATGCCGACCCTCCGGGAGTATATGTATCAACCCGGTAGGGTCGTCATGATGCTCCAATGAAGTGCTGGTGAGACTGCTTGCCAGCACGTCATTGGAGCATCATGCCGACCCTCCGGGAGTATATGTATCAACCCCGTAGGGTCGTCATGATGCACCAATGAAGTGCTGGCTTCATTAATGCATCATAACACCTGATGGGCATGATGCATTAATGCATCAGTGGCCCTTAAAGGGTTTTGATTCCAAGGTTCATCATATTTCTAACAAACTAAATACAAAGTCTTTCTTGTACAGGTGGATGGAAAGCAGGTGTGGTAATACAAATATTTTAAATTTTTTTTCTATAACATTTTTTTCATTCTTCACACATAATAGATAATGCACACAGGAGATGTCTGGCCTCATTTTGATACCTCCGTAGTGAATCTTTCATCCGGCCTATCATTGAGTGATCTACAACTATCTATAAAAGACAGGCTTCACCGTGTCGGCCGGGTCAATTTTCTGCTGATCCAATCAATTTTTAAATAGCAGATGTATGGGAAAAGTCGTCGGATTAAGTATTCACTAATCCAACTGATTTTTTTCTATACTTTTGCTATATCGAAAATAATCGGATTAGCGAAAGAGACAGCAATGGACCTAGCCTCTAAATGACAAAATTGGCTGGAATTTTGTCTTGAAAATGTCTGTCATTATCCGCAGCCCCCATCAATAAAGTTATCAAGAGAGTTTATGAAAATATGTTATCATTTTGAACTCGGTAAGAGCATCATCTAAGCTTAATGCTCCTGTTCATTTAGAACCGAACTAAATCATTACATGACCTTTTGTGTAGAATTCCCTGCACCGAGGCCCATTTCAGCAGGAGGTCCATTTTACGTCCTGGGATGAATCAGGCATTGAGATCAAAGAATTCATTTTGTGAGGTTGTCAAAAGAGTTGGCCTTAAGAGAAATACTTGCACAGTGTTTTTTTTTTTTTTTCAAGCACAGCTTACACAGGGTTAACCCTTGAAGTGCCGCTGATGCATTAATGCGCCATGCCCATTGGTCGTCATGATGCACCAATGAAGTGCTGGTGAGCAGTCTCGCCAGCACTTCATTGGTGCATCATGACGACCAATGGGCATGATGCACTCATGAATCAGCGGTCTGTAAAGGGTGTAATATTGATGTTGTCTTTAGCCGCTACGACTGCACAGCACAGCAATTATAAGGCCCAAGTCCACCATGCCACATGAACGTGCGTGCATCAGAAGAAAACATAGACAGCGGTCCATGGTAATCTGTCCAAATGATCTGTTTTTCTTCATGAGAGGGAGGCAGGCTGTTTCACACAAGGCCGTAGGCTAAGAGTGATACAGACTGACTCCCAAAAATGAGGAAACTGAGAGATTGGACAGATTTTAGTGGATCTCTGTGTTTATTTCATCTTATCTCGGTAAAAAGAGCTACCGGTTTAGATGAAGGCTTTGAGGCTATTTTGATTACGTCAATGGGGGCATGGAGAATGTGATTTAGTTTCTTCACGCCCTGACTGCTCTGACGATGCTTTACTATAGAAACTGTTGTTCTTAGCACGAAATAAATAGAGGTCTATGCCGGGGTCTATGGCGTTCTCTGAGAGATGCATGCTAGCTCATGCGTCCTGGTGAATTGGGTCTATAGTAGCATCTATATTTAAACTGACAAAATACGGTGTTGGCTGGACTTCCATGGCCTAAAATGAACGTTAACATGAAGAGTCTGGGCCACGTCTGACAAGTTTTATGACAAGTTTTGTTTGGCTTGTTGATTTTATGGTTATTACTCTGAACACCATTTTTCCAGTGTAGATTTCCAACAGGATACAGGTCTTCTTCATGCTAGATAAAACTTATTACTTCTATCTTTAATAGCACAGAGATGTTTACATTCTTTTCACTATTGTATACAGTAGTCACTCGTTTTCTTCTACAGTTCCTGCACTGCTGAGCTTACTTTTTTCTCATGACTCTGTCCACTTAGTAAAATAAGCACTTTATCAATGTTAGTCACTATAGCTTTAAATGTGTGAGTCTCATCAAATTTTACTGTATTTAGAACACAGTTATATATTCTTCTAATTATTAAGATTGAGGTGGTAGGCCCTAGGTTCTACAGAACTATGACTCCTTAAATGTCAAACTGGACAGGTGAGAGCATGGGGATGCACAATAGTTACAAAGTTGAGTTTGTGTATGTGTTTTCCATATAGGAAGCAGTTAAGACAATAAAGGCCCTGTGGCACCCTCTGTCAGATATCTATTGCACTATTTGCTATACATAGAAATTGATGACAGAAGTCCCCTCTCACCTCTGTCCAGTTAGTGGTCACACAGAGAGAATAAACAGAGTCACAAACGGAGTCTGGGGTATAAAAAGGGAGTCAATGCTTCCCTGACTCCCTTCTCAGGTTATCTGACTCCCTTTTTTATTCAGAGTCACAAGATCCTGACTCCCTTTTGACAACGTCTGAGAGAGTCAGAGGTGAATAAGGGAGTCATGGGTGAGCTGGCTCCCAAAGGGAGTCAGGGTAAGCCAGAAGGAGTCAAGCAAATGATTTCCACTAGGTGGAGGCACTATCTCCAAAGAGGATTTTTCTGGATGCACTAATCTTTCTTTTGATTGGAAATAAGACAATGGAATTTACATCGAAAAAAAATCAATTATCATAGGATCAATACATACCCTCCAAATAAGATACATTAGAATGATACAAACTACTTGATATATGGGCAATTCAATCACATTAAAAAGCCTTAGACACCCATTTTGTACCGATATCAGAATGCTAAAGCCATAATGAGTCAACTGCTTTGTCATGTCAACTAATGTACCTTGAGGGAAGTTCAGTATCCCTGCTATGTCTTTCATCATGCAAAGCACAAGTGTACAAGATGAAGTTTGACTGGCATTACACTTGATATCTAGAGGCTATGGTCTAGATATAACTTTTATTTAGAATAATTATACCTTCTCAAAAGGGAGTCAATGATTGGCCAGACTCCCTTTTGGAAGGGAGTCAAAGGTGACCTGGACTCTCTTTTGGAATAAAGGGGAGTCAATTTGAAGGCAAAACCTGGACTCCCTTAAGAGAGTCAGTTGACTCCCTTTCATCAGAGAGGGGAGTCAATCTGAAGGCAAGCCTAGACTCTCCTTTTGACTCCCTTTATTTTCTCTGTGCAGTCGGAAGTAGTTTTGAGAAGATCGGAGATAAGAGATAAGATAAGGGTCCAATTGAGGCCTCCTACTTCTGACCCCTGGTGTACAAATCTCTCTATTTTTATAAAAGGAGTTATTTCTTTTACTAAATTGGCTGTATTTTTCTACACATCCTCACTTTTAAAAATTCCTGTCTATTTTCGATGTTTCTGTTAATTTTTCTTTTAACCTTTAAATGATTTTGTGATTTTGAGAAATTTCTCTCTCACACTCTATGGCCCAGGTGTTTAGAGCCCCCCTGTCCATGCCCGCATCTCCCTCCCAGCTCGGGAGCTTTCAAAACCGACTGACAACTGACTGTGTCATCAATGTCTATGCATAGGAAATAGAGCTGCCAGAGGGCGGCACATGGCCTTGAGTGTCATGCCCTCTCCTTGGCATATACCTACACAGGAGGGTGTTGCTCCTATAGTAAAAGGAAGAGCTGGCTAAAAGTGCCCTTGTTTCCAGTCCTTTCTTTTCATGTAGCTATAACTTGTCCCTTTTGTGGCTCACAAGTGGTCATTCAAGGGATTTGAGTAGGTACCTAGGGTACCTAGTTGGGAGAAGTCAGTCAGTATAATAAACTATAGAGCGTGTGACATGAGTAGGTACCTGGTAATGCAGCTCTCTCTATTTTAAACAAGGCAGGTGACTTTTCAGACTAATGTGGTGAGTGCAAGTACTTAGCTCTTTTTACTATAGGAGCAACACCCTCCAGAGTCATTAGTGCATGCCCATGGGTGAAATAGACCACATGACTGAAGCACTTTACTTCAGCAGTAGGACCCTATAGACAGGGGGTCTCACGGCCCTTGTTGATTTTAAGAAATGGCACTTGTCCCTTGTCCACCAACCCTATATCCCTTGTCAATATTAAAAGATGGGCTTGTCCCCTTGTCGATTTTACCTGTCTCAGGCCCTGGTTCTGTCAAACATGCTAAACAGCAATCTATATTCAATTCAATCTGTTTAGCCAAAAAAAAAACAAAAAAAAAACAGCTGTGTCTCCGATAACATGCTAAAAAAAATTTGAGGTCAGTAGGTAGGATTTTTTTAAACTTCTTTTTGTATCTAAGGCTTCATATATAGTCATAATTTTCCAAAACTTTCTGGGGACGTACAAATTGGCCTTCAGGAGGCTTCAAAAATGAACTTAGAATAACATTTAATGACCTTATTGAAAGAGCAACATCTTGGTTCCATGGAACCACCAATTTATACACACTAATCTCTATCGGTTCCATTTTTATAGATGTGTGACAGTGATTGGTAATTTTTTGTCCATCCGACAGTTTTAATCAGTGATATAGGTTTAGTACCCATACTTACACCACAGAAACTCCTAATCTGGTTTTCCAGCTGATACTGTATGCAAGTTGGATAATATCAAAAATAACCATCAACATAAAAAGACTTCTTGAGATATAGGCTAATGAACCTTAGTCACTTTGTAAAAAAAAAAATGAAATATTTAGTCACAAACACTATTTTCTCTGTAGTTCTCTATAAAATGCTCAAATACTCATTGAAATCAATTTACATTAACTTCAGCATGCCTACTCTAGAAAATAATGATCACATTAATCCAATGAACCACCAACTTGACACACCAGTGGCTTAAACTGACCCTAAATTTAGACTAAAACTGTCAGATGGACACTTTTTTTGCTCATTAGAGGGTGTGCTGCATAATCAGAGGGAGACTTCTGGTACAAATGCTATCTAAAATTGTTCAAGGGAATATTACAATTGATTTGAAATCATGATCTAGGAATCCCTGGACCCCGATACTGATGGGGTAGGCAGACTGTAAAACATGTCAAATAATAGGTCTTGGTATCCCCTTATCCCAGCAAATTGTCGTCATCTGTCGCCATGATTGGTCATCAATGGTGACTCCTTTTTGAGTGATAACTCATTCCGTCATCTTTTGCCACTGTGTGTTAGACTCACGTGGCATAGCAATTGCTATTCCTGGTGATCTTGTGCTATAACGACATCGTGTTCCATCTAGCGACATCTGTGAGCCACTTCACACAGTTGACGAGGAATCACGACAATTTGCTGGGATATATCTAGGGCTAACTAAATCCCCACCTACAAGGTGTATGTAATCTAACTCTTCTCTGTCACCCCCACCACAGGTCGGTCCCTGACCCACGTGCTAACACTACTGCGGGACATAGACGGCGGCGCCTATGACACTCTGTCCCAGAAGTTCCGCCTCTACGCCGCATGCGTGGGACTCGTAGACACTGGGTACTTCCGGAAAAGGTCAGAGACGTCAGTGCCTATGGTCGACGCGCCGCGACTCGCCTTCTCTGGGCATCACATCCGGGTACGAGACATAGAGATTGCCAACAACGAACTGCCTTTCATGGAGGAGGGAGACGGGGAGGTAGGTGGTGTCGGGGCCGCTACACGCCCCCCGCCCCCTCCCCCTAGTCACTGGTCGTGGAACAGGGAGGCACTCCTGGCGCCACCTAGCAGGCAGGTACGACTGTGGATGAGCAGAGCACGCGCTAACCTCACCGCCAACCAGAAGTTGTCATCAGCCAATGTCAGAACGAGGCTGGGACAGGAAGACGCTGAGGACGCCATCTTGGAAGGGTCCAAGTCCTTAAGGTGTGTATTTTAATATGGCATTTCTTTGGACGATATGAAGTCCTGTTACCTTCCTAAAGAGAATCGTCTGCTCCAATTCTCTTTCCATATACTACTTACGCAGATTAATGCCGGGGATTAATGCCTCCAAACTATGGTGGAACCCTGTTAATAAGCTGTACTTGCATATAAGCCGCACTCTGAGTTTGTGGATGAGATATATGAGATATATAACCTAAGGAATGAAAAGGATGCCATGCTCCATATACTCTACCCTATATTTGTGAAAGCTCTAGTATTTTATTTTTGAGTAAGTCCATGAAAAAATGTTGTTACAGCATTAAGGGTGTGAAATGGTCTACATGTGAAATTAGGCCTTGGCTTGTTATGTGTGGTCTACTGCGCCCTTCATTTCGGATTCTTTGTATTTAGATTCAAGCCTTATTCTTTCCAGGCCTAGGTCAGTCGTTTCTGAAACATACCCAGTTGGGAGGGTGATGCTGGCAAAGGCAGTGGGGCTCTAAACCTATGGGTAATAGCTAATGAAAGCGAAAGTCACAAAATCATTAATAATTCAGAAGAAAATTTTACAGAAAATCTAAATCAAATCAGAATATTTTAAAATTGAGGAAATGTAGAAAAGAATTCCATGGGACCCTTTATCTTATCTCTCATCTCCGATCTTTTCAAAACCACCCCCGACTGACCACTAAGTACACTGTTTCTGTACTATCCAATTACAGGTGATGATACTGCAGTAACCTACATGTTATCTGGACTTACACACGGGACCTACAACAACTACTGATACTGACACCTGCCACCCTACCAGAACGTCTACAGTCTACTCCTCCTACCCACCCAGCACACCCCCTGCTCACCTACACCTCCTCACAATGCTTAACTACCACTGGGTACAGTTACACAACAGTAGACGATACAGATTTGTGCAATCACTAATTGTGCAATTTGGTTGTGCTGTTACATTGCATAAAACAAGTCTCTGTTCAAATGCCTAGATCGTGCTGTTACATTACATAAACAAAGCTATGTTCAAATGCCTAGATCGTGCTGTTACATTACATAAACAAAGCTATGTTCAAATGCCTAGATCAAGGTGCCAGGCCTTTAGTGCTATAGAGTAGGTAGTGTGGTGGTTATCCATATGCTATAGAAGGGTGAGAAACTAAAGGGAACAGTGCTGCCCTCTGGCTATGCATAGACCTTGATTACGGAGGTGAGGGGTTACTTTGGCAAAGTCACCACTAACCTCCGTAATCAAGGTCTGTGCATAGCAAATAAAAGCACCAGAGGGCAGCACTGTTCCCTTCAGTTTCTCACCCTTCTATAGCATATATGGATAACACTTACACAGACTAAACCTGGTAACCAGTTCACGCCCGTGAGTGGTACAATGTACAATCACCAGCTGCATCAGTACATGGGGAGTCCTTGGTGACTGCCTGCAGTGAATATTCCCTACTTGGAATGGAAGTTAGCGACGGTATACAGCAATTATTAGTGTACACCATTCTGTAATAGATATTTGGACACCAACAAGTCAATCCCTAACATATGTGGACTCAGAACTATACTTTTATTAGTAGATATGGCTTGATTGCTTATAAGGCGCTTACTGAGAAGTGGACGCTTATTCTAGGGAGCAGCAGTGACGTCATAGCAACCAGTGCGGCCCTTATCAGGCTTATCTGTCTACTGATAAGAATCCTCATGAAGGGTTAAATTAAATAGGAAATGTACTAGAAAAAGGTTTTAAAATTCTTATCAGAGAAGATCTAGGCATCATACAGCAAAATGCATTCCAAAATCAGAAAGATATTCAAAATTTGCATCACATATATGATGCATTATTTTCTAATCCCAATATTTGAAAAGAAAACAGCAAAAAGGCTACTTTTTCTAGTACATTCCCTATATAATTTGCCAGGTCTCTAGCAACCAGGGTTCTGCTCCCGAGAATAATTTCTCTACACCCTGACAATTTGCTCACAGTAACCCTCTTCTCCCCAACCCATGTCTGACGTCACTATCACGATATCTATCTCTTCTATGATATATGTTGCTACCACGATATATCTGTCACTACTTCGATATCTGGCAATACTACGAATGTATCACAGATACGCTATCTGTAACTAGGTTAGAAATATATGACGGACTTCTCTGGGTGACCCTTATGTCCCACTTGGCAAAGGAACGTTTTAGTGTAACTAATTTGGCATGTTTTGTTTTTTGGGTAAAAAAAAAAAAAAAAAAAAAGTTTGTCAAAACAATTTTTGAACATTTTAGTATGTTGAAAACCTTAACGGAGAAAAACATTACATGGAAGATTTTGGGAATGTTTAGTTCTCTTCCTTTTACGTCAATTCATGAAAAGCTTTATTTACCTAAAAATAAAAAAAAAAGTTTTTCATAACTAAAAAAACATGTATTTCTAAAGCACAATTTGAAGTTGTGTAAAAGATAGACGTTATTTTGCCAAGTGGGAATTTATGAGAAAAACGGTAAAGGTGCTGAAGAATTACAGGATCCAGGATATAAAGATTATATTTATCGAAATAAGATTACTTTTGGATATAATATAGATTTAATTCACAGCCTTTGTTGAATCAGCAATTGATATCGATGCCACCTTTCCTCTATTTTCTTCAAACCCTGATTCAATTTATACTATATAGTTAATATTGAGTATTTCGCCTAATCTGTTGATACGTGTATGATGAGTTCTGGTTAACCCTTTATAGGCTGCTGATGCATTAATGCATCATGCCCATTGGTCATCATGATGCACCAATGAAATGCTGGTGAGACTGCTCGCCAGCACTTCATCTGTGCATCATGCCGACCCTTTGGGAGTTTATGTATTGACAGTGTAGGGTCGGCATGATGCATCAATGAAGTGCTGGTGAGCAGTCTCACCAGCACTTCATCTGTGCATCATGCCGACCCTGTGGGAGTTTATGTATTGACCGCATAGGGTCAGCATGATGCCCCAATGAAGTGCTGGTGAGACTGCTCGCAAGCACTTCATCTGTGCATCATGCCGACCCTGTGGGAGTTTATGTATTGACCGTGTAGGGTCAGCATGATGCACCAATGAAGTGCAGGCGAGCAGTCTCGCTAGCACTTTATTGGCATGATGCATTAATGCATCAGGAGCCCTAAAAGGTTTAAAGAGAAGTGAGGTATATAAATTTGAATATTCAAACTCCTCGTTGTATCTCTAATTAACATATTTCTCTACACAGATACCCGGTGGTATATTTTGATATAATGCTAAAACCATACAGGGTGGCTCCCACAGCATCCGAATTGTTACTCATACGTGCACTGAGAAAATATTGTTACTCACTTGAGTCTAGATCCAGACTCAATGTCGCCAAAATGAGTATGGTTTGAGACTCAGCCAGATCCTTGGATGATACTCAGGCAAAGCTAGAGTATCACAATGGGATCAGCCTCAGGATCTGCCTGAGTATCATCCAAGGATCTGGCTGAGTCTCAAACCATACTCATTTTGGCGATATTGAGTCTGGATCTAGACTCAAGTGAGTAACAATATTTTCTCAGTGTGGTGTTTCTTCCAAATAGCTTAAAACCTCCTGCAATTGCTTCTAATAGTCCCCATCATGTTAAAACCAAATGGACAATTATTGTAGTTATTATCAGTGTGGTATAATTTAGCAGACCACTGTCCCATTAGAATGATGTAAATATAATTACTTTAAGTGAATCGTGTACAGCACATACTTACATTTAAGTTGAAACTGCTCAACAGAAGAATGTGGTTTAGGGAGTGTTCATTTTTTAACAACAGGGGGCGTTAGTGAGTTTGAGGGGGGGTAAAATATTTTGACCCCTCATGAGGGGGGGCGAAAAATATTTTGACTACTCTCGAGGGGGGGGGCGTAAAATTTTCAGGCCCTTCTCAACAGGGCGCGAATTGATGCGACTTGCTACGAATAACCACATTTGAAATGTAGTGGGTACAATCTCAACAAAGTTTATACTGATAATTCTAAAATGCATCAGAATGCACCTCTTTTTTTCTAAAATTTCAAAATTTTCAGGGAATCACTACTTCCAACAAGATCATATGTGTGACCCCTGTCACAGATGGCTCATGTATTAATGCAAAATCCTTAGTTTTTGCAGTTTTCCACATCTGTCATTCTTTGTCCAGATCCAATGAGAAACGATTTTACCCAGGGGTAGACACTAACACTGGCCCGGTGGCCAATGGCCGGTAACTTTGGCTGTGGACCAGTGATTTTTTTTTAAATTTCCATTTAAATTGGCCTTTTGGCCAGTAGAATATTTGAAAATACATTGCTATGTACTGGACTGCTGGCTCAGTTGGCCAACAGCCCAAAATGTTAGTGTCTACCCCTGGTAATTTACCATTTACATATGGGGGTCTTAGAAAAATTTAGATACAAGGTTATCAACCATCCTCAAAAACCACCAAAATGCACCATTGTTATTCAAAATTTTCCTTGGGGAGACACCCCAGACCCTGCAATTTTCAACTATAAATGGCATATCCAAGAAAAATGTCTTCACTTTTAGTGCCTCGATTTTTTTTTCATGTCTGGAATTTACATATAAATGTGATAGTCTTAGTCTGTTCTCTCCCTAGCCTTTCCTCCTCCTCCCCTTACCTGACCTAATCCGGAGGGCCTGACCTAGGGGGCCTGACCTGGACACACCCATGTGGACTACCCCCAGACAGATATAGATCTGGATGGACTGACCCTGGACAAACCTGCCCTAACAGACCTGGACAGGACAGACCCGAACCAAATGGACTCAGCCAAAATAGACCCAGACTGCTACAGACCCAGTCAAGACTGCAATGGGACCCAGACCAGACAAGACCAAATATAATTTGCCTTCTCTAGGGACTAATGCTTAGAAAATGCAGGAAATTACCTCCATGCAAGGAAATACCCCATTGTACCTTATATAGGGGGGGGCCTTAGAAATATTTTGATACAAGGGCCATCCTCAGTCATCCTCAAAAAACACAAAAATTCATCATTTGACTTCTTGATATCCAAAAATTTTCAGACCCTCCAATTTTCACCTATCAATGGCATGCCCAAGAAAATGTCTTCACTTTTAAGGCCTAATTTCTTTCGTGTATGGAATTTGCATATGTCATGGTCTATTCTCTCCCTACCCTTTCTCCCCCATTACCCCTTTCCCCAAATCTCTCCCCTCATCTGGAGTGGGCCTAACAAGACCTACCTAACCTGACGCAGATGCCCCAACTGAGATGCCCTGACCTGGACACACCCAACCAGACAACCCCAGACAGATCCACCTGGACAGACCCAGACCGGACTGACCTGAACCAGACAAACCTACATGGACTCCCCTGGACAGACCTACTGCAACAGACCCAGTCAAGACTGCGATGGGACCAAGACCAGACTGGACAGACTCGGATTGATCCAGACTGAACAGAACCAGACCATGGATTCAACCTGGATAAACCCGGACTGGCCAGACCTGAACTGGACCAAGACTGGATGGACCCATCCTGGATACAACTACCCATACAAAATGTACCCACACCAGATCCAACCCAGACTAGACCTGATCCGGGCCAGAGCAGATGCCCACCCCTGACCCCAACCCCCACCCTTACCCTACCCGTGATCCTCTAGGAGCATGAGAAAATGTTGGCAATAGTAGATAGATAAGTTTACCCTTTTCAAGTGATATTTTGTCCAAATCCAATGAGATCCTTTTCATTTCATAATTACATGGTGTGATGTCTTGTAAAATATTCAACTCAGGGTATCAACTATCCTGAGAATGCACCAGGATGCACCATTTGGCTTCTGGATATTCAAATTTTCCTGGGATACATACCCCAGACCCCAATTCTTTATCACGTCATAATCACACTGACAATAGAAAAAAGGCCAATTTGAAAGAGTTTTTTTTTTTCTTTTCCATAGTTGGATAAATTCAGACTCTCCTCTCATCGAATATGAGCTTGTCCCGGCTCCTTTACAAACAAAAGAGGTGAGGTGAAGTAGTGTGTGACTGACTCACACTACAGCTACTGACAGAATTGATTTTTAGTAGTGGAACCCCTTTTTCAATTCTGTGCTTTTCAACAGATGATGATAACCCTGTGAAGATGAATCTATTACGTAAAGCCCACCAGAAGTAGCCAAACTCTGTGATTTCCTTTGGTTACACTGATTGGGCCTATGATCTCTTTACATTATACTTCATTATCTCACGATTTGGGCCTGGACAGTGCTTTTTTGCTCATAACCCCAGTTCCTTATCCAGCCATAACGCACTCTCAGACCTTTTGATCGTCTTCAAGAGGCTGCTGGTTTCAACCTGGACATGTTAATAAATTGAGGAATATACAAAGTCAACTCCTCCATAGTTTTCCAGTTAAAACCGTTTAGGTTCAACGGGGAATCGATCCCCGGCCGCTGGGGCAGGAGGCGAGCTCGCTGTCCACTATACCAAGCCGACCGGTGGTAGAAATGAATCTATATCCAGCATTTGAAAAATTTTTCCCACATACCTGATGTTTGCAGACCTCGTTAGCATAGATTTCAATGGAGCCTGGTGGAGTTATTCACAGGAAAACATTGTTAGATATCCTATATGAACATGCCATGCCAAATTCCTCCATTTTGTTCGAAATAAATAAGAATCCATTGATTTTCCACATCGATACGAGTCGGGACCCGCCCCGTCCGGCCATTCCTTGCTCGACGCGTGCCTGACCTAGTTTTTACATCCGGGCACCTCCCCGCTATGTCAACAAGAAGCAATGGCCGTGTAGCGGGCCGTGTGCGTTGGATCGGTATGGAAAATCAATGGATTCTTATTAATTTCGAAGAAAATGGAGACAAAATGAAGGCGAACACCAACTAGAGATCGTATATTTGGCGGTGTTAGAATAACAGGGCTTGACATCCTTGGATTATACCAGAAAATTCGTTGGAAAGACGAGGGTCTGACGGGTGGAGTAAAAACAATGGCTACGCTGGCTTGGCAAACCGTGCGGATAGGATGCACTTACAAAATATCTTCTCCTGGATTAATTCTTGGGTTATAAGGTAAGAAATTAATACAAAATGGAGAAAAATGTGAGATAAACGCCTTAATGTATGTTATGGGTACGCACTCGTGGGTTTATGGGTTAATAATCCACTCGCCCTTCGGGCTCGTGGATTATTAACCCATAAACCCACTCGTGCGTTCCCATAACATACATTAAACGCATAGTAAATCAGGACAATTGAGTGTGATATGATGGTTTACAATATGTTGCAACACAACTCGATGTAAAAAGGGGTGCGCAAAAGGTTTTGACCCCTCCTGAGGGGGGGTGAAAAATATTTTGGTACCTCTCAAGGGGGGGGCGAAATTTTTTTTCAGGGGTCAAAATGAAAACTCACCTACCCCCCCCCCTGTTGTTAAAAAATGAACACTCCCTTAGCTTATAGTTCAACTAATTTAATTTATCATTGAAATATTCTAAAATATATAACTTGCAAATGATTTTCATATGGTGGATAAAACCATTATTTTGATTTGTGCAGAGGAATATATCAGCTTTTAATATATTAGTTGATTGTTATTACACCGCAGTAAAAAAGACAAAAATTCTGTGAAAATCTTTAGGTTATGTTAAGAGAGGACGCATACTTATTTCCTAATTTGCATATTCATTGGTTTTAACTGTATTTTCGTTTCATAAAGAGTTTTAAGAAAATATTAATCATAGTTTTCAAAATGTACCACATTAGAGGAAAATGTATTTTACTAATGTAATGAGGGAAAGGATCATTTCCTCAGTACGATATCATCCTTGTGTATGGAGAAAAAAAAACTGAATACCTATTTTCCAATCTTCAAATATATAGAAATTATGGAATGCTTGATGAAAGACCTTTTCCAAAACAAAAAAAAATGTGTATTTCCTGATCTCATAATTATCCATATAACTTGTATCTCAAATATTTTCCTTGTGTAAAGGAAAATGAGAATTAATAATAGCATTTATCTCATCTTCTAGTATGTATATTTGATGAAATTATATTTTGCTTGTATAAAGAGATAAAACAAAATAAATAGTTGTTTCCTAATGTTCTTATCATCATTTCATGTGTCACGATAAGGGATCTCTGTACCTCTTCACCCACTAATGAAATAAACCTTTTCTTCCTCTTGTACCCCGGCATGCAAACCAAAGTGTTACACAACATTTATGATTATTGTTAGTGCAGTGGTTCAGTTTTGGGAAGGCAACTGAGATATCTAATTTTTAACAATATAAGAATGGAAAATGGCCACTGAAGGCTACATTGTTATTAGTTAGTATCTATATTGCAATAATCAGATGTGTATGAGTAGCAGGCATAGCCACGACTAAAGAAACATTTCCAATCAGCAATGGAGCATACTTGTCCATGCTTGGCCCAATATAAGCCGACATTGGCCCAATATAAGCATACATTGGCCCAATGTATCCTTGCTACCTGGGTTGGGATTGTCGCGGTATTTATAAGGGGAAAAGCCTGCGAATCTTAGGCTGGCCAAGTGATGTCCATCATGATGTGTGGCAGTTGAGTGGTAGGCCCCCTGGTGTTATAGATCTGAACCCAGTGCAAGTGCTGCCATCTGCACCAGGATCTCTGCACCACACCTGAAGACCTCAGTCTCATGGACACAGTAATTAATGTAATACATCAAGAATCTCTGTACGAATGTTAGTCCTTTCACATGCTAGCCATTTCTCAAACACTATGATCTTAGCTTCCCTACTACGTATTGAACACCCCCTACGATCCAGCCCAATCATAGGGGCCCCCAAGGGGACCCCCCCTGAGGTCACAATGTCGCCAAAATGTAAGGTTTCAGGTCACATGTCACTTTTTTAGGGAGAAAAAACATGTCTGTTAATCTCAAAATTTAAGGTCTCAGATCAAATGTCACTTTTCTAAAGATTGGAAATGTCACATGTCACTTTTAAAAGGGTACAAAGTCGAAATGTCGCCAAAAAATGGCCAAAAGTCGCCATGTCGTTTTTTACCCCTTGGGGGCCACATCATAGTGAGGAGCAGTGGGTGAACTCCTATTACCTACGATCCCCCATACAGAGGCATGCATTTCCCCTTCATAAGTGCACCAGTCATAGTGATTGACCCTGTCAATCCAAGAATTCCCTTACGATCCAGCCAAGGCTGGTACGATTTGGGAGCACCCAAAACGTAGTGTCTGAGAAATGACTTCCAGAGCAACTCGGGGCGTTCGGGCAGCGGTTTTCTAATGATATCTATTGCATTATGGGTAGGAGTGACCTCGAACGCTAACTACTTAGCTTGTTCCCTCCACCCCTCTCCACCCCAGCCATGTCTGGGTAGGTACCAGTGGTTAACTATGCTTGGGAGTGTAGTAAGTTGACTCAGGGATCAACATTGACCCACATGGGGAGGACCAATAGGGGGTGGCCTTACAAACCAGCTTTGATCCCTTGGTCGATCCACGAACGCCTCGTATAAATGCATTATACCACGACCCAGCAAATTGATGTCACTCTGAGTTAATGTGTGTGAGTGTGGTGTGCAGGAAAAAAAGTGAGCCACCTCTTGTCACCAATGACATGGACTGACACTGACACATGTGTCATGATATCGATGCAGCTCCACCCATGCTGACACATGTGTCATGACGCACACTATCCCATACTGACACATGTGTTGTGACACACAACCTCATCCAGAGCTGACACATGAGTTATAACACATTCTCAAACATAATGACACATGTGCCATAACACATACTCACTTTCATTCACGCATACTGACATCAATATCCCTTTAGAATGGGTGAGGGGGTTCTTTTATTCAAAATCAAATATCATCAATTTATCCTGTTTACATGTCCTTTTAATTTGTAAAAGTATCTTGCATGACCTTTCTCCATGGGTGATTCTTTGAGGTGCTCTTCATATACCTGTCAAAATATAAAACAGACAACAGGCATTGACATTCAATAAAGCATAGCATAAATACCTTTTCAGTACCACATATTTCTACACACCTGAATCTACCCCAGAAAGGAGTGATCCCTTTTTTTAACAACAGGGGGCGGTGGATTTTCATGTGGACGCATGGAGGATCGAAACTCCTCCCCCCTCCCCAATGTCTGGAAAATCATGCATGAAAGCGCCCTTTTAACCTAAGTAGTAATGCACAAGCTTATTCACTGAAAAGATGTAAAATCATTTTGTCTCCCCCGAGGACCTGAAAAATGTGTGGGAATACATCCTTGTAGCCTATATATAGTAACACACAGGCTTTTTCACTGAAAAGAGGTAAAATAATTTTGCCCTCCCTAATCTATAGATGAAGTAATACATAATATTGTGACGTGCTTCTGTAGAACTGCAGGTCTTCTGGAATTCCAAGAAGAATCTGTACTAGGACTGTAAGACTACTCACCTTGTATGTGATGCCTTGCTTCCTGTGTCAGGGGTGTAGGAAAAGGGGGGCCTGGGCCCCGCAATT
Source organism: Acholoe squamosa (assembly GCA_949317995.1). Taxonomy (NCBI): domain Eukaryota; kingdom Metazoa; phylum Annelida; class Polychaeta; order Phyllodocida; family Polynoidae; genus Acholoe; species Acholoe squamosa. The sequence goes on along the minus strand of OX439041.1, from coordinate 79,563,786 downwards.
ATAAAGGAGGTGGGGCTGAGAATGTCTGGGCCCCCCCAAAATAATTGCCAAGAATTCCTAATCAATTGAACAAGAAGCTAAAACCTTGCATCTCAAATTAGATTGATATAACAGGGAAAACAGGGACATGGGCCTCAAATCGCAATGTGTGAGAACTGACATGGAGTGATGCATGGTTACGCACACACCATAAAGGAAATACCAGGTTGTGTCACTGTAAGTCAGCTTGCATAATAATGTGTGAGTACTCACACAGAGTGACACACATTCACACATGTGTCAGAACCTATCATGTGTGGATCAAATGGAGCATACTGCCGCTATTATAACCCAGAACACAATCTTAATTGTCCTTATATCACGAGTTCTTAACTATCTTTCTTGATCACATACCACCTTCTTGATCACCGTGCATCATATTATTGATCATTTATGAAACCAAGAGAAAATCAATGCCTTAATACTACATGAGATGTTGATGATTCCAGTTCAGTGTTAAGTCCCATAGACAAATGAAACTACCTTTTAATATGCCAAAGTCAAATCTAAATTCATGTTTTCAGCTAGCATTAGGTTCCTACATACATATCAATACATATCACTTATAAACACATTGATTCATTAGGCAATATCAGTTAAATTAGCATTTATCTGATTTATCCCTGCCCCAAAGTACAGACACACAGAGTGAATCCATACAAGTTCTCTCAGACCTGACACCCATGTTGCCATATGCTATCCAGTGTGACTACTGACACAGACCTATACATTCTCTCTCATGTGTCACTTCATGCCTTCATAAATGCATCAATGTGTGTGACATTGAGTGAATACTGACACCTACTGACACAGACTGGGACATGCTCACATGTTGTTACCTCACACAAATATCAGTATGTGTCACTATGAGTCACTCAGTGTGACTACTGGTATGCATGGTGCCTGCTCATGCAGTGTCACCTCACACGGAAGCAAAATGCGTCAGTATATGTCACTCTGTGGGACTACTGACAGTCTGGCACAAGCTCACACAGATTCACCTCACACAAATGGAGAAATGTTTCACCAGGAGTCACTCAATATGACTACTGACACAGACTGGCACATTCTCTCATGGGTTCACCTCACACGAATGGAGAAATGCATCACCATGAGTCAGTCAATGTGACTACTGACACAGACTGGCACATTCTCACACAGGTGCAGCTCACACATATAGAAAAATGTGTCACCATGAGTCACTCAATGTGACTACTGACACAGAATGGCTCATGCTTACCCTGCATAATCCTATAATTTTTTAACATGAGCCACTATGTGTCACAATATGTCACACACTGTGAGTATTAACATACGGTGGCTAGAGCTGACGCTCCGTGTTATCATGCAACACCTGCTCTTACTTGGTGGCTGGGGATGTATTCAAGCATCATACCGACCTTCCTCAGCCTCCTCATGATGCCCCCCCCCAAGGGGGCCATTCCCCCAACATTTGGATGCTATGTGTAAAGACTATTTCAAGGGAAAGGGGCCCTTTTGGGGCTTAAGGCATGGGCCCACGAGGGCCCTTGATTAGGGGTGCATTTTTGGCAATTTCGATGAAAAAAAGGTACACATTTATGCCTAAATGGGTATACATATCTAGGACCAATCTATTGTGCTTTGTTCCTGAGCTTTGTTTTATCAGATGATTTGCTAGGGATTTGCTAGGGGTGCTTTTCTGGGGTGTCACCCTTAATTGTATTTGGCAATCCCCCTTGAACCCGTGAATAGGGTACCAAATTCAGGGGCTTGTTCACACATGGAAACTATAGAAAATATAGGGAGTGGCCCCCCTGGGTGATGCCCCAATGAAGGGCTGGCAATTCCGGCCTCCAAGGTGCATCATTACAACCAATGGGCATTTGTTATAGCGGCTCTAAGATGTTAATGGAATGGTCACAGGGAAAGGGGGGAATGGGTGAGGGAGAAAAAAATAATTCAGATCAAACCCCTCTTAGCACAAAAAAAAATACAGATAGAAATAGGATACATTACCAATACTGAAAATACACATATGCCAATACAACAGTAGAGATCGACCCACTATACTGTTAATGCAGCGCACCAGTTTTACAGTAGATTGCTTATTATGCAGGTCTACAGGGGTAGTTCTAGGCCTGTTTGGCCTACGAGTACATTGTATCATAGGCCTGGCTTCTCTATACAGCATAATGTCAAAGTGCCCACCTTCCCCACTTTACCTTCTTCAATTTTTGGAATGGTACCACCAAATGTAATAAAACTTGCACATATAACTTCCTGGATCACTTCTCTGCAACCTTACCTTATTGTAAGCACATGTTATAAATCCCTTTGAGTCATTTTTGGACAGTTATTGTCTGAAAGGTTTTCAAACTTCATCAAAGTTCCCACCACAAGGAAGTGGAAGTAGAAATCATATCACAACAAACCTCCTCTAACTTAGGTACCCAAACTGTAAACAGTGAGCCTTGACAGTAACCAGCAAAGGGACTTCCCTGTGCATATGCTCAGTGAGGCACCTCCAGGCAAAACAAAAATGGTGGTTGATTCAACTTGGATTCTGACCAGCCAGTAAATTCAAGGTAGTACCAGTCATTTATCTGATAATAGCAAGCACTAGATTTAAATGTGGAGATGCCAACAGTATAAAGAGAGATACTGAAAAGGGGACCAGCCACAGTTTACAGACTCCTCAATTCTCAGCCAGTTACTGAGACCAGAACCCAGAAATGCTATTATCTGGGTTCGTAACAGAACTAGGGTAGTTGATGTTAGTACAATCCTATTGCCCTGATTGGGGTTGTGGTGTATGAACTACACCAGTATGTGCTGCCTATTTACAATTCGGGCAGAGAGTGTACATTAGTCACACAAAACCAGACAGGAGGTCACAGATATTCAATATCAACTTCAAGGGTTTTTGCATAGATGAGAAGGAAGATGATCAGATACATGGAACGTTTCAACTCATTAAATGAGTCTTCATCAGGCTAGATCACCAAAAATATACTAATAGGCCTACCACTCAAAGGGAAATTGAGTGGTGTAGCATATTAATTGTGAGTAATTTTAGGATAAAATTCTGTAGGTAGTCTGAAAGCCTATTATCTTAGCCGAGATGAAGAATATTGCTACAGCAGTTGCGAAACGATGAGCGAATCCCCCAAATTCACCAGGCGTAAAATGTTGATATAGTTTCCATGTTGCACCTTGCATGTGAAAACTACAGGGAACTTTCTTTAATCCACAATGTCAAATTTATATAAAAATCTTTGGTCCGTTCTGAGATTGGCAGATAATTGAGTGACATTGAACTGCATAAGAATGGTCCTGCGGGTGAACCTGGTGGATCTGAGTCTAGCGGACTTTTTGATGGCAGATTAAGGTGTCACAGCAGTATTCCGCACCAGTAAACCTAGGACAGCTAAATAATCCCAAATAAAAACAGTGTTTTGCTTGGTATATCAGGGCTAGGGGACCTTACTTTTATCGCAGATTAATAATTTTGGTATCAGAAGAAAGGTAACGATAATATCTCGAAACTGTGTTCGGCCAGAAGAGGTCATGTACAGAAAAAAAATCAAAGATGCAGGTTCAGATCCCAAAACAATTTGGGCAGAAATAAATAAGCTGCTGCCTGGTAAATCAAAATAGAATACCTCCTCAATATGTCTGAAGGTTAATGGAAGTGGTGCCATAATCAATGATGTTCCAAATTTTATGAATAAATACTTTTCTTCTATAGGTGATATATTAGCAACAAATTTTAATACACCCTGGTCCTTTTGGGGCATAGAAAATAATAGAAATACATTGAATGATGTGCTGGTTGAAGATGCTCAAGTCATAGATCTTTTGAAAGAGATTAAGTGCCCTAGATGGATTAAACACAAAATTTCTGGTTGATACTTTCAATATTATCCCCCCACAGAATTACTCAGTTATTTAATCTGTCACTGACATCTCAGTGGTTAACTATGCTTGGGAGTGTAGTAAGTTGACTCAGGAATCAACATTGACCCACATGGGGAGGACCAATAGGGGGTGGCCTTACAAACCAGCTTTGATCCCTTGGTCGATCCACGAACGCCTCATATAAATGCATTATACCACGACCCAGCAAATTGATGTCACTCTGAGCTAATGTGTGTGAGTGTGGTGTGCAGGAAAAAAAGTGAGCCACCTCTTGTCACCAATGACATGGACTGACACTGACACATGTGTCATGATATCGATGCAGCTCCACCCATGCTGACACATGTGTCATGACGCACACTATCCCATACTGACACATGTGTTGTGACACACAACCTCACCCAGAGCTGACACATGAGTTATAACACATTCTCAAACATAATGACACATGTGCCATAACACATACTCACTTTCATTCACGCATACTGACATCAATATCCCTTTAGAATGGGTGAGGGGGTTCTTTTATTCAAAATCAAATATCATCAATTTATCCTGTTTACATGTCCTTTTAATTTGTAAAAGTATCTTGCATGACCTTTCTCTATGGGTGATTCTTTGAGGTGCTTTTCATATACCTGTCAAAATATAAAACAGACAACAGGCATTGACATTCAATAAAGCATAACATAAATACCTTTTCAGTACCACATATTTCTACACACCTGAATCTCCCCCAGAAAGGAGTGATCCCTTTTTTTAACAACAGGGGGCGGTGGATTTTCATGTGGACGCATGGAGGGTCGAAACTCCTCCCCCCCTCCCCAATGTCTGGAAAATCATGCATGAAAGCGCCCTTTTAACCTAAGTAGTAATGCACAAGCTTATTCACTGAAAAGATGTAAAATCATTTTGTCTCCCCCGAGGACCTGAAAAATGTGTGTGAATACGTCCTTGTAGCCTATATATAGTAACACACAGGCTTTTTCACTGAAAAGAGGTAAAATAATTTTGCCCTCCCTAATCTATAGATGAAGTAATACACAATATTGTGACGTGCTTCTGTAGAACTGCAGGTCTTCTGGAATTCCAAGAAGAATCTGTACTAGGACTGTAAGACTACTCACCTTGTATGTGATGCCTTCCTTCCTATGCCAGGGGTGTAGGAAAAGGGGGGCCTGGGCCCCCAAATTATAAAGGAGGTGGGGCCTGAGAATGTCTGGGCCCCCCCCAAAAAAAAAAAAAATTGCCAAGAATTCCTAATCAATTGAACAAGAAGCTAAAACTTTGCATCTCAAATTAAATTGATATAACAGGGAAAATAGGGACATGGGCCTCAAATCGCAATGTGTGAGAACTGACATTGAGTGATGCATGGTTACGCACACACCATAAAGGCAATACCAGGTTGTGTCACTGTAAGTCAGCTTGCATAATAATGTGTGAGTACTGACACAGAGTGACACACATTCACACATGTGTCAGAACCTATCATGTGTGGATCAAATGGAGCATACTGCCGCTATTATAACCCAAAACACAATCTTAATTGTCCTTATATCACGAGTTCTTAACTATCTTTCTTGATCACATACCACCTTCTTGATCACCGTGCATCATATTATTGATCATTTATGAAACCAAGAGAAAATCAATGCCTTAATACTACATGAGATGTTGATGATTCCAGTTCAGTGTTAAGTCCCATAGACAAATGAAACTACCTTTTAATATGCCAAAGTCAAATCTAAATTCATGTTTTCAGCTAGCATTAGGTTCCTACATACATATCAATACATATCACTTATAAAGACATTGATTCATTAGGCAATATCAGTTAAATTAGCATTTATCTGATTTATCCCTGCCCCAAAGTACAGACACACAAAGTGAATCCATACAAGTTCTCTCAGACCTGACACCCATGTTGCCATATGCTATCCAGTGTGACTACTGACACAGACCTATACATTCTCTCTCATGTGTCACTTCATGCCTTCATAAATGCATCAATGTGTGTGACATTGAGTGAATACTGACACCTACTGACACAGACTGGGACATGCTCACATGTTGTTACCTCACACAAATATCAGTATGTGTCACTATGAGTCACTCAGTGTGACTACTGGTATGCATGGTGCCTGCTCATGCAGTGTCACCTCACACGGAAGCAAAATGCGTCAGTATATGTCACTCTGTGGGACTACTGACAGTCTGGCACAAGCTCACACAGATTCACCTCACACAAATGGAGAAATGTTTCACCAGGAGTCACTCAATATGACTACTGACACAGACTGGCACATTCTCTCATGGGTTCACCTCACACAAATGGAGAAATGCATCACCATGAGTCAGTCAATGTGACTACTGACACAGACTGGCACATTCTCACACAGGTGCAGCTCACACATATAGAAAAATGTGTCACCATGAGTCACTCAATGTGACTACTGACACAGAATGGCTCATGCTTACCCTGCATAATCCTATAATTTTTTAACATGAGCCACTATGTGTCACAATATGTCACACACTGTGAGTATTAACATACGGTGGCTAGAGCTGACGCTCCGTGTTATCATGCAACACCTGCTCTTACTTGGTGGCTGGGGATGTATTCAAGCATCATACCGACCTTCCTCAGCCTCCTCATGATGCCCCCCCCCAAGGGGGCCATTCCCCCAACATTTGGATGCTATGTGTAAAGACTATTTCAAGGGAAAGGGGCCCTTTTGGGGCTTAAGGCATGGGCCCACGAGGGCCCTTGATTAGGGGTGCATTTTTGGCAATTTCGATGAAAAAAAGGTACACATTTATGCCTAAATGGGTATACATATCTAGGACCAATCTATTGTGCTTTGTTCCTGAGCTTTGTTTTATCAGATGATTTGCTAGGGATTTGCTAGGGGTGCTTTTCTGGGGTGTCACCCTTAATTGTATTTGGCAATCCCCCTTGAACCCGTGAATAGGGTACCAAATTCAGGGGCTTGTTCACACATGGAAACTATAGAAAATATAGGGAGTGGCCCCCCTGGGTGATGCCCCAATGAAGGGCTGGCAATTCCGGCCTCCAAGGTGCATCATTACAACCAATGGGCATTTGTTATAGCGGCTCTAAGATGTTAATGGAATGGTCACAGGGAAAGGGGGGAATGGGTGAGGGAGAAAAAAATAATTCAGATCAAACCCCTCTTAGCACAAAAAAAATACAGATAGAAATAGGATACATTACCAATACTGAAAATACACATATGCCAATACAACAGTAGAGATCGACCCACTATACTGTTAATGCAGCGCACCAGTTTTACAGTAGATTGCTTATTATGCAGGTCTACAGGGGTAGTTCTAGGCCTGTTTGGCCTACGAGTACATTGTATCATAGGCCTGGCTTCTCTATACAGCATAATGTCAAAGTGCCCACCTTCCCCACTTTACCTTCTTCAATTTTTGGAATGGTACCACCAAATGTAATAAAACTTGCACATATAACTTCCTGGATCACTTCTCTGCAACCTTACCTTATTGTAAGCACATGTTATAAATCCCTTTGAGTCATTTTTGGACAGTTATTGTCTGAAAGGTTTTCAAACTTCATCAAAGTTCCCACCACAAGGAAGTGGAAGTAGAAATCATATCACAACAAACCTCCTCTAACTTAGGTACCCAAACTGTAAACAGTGAGCCTTGACAGTAACCAGCAAAGGGACTTCCCTGTGCATATGCTCAGTGAGGCACCTCCAGGCAAAACAAAAATGGTGGTTGATTCAACTTGGATTCTGACCAGCCAGTAAATTCAAGGTAGTACCAGTCATTTATCTGATAATAGCAAGCACTAGATTTAAATGTGGAGATGCCAACAGTATAAAGAGAGATACTGAAAAGGGGACCAGCCACAGTTTACAGACTCCTCAATTCTCAGCCAGTTACTGAGACCAGAACCCAGAAATGCTATTATCTGGGTTCGTAACAGAACTAGGGTAGTTGATGTTAGTACAATCCTATTGCCCTGATTGGGGTTGTGGTGTATGAACTACACCAGTATGTGCTGCCTATTTACAATTCGGGCAGAGAGTGTACATTAGTCACACAAAACCAGACAGGAGGTCACAGATATTCAATATCAACTTCAAGGGTTTTTGCATAGATGAGAAGGAAGATGATCAGATACATGGAACGTTTCAACTCATTAAATGAGTCTTCATCAGGCTAGATCACCAAAAATATACTAATAGGCCTACCACTCAAAGGGAAATTGAGTGGTGTAGCATATTAATTGTGAGTAATTTTAGGATAAAATTCTGTAGGTAGTCTGAAAGCCTATTATCTTAGCCGAGATGAAGAATATTGCTACAGCAGTTGCGAAACGATGAGCGAATCCCCCAAATTCACCAGGCGTAAAATGTTGATATAGTTTCCATGTTGCACCTTGCATGTGAAAACTACAGGGAACTTTCTTTAATCCACAATGTCAAATTTATATAAAAATCTTTGGTCCGTTCTGAGATTGGCAGATAATTGAGTGACATTGAACTGCATAAGAATGGTCCTGCGGGTGAACCTGGTGGATCTGAGTCTAGCGGACTTTTTGATGGCAGATTAAGGTGTCACAGCAGTATTCCGCACCAGTAAACCTAGGACAGCTAAATAATCCCAAATAAAAACAGTGTTTTGCTTGGTATATCAGGGCTAGGGGACCTTACTTTTATCGCAGATTAATAATTTTGGTATCAGAAGAAAGGTAACGATAATATCTCGAAACTGTGTTCGGCCAGAAGAGGTCATGTACAGAAAAAAAATCAAAGATGCAGGTTCAGATCCCAAAACAATTTGGGCAGAAATAAATAAGCTGCTGCCTGGTAAATCAAAATAGAATACCTCCTCAATATGTCTGAAGGTTAATGGAAGTGGTGCCATAATCAATGATGTTCCAAATTTTATGAATAAATACTTTTCTTCTATAGGTGATATATTAGCAACAAATTTTAATACACCCTGGTCCTTTTGGGGCATAGAAAATAATAGAAATACATTGAATGATGTGCTGGTTGAAGATGCTCAAGTCATAGATCTTTTGAAAGAGATTAAGTGCCCTAGATGGATTAAACACAAAATTTCTGGTTGATACTTTCAATATTATCCCCCCACAGAATTACTCAGTTATTTAATCTGTCACTGACATCTCAGTGGTTAACTATGCTTGGGAGTGTAGTAAGTTGACTCAGGAATCAACATTGACCCACATGGGGAGGACCAATAGGGGGTGGCCTTACAAACCAGCTTTGATCCCTTGGTCGATCCACGAACGCCTCGTATAAATGCATTATACCACGAACCAGCAAATTGATGTCACTCTGAGCTAATGTGTGTGAGTGTGGTGTGCAGGAAAAAAAGTGAGCCACCTCTTGTCACCAATGACATGGACTGACACTGACACATGTGTCATGATATCGATGCAGCTCCACCCATGCTGACACATGTGTCATGACGCACACTATCCCATACTGACACATGTGTTGTGACACACAACCTCACCCAGAGCTGACACATGAGTTATAACACATTCTCAAACATAATGACACATGTGCCATAACACATACTCACTTTCATTCACGCATACTGACATCAATATCCCTTTAGAATGGGTGAGGGGGTTCTTTTATTCAAAATCAAATATCATCAATTTATCCTGTTTACATGTCCTTTTAATTTGTAAAAGTATCTTGCATGACCTTTCTCTATGGGTGATTCTTTGAGGTGCTTTTCATATACCTGTCAAAATATAAAACAGACAACAGGCATTGACATTCAATAAAGCATAACATAAATACCTTTTCAGTACCACATATTTCTACACACCTGAATCTCCCCCAGAAAGGAGTGATCCCTTTTTTTAACAACAGGGGGCGGTGGATTTTCATGTGGACGCATGGAGGGTCGAAACTCCTCCCCCCCTCCCCAATGTCTGGAAAATCATGCATGAAAGCGCCCTTTTAACCTAAGTAGTAATGCACAAGCTTATTCACTGAAAAGATGTAAAATCATTTTGTCTCCCCCGAGGACCTGAAAAATGTGTGTGAATACGTCCTTGTAGCCTATATATAGTAACACACAGGCTTTTTCACTGAAAAGAGGTAAAATAATTTTGCCCTCCCTAATCTATAGATGAAGTAATACACAATATTGTGACGTGCTTCTGTAGAACTGCAGGTCTTCTGGAATTCCAAGAAGAATCTGTACTAGGACTGTAAGACTACTCACCTTGTATGTGATGCCTTCCTTCCTATGCCAGGGGTGTAGGAAAAGGGGGGCCTGGGCCCCCAAATTATAAAGGAGGTGGGGCCTGAGAATGTCTGGGCCCCCCCCAAAAAAAAAAAAAATTGCCAAGAATTCCTAATCAATTGAACAAGAAGCTAAAACTTTGCATCTCAAATTAAATTGATATAACAGGGAAAATAGGGACATGGGCCTCAAATCGCAATGTGTGAGAACTGACATTGAGTGATGCATGGTTACGCACACACCATAAAGGCAATACCAGGTTGTGTCACTGTAAGTCAGCTTGCATAATAATGTGTGAGTACTGACACAGAGTGACACACATTCACACATGTGTCAGAACCTATCATGTGTGGATCAAATGGAGCATACTGCCGCTATTATAACCCAAAACACAATCTTAATTGTCCTTATATCACGAGTTCTTAACTATCTTTCTTGATCACATACCACCTTCTTGATCACCGTGCATCATACTATTGATCATTTATGAAACCAAGACAAATCTATGCCTTAATACTACATGAGATGTTGATGATTCCAATTCAGTGTTAAGTCCCATAGACAAATGAAACTACCTTTTAATCTAAATTCATGTTTTCAGCTAGCATTAGGTTCCTACATACATATCAATACATATCACTTATAAAGACATTGATTCATTAGGCAATATCAGTTAAATTAGCATTTATCTGATTTATCCCTGCCCCAAAGTACAGACACACAAAGTGAATCCATACAAGTTCTCTCAGACCTGACACCCATGTTGCCATATGCTATCCAGTGTGACTACTGACACAGACCTATACATTCTCTCTCATGTGTCACTTCATGCCTTCATAAATGCATCAATGTGTGTGACATTGAGTGAATACTGACACCTACTGACACAGACTGGGACATGCTCACATGTTGTTACCTCACACAAATATCAGTATGTGTCACTATGAGTCACTCAGTGTGACTACTGGTATGCATGGTGCCTGCTCATGCAGTGTCACCTCACACGGAAGCAAAATGCGTCAGTATATGTCACTCTGTGGGACTACTGACAGTCTGGCACAAGCTCACACAGATTCACCTCACACAAATGGAGAAATGTTTCACCAGGAGTCACTCAATATGACTACTGACACAGACTGGCACATTCTCTCATGGGTTCACCTCACACAAATGGAGAAATGCATCACCATGAGTCAGTCAATGTGACTACTGACACAGACTGGCACATTCTCACACAGGTGCAGCTCACACATATAGAAAAATGTGTCACCATGAGTCACTCAATGTGACTACTGACACAGAATGGCTCATGCTTACCCTGCATAATCCTATAATTTTTTAACATGAGCCACTATGTGTCACAATATGTCACACACTGTGAGTATTAACATACGGTGGCTAGAGCTGACGCTCCGTGTTATCATGCAACACCTGCTCTTACTTGGTGGCTGGGGATGTATTCAAGCATCATACCGACCTTCCTCAGCCTCCTCATGATGCCCCCCCCCAAGGGGGCCATTCCCCCAACATTTGGATGCTATGTGTAAAGACTATTTCAAGGGAAAGGGGCCCTTTTGGGGCTTAAGGCATGGGCCCACGAGGGCCCTTGATTAGGGGTGCATTTTTGGCAATTTCGATGAAAAAAAGGTACACATTTATGCCTAAATGGGTATACATATCTAGGACCAATCTATTGTGCTTTGTTCCTGAGCTTTGTTTTATCAGATGATTTGCTAGGGATTTGCTAGGGGTGCTTTTCTGGGGTGTCACCCTTAATTGTATTTGGCAATCCCCCTTGAACCCGTGAATAGGGTACCAAATTCAGGGGCTTGTTCACACATGGAAACTATAGAAAATATAGGGAGTGGCCCCCCTGGGTGATGCCCCAATGAAGGGCTGGCAATTCCGGCCTCCAAGGTGCATCATTACAACCAATGGGCATTTGTTATAGCGGCTCTAAGATGTTAATGGAATGGTCACAGGGAAAGGGGGGAATGGGTGAGGGAGAAAAAAATAATTCAGATCAAACCCCTCTTAGCACAAAAAAAATACAGATAGAAATAGGATACATTACCAATACTGAAAATACACATATGCCAATACAACAGTAGAGATCGACCCACTATACTGTTAATGCAGCGCACCAGTTTTACAGTAGATTGCTTATTATGCAGGTCTACAGGGGTAGTTCTAGGCCTGTTTGGCCTACGAGTACATTGTATCATAGGCCTGGCTTCTCTATACAGCATAATGTCAAAGTGCCCACCTTCCCCACTTTACCTTCTTCAATTTTTGGAATGGTACCACCAAATGTAATAAAACTTGCACATATAACTTCCTGGATCACTTCTCTGCAACCTTACCTTATTGTAAGCACATGTTATAAATCCCTTTGAGTCATTTTTGGACAGTTATTGTCTGAAAGGTTTTCAAACTTCATCAAAGTTCCCACCACAAGGAAGTGGAAGTAGAAATCATATCACAACAAACCTCCTCTAACTTAGGTACCCAAACTGTAAACAGTGAGCCTTGACAGTAACCAGCAAAGGGACTTCCCTGTGCATATGCTCAGTGAGGCACCTCCAGGCAAAACAAAAATGGTGGTTGATTCAACTTGGATTCTGACCAGCCAGTAAATTCAAGGTAGTACCAGTCATTTATCTGATAATAGCAAGCACTAGATTTAAATGTGGAGATGCCAACAGTATAAAGAGAGATACTGAAAAGGGGACCAGCCACAGTTTACAGACTCCTCAATTCTCAGCCAGTTACTGAGACCAGAACCCAGAAATGCTATTATCTGGGTTCGTAACAGAACTAGGGTAGTTGATGTTAGTACAATCCTATTGCCCTGATTGGGGTTGTGGTGTATGAACTACACCAGTATGTGCTGCCTATTTACAATTCGGGCAGAGAGTGTACATTAGTCACACAAAACCAGACAGGAGGTCACAGATATTCAATATCAACTTCAAGGGTTTTTGCATAGATGAGAAGGAAGATGATCAGATACATGGAACGTTTCAACTCATTAAATGAGTCTTCATCAGGCTAGATCACCAAAAATATACTAATAGGCCTACCACTCAAAGGGAAATTGAGTGGTGTAGCATATTAATTGTGAGTAATTTTAGGATAAAATTCTGTAGGTAGTCTGAAAGCCTATTATCTTAGCCGAGATGAAGAATATTGCTACAGCAGTTGCGAAACGATGAGCGAATCCCCCAAATTCACCAGGCGTAAAATGTTGATATAGTTTCCATGTTGCACCTTGCATGTGAAAACTACAGGGAACTTTCTTTAATCCACAATGTCAAATTTATATAAAAATCTTTGGTCCGTTCTGAGATTGGCAGATAATTGAGTGACATTGAACTGCATAAGAATGGTCCTGCGGGTGAACCTGGTGGATCTGAGTCTAGCGGACTTTTTGATGGCAGATTAAGGTGTCACAGCAGTATTCCGCACCAGTAAACCTAGGACAGCTAAATAATCCCAAATAAAAACAGTGTTTTGCTTGGTATATCAGGGCTAGGGGACCTTACTTTTATCGCAGATTAATAATTTTGGTATCAGAAGAAAGGTAACGATAATATCTCGAAACTGTGTTCGGCCAGAAGAGGTCATGTACAGAAAAAAAATCAAAGATGCAGGTTCAGATCCCAAAACAATTTGGGCAGAAATAAATAAGCTGCTGCCTGGTAAATCAAAATAGAATACCTCCTCAATATGTCTGAAGGTTAATGGAAGTGGTGCCATAATCAATGATGTTCCAAATTTTATGAATAAATACTTTTCTTCTATAGGTGATATATTAGCAACAAATTTTAATACACCCTGGTCCTTTTGGGGCATAGAAAATAATAGAAATACATTGAATGATGTGCTGGTTGAAGATGCTCAAGTCATAGATCTTTTGAAAGAGATTAAGTGCCCTAGATGGATTAAACACAAAATTTCTGGTTGATACTTTCAATATTATCCCCCCACAGAATTACTCAGTTATTTAATCTGTCACTGACATCTCAGTGGTTAACTATGCTTGGGAGTGTAGTAAGTTGACTCAGGAATCAACATTGACCCACATGGGGAGGACCAATAGGGGGTGGCCTTACAAACCAGCTTTGATCCCTTGGTCGATCCACGAACGCCTCATATAAATGCATTATACCACGACCCAGCAAATTGATGTCACTCTGAGCTAATGTGTGTGAGTGTGGTGTGCAGGAAAAAAAGTGAGCCACCTCTTGTCACCAATGACATGGACTGACACTGACACATGTGTCATGATATCGATGCAGCTCCACCCATGCTGACACATGTGTCATGACGCACACTATCCCATACTGACACATGTGTTGTGACACACAACCTCACCCAGAGCTGACACATGAGTTATAACACATTCTCAAACATAATGACACATGTGCCATAACACATACTCACTTTCATTCACGCATACTGACATCAATATCCCTTTAGAATGGGTGAGGGGGTTCTTTTATTCAAAATCAAATATCATCAATTTATCCTGTTTACATGTCCTTTTAATTTGTAAAAGTATCTTGCATGACCTTTCTCTATGGGTGATTCTTTGAGGTGCTTTTCATATACCTGTCAAAATATAAAACAGACAACAGGCATTGACATTCAATAAAGCATAACATAAATACCTTTTCAGTACCACATATTTCTACACACCTGAATCTCCCCCAGAAAGGAGTGATCCCTTTTTTTAACAACAGGGGGCGGTGGATTTTCATGTGGACGCATGGAGGGTCGAAACTCCTCCCCCCCTCCCCAATGTCTGGAAAATCATGCATGAAAGCGCCCTTTTAACCTAAGTAGTAATGCACAAGCTTATTCACTGAAAAGATGTAAAATCATTTTGTCTCCCCCGAGGACCTGAAAAATGTGTGTGAATACGTCCTTGTAGCCTATATATAGTAACACACAGGCTTTTTCACTGAAAAGAGGTAAAATAATTTTGCCCTCCCTAATCTATAGATGAAGTAATACACAATATTGTGACGTGCTTCTGTAGAACTGCAGGTCTTCTGGAATTCCAAGAAGAATCTGTACTAGGACTGTAAGACTACTCACCTTGTATGTGATGCCTTCCTTCCTATGCCAGGGGTGTAGGAAAAGGGGGGCCTGGGCCCCCAAATTATAAAGGAGGTGGGGCCTGAGAATGTCTGGGCCCCCCCCCCAAAAAAAAAAAATTGCCAAGAATTCCTAATCAATTGAACAAGAAGCTAAAACTTTGCATCTCAAATTAAATTGATATAACAGGGAAAATAGGGACATGGGCCTCAAATCGCAATGTGTGAGAACTGACATTGAGTGATGCATGGTTACGCACACACCATAAAGGCAATACCAGGTTGTGTCACTGTAAGTCAGCTTGCATAATAATGTGTGAGTACTGACACAGAGTGACACACATTCACACATGTGTCAGAACCTATCATGTGTGGATCAAATGGAGCATACTGCCGCTATTATAACCCAAAACACAATCTTAATTGTCCTTATATCACGAGTTCTTAACTATCTTTCTTGATCACATACCACCTTCTTGATCACCGTGCATCATACTATTGATCATTTATGAAACCAAGACAAATCTATGCCTTAATACTACATGAGATGTTGATGATTCCAATTCAGTGTTAAGTCCCATAGACAAATGAAACTACCTTTTAATCTAAATTCATGTTTTCAGCTAGCATTAGGTTCCTACATACATATCAATACATATCACTTATAAAGACATTGATTCATTAGGCAATATCAGTTAAATTAGCATTTATCTGATTTATCCCTGCCCCAAAGTACAGACACACAAAGTGAATCCATACAAGTTCTCTCAGACCTGACACCCATGTTGCCATATGCTATCCAGTGTGACTACTGACACAGACCTATACATTCTCTCTCATGTGTCACTTCATGCCTTCATAAATGCATCAATGTGTGTGACATTGAGTGAATACTGACACCTACTGACACAGACTGGGACATGCTCACATGTTGTTACCTCACACAAATATCAGTATGTGTCACTATGAGTCACTCAGTGTGACTACTGGTATGCATGGTGCCTGCTCATGCAGTGTCACCTCACACGGAAGCAAAATGCGTCAGTATATGTCACTCTGTGGGACTACTGACAGTCTGGCACAAGCTCACACAGATTCACCTCACACAAATGGAGAAATGTTTCACCAGGAGTCACTCAATATGACTACTGACACAGACTGGCACATTCTCTCATGGGTTCACCTCACACAAATGGAGAAATGCATCAC
The DNA here is from genome assembly GCA_949317995.1 of Acholoe squamosa. Classification (NCBI taxonomy): domain Eukaryota; kingdom Metazoa; phylum Annelida; class Polychaeta; order Phyllodocida; family Polynoidae; genus Acholoe; species Acholoe squamosa. The sequence continues at coordinate 79,547,248 of OX439041.1, read as the reverse complement.
CATGAGTCAGTCAATGTGACTACTGACACAGACTGGCACATTCTCACACAGGTGCAGCTCACACATATAGAAAAATGTGTCACCATGAGTCACTCAATGTGACTACTGACACAGAATGGCTCATGCTTACCCTGCATAATCCTATAATTTTTTAACATGAGCCACTATGTGTCACAATATGTCACACACTGTGAGTATTAACATACGGTGGCTAGAGCTGACGCTCCGTGTTATCATGCAACACCTGCTCTTACTTGGTGGCTGGGGATGTATTCAAGCATCATACCGACCTTCCTCAGCCTCCTCATGATGCCCCCCCCCAAGGGGGCCATTCCCCCAACATTTGGATGCTATGTGTAAAGACTATTTCAAGGGAAAGGGGCCCTTTTGGGGCTTAAGGCATGGGCCCACGAGGGCCCTTGATTAGGGGTGCATTTTTGGCAATTTCGATGAAAAAAAGGTACACATTTATGCCTAAATGGGTATACATATCTAGGACCAATCTATTGTGCTTTGTTCCTGAGCTTTGTTTTATCAGATGATTTGCTAGGGATTTGCTAGGGGTGCTTTTCTGGGGTGTCACCCTTAATTGTATTTGGCAATCCCCCTTGAACCCGTGAATAGGGTACCAAATTCAGGGGCTTGTTCACACATGGAAACTATAGAAAATATAGGGAGTGGCCCCCCTGGGTGATGCCCCAATGAAGGGCTGGCAATTCCGGCCTCCAAGGTGCATCATTACAACCAATGGGCATTTGTTATAGCGGCTCTAAGATGTTAATGGAATGGTCACAGGGAAAGGGGGGAATGGGTGAGGGAGAAAAAAATAATTCAGATCAAACCCCTCTTAGCACAAAAAAAATACAGATAGAAATAGGATACATTACCAATACTGAAAATACACATATGCCAATACAACAGTAGAGATCGACCCACTATACTGTTAATGCAGCGCACCAGTTTTACAGTAGATTGCTTATTATGCAGGTCTACAGGGGTAGTTCTAGGCCTGTTTGGCCTACGAGTACATTGTATCATAGGCCTGGCTTCTCTATACAGCATAATGTCAAAGTGCCCACCTTCCCCACTTTACCTTCTTCAATTTTTGGAATGGTACCACCAAATGTAATAAAACTTGCACATATAACTTCCTGGATCACTTCTCTGCAACCTTACCTTATTGTAAGCACATGTTATAAATCCCTTTGAGTCATTTTTGGACAGTTATTGTCTGAAAGGTTTTCAAACTTCATCAAAGTTCCCACCACAAGGAAGTGGAAGTAGAAATCATATCACAACAAACCTCCTCTAACTTAGGTACCCAAACTGTAAACAGTGAGCCTTGACAGTAACCAGCAAAGGGACTTCCCTGTGCATATGCTCAGTGAGGCACCTCCAGGCAAAACAAAAATGGTGGTTGATTCAACTTGGATTCTGACCAGCCAGTAAATTCAAGGTAGTACCAGTCATTTATCTGATAATAGCAAGCACTAGATTTAAATGTGGAGATGCCAACAGTATAAAGAGAGATACTGAAAAGGGGACCAGCCACAGTTTACAGACTCCTCAATTCTCAGCCAGTTACTGAGACCAGAACCCAGAAATGCTATTATCTGGGTTCGTAACAGAACTAGGGTAGTTGATGTTAGTACAATCCTATTGCCCTGATTGGGGTTGTGGTGTATGAACTACACCAGTATGTGCTGCCTATTTACAATTCGGGCAGAGAGTGTACATTAGTCACACAAAACCAGACAGGAGGTCACAGATATTCAATATCAACTTCAAGGGTTTTTGCATAGATGAGAAGGAAGATGATCAGATACATGGAACGTTTCAACTCATTAAATGAGTCTTCATCAGGCTAGATCACCAAAAATATACTAATAGGCCTACCACTCAAAGGGAAATTGAGTGGTGTAGCATATTAATTGTGAGTAATTTTAGGATAAAATTCTGTAGGTAGTCTGAAAGCCTATTATCTTAGCCGAGATGAAGAATATTGCTACAGCAGTTGCGAAACGATGAGCGAATCCCCCAAATTCACCAGGCGTAAAATGTTGATATAGTTTCCATGTTGCACCTTGCATGTGAAAACTACAGGGAACTTTCTTTAATCCACAATGTCAAATTTATATAAAAATCTTTGGTCCGTTCTGAGATTGGCAGATAATTGAGTGACATTGAACTGCATAAGAATGGTCCTGCGGGTGAACCTGGTGGATCTGAGTCTAGCGGACTTTTTGATGGCAGATTAAGGTGTCACAGCAGTATTCCGCACCAGTAAACCTAGGACAGCTAAATAATCCCAAATAAAAACAGTGTTTTGCTTGGTATATCAGGGCTAGGGGACCTTACTTTTATCGCAGATTAATAATTTTGGTATCAGAAGAAAGGTAACGATAATATCTCGAAACTGTGTTCGGCCAGAAGAGGTCATGTACAGAAAAAAAATCAAAGATGCAGGTTCAGATCCCAAAACAATTTGGGCAGAAATAAATAAGCTGCTGCCTGGTAAATCAAAATAGAATACCTCCTCAATATGTCTGAAGGTTAATGGAAGTGGTGCCATAATCAATGATGTTCCAAATTTTATGAATAAATACTTTTCTTCTATAGGTGATATATTAGCAACAAATTTTAATACACCCTGGTCCTTTTGGGGCATAGAAAATAATAGAAATACATTGAATGATGTGCTGGTTGAAGATGCTCAAGTCATAGATCTTTTGAAAGAGATTAAGTGCCCTAGATGGATTAAACACAAAATTTCTGGTTGATACTTTCAATATTATCCCCCCACAGAATTACTCAGTTATTTAATCTGTCACTGACATCTCAGTGGTTAACTATGCTTGGGAGTGTAGTAAGTTGACTCAGGAATCAACATTGACCCACATGGGGAGGACCAATAGGGGGTGGCCTTACAAACCAGCTTTGATCCCTTGGTCGATCCACGAACGCCTCGTATAAATGCATTATACCACGACCCAGTAAATTGATGTCACTCTGAGCTAATGTGTGTGAGTGTGGTGTGCAGGAAAAAAAGTGAGCCACCTCTTGTCACCAATGACATGGACTGACACTGACACATGTGTCATGATATCGATGCAGCTCCACCCATGCTGACACATGTGTCATGACGCACACTATCCCATACTGACACATGTGTTGTGACACACAACCTCACCCAGAGCTGACACATGAGTTATAACACATTCTCAAACATAATGACACATGTGCCATAACACATACTCACTTTCATTCACGCATACTGACATCAATATCCCTTTAGAATGGGTGAGGGGGTTCTTTTATTCAAAATCAAATATCATCAATTTATCCTGTTTACATGTCCTTTTAATTTGTAAAAGTATCTTGCATGACCTTTCTCTATGGGTGATTCTTTGAGGTGCTTTTCATATACCTGTCAAAATATAAAACAGACAACAGGCATTGACATTCAATAAAGCATAACATAAATACCTTTTCAGTACCACATATTTCTACACACCTGAATCTCCCCCAGAAAGGAGTGATCCCTTTTTTTAACAACAGGGGGCGGTGGATTTTCATGTGGACGCATGGAGGGTCGAAACTCCTCCCCCCCTCCCCAATGTCTGGAAAATCATGCATGAAAGCGCCCTTTTAACCTAAGTAGTAATGCACAAGCTTATTCACTGAAAAGATGTAAAATCATTTTGTCTCCCCCGAGGACCTGAAAAATGTGTGTGAATACGTCCTTGTAGCCTATATATAGTAACACACAGGCTTTTTCACTGAAAAGAGGTAAAATAATTTTGCCCTCCCTAATCTATAGATGAAGTAATACACAATATTGTGACGTGCTTCTGTAGAACTGCAGGTCTTCTGGAATTCCAAGAAGAATCTGTACTAGGACTGTAAGACTACTCACCTTGTATGTGATGCCTTCCTTCCTATGCCAGGGGTGTAGGAAAAGGGGGGCCTGGGCCCCCAAATTATAAAGGAGGTGGGGCCTGAGAATGTCTGGGCCCCCCCCAAAAAAAAAAAAAATTGCCAAGAATTCCTAATCAATTGAACAAGAAGCTAAAACTTTGCATCTCAAATTAAATTGATATAACAGGGAAAATAGGGACATGGGCCTCAAATCGCAATGTGTGAGAACTGACATTGAGTGATGCATGGTTACGCACACACCATAAAGGCAATACCAGGTTGTGTCACTGTAAGTCAGCTTGCATAATAATGTGTGAGTACTGACACAGAGTGACACACATTCACACATGTGTCAGAACCTATCATGTGTGGATCAAATGGAGCATACTGCCGCTATTATAACCCAAAACACAATCTTAATTGTCCTTATATATCACGAGTTCTTAACTATCTTTCTTGATCACATACCACCTTCTTGATCACCGTGCATCATACTATTGATCATTTATGAAACCAAGACAAATCTATGCCTTAATACTACATGAGATGTTGATGATTCCAATTCAGTGTTAAGTCCCATAGACAAATGAAACTACCTTTTAATCTAAATTCATGTTTTCAGCTAGCATTAGGTTCCTACATACATATCAATACATATCACTTATAAAGACATTGATTCATTAGGCAATATCAGTTAAATTAGCATTTATCTGATTTATCCCTGCCCCAAAGTACAGACACACAAAGTGAATCCATACAAGTTCTCTCAGACCTGACACCCATGTTGCCATATGCTATCCAGTGTGACTACTGACACAGACCTATACATTCTCTCTCATGTGTCACTTCATGCCTTCATAAATGCATCAATGTGTGTGACATTGAGTGAATACTGACACCTACTGACACAGACTGGGACATGCTCACATGTTGTTACCTCACACAAATATCAGTATGTGTCACTATGAGTCACTCAGTGTGACTACTGGTATGCATGGTGCCTGCTCATGCAGTGTCACCTCACACGGAAGCAAAATGCGTCAGTATATGTCACTCTGTGGGACTACTGACAGTCTGGCACAAGCTCACACAGATTCACCTCACACAAATGGAGAAATGTTTCACCAGGAGTCACTCAATATGACTACTGACACAGACTGGCACATTCTCTCATGGGTTCACCTCACACAAATGGAGAAATGCATCACCATGAGTCAGTCAATGTGACTACTGACACAGACTGGCACATTCTCACACAGGTGCAGCTCACACATATAGAAAAATGTGTCACCATGAGTCACTCAATGTGACTACTGACACAGAATGGCTCATGCTTACCCTGCATAATCCTATAATTTTTTAACATGAGCCACTATGTGTCACAATATGTCACACACTGTGAGTATTAACATACGGTGGCTAGAGCTGACGCTCCGTGTTATCATGCAACACCTGCTCTTACTTGGTGGCTGGGGATGTATTCAAGCATCATACCGACCTTCCTCAGCCTCCTCATGATGCCCCCCCCCCCCAAGGGGGCCATTCCCCCAACATTTGGATGCTATGTGTAAAGACTATTTCAAGGGAAAGGGGCCCTTTTGGGGCTTAAGGCATGGGCCCACGAGGGCCCTTGATTAGGGGTGCATTTTTGGCAATTTCGATGAAAAAAAGGTACACATTTATGCCTAAATGGGTATACATATCTAGGACCAATCTATTGTGCTTTGTTCCTGAGCTTTGTTTTATCAGATGATTTGCTAGGGATTTGCTAGGGGTGCTTTTCTGGGGTGTCACCCTTAATTGTATTTGGCAATCCCCCTTGAACCCGTGAATAGGGTACCAAATTCAGGGGCTTGTTCACACATGGAAACTATAGAAAATATAGGGAGTGGCCCCCCTGGGTGATGCCCCAATGAAGGGCTGGCAATTCCGGCCTCCAAGGTGCATCATTACAACCAATGGGCATTTGTTATAGCGGCTCTAAGATGTTAATGGAATGGTCACAGGGAAAGGGGGGAATGGGTGAGGGAGAAAAAAATAATTCAGATCAAACCCCTCTTAGCACAAAAAAAATACAGATAGAAATAGGATACATTACCAATACTGAAAATACACATATGCCAATACAACAGTAGAGATCGACCCACTATACTGTTAATGCAGCGCACCAGTTTTACAGTAGATTGCTTATTATGCAGGTCTACAGGGGTAGTTCTAGGCCTGTTTGGCCTACGAGTACATTGTATCATAGGCCTGGCTTCTCTATACAGCATAATGTCAAAGTGCCCACCTTCCCCACTTTACCTTCTTCAATTTTTGGAATGGTACCACCAAATGTAATAAAACTTGCACATATAACTTCCTGGATCACTTCTCTGCAACCTTACCTTATTGTAAGCACATGTTATAAATCCCTTTGAGTCATTTTTGGACAGTTATTGTCTGAAAGGTTTTCAAACTTCATCAAAGTTCCCACCACAAGGAAGTGGAAGTAGAAATCATATCACAACAAACCTCCTCTAACTTAGGTACCCAAACTGTAAACAGTGAGCCTTGACAGTAACCAGCAAAGGGACTTCCCTGTGCATATGCTCAGTGAGGCACCTCCAGGCAAAACAAAAATGGTGGTTGATTCAACTTGGATTCTGACCAGCCAGTAAATTCAAGGTAGTACCAGTCATTTATCTGATAATAGCAAGCACTAGATTTAAATGTGGAGATGCCAACAGTATAAAGAGAGATACTGAAAAGGGGACCAGCCACAGTTTACAGACTCCTCAATTCTCAGCCAGTTACTGAGACCAGAACCCAGAAATGCTATTATCTGGGTTCGTAACAGAACTAGGGTAGTTGATGTTAGTACAATCCTATTGCCCTGATTGGGGTTGTGGTGTATGAACTACACCAGTATGTGCTGCCTATTTACAATTCGGGCAGAGAGTGTACATTAGTCACACAAAACCAGACAGGAGGTCACAGATATTCAATATCAACTTCAAGGGTTTTTGCATAGATGAGAAGGAAGATGATCAGATACATGGAACGTTTCAACTCATTAAATGAGTCTTCATCAGGCTAGATCACCAAAAATATACTAATAGGCCTACCACTCAAAGGGAAATTGAGTGGTGTAGCATATTAATTGTGAGTAATTTTAGGATAAAATTCTGTAGGTAGTCTGAAAGCCTATTATCTTAGCCGAGATGAAGAATATTGCTACAGCAGTTGCGAAACGATGAGCGAATCCCCCAAATTCACCAGGCGTAAAATGTTGATATAGTTTCCATGTTGCACCTTGCATGTGAAAACTACAGGGAACTTTCTTTAATCCACAATGTCAAATTTATATAAAAATCTTTGGTCCGTTCTGAGATTGGCAGATAATTGAGTGACATTGAACTGCATAAGAATGGTCCTGCGGGTGAACCTGGTGGATCTGAGTCTAGCGGACTTTTTGATGGCAGATTAAGGTGTCACAGCAGTATTCCGCACCAGTAAACCTAGGACAGCTAAATAATCCCAAATAAAAACAGTGTTTTGCTTGGTATATCAGGGCTAGGGGACCTTACTTTTATCGCAGATTAATAATTTTGGTATCAGAAGAAAGGTAACGATAATATCTCGAAACTGTGTTCGGCCAGAAGAGGTCATGTACAGAAAAAAAATCAAAGATGCAGGTTCAGATCCCAAAACAATTTGGGCAGAAATAAATAAGCTGCTGCCTGGTAAATCAAAATAGAATACCTCCTTAATATGTCTGAAGGTTAATGGAAGTGGTGCCATAATCAATGATGTTCCAAATTTTATGAATAAATACTTTTCTTCTATAGGTGATATATTAGCAACAAATTTTAATACACCCTGGTCCTTTTGGGGCATAGAAAATAATAGAAATACATTGAATGATGTGCTGGTTGAAGATGCTCAAGTCATAGATCTTTTGAAAGAGATTAAGTGCCCTAGATGGATTAAACACAAAATTTCTGGTTGATACTTTCAATATTATCCCCCCACAGAATTACTCAGTTATTTAATCTGTCACTGACATCTTCCACAGAAAAACGCCAAGGTAATACCTATACCAAAACAGGGTAATCTCCTAGATGTGTCTAACTTTAGACCTATATCCCTTTTTCCTTTGCCAGGAAAAATGCTAGAACGACTGGTTCATAGTAAATTAAGTGAATTCTTGGAATACGATAATATATTGTCTGGAAGACAGGGAGGTTATTCCAAGGTAGCAGATTGTCCCATGGGCGCTGCCATTGCTGGAGCTTGTTACCAGAGAGTTCTACTGATAACACCTATCAGATGGGTACCAGTTGGCATCGAGAGGACCGCAGTGAGTAGTTGGTGTCATTTCATTGGCTGATAATCAAACCAGCTAAGTCCGTATAGGAAGGGGTACTCCACAGTTAAAATCATTGGAGACCTAACTGGTGATATACTGAGAGAAAGAAACAAGGGCAATAGTACAATAGTAGTATTTATTGATTTCAAGAAAGCCTTTGATACTGAAGATCACCAAACTTTAATTTCAAAATTATTCAAATATGGCATTAAAGGAAAACTTTTGAGATGGATACAAAATTATCTTCACAATAGGACACAGAGACTAGTGGCTAATAGTTGTTCTTCAAACAGACTGCCAGTTAACTGTGGAGTACCCCAAGGGTCTATACTAGGGCCATTGTTGTTTTTAGTGTATATTAATGATGTGGAGCATTGTTGTACATATACCAAAATATCATTATATGCTGATGATACTGCACATTTCTGGTACTAACTGTGATCAAATGTCTAGGTTGTTGCAATATGATCTACCATAATCTCCAGCGTATAATGCACGTCTTATACGGGGGGTTTTAGTTCTCATTGACTCCACAAGGGGGACTCCAAGACCTTTCTTTTTTATATGTTACATGCCCCCTTAGCCATAATAGGATATATGGTGGCCCAGGGGGGTCTATGGGGCCCAAGTTACACATAGGTCTTTGAATTTTGAAAATTCATTCAGTAGAACCAAAGTTATGAATTTTTCATTTTTTTTGAGAATTTTCCAAAACTCTAGGTGCGCCTTATAAACGGGCTGCGCCTTATACGCGGGAGATTATGGTAAATAGATTTCAAAAATGGTGTCAGGAGAATAAGCTTACTATCAATGTTAAAAAAACAAAGTATATGATATTCAGGCACACACAACTGAATGTTGATTTAAGTTTTCAGGGAGAGTTACTACATAAAAGCAATATTGGATCCAAAACTGTTGTACAAGAAGTTCATAGAACATCAAGCAAAGAAAGTAGACTACAGATGTTATGTCCTAAGCAAAATATCAAAATATTTAGACAAGGACACCATATTGTTAATATACAAAACATTTATTTTACCAGTTATAGAGTATGGTGATATCGAGTATGATGATACTTCTTTACAAAGATTGCAAACATGTCAAAACAGGTGTTTAAAGGTCATTTTAAATGTACCTATTAGAAAGCATACATATTATATTCACAATTCCACAAATATGAAGTATTTGCAAGACAGATGAGAAATGCATGTAATGAATGCAGCTTACGACAGAGCACAAGATCAAAAATATATAAACCATCGAAGAGTTGCCACTAGATTATGGGATGGCCCTGTACTAAAATATAATACATCTGTATTAAGTATATATATGTCAAGTCTTGAGTACAACTTGGCAAAGACATGGAACCAACTTGAAGTAAACATACGAGTGACGCCATTGAAAGACCTTTTCAAAGAAATCACAAAAACCAATATGATACATAAATTTCCTTATACTCTAAATCCTGTATGAAATTCTTAACAATTTCAAAGAATTTATACAAGACTAGTGTCATTATTTGTTATATAATACTCTCTGACCCATCTGATTTTTGTATTAATCTATTTAGTCTACCTCGTGGACCTAATGTGTATCCCTCAATAAGTAAGTATGAAAGAATCTGGATCTGAGCGTAATTCTTAATAATTTTGCTCAGAAGTAAGATTAAAGCCAGGTATTCCAAGTAATGAAGACAAGGTTTTTTCAAAGTTTTTCGCACCAGGACATCGTAGACAAGTAATGTTTTGAATGATTATCCAAATCTAGTTTTAAGTTGTTGTTATCTTTGTTATTCATATATAATGAGCGGTTGTGAAATGACATCTTGATTCACCTGCAGGTTGCTGCCATAAATGTGCTGCATAAGCACAAAAGCGGCCTGCCTTTGTTTCCTGAACTATCATAAACATCGTCATCCATGTATGTATATAATGTATGTGAGAAATAAAGGCTATCAAATCTCAAATCTCAACTATATTAGCATTCCATCCACTGGAAGGCTTGCTGTAAGCCCTACCCTTAATAATGAGCTGTTCAGCATTTTTCACAATATCTATCACATAACCCTCTTGTGTATTCAAATCTTCCACATATCTCGAAAAATTAACATGGAATTCCTTCAATTCAGGGATTTTCAAGTCAAACAGGTCTCCCCCTCCATATTTGTTGAAATTAAGTTTAATGGAGAGAAACAGTGGAATGTTAATGCCGGTGTTTATGGTATAATTTGAATCAATCTCACACATGAACATATTTTCGTTTAAAACGAAGGTGGTGGTAATTAGTTGACACTGACAAGGCAAATCCATGATGCTTAAGGACGCCATTGTAATCAGCATGTCATTTTTACCAATACATTTCATGTAGGCTGTTTGTTCTGCCATGAATAGCACATGTATGTTCATTGAGATTGGAATATGTTCGAAATCTGGCATTCTCTTTGATGTAAAATCAAATCTACACAAGTTTGTTATGACATCATAGTCAGCGTCAAAGAATATAACTGACAAGCATGACATTGCTTTTATATGTCTATAAACAGCAGGAAACTTACTATATCTAGGCGAGAAAGTGGTTGAGAAATGTGTGTCATTAGCATGTTTTTAGCATTATTATGCAATTTAGTGGCACCAAAAACATTAAAACTAAATGTCATTGTAGGCACTTCAAAGATTACAACTCTGTAGATGTCAAAATCAATTTTATCTACTGCCGTAGGTACTTTAATTTTGATGCAAATTTCGTCAGCGTCGAGACTGTAATCCTCAACGATTTCTGAATGATAATAATAATTGGCATTTTCATGAGCCAATATTAAAGTGAAATTTCTAAACAAAATCAATTTCCAATCATCTAAGACGATATGTAGCTTGTGAATTGGAATTATTTCAAGACTCAGCTTATTATTACTGAGCTGGTCTAGGCCATACAGTAGGTTCAATAGGTACTCATAATATATTTGAGTTTAGATAATTTTCCAAAGACAATGCTTGAAGGCCACTGAATGTTGTAATTTTGAATAGATATCTACTGAAAATTGTTTTACACGACTAATGTTCTCCTGATAATTAAAAACTCTCTCTGTTTCCTGAGTTTGAATTTTGACCAGATTCACCAATTTGTGATGAGAATTGGTAAGTTTGGCAATCAAAATATCCATTTCAATTCTATAATGTTTATCATCATGAATTGTAGCGTCTAAAATCGCTTCCCTCAATTTGTGCATTTCGTCCTCTGTGCTTATACCAAACAGGGCTTTCAAGATTTTTTCCCCATTTAATAATAATGCATGTTTGTGTCTTTTATAGACAAATTTTGATTAAATGATGGATATCACAGTGCCAATCTCGCCATTCAGCAAATCTAGGCAGTCACTGAGAGATGAATTAAAGCTCTCAGTGCAAGTGAACTTGGGTGAGTCCAAAGTAACGGTCTCAGTCACATTGAAATCAACGTATCCTCTTATCAAAGGTTTAGATAGATGATAAGGTTCAAATAAGACACCATAATTGTGTCTCAGAATAGGGGTATGGACTGTGTCACCTGTCCATGCAAGCATGAGGATATAAAATATCCTGAAAAAATAGAATAAGACACATTGTTAGTCCTCCTGTGTGCATGTGAACTCCTGGTGTAATAAGTACACACAAAATCCATCACTAAATGTGACTGTAGGAAATGAAGCGCCTTACCAGAATGCAACTAGGGCAGCTGAAGCCAACATGATCACTTTTGTTCTACTGAATGGATTTTGAAAATTCAAAAACCTATGTGTTGCATGGACCCCCCAGACCCCCCTGGACCCCATATTCAGCTGATGAGGTTACACGGGAGTGTAAGATATCAAAATGAACTTGATCCCCCCCTTGCGGATCCAGGAGGAACTAAAACCTCTCGTATAAGACGCGCCTTATACGCTGGAGATTACGGTAGTTGGTTTTGATTGTTGTTTTGTTTGTAGTAATAATACATTTTCAAAATCACAGATAATTATAACAGTGAGCCCAATTAATCATAAAACAACAGTGGTGGAAAATGAATTGTGAAATTCATTTCCAAAGTCTAAATGACTGCATAGCGCAGTAAGAAAATGAATAAAATCAGATGAAATGATTGTATGCATGGTAGCCAATTATAAATCAATCTCATTCTTCATCTGAGACGCGTGCACTTGTGCACATGGCGCCCCTAACGAGATTATCATCCACATGTCACTGAGTGTATAACACACAGTTTAATGCACGCATGGGTTAAATCCCCTGACATTAATATTATATTCACAATGAGTGTGTTTACACTCGCACCTTATGGTGGCTAATGCGTCCTACAGACGTGAATTAAAGACGCTACCACAACATTCACATACCATTATTGTATACAAGCGAGCCATCAAGGCACTAATTACACAACATCTGTGTCTCTAACACCTACAAGGACCGTGACAATCACACCTGTGTCCGCGTCACCTCTCAGTGCACACAGAAAGTCAATGATAAATTGGCTAGAAACATCTACAATTACCTGAATTTATATCCACGCTTTGTTGGATGAATAGGCCCGACTGTGTCCATCATGACGTGAGCAAATGGCGCTGGTGATTTTTCATGCAACGTCATAGGCAACGTCAATGGTTTTTTATTATATTTGGATGACAGACATTTTTGGCATGTATTTACATGATTTTATATGTCGAGATTCATTGTAGGCCAGTAATACCTGGACTTAATTACACTTGTCAATTTTGTGATACCGACATGAGCACCTAGTGGTGCATCATGTAAGTTATGTAATAGGGTCGGCGTCCACTTCAAAGGGACAACTAACTGAGGCTCAATTGTTTTGTGTTTACTCAGCTTGCCTGAATACCTATACGAAACTTTCTCATCAATGAAATAATGATCATGAGTTAATAAAATTCCCCTGGCAAGTCTGTTACTAGGTCGCAACTCACCTTTTGTTAGATAGTTGAGGACACTAGAACAGAATGGGTCACTTTTCTGATCATTAATCAAGTCTTCTGTCAAAAATGGGTTTTTATAATGAGCCAATACATTCTTATATAAGGCATCATTAAATTGTTGTGGGCTCTGTCTTATAGCCAATGCTCGTTTCGATTTAGCTTTTGTTACAATTGGCCTCTTTAATATTTTAGAAGCCTGTGATTTCTTTGTCGGCGATTTATCAACCGGCAGTTGTGACACTGGCGCTACTGGATCATCAAATGAATCAGTACCATCATATAAAGGAAAATCGGTGACTTCAAGCCCTTGCTCCCTTTCTTTTCTAGCCTGAGCTCTAGTCAATGCATTTACAGTGGCCATTTTCTTCAAAATCAATTTTGGCTTATAAATTCTAATCGGATAATTTTCCAGATAATCATCTTGATTGTAGAATTTGATTGAATGCACTGAATACAGCGAATAGCTAGATGGTAAATGCCGGCAGGTGTACTAGCACCTGGATGTACATACATAATGACCATCAGGTGTGCCACCCTTAGTGGCAGGGTGTGGTACTAAGAGAGTAATGAATGGGCTAACGGGCACCGAAGTCAGTGTATTGTAACGAGTGGCCGTAGGCCATGAGTTATGATATCCTACGATACACTGAATGAGGTGCCCGTTAGCCCATCCCTTACTGTCTTTATTACACGATTAATCAATAAAAAATCGATAAATAATCAATAGAATATTAATAAAAACAAGTTAAAGTTTTTCCATGATCTCTCTTCGACAAGGGGAGATTCTATAAGCCATAATATTTATGGGGGTAATATCACATTTTAAATCAATTCTGTGAGTATATTCAGTGGTTAGGCCCATCTCACTATCAGATGTGATGAAGGTGTCTACATGTTTATCTAACAATTGCCGCAACTCTGTGATCTGGACCTAAGTCAGATTTTCCTCATCCAATTTATAAACAAAATCAGATGTTTCAATAGGCTGCTTTTAAGTCATCTGAACACATAAAATCTTCCTCCAACCAAAGTGAGTACAAACCAATTATAGATCCTTTCTTAATTTGATGGCTTCTAACTGATGAATTAAATACTACAATAGGAATTTCATTTGTAGATATAACAGGTTTAACAACACCGTGTTTGACTCAAAATGGAACCTTTGTGTCTCTATGCATATTTTCAGTCACACCAATCGTCCTATGCAACGATTTATCTGATAACACAATAGCAGAGACATATGACCCACAATCTGGCAGTATTGTAATGTTATCCTTAGCTCTAATAGTGAGAACATCATGTTCCAGATTCTTAAAGCTAATGCTAGCCTTAGTACAATGTAGAAAATCAACACCTAATATCAAACTCCTAGTTTAGGTACAATATAGAACATATGCATGATGTTAACATTGTTAATTCCAAGTGCAATCGTGATTTGTAACCATGCCACCTGTGACGCTCCATTGGCCAAAAAACTCTAACATAGCAAGGCGCAGTCTTTATATGCATTTTATCAATTAGCGCCCTGTAGAACACTGATGGATGCACACGAATCAACTAATGCAGGTATCTTATAACCACAAACATTTACATTTACCGCACTATTTTCTAACACACATTCTAATGAATTAGCCCCTTGAAATCAGCAACTCTATGATTAAGTCCAGAAGACCTGCTCTGTATAGACTCTAGTTGTTTAAATTATGCTTACTAGAAGATGGGATAGTATCCAAATCTCCCTCTTCATAATTAGATTGACTGTGACTTTTTCTACTGTCACTTTTGGAACTAGAATCATGGCTTGATTTGGAAGAATGATTTTTACCACCATAATTCTTAGACTTATGCTTATTTAGCTTCTTGGACTTATACTTTTCTTTAGAGAAATTTCTATTGTATCTGCCACCAGATGGTGATCTAGAGGCACTACTGTTATGGCTTTGTCTAGAGCTACTTCTATGGCTATTACTAGAAGCTGATTTTCCTTCCTTGTACTTATCATTCTTGTGATGAGACTTTTGATGGTTAGAATGGCCTCTCTCATCAAAATATACTCTGTTCTTCATACTGTGATGTATAGCATTTAAGGTCACCGTGTTGATATTGACCTGATTCGATAAATCTGGTTTTACTTCTACAACACCATGATTAATCCTAATTTCCTCTATCTCGGCCATCTCACCTGCAGGATACTGTGTAGGATACTGTGCTAACACAACATCACCGATTTCATACCTGAGATTTGTGATGAAGAGCTCAAGTTTTTTTTCCTCATCCACTTTCAATTTACTTAACAAACATTGCATATCAGATGCATATTTCTGGTCTGTCTCTCCAGGTTGCTGTTTCCTATTAGTAGCACCATTAGTAAGTTCATCCTTAGATATCTTCTTAAACCTGACTGTAAATTTCTCTCTTAATTGGACAAAGTCAGTATTCCCCATGTACACAGATTTATAGGCCTCATAGAAAGATAACACATCTTCCTTTAGAAACTGTGACAAACCCTTGAACCAATACTTAGGATCCTCATGAATGTCCTTGGCATACAATTAATACTCATCAATAAATTCATTTGCTGATCTCAAAATTGTGGGCTTCTCAAAAGGCTTGGGCTTATCCTTAAGAGACCTAATGGCATCTCTGTGCTTAGAGTATTGTAAATTGTCTTGTTTCTTCTCTAAATGATGAATTGTGTCATTAGAGTCTAGAGAGCGATTCTCCATGATCCTACTTAAACCATCTATCTTCATTTGTAAATCAATTAATCTGCTGGTAAATGGGTTAGGCCCCAAAATTTTGTTGTTCAGGTTCAATTTTAATAGTAGGATCCTTAATTTTAGCATTCAAATTCGCAATTGTGTTTTCCATGACTTTCATATGTCCCGCATTCTCTGCTTCCTGTTCTTGCAAAAGTTGAATCTGTCTATTGAAACCCTCTGTTTGTGCAGCTGATTTTTCCTGCAACTCACGAATAATATCCACGGCTTCCCCTAACGTCTTAGCATTTTCGTCCCCCATGTTGGTAATAGAGTCACTGACTGACCAGATGGAGTCAATACTAATGCTCAAATTAGAAACATGCACCCCAATCACATTAGTAGTGTCAGTATCCTCAGTACCTAAGTTAATAGTAGAGGATTGAGTAACGTTAGTTTGTAGGAAAGCACCAATAAACTTCTTAGAATCACTTAACTGCTGATGATATGCATCTGTGCGATCCTACACTCTAGCTGCTGCTGCCCCTGCTGCTGGAGATGAGTCGCGCTGTGGCGTTGAGGTGAGAAATCCAATATTCTCTACACCCTGAAATACCTTTGTGGGAAGTGTTCCTTCAAAGGATCTCAGGTTCCTCTGAAACTCAGGATTATGCACTTGGTCCATAAAAAGGAACCAAAACCATTTGTTCTCCACCACATGTCATATCTAACTATGGAGTATTCACAGCTACTATATGAACATAGTGATAACAAGAAGCTGGCAATTAGTGGATAATTGATGATAGCTTTATTATACAGAGTAGGGGGTAGTATGTGGCACCTTGTTCGCAGTTACCGCTTGAATCTATTATACAGAGTACATGCTGAAGAGATGTTAACTCAGCGAATAGCTAGATGGTAAATGCCAGCAGGTGTACTAGCACCTGGATGTATATACATAATGACCATCAGGTGTGCCACCCCTAGTGGCAGGGTGTGGTAGTACTGCATACATTATAGGCGAGTATAGCATAGTGAGCGATAATGGATGTCGCATGAATGGTATAATGTACAAATATATGAATAAATTAAAAGCGGTCGAGTTCTCTACATATCAAACATGTAATAGGTGTTTATGCCCCTTTAATTCACCTCCAAAGAAAATTTGCAATTTATTACACTCATTTTTGGGTAAACATGATGCAAGTTTAAATTGCTCCTTCACCTTATATACACAGCAAGATGAAATTAACCATTTTAACCAAATAAAGACAGCTTTAAAAATGAAAACCCCAAAGAGATTGCTTCTTCCACATTGTGCTGCCCCCTGGTAGGCTAAACTGGTATCTTTTCCTAGAAATATATGGGCTATTTCACTTTTTAATGCATATTGGGCTCAGGAATGATGAATTAAGAAATTCAGTATGTCTTAATGACACTTTATTTCCTTTGAAGTCCTATATCTTGGCTATTCAAAAAGGTTTATTCAAGTCACCAACTTCAAACGGGTCATTTTTTATAGATATAACATCAAAGCCACACTGAGTAATGCTTGGATTGCCACCAAATTTTGTCTCAATAGTACTACAATTAAGTAGTTTAAGTGTACCAAAAACCAAACCAGGGATCAAAACTCTTGGAATTGCAGGTCTTGTCTTATATAGCATGAGGTTTAAAATTTGGTCAAAATTGATCCACAATTTTAACTTTACCCTCAGTTCATCGAAAATCATCATATACTCTTAAGAATCACTATCACTTCCTTACAGTGTGTCTACTACACAATACAGTTACCCTCTGCCACCTATAAGTTATCTAAGAAGCTCAGGAAGGCCCTTGCTGAAAATGATCTTTGGCCTTTTTTAGACACACTTCCGACTAACCGCAGTGCAGCCCTTACAGAAAAATAAATCAACATAACTCATTTTGTCATTTTTATCCAGCCAAATATGTCTACTTATCAATACAAAACACTTCAACACCACAAAAGATGATTTATTCGACTGGTGAGCAATCAAAGTAAACTATCACTTTTTGTGATTGTGTAGGTCACACCTCCGGAGTTGGAAATGGTTCCAAGCCTGTGGTGATGTAGGGTTTATAGGTAAAGCCAAACTTTTTTCTGCCAAATAGACCCCTATAGAAACCCCTTTGATGGTGGGTATTAAATAGATTAAAGCTGGTATATTAGCAGGCTAGCTAGTCTATATATATATGACAGGCTTGGTGAGTAGAAAATCTGTCATTTTCATGGGAAGAGGTACCTTGAAAAAATTATGTGTCGTATGAACTCGAAACGACATGGAAATGTTAGATAGGACCTCACACTAAGGAAAACAATAGTTCATGATGTTCTATGACTGCTTAGATAAGCAGTAAATTACTTAGAAATTTGAGAAAATTGCCAAAAAATGCAAGATTTGGGAAATTTTTCACCTTTGACACCCAATATATCCAAGGACTATAGGCTGACATAATCAAATTTGTCATTTTTCTGAAGCTCCAGATGTTTTCTATCAAATATGACTAGAATAAAGAAGAAGGGAGCTTTAATTTGTTTATTACAGCCCCCTGAAGGTAAAAAGACACAAAAACATTGTTTCTTGAATCAGCCCATATGACTATTAGTCATTTTAGAATATTGGTTAGTCCCTTTGATCATTAAATCGTCAAATTAACTACTACCGAAATGACTAATCTGGGTTAGCCACCACTGACTAACTTTCTCAATCTAAAGATTATCAGTGCATTATACTTAGTTAGCATCAGTGACAGGGGAAGGCCTGCATTTGCCGACATAACCAAAATTAGCTAAGACTGTATGATAAACTGTCTAGTCCTGATAAACTGGTCACGCCAATTTGAGGTAAAATTTGTGGGTTCCCAATATAAGCAAGTTCTATAAATCAGGAGGATAATAAAACTTTGTGGAGTTCAGAATATGTGTGTGTATGTATACATATATTTATTTTTAGTAAATGGTGATGCTTTGAGATTGGTTCTAGCCAGCATTATTGTAAGTAACTTACCACATTTAAACATTTAAAATCATGGATGGCATATCTATTTTGTAAATATCTCCCAGACAACCATTGACCTATTTACCGTAATCTCCCGCATATAAGGCGCACCCTGAGTTGAGGAGAATGCTATAAGGCCCACCTGGGTCTTGATTTTTGAGGGTTTAGTACTTTTCTATAGTAAAAGTACCCCGCCTATAAGACGCACCCCCTCCTTTGGGAGCTTCTGTAGGGTGCCGTAGGGCTTTGATTCATGTATAAGACGTGCCTTATATGCGGGAGATTACGGTAAGTACAAATGAACACACCAATCAACTGAGGATGTTTGATACTTAAACAATGAAGTTTACAAGTGCATTATTGACTAAGATGGAGGTTTGTTGTATTCGCCGTAATTAGTGCACATACCCTAATAAGCGCACACCCCCTCATTTTGGTGATATTTTAGACTATAAATGACCTTAAATTTTCCATTTTTTTTAGCCCAATTAAACTCTTAACTACTGAACTAACATTTGGGATATTCTTTAAGTGCACAGTGCGCTAATTACGTCGAATAGGTATGTGTTTTAGGGCAAGTATGGTACCGTAATCTCCCGTGTAGAAAACGCGCTGCGTGTATAAGACTCACCCCAAACTCAGCACATGCATTTTCGCGTATAAGACGCACATTTTAAGGCTCAGTTTTGTAAATCCAGTACTGTTCTATAGTAAAATTACCCCTCGTATAAGACGCACCCCCAACTTGAGGAAATCCTATAAGACCTAGTAGGGATTTGTTTGGTGTAGAGGACGCGTCTTATACGCGGGAGTTTACGGTAATTTGTTTGCATGTCCTCAAATCCTTTAGCCTGTGCTACATTAGGAGAGAGTTGGATAATGTCACTTTGTATACCAGCATATGAGACGTGGTACTAGGAATGGCACAGTGTCAATTTGTAAAATCCCTGTGCCACTGTCGGTTTGTATGACCATAAATCCTCACATATTCAAAGATCAACTCGCATCTAACTCTAAGTGCATGCTAACTAGACCCCTCTAATATGGGCAATGAGATTGGAGAGAGGTTTTAGATGATCCCCTTCCCACACTCGCCTCACTCTGTGTTCGATTCGGTCTAAAAGCCACGTCCCGTATATGAGTATTTACAGTATTTCTTATAGTCATAATTGTTACTTACAACAATATTAGTAGTCAGGGCAACTAAAATAATCAAAAGTACAAATGCACAAACAGGCACAATGCTCACTGGTGAACCATTTGCTACATTCTCATCCTCAGACACAGCAGTAAGACAAATAATGACACAAAGTACATGTACACTGATTGTACTATCTTAACTACAAACATGTAATTAAAGGCTTGATTAAATTCAGAAATGGTTTCTAGTAACACCTCATAACAATTCTTCATGATTTCCGAACCTTCTGCCTCAGTCATTTGCCGTTTTGAGATATATCACTTCAGGTTTGTGCTGAAGGCATCAACAGTTTTTTTTTTATCAAGCAAACTAAGATGAAAACTCCAATTGTAATGAAATCTTAAGAAGGCATTATATAGATATTTACCCGCTCAATGATATCAAATATATACAATATGAGTTGGAAATCATGGGTTATTGTGAAATAGCATGACTATAAAGAGCACCACACAAAGAGAAAGTCGGAATGGAAATGAAACAATAGAAGGTAGAGCTTGTCAAGAAGAGCACAACCCCATTTAAGATGGCGACTTTTGAAGTAAAGTTTAACCAAGGTTAGAGTGAGTCGGATTGACGATGCCAGGCCCAGACTTATAAACAAAGTCACAGTGAGGCACGTACAATCCAGAGGTGTACCAATGATGGGATCACTGACACGATGGTGAATAAAACACCAGACAGCAGTAGATACGTATGATGACCAAGTCCAGTGAAAATGATGCAGGTCTGAAGTGAGCAGATGTGGTCCGAACAGACGCGGTCCGAGCAGACACGGGACAGCTATTTTTCCATTATTTGCCAATGATTGATTGATTTGTGTTTTACAGCACTTTAGCGGCACTAAGTGGCTATCCCGTGCTTCACAGGTTGATAATTTAACAGAGGAATGTGTCGGTGCCCACGCATATGTGCACCACACACATCCTGAGGGGATAGGAAAGAGGAGATATAGACCCTTTTAAGTGGGCTAGGGAAGCCCGATTTGCCAATGATGGCCACCTATGTTGAACATTTGGGATAAATATGGTACTGTGGAATAAGTGCTGCCTCTGAAGTTATCGAATCATTACTTTCAGCTTTATAATGTCAAGAATCAGAGAATTTACTCTTATGTCCCATGTCTGCTCATTTGCTCGGACCGACTCTGCTCATTTATGGAGCAGCTCATCAGTTTTTAGCCTATTACAACCATAATTTATTATCTATGGGGTATACATGGTATCAAGGAATATAACAGAACCATATTTGTCCCTTATGTTCAAAATATGTGGCCATCATAGGTAAATAATGGAAAAATATTTGTCCCGTGTCTGCTCAAACCGCGTCTACTCACTTCAGACCTGCATCACTTTCGCTGGACTTGGTCTGATGATGTTACACCAAGGTTTCCCCCTGCTTAAAGGGACATAGATTCCACAAGATTCATTGGAAAAGTCACCATACTGATCCTTCATGGGTAGAACTATCTTCTATTCCTATTGTGGTACGCATGTTTTGATTCTGTTGTTTCTTTCTAAACTGCTCTAGCCTAGGGCTGACATTCACAAATTCTGACATCATTCAGAGCAGTCAATATCAAAGGTATCAAATCTATGACATTGCTCTGATGTTGATTTTTTATGAACAGTTGCCTAACAGTTGCCTAGCAACAAACAAAGAAGCCAATATGGCTGGTATGAAAAACCGATAAATATTTCCAGTGCGAAGAATGTACAATGTTCCCAAATATCGTAATCTCCCGCGTATAAGGCACATCCTGCCTATAAGATGCACCCTGACTTTGGGCTTATTCTATAAGGCAAAGGAGGTCTCTGGTTCACGTATAAGACGCGCCTTATACGCGGGAGATTACGGTATCCTTTTTGTTTTATATCACCGCACAGAATATTAACTTATAAAAATATGGGATGCACACCCTTCCTTTTGGCTGCACCCTTTCCTTTTTTAAATGCTGCATTTGCATTGACTTAAGGGTTTTCCTTCAACTCAGGGTGTGTCTTATTTATGCGAGATGCGCCTTATGTGCAGGGATGAAAGTCACAGAGCACGAAAATCCCTGAAATGGTCCAATAGTCGCCCCAAAAACCTGGGTTTCTATATGAATGTATAGGGCCCTGGAACTTCAAAATCCCTGAAATCAGGGAATTCCCTGAAGACTTTCATCCCTGTATGTGTGGGAGATTACGATATTGAAGTATTGTTTTGCAAAATGAGGCATGCCTGTACATGTTACATTTATCCTATGTGCGAATCAGCCATTTCCTGCATTCAAGACAAAATAACACAAAACACAACAGCTACAACTATCAAGTATTTATTCTATCTATATTTTCACACTCCATACATCTCCCTATAACAGATAACATCAAGCACACTGCGGTATCACCGATGTTTGCCATGCCAGACGTAATCATACGGACTGGCCCAGTTTCTGCTACCAAGGAAATTATTCTTAAGGCAGTACTCAAAGTTAAACGGGTTGACATTGTTCTCTGCGATATACTTCTCCTGTTCAGCCTCCAAGTCAAGCACCTCCTGAGAGATGGGTTCTGCCTTGAACGGCAGTTTCTGCGCCACATTCCGCAGTAAATAGAAAACTTCTTCGTATTCACAATAACCACCGAGTTCCAGGATGATACGGCCGGCCTTGACGGGTGTCGTGTAGTGGTCTATAGAGCCTTTACCCCCGCCCATACGGTGGCCCTGGCCTTTACGGGTGATGGGTTTCCATGGTGCGTCAATCCGCCAGACTGCAAACATGCGGGATTCGTCTAGTTGGCGGTTTATTGTGAGGCGCATCATCTCATTGTGTCCATGTCTCACCTGTCCACCCATTATAGCCTGAATGTAAGAATTAGTTATATTATGTAAAAGCTGAGGATGGGCATTATAGGGTAAGTCACCACTAGGCATGTTGGTACCATAAGTCCACAATCTCATCTTATTTTCAGAATCTATGAGTAATCTAGGGTCATGTGTAAGGTCTTCCTATTGCAGTTAACTACAAGTGATCAGCAGTTACATGTTATCTTAAAGAAGAGAGTCCAGGGTAGTCTCAAAGTGATCGACTCAAGGTGCCTAGTAGTCTAGTCAGGGGCATTTGACATTTTTTCCTTTCTTTTTTTTTCCTTCAAAATCTAGTACATGTAGTCAAAATAAAACGTTGACTAAATCCCATACAGACTTTAATGTTTTCTAGGTTATGAATTTGGTTGAGAAAAAAAAGAATAGAATTTTTTTTATAGTTTATAGTAGATAGACATGTGGACATTGTAGTGGCCCATTTTGACCATCAAGGTTCATTGTGCCTTAGGATTAAGTACAGTGACAAAGTCATTATCCAACTTACCCTGATGCCGTACTGTTTGTGTATAAGTTTGTTGTGGATCTGTTCAGGGCCGCGCATGTCGATCAGCCGCTTGAACATCTTTGGCATGCGCTGTCCAGGCAGGGGCTGGGGGGCCTTTTCCAGCGGCCGCAGACGGCGACGGATAGGGGGAAACTCAATGTCTACAAAATCATACAAAATACGGTTGACTGTTAACACGTTTGGCAAAAATTTTATAGTAATAAGGTTAATAGTACAAAATGTACATGCTAGTCACAAATACTGTCGTGGTCCGTTTATGTACATGGGTGCTTATCATTTTTCTGCCTACATACCCGGCCTTTATTTGAGATGGGCACTCATTTTTTTCAGTATATTAATTACAAAAATTACAAAACATTTATTTTTCCTGTACAGTTTGAGTACCAGTAGTTTTATTGTTTAATATTGATATCCCCGGCACTTTTCCAAGACCTTTGCTTATTTGAGCCCTAGTCGCTTATATGAGCCAATACACCAGTACAGCTCTTATCAGTCTCATCTCCCCACTGATCAGAGAAAATTGTACGTTGTCGTTGTCCTTTAAGCACAGAAGTCTGACGGCTTTGATCAGTTTGGTAGTATTTATCCCGCATATAAGGCGCACCCTGAGTTGAGGAGAATGCTATAAGGCCCACCTGGGTCTTGATTTTTGAGGGTTTAGTACTTTTCTATAGTAAAAGTACCCCGCCTATAAGACGCACCCCCTCCTTTGGGAGCTTCTGTAGGGTGCCGTAGGGCTTTGATTCATGTATAAGACGTGCCTTATATGCGGGAGATTACGGTAAGTACAAATGAACACACCAATCAACTGAGGATGTTTGATACTTAAACAATGAAGTTTACAAGTGCATTATTGACTAAGATGGAGGTTTGTTGTATTCGCCGTAATTAGTGCACATACCCTAATAAGCGCACACCCCCTCATTTTGGTGATATTTTAGACTATAAATGACCTTAAATTTTCCATTTTTTTTAGCCCAATTAAACTCTTAACTACTGAACTAACATTTGGGATATTCTTTAAGTGCACAGTGCGCTAATTACGTCGAATACGGTATGTGTTTTAGGGCAAGTATGGTACCGTAATCTCCCGTGTAGAAAACGCGCTGCGTGTATAAGACGCACCCCAAACTCAGCACATGCATTTTCGCGTATAAGACGCACATTTTAAGGCTCAGTTTTGTAAATCCAGTACTGTTCTTTAGTAAAATTACCCCTCGTATAAGACGCACCCCCAACTTGAGGAAATCCTATAAGACCTAGTAGGGATTTGTTTGGTGTAGAGGACGCGTCTTATACGCGGGAGTTTACGGTAATTTGTTTGCATGTCCTCAAATCCTTTAGCCTGTGCTACATTAGGAGAGAGTTGGATAATGTCACTTTGTATACCAGCATATGAGACGTGGTACTAGGAATGGCACAGTGTCAATTTGTGAAAACCCTGTGCCACTGTCGGTTTGTATGACCATAAATCCTCACATATTCAAAGATCAACTCGCATCTAACTCTAAGTGCATGCTAACTAGACCCCTCTAATATGGGCAATGAGATTGGAGAGAGGTTTTAGATGATCCCCTTCCCACACTCGCCTCACTCTGTGTTCGATTCGGTCTAAAAGCCACGTCCCGTATATGAGTATTTACAGTATTTCTTATAGTCATAATTGTTACTTACAACAATATTAGTAGTCAGGGCAACTAAAATAATCAAAAGTACAAATGCACAAACAGGCACAATGCTCACTGGTGAACCATTTGCTACATTCTCATCCTCAGACACAGCAGTAAGACAAATAATGACACAAAGTACATGTACACTGATTGTACTATCTTAACTACAAACATGTAATTAAAGGCTTGATTAAATTCAGAAATGGTTTCTAGTAACACCTCATAACAATTCTTCATGATTTCCGAACCTTCTGCCTCAGTCATTTGCCGTTTTGAGATATATCACTTCAGGTTTGTGCTGAAGGCATCAACAGTTTTTTTTTTATCAAGCAAACTAAGATGAAAACTCCAATTGTAATGAATCATTACTTTCAGCTTTATAATGTCAAGAATCAGAGAATTTACTCTTATGTCCCATGTCTGCTCATTTGCTCGGACCGACTCTGCTCATTTATGGAGCAGCTCATCAGTTTTTAGCCTATTACAACCATAATTTATTATCTATGGGGTATACATGGTATCAAGGAATATAACAGAACCATATTTGTCCCTTATGTTCAAAATATGTGGCCATCATAGGTAAATAATGGAAAAATATTTGTCCCGTGTCTGCTCAAACCGCGTCTACTCACTTCAGACCTGCATCACTTTCGCTGGACTTGGTCTGATGATGTTACACCAAGGTTTCCCCCTGCTTAAAGGGACATAGATTCCACAAGATTCATTGGAAAAGTCACCATACTGATCCTTCATGGGTAGAACTATCTTCTATTCCTATTGTGGTACGCATGTTTTGATTCTGTTGTTTCTTTCTAAACTGCTCTAGCCTAGGGCTGACATTCACAAATTCTGACATCATTCAGAGCAGTCAATATCAAAGGTATCAAATCTATGACATTGCTCTGATGTTGATTTTTTATGAACAGTTGCCTAGTAACTAAAAGGGTTGGACAACAACCACCTGAAATGTGCAACTTCACAAAAAGATCTTTCAGTATCACATGAATAAAGATTTTCCGATTGTGTGCGTTAGATTTTACATTGTTTATTGAAATGGATGGCTCGCCATTAGCTGCCTAGTACAACACATACAAATGAAACCTAATCGAGATATCAAGAACACTAAGGGGGGGGGGGTATTCTTTGTATAGGTCATACTGAAGGTCACCTAAAGGCTATACTGGATATTCAATATGGGGTGACTATTGGATGATGATACAGACATGTTCAATGGACTCAATGTTCAATGATGATAGTCCAATAAGTAAATGACTCAAGATCAACAAAATACATGGAAAAGGTTTCTCAGTGGATTTGAGCTCTTTGATACCTCCTCATTCACGAAAAAAATTGTTTACCACCCTACCCCGTGGGGAAATGCCTCAAATCCAACATGGCCACCATGGAAATAGGTCAGTGTTGTAAATTTACCATAAAGACATGACTAATAAAGCTAGACACATGTGTAATACATGTACCTTAATTAAAATCAGCATTCAAAGATCTATTAGAATCATTTTCAAACGTCAAGGTCTTCAAGAATTCAATATGACTGCCACAAAATGGCAAAGAATTGCCATGAAAATGGATAATATAAAGCAGCATCTAAAGATCTATACATCAGAATCATTTTAAATGTTTAACAAACAAAGAAGCCAATATGGCTGGTATGAAAAACCGATAAATATTTCCAGTGCGAAGAATGTACAATGTTCCCAAATATCGTAATCTCCCGCGTATAAGGCACATCCTGCCTATAAGATGCACCCTGACTTTGGGCTTATTCTATAAGGCAAAGGAGGTCTCTGGTTCACGTATAAGACGCGCCTTATACGCGGGAGATTACGGTATCCTTTTTGTTTTATATCACCGCACAGAATATTAACTTATAAAAATATGGGATGCACACCCTTCCTTTTGGCTGCACCCTTTCCTTTTTTAAATGCTGCATTTGCATTGACTTAAGGGTTTTCCTTCAACTCAGGGTGTGTCTTATTTATGCGAGATGCGCCTTATGTGCAGGGATGAAAGTCACAGAGCACGAAAATCCCTGAAATGGTCCAATAGTCGCCCCAAAAACCTGGGTTTCTATATGAATGTATAGGGCCCTGGAACTTCAAAATCCCTGAAATCAGGGAATTCCCTGAAGACTTTCATCCCTGTATGTGTGGGAGATTACGATATTGAAGTATTGTTTTGCAAAATGAGGCATGCCTGTACATGTTACATTTATCCTATGTGCGAATCAGCCATTTCCTGCATTCAAGACAAAATAACACAAAACACAACAGCTACAACTATCAAGTATTTATTCTATCTATATTTTCACACTCCATACATCTCCCTATAACAGATAACATCAAGCACACTGCGGTATCACCGATGTTTGCCATGCCAGACGTAATCATACGGACTGGCCCAGTTTCTGCTACCAAGGAAATTATTCTTAAGGCAGTACTCAAAGTTAAACGGGTTGACATTGTTCTCTGCGATATACTTCTCCTGTTCAGCCTCCAAGTCAAGCACCTCCTGAGAGATGGGTTCTGCCTTGAACGGCAGTTTCTGCGCCACATTCCGCAGTAAATAGAAAACTTCTTCGTATTCACAATAACCACCGAGTTCCAGGATGATACGGCCGGCCTTGACGGGTGTCGTGTAGTGGTCTATAGAGCCTTTACCCCCGCCCATACGGTGGCCCTGGCCTTTACGGGTGATGGGTTTCCATGGTGCGTCAATCCGCCAGACTGCAAACATGCGGGATTCGTCTAGTTGGCGGTTTATTGTGAGGCGCATCATCTCATTGTGTCCATGTCTCACCTGTCCACCCATTATAGCCTGAATGTAAGAATTAGTTATATTATGTAAAAGCTGAGGATGGGCATTATAGGGTAAGTCACCACTAGGCATGTTGGTACCATAAGTCCACAATCTCATCTTATTTTCAGAATCTAAGAGTAATCTAGGGTCATGTGTAAGGTCTTCATATTGCAGTTAACTACAAGTGATCAGCAGTTACATGTTATCTTAAAGAAGAGAGTCCAGGGTAGTCTCAAAGTGATCGACTCAAGGTGCCTAGTAGTCTAGTCAGGGGCATTTGACATTTTTTCCTTTCTTTTTTTTTCCTTCAAAATCTAGTACATGTAGTCAAAATAAAACGTTGACTAAATCCCATACAGACTTTAATGTTTTCTAGGTTATGAATTTGGTTGAGAAAAAAAAGAATAGAATTTTTTTTATAGTTTATAGTAGATAGACATGTGGACATTGTAGTGGCCCATTTTGACCATCAAGGTTCATTGTGCCTTAGGATTAAGTACAGTGACAAAGTCATTATCCAACTTACCCTGATGCCGTACTGTTTGTGTATAAGTTTGTTGTGGATCTGTTCAGGGCCGCGCATGTCGATCAGCCGCTTGAACATCTTTGGCATGCGCTGTCCAGGCAGGGGCTGGGGGGCCTTTTCCAGCGGCCGCAGACGGCGACGGATAGGGGGAAACTCAATGTCTACAAAATCATACAAAATACGGTTGACTGTTAACACGTTTGGCAAAAATTTTATAGTAATAAGGTTAATAGTACAAAATGTACATGCTAGTCACAAATACTGTCGTGGTCCGTTTATGTACATGGGTGCTTATTATTTTTCTGCCTACATACCCGGCCTTTATTTGAGATGGGCACTCATTTTTTTCAGTATATTAATTACAAAAATTACAAAACATTTATTTTTCCTGTACAGTTTGAGTACCAGTAGTTTTATTGTTTAATATTGATATCCCCGGCACTTTTCCAAGACCTTTGCTTATTTGAGCCCTAGTCGCTTATATGAGCCAATACACCAGTACAGCTCTTATCAGTCTCATCTCCCCACTGATCAGAGAAAATTGTACGTTGTCGTTGTCCTTTAAGCACAGAAGTCTGACGGCTTTGATCAGTTTGGTAGTATTTATTGTGCTCAATGTAGTATATATCCAAAAGGCCTAAAAAAAAATTGTGTTCAGGTATCCCGACTGACCCTATCCGAAACTTGTTTGGCAAATTTTCTCTTAATTATGGCCCTTTAATTACCCCTAAAAAAAAGTAAAAAAAAAATAAAAAAATTACGACCTACCTACCCTAATTTTTTGGCTATATTACCTGAACACAAGAATTTTTTTTAGGCCTAATGTGTCAATAAGAAATAAAGATTTATATTGTAGTACAAATTCGTCTGGATGATAATCCATAAAACAGCATTTCTGTTTAATAGCGTCAGTGACCAATTCCGACCTAGCGCGATACAATATTGACCAATGGGAAACTCCTTTCACTCAGTTCCGAATTTTCAGGGTGCATTACGTAACACCTGGTACCCGTCAGCTCGCTGTTATCAGTCATTATCTCGCAAGGTATCAGCTTCAGCAGGGGTCGGACCACTAAGGAATCCGCTAAACCAGAATACACATCGCCCAAACATATCTGGTTGCTGCATGACAGGAGTGCAGACGCAATAGCACATAGTGTTTTTTTACCTCCCCCTGCGGCAAAATGCAGGAGATTTCCACTTGGCTGTGAACTGAGATGACAACCGTCTGAATTTCAGATGGTTGTCCCTACACTGGAAACCTGCCCACACCCCGCCCGCTTCTCTCCTGCTACATATGGTAGTTATACGGACGCAGAAACCCATCGTAGGTTGTCCCAACTGTGGACCAGATTATATAAGAACAAAGAGAGAAATTTCTAGTCTCCAGCCGGAGAGGGAGTAGGGCCTATAGGGAAGTGGTGGTTGTCACTTGATCAAGAGGTTATCTTTTTTTAACGTGCAGTTTTGAAGGGGATAGCAAAACTTTCCAAGATCAATTTTGATAAAATACTTTAGACCTTGCATGACATGTATATGATTTATCATGAACAAAACTTTACATTTTCTATCTTTAATTGGCAATCAAAAATTATTGACCAAGATTTTTTGGCACACCACTGCCTACCCGGCAGGGGGGCCCAGAGCCAATAAGAGTCCTCCAGAAGAGTTGAATTAAATAGGAAATGTACTAGAAGATTAAGGTGTTAGAACCCCTTTCAGAAATGATCTAGACCCAGATCTAGTAGTACATTGCCTATGCAATTTAGCCCTTTGCCAGGTCCTTAGCAATCAGAGTTCTGCTCCCGAGAATTGATAGTATCAATGACCAATAAATCAAAACATTTCATCTAGACTTACCATCAAGCTTCTTTGGTGGAACCAGTTTCTTTAAGGTGGCTACCAGAATTAGTTGTTGTCCTGGGGCTGAAAGAACAGAACCCAAAAATAAATTTACTTTTTGTTACAGAGAGTGTGGTAGACAGTGTAGAATACCTGAAGTAGTACACAAAATCGTCTTTGGATGTGCTTTTGCTGGGGACAGCATTTCAGAGTGAGGACAGGCATCTACTTTTGTGCACTACATAACAGTATTATTGCTTTAACTTACACCTCTTATAACATTGCCTAAAACTAGGGACTGGTCATCATTTATCAGCGAGTGGGTGGGGGGGGGGGGGACTTAAACACTTTTGATCCCTCTTGAGGTGGGGGGATGAAAATTTGAAGTTGGACATGTATTGGATCTTGTCCAGACTGTATAGTGTGCAATACACAAATTTGCACCAACAACCTGGCGCAAATCTCAAGAGTCAAGTTAAGGGAGTGGTCATTATTTATCAACAGGAAGGGTGGTGGGTTTTAGCATGGATGTGCGAAAAATGTTGAGGTCTGAATTTTTTACGCCCGCCCTTCATTCAAAACCAATACCCCTCCCTTGCCGAGTTGCCACTGGCTTGGCAAGGGGACTGGCAAAAGGGACCGGGGCCGGGGCAAAAGCGATATACGCACGACGGCAGTGGGTGCCTTGCCGTACTACACACGGCGGCCGTGGATATAATGTTCTTATATGCACAACCGACTTGTGTAGAACAGACTTGCAAGTATGGCGGTCGTCTGGCCCCTACATGATAGTTTTATATGTACTGGTACAGCCATCCCTGGAGGGGAGGGGGGGGGGTAAAAATAACTGTAACTCTGGTTCTAGTCGGAATATTTTTTAAATTCTTTTGTTGTTGGAAAGCCCTAGAGAAATGTAGACCTTTTGGACCACATTGGGACCAAAAGGACCCCTTTTAAAGGTTCTGGGGGATTTGTTCCGCTAGTTTGTGTACTCACATGGTTTCCATATATTCTCGACTCAAGTGCCTCCCCCCAGGAGCAGTATGCAATGATCACAACGTTTCGGCTTTTATCAGCCTTCTTCAGCACTTCAAGATATTGATTATTCCCTGTATGTAGCCTACATGTCAATGTAGGTCTATAGCATGGGGGACATTTCAGGAGGGGAACGGGAGTAGAGTACCGTAGAGTCTAGAGATACGAAAGTGGCTAAGCCTAAGGGAGTGATCATTGTTTAACAACAGGGGGGGGGGCTGGTGGGTTTGAGGGGGGGGGGGGGTCAGAATTTTTTCAACCCCTTGACCAGTGGGGGTCAGAATTTTTTCAACCCCCTCTGATGAAGGGGGGGGTCAAAAAAATTCCACCTGTTTTCAGTGGAAAACCCTGCGCGTTATTATAGGTTAAAAGGCCACGTTCGCGTGCGATTTTCGTCCCTTATGGGGGGGGGGGTCAAAAAATTTTTACCCCCTCAAGAGGGGGGGTCGGAAATTTTTTTTGCGTGCCCTCGCGCAAACCCACCAGCCCCCCCCCCTGTTGTTAAAAAATGATCACTCCCTAAGCCGTAAGCCTTCAACGACAACGGTAAGGGCCGTGTACACTTAGTTCTTAGATAAGGCCGTGTATATAACATCACAGTATCCACAACGTGTGTATAACATCGGATCATCATCGGCCGGGCCAGGACAGGACTCAGAATGAGAATCAGGAGGCCTCAGGAGTCAGGGACAGGGGCTATCATCTTTGGCACTTACCTAATTTTTTAAGACTTTATCCTATTAAACTTATCTAATGAGCAATGGATAGATCTTGAGAAAAGAAGTGAATTTGTTTTTTAAATGAAGTCTCTATGTCAATTTAAAGTGGAATTATGACCGGCCAAAGGTACCAAATCAGACCCAGAATTCTGCCATAGTTAAGAGTTTAATTTGGATCCAGTTTTGTGATCAAGCAAGATGAATCCAAGGTAGACTAGATCACTGAAATGATTATTTTGGGCAATTTTCTTTTCAGATAAGTAAGATATACCCCCAGAAATGTAAATAATGATACATTTTACCATAACCAAACAATGTAAAAGCAAATTTTTGAGGTCATCTTTTCCCTTGAACTGGGTGCTCTGACAAGTGTACAGAGATAATCTCGCTCAAAAAGTTTGCAGGGTCTGTCAAATATACTGCAGCCCCTCAGAAAAAGAAAAGCTATACATTTTCTTGACCTTTTTTAACAGCATAGAACAGGTGGGAACCATTTATTTTTAGGTGCTCAGTGATCTTCTCATCATAAAATGGTTCTAAACTTTTGGTTGAACTTCAATGGGGTCAAAGGCAAAATTCCCTGCATTACATCTTGTACAAAAAATATTCATTCTAAAGGTCTAGCCAAGCCTGTTAAAATGAGCCCTTGTGTGTAAAGATCCTCCAGTAAATAGCTTCAGAATAAGCTTGCAAAGAAAGGAGAGTTTAACACTACCCAGTTTCAGCTTTATCACAGTTTCAAGTTTCACACCTCTACTGCAGCAGACTCACACAGTGGAGGTATTTCACTTTCTTTCAGTGCCTATCTTTGACACTTTGCTATGAAAACAATACCCCGCCCCAATACCCCGGTTTGACATGATTGTTTGCTGAAACTGGCTCAAAACTGACCTTGGAATATTGTGGATGGTGTTGCTCTCGCCGCACAACACACAGAACTTGATAACGGCTGCAAAAATTGCCTTAACATGATTGTTTTGATCCGTCAAAAACTAAATTTTGACGGACACCATGCGTAACCTTTCAAGGACGTTTCCTCGCACGGAGTAAATGCCGGTCAAAACTTTTTAAAGGAAATTAAACGAATAAAAAGAAATACATGATATATACATATTTATATATACATGTTACTGATTATTTAATAACTCAACTATGAATGAGTTGAAAAGAGGTAATAATTTTTAACCAAGCTCTAGTCAGTGCGAGCCGGTTTTACTGAAGCTTGTTGCCGTGCGGTTAACCAGCGCAGCTAGCAAAGATGCAAAGCAGGCGACGTAAAAGTGAACATAAGTTTTGATAGTTTTCTGCATCTTGGGACGTCTGACAGGTTGTAAATATAATATGGAAGATGTAACAGTAAACACGGGGAAAGTCTGCAAGCTTTTGATCCACCAGAAACAGTACAGTGGTATGTATGAGAACCATTTGTTGTCACTCTACCAGTACTCCGTAGACGCTCTGAGGGAACCTCAGAGACCAAGTGTGTCTGTTGTAGTCTGTTTGGTCAGCCAATCTGGCAGAGTGGCCAATTCTCACAGAAGTACTTACTGTTCAGGTCCAATGCTTCCACCAACACTTCCTTCAATGTATATCCAAAGATTCACAATACACAAATCACTTGAAATACTTGTAATAATTAATAATCCAGGTGATTTTCAAATCTCCCTCCCTAACTCCAAATCATTGTCGGCCATCTTGAAGGGCAGGTGAAGCCACCTAGTGCCAAAAAGACTACACTATTCTTGGTTGGTTAGCCCTATGTTTCAAGAGTAGTCTAACACCAGGTGGCATCCCCAGCATGTTGACAATGGAGGCCATTGAGGTAGTGATATCTAAGCTCAAGATAAACATGTCAGATTTATTGGATGTATCTCATGCTTCAGTTATTATAAGCTGATGTACATGAAAACTACATGTTTGTGAATAGGAGGGACAATTTCCAGGAACTGAAAGTGAGTACTTAGTTCAGACTAGCCATGTGTTTGTGCCACTATAGACTTGTATACATCTTGGATCCTGCCTGTGAGCAGGCAGGTATTTCGGCCTATCTACCAGAACCCCCAGCCCCAGATCAGATCAGATGACCCAATTTTGACATAGACACTGTGACAGATGATCCAACAACAACATTCAATACAACAAAACCCACACTGTCACAGTAGATCTATAGAGCTTTTTCAGTTAATGTGTATTCACACCCTCGGTGGCCCTGGTGGAGATCTCAAGTGCAAACAATAGGCAGCTCACGCACTGCAGTCTAGTGGGAAAGAAACAAACTTAAAATTCCACATTAGATTTTTAACATTATATAAATCAGACCTTAATGATTCTTAGTTTCGCATAATCCCCTACATCTCTACTTTAACTGGTGAAAAGGATTTTTTGATAAAGTTAAGGGATGTGGATTTTGCAAAGGGTAGTAGATGCCACAGCGAATTGAGTCACTCACTGTCAAGTCTCACCCGGACCATCCTTCCACTTCCACATACGATTTTCAATATTTATATGAATCAAACATTTATAATTCTTAGTTACGCATACTCCCCACTATCTCTGCTATTAATGTTGAAAAGAATTTTTTGATGTAGCCACAGGATTTGGAGAAAATCGAAATTTGGTAAAGGGTATAGTAGATCGCCACAGTGAAGCTAGCCACTCATTCTCATATCTCGCGCAGACAATCCTTCCACTTCCATACAATCTTTTCATCATTTATATAAATCAGATATTCATAATACTTAGTTGCGCATGATTCCCTCTATCTCCACTATTAGTGGTGAAAGGGACTTTTCGATGGAGCAAGAGGATTTGGAGAAAAGTGGGATTTTAGACAGGGTAGTAGATTGCCACAGTGCATTTTCTATGGCAGCGTGAGTAGGGTGGCCAGTGGAAGATCTCCAACACCCTCATGCACAGCTAGCTGACGTCACGTGAAAAGGCCTTATACTTGAAAGTTATCACAACACCCCCCCCCCTCCCCAATAACTGAGTACCCCAATATATGTGACGTGTGGAATGACGCGTTGCGATGAGGAGTAATTTACTAAATTACTCCTCACTGCACCCACTCCCACGAGTCCCTATCTGTTACTATAGTAAATCAATCAATATGATTTTCTATTTTAGGGCTCGTTTCCACTGTCAAAATTAACTATGTTCATGTAGGGTAAAAATTACCAAGGAATCAGAATTTGTGGGTCATTTTACTCTAGATCCAGTCATTGATTTAATGTCTTATCAGTTCTCAAGGGGTATTGGTGTGCGCAGACTGGAATTTCTATAAAACCTTGAAATATAAAATGCTGATATTTTTGTTAATTCTTAGTCATTTTTTATATTTGAGACATCTATTGAAAGCTTAAAACATTATCAGTTACCATAGAAGTAGAAAGAATGAACTATCTGGACAGATTGTATATATTTCAGAAGAGTTTTTAATTAAACCCGAAAATATCAAAACTAACTATTTGTGTAACTTTTTTGAACATATATAGGGATAACCACAAAAGTGTGTACATTCAGGATCTTTAATCAGCTATTTATTATCTAGCCCAAAACTAAAGAGTATAGGAGAGTTGAGTAAAAAATCCAAGAATTTCAGGTTAGCTTATCACACTGCCATTTAGAAAATTTTGACTTTCCAACATGATCTATAATACTTGTCTTAGTTCCTTTTGGTGCAAATTATAGCCCATTAATCCCCAAGCCATTGTGCTGACAATGGTATAATTGGTTACCCTCTATGATCATTCAATCAAATTTAATTTGAGATCAAGTAAAGCAAGGTCTGAAATGTCTGAGAACCAGTGCAGCCTGTGCACAGTGGGCAGGGACTGATAAGACCCGCACTGGCTGGAAATCCACTGACAGAAAATATTATAGAAATTGCACATTCATTCCCTCATAACTTCTGTTCTACTACCATTAGAAAGACAATTCAAACACCATTAAATTACTCAAGTTGCCAGCTTCCCGGTGGTGAAAAATTATCCGGGTAAATCAAAAATAAAAGTTTGGCATGTTTTCCCTATTATTTAGTTTTGCCCCCCCCCCCCCCACTAGGCCCTACCAAGGCATGGGACTCTTTTTCAAAATGGCCCCTATGCTACATCTAACAAGCCCCCCCACCCGTGCCGCCCCTCCCCCCCACCTGGCAATGAAAAGTGTCTCGTCTCTAACATTTTTTTGACCCCCCCCCCCTTTCTTGGAGAGGTTAAACGATTTCATTCTATAGTATTGTAGTGGTCGGTGAAAATGTTCTTGGAGAAACCGGGACTCGAACCCGGGGCCCTCCAACTTCGAAGCGGCTGCTCTTCCTCTGAGCTATTTCCCCTGGCCTGACATTCTCTACCTTCCAACTACCCTGGATCGGTATGGTATACATAGGGGGAGTGACACAATCAAGTGAACAGTCCCTCTGAAGGCTCTGCGCACCCGCCGGGGGAACGAACCCCTACACTATGGTAAAGCCTGGGCTAGAAACCTGTCCCTGTCCTAACGCTATCCCCTCTCCAACCCCTACCCTCATCCCCCATCCGTACGTGGCATCCCCCCTGCTTCCCCTCCAGCTCTGTGTAGTCTGGCAGTACCTGCCCTAATCCTATCCCTCCCCCTTTTCCTAACCCCCCCCCCCCCACACACACACACCCATCCCTGCCCTCCCCAGCCATACCCGTGTGCTGTGCTAATGTTTCATGTTTGATTTCAGACCATGACCTCATTATCAATCTGAAGGAATTCCCCGATCTCAAGGAGGGAGACGTGGTGGAGATCTACCACCCAGAAGATGCATATAGGTAAAGAGTTTTACTCCAATATGCACACACCATTGTACCTTCCATGTGTGACCTATGGATTATACACAAATTTATCGACTTTTCAATTCATATAACATGAAATTAACAAGGAAATGTACAAAAGATAGAGCAATTACAATAAAGTTTATATGGGTACCTTAAAACATCAATGTTCATGTGGCCTGCAAGAGACGGAAGATTCTGTCAACGAGTCCGTAAATGATGAATAAGGATGAATACAGACGAATCAGGAATCCAGTTTGATATCCACTTTATTCATAGAAGTCCACGAGGTATAGATGGTGATACAGTATAAAGGTGCCCAACAGTGTCCAAGGGCCTTGGTCTCACGTGAGTGTGTGAGGTATGAAGTATGAAGGTGGAAAGATGAGTGAGCTGCTCCCTCCACAGGTATTTGTAGTAGGAGCTGCTCACCCAGCTCATCCTAAAAATAGTATCAGGTGAGCTAAATATAGTAACTGGGGAACTCCAGTGCAGGTATGTAGGGGGGATCCCAAACATAGCACTGGGGTTCCCAGAGTTCAGTATGGTTCTAAATATAGCTGCTGGGAATTCCCGGTATGCTGTGAGCTGCTCATGATCAATGGGCATGTCCTCCTGCAGGAGGAGTTGGTCTAAACATGTCTGCTAGGAATTTCCAGCATGCAGCGAGCTGCTTGTGATTGACGGCGTATCCTCCAGTGGGAGGAGGCGGGGTCACTGAGTGCAGTTGACACCGCCAGCCTTTGGTCTATGGGTATGGCTTGGCTTGTGGGTAGACTCGGACACCGGGTTACATGGTAGAGTCAAAGGTGAAAAATAAATATGATAAGTACAATACCTATAACGGTCTACTGACAATTCCATGAGGGAGGCCACTTTGGCCTACGCTAAGAAAAAGTTTTCGGCAGCACTGTCTATTTAAAGATCGCATATGGGAAAATAGACAATCTGTATATTTTATTGATCACGACCTTTTTATTTCTTTCAGTCGGCTTTTATTACAAGTGAAAGAATTGTCGGCAGAACTCCAGCTTCAGCAAAAAGGTGAGGTTTTTCTCTCAGAGTCGCATTCATACATTTATACTTAATGGCAGTCAATTAGCCTGGTGCAATAATGCATTAGTAGCCCTGACATACATTACAGTTGATTTTTTTTTGAGAAAAATAAACTGTTAAACAGATTTTCAAAAAGATGAGGTCAATTTTTGTAACAAGGTTGGGACATTATTGGGGCAGGTGCGAGCTAGATCTCTGCATATGTATACATTAAATTACATTGCTTGTGTAGGATCCATCAGCGTTCACCATACCATCGCCGTCAACTTCAAACTACGCATCTACAAAGATGTCATCGTCAATCCTGTCAACCCGCGGGTAAGGTTTTACCGATCATAATACATGCTGTAGAGAACTACTGTCATTGTTTTACCAGAGATGCCACTTTTCCTGGTTTACCAGGAATTCCTGGTTTTCATTCTAAGATTCCTGTATTAAATTGTATTAAATTCCTGGGAAAATGTGTCCAAAAGTCCGGTTTTCCTGGTTTTTGTCGGCCAGTGAGTGGCATCTCTGTTTACTAATGAAGTCAATCCCTGTCTAGAATGGTACATATGAAGGAGTTTTTATATTTCTACAACATATACTTAATCGTATTAGCGGTGATGAAAGATAAGATTTGATCAAGAAGTGGTTTGCATATGTTCCTTATTATTCCAAAATGCCCATGAAAAGTAACAAAGTAGACATACCATAATCTTCCACGCATAAGGTGCGTTTTATATACGAATCAGATCGGGAGTGCGCCTTATAGCTCACATAGCCATTATCAGCTGGGGGCCGCCAATAGACCCCGACGGCACTATGACTAACACCTTCAGCCCCCGACTCCGCAGTATATGCCAGGGATGCCTCCCATTGGTCAATAATACAATAGCCATGGGCCTTATAGGATCGACCAGAGTTGGGCAAGTGCATTATATATGGGGTAAAGAGAAATACCAAGTTGGTAAATGATGCTAGAGCATCAGTAAGTTCTCCCTACCTGGGTGTACAGAAATGTGAAATACGGCGTAAAACCACTCCCCCCGCCACCCCAGTCCACTCGCTGTACCATTGGTTGGGAGTTGGGGGTGCACCTTATACACAGGGTTTTCAAAATATGAATCCAGAAGCAGTAACTGCGGCTTCTCCGTGAACCAGACCTGTCTTATTTAGGGGTGCGCCTTATACACAGGCTGCGCCTTATACACAGGCTGCGCCTTATACACGGGAGATTACGGTACTAATAATGGATGCTTTTGTTCCACCCAGACGGTGGTGCTTGACTTGGCGGAACTCACGTACAAGGAGCAGTACTTCAGCCGGGCCGACATGTGGCGGCTCCGTCAGAGCTTGGTTTGTACCACATCTTGTTATATAAGCCTCTCACACATTGCCCAACGGACGCATGCATTGCTGAAGCTGGTATTCGTGGCCCTGTTTTGCTAGAACATATAGCGCCTGTCAGCCTCGTGCTAGCTTCAAAGGTTCATCATGTAGCAGTACTGGCGGGATGATGACTGATAACCGCTATCAAGATAGGTACTTTCTGCACCCTAAAAAGTGAATGATTTAAGGCTCTCGTCTCTTTATTGGATTCAAATATTTAATCCTGGTCTTGACTGTAGATCTATGTTTAGATGTTTTTTTGGCCCAGCCCCTGCTGGGTCATTGTCGGCGGGTTTTCGTCGAAAACTGATGGTCAGGAATTGAAACTTTACATGGGAATTGCTCATCGAAATTGGGGGATAATTAAACAAAAAATCATGGAAACATGTTCTTTAGGATCTTGTCTTTCATTGTACATGCACAATTCCTGGGAAAAAATTTTCTTTACCTATGAAAATAGCTGAAGAAAAAACCTGACATAATATACCTACTTTCTCATGAAAACGAGGCTCCATAGGATAGCATTGTGCGATAGATTTTCGCGATAGACATAACACATGGGTTCCTATGGGAATTGTCAAATTAAGACGCTTTTTTTCAGTAGGTAAGGATGGAAGACCGTGCATATAACGCGATAGCTTGAGGAAAAGTTGGTAAATTTTCATATAAGACCGTTTATATACCCACCCTGTAAACCAGACCGCCATAAGTTTGTTATGGCTATCGCATTTCCGGCAGGGCGAGTGTAGGAGTAGTATACATAGAGTACGCAGGCTGTTATGATTTGTATATATTAGCCTTACACCGGCTACTGCCTGCGCCCTCTGAGATACTATATATGTACATTATGTACTAGTCTTTACACTGTCCCTCAACCCAGGGCATCCTCGTGCGAGTTCGCGCATGCGCGCAGAGTGACCGGTCGTCAGATTTGATTTTATAACAGTAAATTGAGGGGGTGTATTCGATTCAATTCAATTAATATTGCCAAACATGCATGGATTATTTTCAGAAAGCCATTAATTGCAAGTTAAATCGATATTATCTATCATTTCTCCGTCAAAAATGCGACTTACGGCAAGGAGGGGTCGCGCATGCGCACGGAACATCAAAATACAAAATGGCGGACAGCAAGACTATCGCCTTACGGTGCTATCGAAACTGCTGGATTATAACAAAATGGAGGAGAATTACATTGTCTCATGCCTTTTTATGGTTAATATGTATCCTTATTCAAGACCTGCTGGTATTATGCACTGCTTAACTCGCCAGGAGAGGAGTTATTCACCAATGAAACATGCGAGCGATAATGGGTGCATCCTCCATAGCCTTAAGCATTGAGTCTTCGACACACTGTCACTATATTGACAGTCCCCTAGGGTAGGTAGTGGGCGACCTGGGCCAGTCGTGCATTGCACACGTTAAATCTTTTACATTATCTATTTGGTAAATAATTTATGGATAAAATAGAAAATGGAAATAATGGAAATGTAAACCTTTTAAAGATAAATCATAATATTTTGTCATGATTTTCTGCATTTTCAGGTCAAAGATTGTATATACCTCACAAAGAAGGTGCTGTTTGCTGAGATGAGGTGAGTTTTGTTTTACCTTAATGTACCGTGTTTAAAGTGTACCCCCAAACTTAGCAATGCTTGGTCCCTGCATAAGGGGCGGCAAATACTCATACCATTAGTCAGACAGGGCATCAATTCAGATTTTACTTTTAGTAAATTATTTATAAAATGCATCAAAATTTTCAATTCTAGTTTTATACAAGATCCATGCCCAGCAGGGAATCCATTGGGTGCTAAAAAATTCTGAATGAAAAAAAAAATCGCTTGCACCACTTTTTAAAACCAAAATCTGTACACCAAATTATTTCCTTGGTGTGGCCTTATAAATGTATATGGAAGTGTAAGTAGCCTTTCAGTTTCAGTCAATGTGTTTTATGTGTTTTATTTCCCCTCAGGGCCCAAGTAAGTGAGTTATGGGCTAAAGGAGAACAGGTGACGTGTGGTGTGGTCACCGAGGACACCCGGGTAAGTATGCCCTTATCTATGTCAGCACAAAACACTGTTTTAGGAGGTATTAACCCTTTAAGAGCCTCCGAGAGTGTATCAACCCTCAAGGGTCGGCATGATGCATTAGTGCATGAACTGATTAAATGCATTAGTAATATCAGCCCTGAAGAGTGCACTATAAGGGGCTGTGTGTATTAATGCACTATGCCACCATTCAAGGTTGAAGGTCACGTGATTCCTCTAGGACCCCCCTATCCATTGTATGATTAAAGATTAAGGAGATTCACTGAATTCATTTTACTTCAGAAATTATAAACTGTGTAGTAAATGATGTAATAATTTACCAGTTTGTACATACCGTAAACCTCCCCTGAATAAGGTGCATCTCGTATATATAAGACGCACGCTGAGTTGAAGGAAAACCCATAAGGTGCATCTGGGGGCCGATTTTTGAAAGTTTAGTACTGTTTAATAGTGTAGGTATTGCCGTTTCGAGATCCTACTGATATTGAGATAACTTTATTATCGAAGCAATAACTAGTCGGTTCGAGTAGGTTTCAGAATCACTTTATTACGGTACTTTTACAAGAAGACTTGCAAATGCGTTTCAACCTCTCATATGCCTATAGTCAGTACCCCGTAAGGTGGTAATGCTCTCGCTTAGATAACCGTTTTGAGACAAGATCAGCCTACCAGCTCGGTAGGGCTGCGAATCCCCCGATCATAGGAGGATGGCAGAATATATACCTCTCGTTACGGTTGATTGGTTCCACACTGAGCGTCCTCTGGTCCGCCCCTACGTCACACTGCCCGAGGCCACCAGTGGTGCCCTCTTACGAGAGACGTAGGAGACGCTCCCGAAGAGCACCTATCCTACTACGATACAGTACATGGTAATAGTCTCGAATATATACAGACGTCGATACGCAGTAAATACGATTCCCTACAATAGTAAAAATACCCCATCTACAAGGCACACCCAGACTTCGCGCTGATTCTATAAGGCACAGGGAGATTACAGTAATTCCTGAAGATGATCATGGCCAATAATGAACTCTTACATCCTTTTGCCTTGTCTAGGTGACGCTCCGTTCGTCGACAGCCCAAGTGAACATCTTCCTACAGATGAGTTCTGAGATGTGGGAGTTTGACAATTACGGAGATCTCTACTTTGAGAAGGCGATCGGAGGCTTCCTGGTGGAACTCTTCAATCAGTGGAAGGTAAGTCTGAAGTTTGATGTGTAATTTGTGACATTGATCATTTTAATCAGAAACTCGGGAATGCCAGTTCCATTCTGTAATATGAATTTCCCAATCACCATGGTACGATGCATAAATACCGACTTAGCTGGTTTAATTATCAGCCAATGAAATAATCCCAACTATTCACTGCGGTCCTCTTGGGGGTCAGTTCGTACCTATCTTATAGGTGTTATCGGTGATAAACGCTGGTAACCAGCTTCAGCAATGGTGGCACCCATAGGACAATATGCTACCTTGGTATAGACGGAGGTTCACGAGATTTGCCCCAAACTGAATGTTGCTTCATGAGTTAGCCTCAAAGCAGGAATCCATGAGGCAATGCAGAGTGGATTCTGCTTTTAGGCTAATGAGCTGGAAGCTTTTTATTTTTAGAGATGTATTTCTTTAAGATTAGCAAAGCTTAAACTCCCAGATTTTGTTGAGATGTCAACAGTTAACACAAGCAAGTGGGCTGATTGTAGATATGCCCAAAACAAAAAATCTTTATATTTCACATCTTGTAGCAGCTTCAAGTCCAGAGTGCACTTATACGTGAGTCTGGTTTCAAAGCAGGTATTTGTGATACACTTCATTTTTATCTGCTGCGGTTGATTAATAACTAAGTTGTGATGTTTTCTAGGACAAGAACTGTAATCATGATGTGACGATAACGCTATTCTCCCGGACCTTCTACGATGCGTCTAAAATAGGTTTGTTAATTTTCACTCTATACTATCAGGTACCACACATGACACTGGTTCGGTGCTCTGCAGATATCTTGACTAATGGTGACTGTTGAGTTATTTTGTATCGGATTTATTTGATAAAGTAAAATATAGAAGGTTTTAACTCTTTTTTTTTTCAGTAAATTATTTGAATCAATGAGTATTTGCTTACATGATATTCATTTTATCCTCTCGTTTACAAGCCGGCCATTAATACCATTAGGACAGAAGTACCCACAAATTAGGGAAATCAGATTTTCTGAAAATTGATCTTGGCCAAATCTAAACTTTTGACTTATAAATCAGGTAACTATCAAGGCTTTCAGAGGCTAAAATGTAATTTTTATTTTTCTCCTGTGTTCATCAATAACCCCAGGTATGACATAGCAAAAAGTAACTGACGTAAACATCTTTGTTTTTGTACAGAGGATTTTCCCATGCACATGCGTGAGTGTGTACAGCAGAATAACCAGGGCCGCTTCTACGAGGACTTCTACCGGTATGTACACAACGCTTTCATCACTGTGCTTTGAAATCTGCCGTTAAGCCTTTTAGCGTGTCCCGGCCCCCACATGTACCGGTGATCTTAATCACTACCTAGAAACAACAGGATTTAACTGACAAGGATTCATTAATATCAATAAAAAATACCAGGGTAGATAAAAAAGAGCATAGTGAAATTTCTTCTTTTTTTGACTTATTGCTTATATGAAAGCTGATTTCCCCCCCCCCCCCCGGCCCCAAGCTACAGTACCAGATAGTGATATAGGTTGTTATAGTCTTCCCTCTGGCCCAAGACAAACTGAGACTCTGAGGCTACTTACACTTACATCGGGCTGTATATTTAGTCTTATATTACCTCATGTGTTACATCTGGCTGTATATTTAGTCTTATATTACCTCATGTGTTACATCTGGCTGTATATTTAGTCTTATATTGCCTCATGTGTTACATCTGGCTGTATATTTAGTCTTATATTGCCCCATGTGTTACATCTGGCTGTATATTTAGTCTTATATTACCTCATGTGTTACATCTGGCTGTATATTTAGTCTTATATTGCCTCATGTGTTACATCTGGCTGTATATTTAGTCTTATATTGCCCCATGTGTTACATCTGGCTGTATATTTAGTCTTATATTGCCCCATGTGTTACAGGGTGGTGGTACAGAATGAGCGTTATGACGACTGGACGCCCACCATCATACAACTTAAACGCCTGTTCCTCGAGTACCAGGATGGCGTCCTTAGGTTCCATGAGCGGGAGGGATTCGGGTCTCTACGTGCCTGGAACTCAACCGCTGCACAGGGAAACTTCCTAGAAGTCCTCAACATGGCACTTAATGGTATGTGGTGCTTTTAATTAGAGTGAAATCGCTTTTCATGAACTTTGGCATTGGTTTTAGGCACAAGAGAACCAATTATTTGAATTGCAC
The DNA here is from genome assembly GCA_949317995.1 of Acholoe squamosa. Classification (NCBI taxonomy): domain Eukaryota; kingdom Metazoa; phylum Annelida; class Polychaeta; order Phyllodocida; family Polynoidae; genus Acholoe; species Acholoe squamosa. Next base: position 79,502,465 of record OX439041.1, on the reverse strand, counting down.
ACATCAAGTGAGACATGATGCCAGGGCAAATCAGAGATGTAACTTTTCCTAATTATTAAGAAATTCTAAATTTTTTGGTTCTGATTCTTCTATGCATTTCTTATTGGGAATTGAGAAAATTGGGATAATTCCCAAATTTTCAGAGATCTCTGGGTGGCATCTTTGAATTAAAACAAGAAACAAGAGCGGGGGGGGGGGTCGTAGGTTCTGATCAGTCTCAAATCAGGGAAATTTAATTTCACCTTACCTTTAAGAGGGACATTTGTCTACAAAGAAACAATACACTTGGTCGTTTTCAACCAATATATAAAAAATCCTGCTCCTCCTCTTGTTTTTCAGCGTTTGAGAAGCACTACCTTGATCGTTCGTTTGACAGGACGGGGAAGTTGTCCATCGTTATTACTCCGGGTACTGGGGTGTTTGACGTGGACCGAGAGTTAATGAACATCACCAAGCAGCGCACTATAGACTGCGGTAAGTGGGAATGCTCTTTTATTTTTTACGCCAATAACAACTCTTCATAGAGATAAGGTTAAGCAGCGTCTGTGGCGTAAAAAAAAATCTTTGGATCGCCACTCCCCGCCGATCGCCATTCCTCTAGCTTGTAGGTGACTGATATAGTTCAGTTTTATTTATCTAAACCTCACTCGCATACATTCTCATCGATCCAACCTTCAGGGGGCTGTCTCCGCCTCAGGGTGGATTGATTAGAATGTATCTCATGGTCGTTTAGTTCAATCTATGAGTAGTCAGATCCCCTACTGCGACACAGTTGGATGGACACAATCTGACAATATTCAAAGCACATGGAGATTGAATGCACAATTGTTCCCGTTAAGGCTAACCTTATGATTCAATTAGGATTAAATCCTTTGATTTCAAGGCCCAAAAAGTTTCAGGAAGATCATTTTGTATATTAATAAGGAACAATGAAAAGATGAAACAAAACTTTCAGAAATTTTATGTAGCCCTGGCTAGTAGGCCAACCTTATATGGATGCATCAGCAATTTTCAAGACGTGCACACTAAGGCCACACCAAAAAAATAAGTTGGTCTAAGGATTTCCCTCTCCATATTTTCGGAAATAGAAATTTTTTTTTTCTTTAAAAAGAATCTCGTCTACGGATTTCGCTTCACTTTCTTTTTGTGATGTTTGGCAAAAATTTTTTTTAATAATTTTTTTTCGCACGCCTCAGTTTTCCAGCAAGGAATCTATTGGATGCCAAAAAATTCTTTAAAAAAAAAAAAAAGATTCACTCGCTCGCACCATTTTTTCAAAACCAAAATCCGTAGACCCAACTTATTTTTTTTTGGTGTGGCCTAAAGTGATTAAGATGTTGTTATGTTTCAGGTAACGGCAGTGACTTGGTGTGTTTGGGGGAACAGCCGCTCCATGCTGTACCTCTATTTAAGGTAGGTCAATACTAGATACCCCTCCTCTCAGTTACTTAAATCACTTTGGTATAAAAAAATATATAACAATAAGTGAAAGTTAAAATCAAAGGCCATTATGGCGTGTGTCCAAAGGCCATATGGCAGCCATTAAGAATCTATGCCAACAAAAGCTGATGTGCCAGTGTTATTTCAGCAACACTGTTTATGACACCCTATTGAGTGGACAGGAGAGATTGAGACTAACAACATTTTTATAACATTTTCATTCCCAGTTTCACAGTAAGAACCCGCAGACTATTCAGTTTACATCAGATGTGGGAGACGACTACAACATCCCACACTGGATCAACCACAGGTAGGCCTCTTTTTTATTCAAACCTAGATAATATTGTTGTAAATGAAATCCTAAAAAATTATCATTCATCTTTTGTATACATTCTGTATAAATCATCCATTTTGTTACTTAAAAAAAAATACTGTAGTCTCCTGAATATAGAGCACATGCCACCTATGAGCAGTGTGTAGTCTAACGACAGTGTAGACGTCCCCAACGGGGAGGTCACGGTCTGTTGCCCCCCCGCCCTACCCCCTGCCCTACCTTCACACCAGGTGGGTGTAGTGGGGCTCTATACCTTTAGTAAGGTGGGTCCATTTTTTGTTGTTTTTCTGTCAGTAATTACTCACAATTCGTCATATATTCGTCAATAGTGAGCAATTACTAACATATATTGACTAAATGCTGATAAAATGTAAGTAACTACTATCATGTATTGACTAATTGCTGACAAAATTAATAGTGAATAGTTACTAGCATATATTAACTTATTGCTGACAAATAGTCCATAGATACTGACATACTAATTTTGACAAATACCAGTCAAGGTAGGATGCACAGGAGGAGGAATCAATGGCTATTTGTGAGCCAGCAAGCAGAAAGGACAGTTACTGCGGGATTTAGTACCAGATTTAGCCACCAGGGGGCACCACTATGGACTAGAATATGAAAAATATGACTAAAACTGTTATAGGGTACTTTTTTATGGAGAATTCAATGGTTTTTGATAAAACGTTCTATTTTGGGTGGAAAGGTTCCGAATTTGGCATGTAAAAAGAATGTTTTTGGGCCAAAATAGGCATTTTTGTTGATTTCTGTTGCCATGGAAACATGATTTTCATTCTAAATAGGAAAATCAATGATCCCATTTGAAGGAACATCCCACAAGGTTTACTATGGTGAAAACAGAATGAAAATACCATTTCTAGATCAAAAGTTATGGGCAAAAGAATAGAAATTTATACGAATTTAGCTAATTAGCATACATTATGCTAATTAGCTATATATCTCATGACCAATTAGACATAGAGCTCATTAACATATTTAAAATGGTCACACCTACCCATATCTAGCAAGCCATTCCTCCAAAACTAACAGGAGTATCTTCTCATGCTATGTATCACTGTAAAGCTAGTGATTTGAATTTTAAAGTTGACTTTCAGCACGGATCACCCTTTCTCCTTGCCTCTACACATTTCTCTGTTATATATTGACTAATTGTTGACAGATTGTGACATGTATTGATAATTACTGACATAGAGTGACTAAGTACTGACATATATTGACTAATTGCTGACAAATTGTGAGTAAATACTGACATATTCTGACTTATTGCTAACAAATGGTGAGTAATTACTAACATATATTGACTAATTGCTGATAAATGGCGAGTAATTACTGACATATATTGACTAACATCTGCTAAATTGTGAGTAATTACTGACATATGTGGACTAAGTGTTGTTATATAATGACTAAGAACTGGCATATATTGACTGAGTGCTGACAAATAGTGAGTAATATATATTGAATAGTTGGTCACTAACATCCATCTGATAACTTTTGAAGATCAAAATTCACTATATATGGCCTGGATCCCTGTGTTTCCAAAAACCAAGATGGCCGACACACATGGAAAACAATAGAATTGGGTAGTTGAGGTGTCCCTCCAGTCACTAACATCCATCTCATAACTTTTGAAGATCAAAATTCACCATACGGTGTATATGGCCTGGATCCCTGTGTTTCCGAAAACCAAAATGGCAGACACACATGGAAAACAAAAGAATTAGGGTAGTTGAGGTTTCTTAATGGTCACTAATATCAATCTGATAACTTTTGAAGATCAAAATTCACCATATATGGCCTGGATCCCTCTGTTACTTATAATGACTAAGTACTGATGTATATTGACTAAATGCTAACAAATGGTGATTAATTACTAACATATGTTGATTAACCACTGACAAATAGTGAGTAATTACTATCATACCATAGCACTAATACTAACCTGTTATAGCCTTAAACTCAATACATGTACCATAAAAACACAGATTAAAACACAAATTAAAACACAGAATGGCGTCAACATTTTTCAATCAAACACCAGAGAATGGAGAAATGGAAGGACATCCACTATGTCATTATTTATCAGCAGTTAGTCAATATAATTATTAATTATGCTAGTAATTACTCTCTATTTGTCAGTAATTAATCAAAATATGGCAGCAATTATGCACTATTTGTCAGTAATTAGTCAATTTATATTAGTAATTACTCACTATTTGTCAGAAATTAGTCGATATAATTATGTCAGTATCTAGTTAACATTTCTCAGCAATTAGTCAATATATGTCAGTAATTACTCACTATTTGTCAGCATTTAGTTATAGCATAGTTTAGCATAGCATATAGAACACAGTTGACCATAGGTATCTTAGAGCTGTGCCCTAGCCTTAACCATTTTTAATGTGGGCATGCATTACCATGCTAGGGTCCCTTTAAGATAAATCCATACTGGGTAAGGGAGTGGTCATTATTTATCAACAGGGGGGGGGTGGTGGGTTTTCGCGCGTCCGCGCGAAAATTTTTTAGGCCCCCCCCTCGACGGCAGTAAAAAAATTTTGCGCCCCCCCCCCCCCGCGCCGGAGGCGCGGAGAGTTTTCGCGCCCCCTCTTTGATCTATAGTAGCGCACGGGCTTTTTTGCTAAAAAGAGGGTAAATTTTTTTAGCCCCCCCTCAAGGGGGGTCAAATTTTTTTTAGCCCCCCGCTCGAGAGGGGTCAGAATTTTTTACGCCCCCCCCTCAAACCCACCACCCCCCCCTGTTGATAATAAATGACCACTCCCTAACCCAGTGGCCACTAGTAGGGAGCCCCAATGCAGGTATCAAGAAGCTCTTATCTTTTCTTATCTCAGATGTGGGTGCTGGGTGGACCGGCGACCCTATCATAGCTCTGCGTTAGACTACACACTGTGAGGGGCACCCCGAGTTGACAGAAAGGCTACTGTAAATTCTCTCATATAAGTCGCGGTCACCATAAATTCTCTCGTATAAGCCGCATCCCTGACTTTAGAGGGAGCTATGAGGTGCATCTGGTTAAGTACTATTCTATAGTGCCAGATACCGCCGCACCCCTTCTTTGGACTAATCCTATAAGCCTAACTTTCATTTGGATTCTGGTATAAGCCGTATACGAAATAATTTAATGTACCCGTTAATACCATTATCTTATAGGCTTATAGTGAGGCTTATAGATTTAGCCCAAAGGGTGGGTGCGGCTTATAGGGAGTATTCAATCCCGTAGAAAAGTATAAAATCTTGAATTTTCAAGCCTTGAGTGCAGCTTATAGCTTCCTACAAAGTCAGGGTGTGGCTTATACGAGGATGCGGCTTATACGCGAGAATTTACGGTATGTGGCGCACCTAAGACCTGAATCCTGAAGGTTTAGTACCGCTCTATAGTAAAAGTACCCTGCCTATAAGACACACTTGTGAGTTTTGGATGATTCTTTAAATGGTGTCTAGCACGGCAAAAGTCAATATGGGTACCTGCTCAAAGATCATTAACCAATTTGTGGGAACAAGCGGAAAATTTGCGACTCCCTGATTGGTCAATGGGTAGTCTTGTGACTTGGTACGTCTTAGCCATGCTAGCCGCCCTTTAAGGTGCAGGAGGGCACAGATTCATGTATTTAGATACTAGCCTTATACATGGAGAATTTCCATTCTTTGATACCACTCTAATATTCTGTGTGATATATTTGTACAGCTTCTACACGTCCCAGTGTCAGTCAGACTGGATACGCACTGCCAAGTTCCTACCCCGTATAACCGTACCGGTAGAACAGGTAAGCTGTACACATACCACTTCTCTTGGTTTAGGCCACACCAAAAAAAATAAGTTGGTCTACAGATTTTCGTTTTGAAAAAATGGTGCGAGCGAGCGAATTTTTTTTTCTAATTTTTGTAAGAATTTTTTGTTGTCCAATGGATTTCCTCCTTGAAGAACAAGGCGTGAGCAAAATTTTTATTTTTTAAAAATTTTGCCAATCACTACAAAGAGAAAACTCTCAGAAAGTGAGGCGAGTGAAATCCGTAGACAAGATTGTTTTCAAAGAAATAAAAAAATTTGCATTCTTGAATATATGAAGAGGATAATCCGTAGACTAACTTATTTTTTTGGTGTGGCCTTATGAGGATTTGCTCGTTTTTGTTGGAGTTTCCTGTAGTGACTTTTATTAATGTCCCCAAGCTTTGTATACATGGATATTATAGGGTGGGGGTAACAATCTGAAGTTTAGAGTTATACAGTCTGAAAATGCCAATGCAAGCGGCTTAGAATATTCATTTTGTAAGAGTTGCCAGGTTATCTAACATGCATGTTGTCTGTTCATAGGATGACCACTGGAAGTCGTGTAAAAGGACGCCAATAAAACAACGTAAGTTCTCTCTTACTATCATTTTATGATGTAGTACAATATGGCAGCTATGGAGGGATGCAGTGTGCACAGAAGTCAATAGTTAAAATGTCTACAAAAATCTACAGAAGACGAAAAACTAAATGGATGAATGAATAAATATGATTCAGGCTACCCGGTAGTAGACAAGCCGAAATTTACAAATTTGTCTCTGTTTAGTAGATATCCCAGCCCCCAGTCCTACCTTTATACTTTATGAATGTTACCGTAAAACCCTGGTCATAAGCCGGATTTTTTTTTCTATTTTTGACTAAAATCGGCTTCTAAATCCCCCCCCCCCCAACTCTAACCCCGGCTTATGACCGGGGTTTTAATACAATAGATTAAGAGAAAATAGGGAAAATTTGGCCCTAAAATCAGCTTATAGGATTTCCCTGAACTCACCCCCCCCCCCCCGGACTTTATTTACATCGAGACTGTCTGTTGTTCTATAATGCACGAATGCATCTGAGTGCATTATAGACAACAGACAGGCAAGATGTGAAGAAGGAGTTGTCTATTGTCTTTATAAAACGTTGTACATTTCATTCCGAACAATCAATCACCCAATTAAGGTACGTCTAGACCAATTATTGGCCCTTGACTTGTTTACAGCTATGCTGACCTTGCTGAGGTGTGCACTATACTCCTATAATGCACTCAAGGTCACTTCTACTGTGCAGCAGAGCACTGTAGAAGCATTTTATAATATAGAATATCAATCCTGTAGGGTCAGCATGATGCTTGAATGCAGTACTAGCAAGTCGACGCGGCCGTAGACGCAACAGGGCTTCATTTGTGCATCATACTGACCGATGGGCTAAATACGTTAGCTGCCCTTATTAGGGTAGAAACTGATCAACCTTTGCTAGTTCTATATGACTAATGTTCTCGATATATTTGTATACACAGGGTTATCAGACAGTCAGACGGGGATCCTCAACTCCATGCACGACGACATGAACCTTCCGTTTGTCGACTATGATGATTACGACACGCAGGTCTTTAAGCTGCCCAACCAGCGCATCCACAAACAGTAAGTACTGTGAAACCCTGCATCATGGGTGTCGGAGGCAACATGACTTTGAAGGGGCCAAAGTGGGTCAGACAGAGCATGTTGACATTTTGATTTTTTAGGGGGATTAGGGGCATGCCCTGAAGGAAAATTTGGACACTGTACCGGCTATTTTTGTCAATTTGTGACAGTGAGTTAGGCCACACCAAAAAAATAAGTTGGTCTAAGGATTTTGGTTTTGAAAAAATGGTGCAAGCAAGTGATTTTTTTTTTTTTTTTTTAAGAATTTTTTGGCGTCCAATGGATTCCTTGCTCGAAAAGTGAGGGGAGCGAAATTTTTTTTATCTAAAAACAAAATTTTGCCAAACATAACAAAGAGAAAACTTGTAGAATGTGGAGTGAGTGAAATCTGTAGACAAGATTATTTTCAAAGAAAAAAAATTGTATTTCCGAAAATATGGACTGCAATCCGAAGACCAACTTATTTTTTTTTGTGTGGCATTAAGGTGTATATATTTGTTTCAAAACAATTTTTTTTGGGAGGAGGGGGACCAAACATGGTCTGGGATTTGGGGGACATGCCCCCCCCCCTCTAATCCGACACCCCTGTGCGTATAAGGCGCACCTTATACATGAGGTTGGACTTGCAAAGATTGGGACTGCGCCTTATAGGCGAGGATATTATACATTATTGCACATTATGAAATTTTTGAATTTCATAATGTGCAATACTTCCAAATACAAATGAGTCTTAGCAACCGTTTGGGTAAGTGCTAGTCTATCCTATTTACCGTAATCTCCCGCGTATAAGACGGGCTGCCCGTATAAGACGTACTGTATTTTCTTTATGTCCTTTATAGCTTGAATGTGGTCAATTTTTCTTGTTATGTCTATTATTTTTCACTAGATTAACAAAGTCACTTTTTTGTGCCAAGTTGATAGGGACAATTTGTCACCTATATTGAGCAACAAGCCAGAATACAAATCTTAAGATCACCGTAAACTCCCGCGTATAAGACGCGTCCTCTACGCCAAACAAAATGCTGGGGAGTCTTATAGGATTTTTTCAAGTTGGGTGTGCGTCTTATACGAGGGGTAATTTTACTATAGAAATGTACTAATCTTACAAATTTCAGCCTTAAAATGTGCGTCTTATACACGAATATGCATGTGCTAAGTTTGGGGTGCGTCTTATATGCGCAGCGCGTCTTCTACGCGGGAGATTACGGTAGTAATAATTTTTATTTATTTGTTTGTATGTGTTTATGTTGTACTTGATTCTCTTGTTTATTTGTGTCTTCGTTCTGATCTTATATAACCCATATCAAACTAGTATGCGCCAATGAAACCTGTTCCCAAATTAGTTAACTGCATTATTGTCACCTCTTCGCATAGTGGAGCGGTTAATAAACACTTCAGTAAAAGAAAAAAAAATACTATCTAGGCCACACCAAAAAAATAAGTTGGTCTACGGAATTTTGTTTTGAAAAAATGGTGCGAGCAAGCGAAGCGAATTTTTTTTTTTTTTTTTTTTTTTTACAGAATTTTTTGGTGTCCAATGGATTCCTTGCTGGAAAAGTGAGGCAAGCGAAAAAACTTTATTTTAAAATTTTTTTTGCCAAACATCACAAAGAGAAAACTTGTAGAAAGTGAAGCGAGCGAAATCCGTAGACGAGATTTTTAAAAAAAAAAAATAATTTGTATTTCCGAAAATATGGAGAGGGAAATCCGTAGACCTACTTATTTTTTTGGTGTGGCCTTACTAGATTAATGACGATCGATAGGTAGAATGCAGGCCAAGTGTTTTACTCACCAGGGCTGTATTCATACATCATGACGACCAATGGGCATGTTGCATTAATGCATGAATGTCCCTTAAATGTCTAACGTGTATGAATTAACCCTTTTACAGATCCATGAGTGTGAGCCACCACTCGTCCATACGGCGTCAGAGGCCGTTCAGCAGTCGGTGGTCGGGAGTCCCGCAGCGCGTCCCCAGGGTACGCTGTAACTCTGACATCACCCAGCTACTACCAGAGAAGACAAAGGAGACGACTAAAACCATCCTTATACCGCAGGTGTCAGGGTCTGTCGACAGCTCCAACTATATGTCCAACTCATACGGTGGTCAGTATAGTGTTATTAGGCCTACTTTATTTATTCTAAAGAAAGCACATGTGTGGAAAAAAAATTTTGATACTCAAAATAAAAAAAAAATGGTTCTAATATGCTCACTCCCACAGCCTTAAAAACTAAAAATGTTTCTTTTTAACATGAAAATCTTTGCAGGATTGTGCACGTCGAGGGAATATGTGCTTACTTACGTTCATTCTGTAGAATGAATGCGGTATAACTATCTTTACTTTAACACCCCAGTTTAATTACAGGTATTGGATTCATTTCTGACCCCACCTAGGCTAATCTGAACCTTTTATGCATTTAATGAAATAAAAATTGGCAGATCGATGTCTGTCATTTGGAAACCCCATTAACATTATAACATAATTGATTAAGTATTTCATTCCCCCCCCCCTTCCCCTTTGTACAGGTTGTAGTGTGACGTCATCTAACACAGACGAGGATGTGTTCATGTTACGTCCTGTCGTGGGTAGTGCCGGTTCACCGGTCGGACATCACGGTACGAGTCAACCATACTTCCGTCCTACAGCACACCGCCGTGCCCTTATCAACCCCTTCGCACCCTCCCGCCTCCACTTCAAGGTCACCTCCAACAGGCGGCGCTGGGCACACGCCTTCCCCACTGGTAGGTTTTATACTAAAGTGTGTAGATGCAAGGGAACTCAAACTCTGTTACCATAACTCCTCATGTATATTAAAGCCAAGGCTTATACAAGAAGTTGTAGTTGCACCTTGTAACGCCCTCCTGTACTCAGGGTGCGACATATACAAGGGGCACTAAACTCTCTATTGTCAAGCCCCAGATGAGGCATATAGCCTCCTCTCAAACTCAGGGTGTGGCTTATATATGTGGCTGCAGCTTATATGAGGGAATTGATGGGAGCAGCTATTTCGTGCCATGTATTGTACGAAATGATAAAAACACAGATGACATATCTTTTCCTTTCTGATATCAACTTTTATACGGAAATTTCCTGTGATCTGTGTCTTCTAGATCGTTAACTGAGAATATTCTCTTAATTTCGTTGAGTGTACTGTACACTGAGGCTTTGGTAGATTTTATATAAGGGGAGAAATGTTTCTTTGTTTTCTATCCTAATGATATAGACCCGCATGGGGCATCTGTCCAACCTCATATTATGTACAGTGGTAAATTGTATTACTGGGTTGTTGGAAATTGTTGAGTTGATATTGACGTTTAGATTAGCATAATCAGTCTTCCAACCAACTTTTCTTTTATTTTCTCCCATACAGACCCACGTGGGGCATCCATCCAGCCGCACCACATACACAGTAGTGGCGGGCTGTCCACTGACCACTCACACGACTTAAGTCTACTACAGGTAAGTACCGCTATGAGTGAGGGAGTGATAGATGTTTTATGCCATTTCGACAGCTAAGGTCATATTCATGGCGAGAACTTCATTGCACAATTTCACAGAGGAAAGTGTCAGTGCCCACGCACCACACATATCCTAGGGGATACGAAAGAGGAGGTATACACCCTTTTAAGAAATTTGGAAATTTGAAGGTCAGACAGGTCACTTTTGTGACTTGCACAGATCCACTGAGAAAATATATTAACATTAATGGGGGGGGGAGTCTTAGATGTTTGAGGGGTCTCAGCCCATAACATTTTTCTCAAATCACCCTCTTGGAAATTTCTTTGAACCCCAGTCCAATGCCTGAGTTGGATAGGGAAGCCCGTAGCACTATGAAAAAGCCAAAAATTAATAATTGAAAAAAAAATTCAAAAAGAAAAGACTTTTTCTGAGACCTTGGTTCCCTTATATAACTTGTAAAAAAGTAACTAGGGAACCGAGGTCGAAGAACCTTTTCAATGAAGACTTGGAGGGGTGGGGGGGGGGGTCTACTATAAGGAAATGTATACAAATGGTTTCCCATATTATGCAATGATCTGATAAGAATTCGGTAGGCCTCTTTTTACTGTGAGTTCGAGTCCTACCCATGGCAGAGGCAGCCTCATCCCACGTCTATCCTACAAACTATGGTCCATCCCTGACCAGTTGGCACCTGAGTGTGACATAACTACAAACTATAGTCCATCCCTGACTAGTTGGCACCTGATTGAGTGTGACATAACTACAAACTATAGTCCATCCCTGACTAGTTGGCACCTGATTGAGTGTGACATAACTACAAACTATAGTCCATCCCTGACTAGTTGGCACCTGAGTGTGACATAACTACAAACTATAGTCCATCCCTGACTAGTTGGCACCTGAGTGTGACATAACTACAAACTATAGTCCATCCCTGACTAGTTGGCACCTGAGTGTGACATAACTACAAACTATAGCCCATCCCTGATAAGTTGGCACCTGAGTGTGACATAACTACAAACTATAGCCCATCCCTGATTAGTTGGCACCTGAGTGTGACATAACTACAAACTATAGCCCATCCCTGATTAGTTGGCACCTGAGTGTGACATAACTACAAACTATAGTCCATCCCTGACTAGTTGGCACCTGAATGTGAATCCCTAACCAGTTGTTTACTGAATATGACATAACTACAAACTATAGTTCATCTCTGACTAGTTGGCACCAGATTGTGAATTGACTACAAACTATAGTCCATTCCTGTCTAGTTGGCACCTGAATATGACATGACTACAAACTATAGTCCATTGGATATCCTTCCAAGGTCTCATCTTTTGTTTACAAAAACCACTAAGCTATTACGTCATTCTTGTTTTAACTGCCATTGGCTCATTCCCAAAGGCTTTAGTGTATTCGCTTATAGTTTTTGTGACGAGATAATTATGATACCTTTCCTTGTTTGCGTTGACAGGGTCAGTCAATGTGCAGCCCGCGCATCCACCAGATCTCAGAGAGTAGTGACGGCATTACTATTGAGACACACGGCAGGTGAGGAACACCGTGTTTTGTACAATATAAAACCCACCATCACTTGTCATTTAACTGTACAGGCCTATTACTGAGTCTGCCAAAAGTTGGCAAAACACACTGATAAGACATGTCATGATGGATACCTTGTCCCTGGATAAAACCCACTTGTAGGGTCAAGCATCAGATATTGTCACTCTAATCCATGTCGCCAGAACCAGCTCCAGTCCCTCTTGGCGCATATCAATGCATTGGGAAACCGTTTTACATTGCCTTGAAAATTCATATACAGTGTCATAAGAATCAAAAATTAAGGAAAGTTTCAAATATACCTTACTTAAACTGAACCAAGCTCTGACAAATATATCCCATCCCTTTCTAGGACTAAGTCTCTAACAGTGTCTAGTGCGGAGAGTGGGAGTGAGGACTCGAGTTCCCTAAAGGAGCAGATATTAGCAGGACCTAGTGGTAAAACCCCGCAGCACGTGGTGCCCCCGGGGGTGGGTGCGCCGGGTCAGCACGGCGTGCATCACACAGTGAGTGCGGCCACGTTACACAAAGTGGACAGTTCATCCAGCCTCTGTAGTATCTACAACATGTACGACCTGCACACCGGGTCAGTGGGATCCGCCGGGCGCGGCCGCAGCTGGAACGTAGGGATACCAGGGGGCGGAGGGCGGGCCACCACATCAGCCACTGACCCCTACCCACCCTCGTCGCTGCCTCGCGCCATGGAGGAGGGGCACTACTGGGTGTGGGGGACAACCGGCGAACAGGAATGGACGCCTGAAATGACAACAGGTGGGTTTAGTAGACTTGATTACCGGGTCAGTTTACCTTTACAATTGAATATTTTTTCATTGCATTGTGTTCCCTTGTCATCATGATCCATATAAATCAGTCATGGCGAGTTACTCGCCATGACTGTTCATGCATCATGCTATGCATATAGGATGATATACATTCCGGTATCAGGGGGATGATGATGCACCGATGAGGGAAGCATATTTGATGCAATAACATGTTGCCTCCAGATGACAAATGAATTGGAAGCAACTGGCCACCTACAGTTATATGAAGGCACCCTCCCCTACCTCCAAAGCTTCTACCACCAAACATTCCCAACTAGCTACATGAACCCAGTACTATATAGGACACGTTGAGCCCGTTCAGCTACCCAATTTACACACACCCATAAGTGGAGCACAGGAAAATACAAAATAATTAGCTTTGATGGAACCAGGAACATCCTACCATTCATGTAAAAGACAGCAAAGTAACAATAGAAAGGTTATACATCATTATAAAGGAACCTTTGGGTAATGCCTTGTCCAGGCCCTGTCAGCAAGTCCTGCATGAGGCCATATGCCATCATGCATGACGTCAGTTGTGTGTCCATCTACCCAGTAGGCCTAAGGGAGTGATCATCTTTTAACAACAGGTGAAATTATTTTGACCCCCCCCCCATCAGAGGGGTTGAAAAACTTCTGACCCCCCCCCCCGGGGTCAAGGGGTTGAAAAAATTCTGACCCCGCCTCAAACCCACCAGCCCACCCCCCCCCCCCCCCCCCCGTTGTTAAAAAATGATCACTCGCTAATACGAAATTTATACAGCACTGTTCACTACCGTAATCTCCCGCATCTTATACATGAATCAAAGCCCTATTGCACCTTATAGAAGCTCTCCAAGGAGGGGGTGCGTCTTATAGGCGGGGTAATTTTACTATAGAAAAGTACTAAACCCTCAAAAATCAAGCCCCAGGTGCACCTTAAAGCTTTCTCCTCAACTCAGGGTGCGCCTTATACGCGAGGTGTGCCCTATACGCAGGAGATTACGGTAGTAAGGAACATTCATGGTAATTTTGTTAGCAGCCATCTCGAATGGATGATCCACGCTCCAATGCTTAGGTCATCCATTTGGGTTGGTGATGTTTTTAATTTCAATACCCCCTGTTTTGAGAATGAAAGTAGAATTTCCTTTGATTTTATGACAAAATAGTTTCCGATCTTAGCAGGTATTATGATTAATGCGGTTAACAATCCATTTCAGAAGTAGTCGTTGGTGAGTAAAAGCTCGACGTCTGACAATGCGTGTCTCAATAACCTACAACACACCTCGACAAAGAAAATACTTCTCTGTCTCTCCTTTAGCCCTCTGAACCCTTAACCCTTTATGGGACGCTGATGCAGGAGTGCATCATGCCCATTGGTCGTCATGATGCACCAAGGAAGCAACTTCGTCAGAGCATCATGCTGACCCTTTGGCACTATCAACCCTGTAGGGTCGTCATGATACCTACATTCATGCATCATGCCGACCGATGGGCATGATGCGTTAATGCATCAGTTGCCCTAAAAGGATTGAGGACTGCATGATGCCTTCACGTCCTTTGGTCGTCATGATGCACTAATGCAGGGCTGGTGAATCTACTTGCCTGCATTTGATCATGATGCGCTGATGCATTAGTGGCTCTTAAGAGTAATGGCATGATGCAGCAATGCAGCGCTGGTGAATTACGCACCAACCCTGCATTAGCGCCTCATGCTGACATATAAACAAGTCGATAAAGGCATGATGCAGTCTTCAAAGGGCCTCTACATACAAACAAAAAACCCTCTCCAACTCAACCCATTACATCGCTTTTTTTTCACTCTTCAGGGAGTGGTCATGTTTATTTTGGAGATCATTCCTGGCTACTAAAACTGCTTCACAACTGAAAGAGCCAAGTATGATCATCTCCAGTCTTGAAGCCCAGTGAAATGAAAAGACTGTTCCAAATCCAATTGAATTTCTCTCTGTTAAATGTTTTTTTTTTTTATCTCCAGCATGGCTGTGTGCTTGCAGTGTGCCTCTCGCCATATTGGTAACCATGGCAACAAACAATCTCGAAACAGATTTCTTATGGAAATGTTGCTGAATGTTTTATTTTCATTAATGATAAAAGGGTTGGAAGAGGGGGTTGGGTATTTGGCGCGTATGCATGGGCATTTTCCCAAACATTTCTCTTTGATTTCTAGAAAAGCTTAAGAAAGTATTCTAACTAAAAAAAAAAAGTCATCAAAAGGGATAATACCATACCCCGTCATCATTTTGGTTTTGCTCCACTATCAAATGGAGATTTAAAAAGTTAAAAATTTGCCAACCCATATCCACCCAGCTAACAAATGACCACTCCCTTACTATATACATGTACACCCATTGATACTCTTGTATATCTCTAGCATCCAAAACAAAGAAATTATTCTCGATTAAGGTCCTGATTTCCTAATAAGCCTTGTTAAGATGATTCTGTGTGAGTTGTTCTTTGTGATTTGAATGAATGAAGATTGGGGAGAGGTTTAAATCCTTTAAGGGCTATTGATACATCGATGCATCATGACCATCTATAGCGGCTCCTTCGTTAGAGGTACCGTAATCTCCCGCATATAAGGCGCGTCTTATAAGGGGGGTTTTAGTTCCCATTGGATCCACAAGGGGGACACCAAGACCTTTCTTTTGATATCTTACATGCCCCCTTGGTCAAAATAGGACAAAATGGGGCCCAGTAGGGTCCGGGGTGGCCCAAACTACACATAGGTTTTTGAATTTTGAAAATTCATTCAGTAGAACCAAAGTTATGAATTTCTCATTTTTTTGAGAATTTTCCAAAACTCTAGGTGCGCCTTAAACGCGGGCTGCGCCTTATACTCAGGAGATTACGGTACTCATGTAATACACTATCGGGTATATGGGATGACTAAAGAAAATGGGCTGAGGCATGATGCATGAATGCAGCCCTGGTGAGTTAAGCACCAGGGCTGCATTCATGCATCATCACGACCGATGGCATGATGCATGAATGCAGCCCTGGTAAGTTAGTTACCGTTGCTGCATTCATGCATCATGACGACCAATGGCATGATGCATGAATGCAGCCCTGGTGAGTTACTTACCCTTGCTGCATTCATGCATCATGACGACCAATGGCATGATGCATGAATGCAGCCCTGGTGTGTTAAGTGCCAGGGCTGCATTTATGCATCATGCCAACTCTAGAGGGTTAGCATGATGCACCAATGCAGTGCTGGTGACTCTTTTCTTTTCCCCAGCACTTCATCGGTGCATCATGCCGATCCATGGTCATGATGCGCCCCTGCATTAGTAGCCCTTAAAGGGTTAAAGGTTAGCGGGTTAGCGGTAGAGAGTGAACTTAGTTAGAAAGCTGTGCTGATGTGTGCTGTGAAAAGCATTACGATAAGAGGCTAGCCCGTTAACTCTGTAAGGGCCACTGATGTAGCATTAGTCATCGTGCTCATTGGGAAGCATGATGTCTGAATGCTACAGTCATGCATCATAACAACCCTACGGAGGGTTGTCATGATGCACCAATGAAGTGCTGACGCGCCAGTACTTCATTGGTGCATCATGACGAGTACCCACCAGGACTGCATTCATGCATCATGACGACCAATGGCCATGATGCGTAAATGCGCTCCGTCAGTTTGGAGATAGAGAGTGATATATTTGTCTCCTCCAATAGAGATATTCCTGCAGTACACGACATGGTATGACTAAAGAAAATGTGGTTAGGTTTGTGATTTGTCAAGTTGTATTGACCGTCTATTCCCGGGGCGTCACAGGAGAGTATGAAAACTTGTAAAGAAGTGAAAAACAAGTCAACAGAAATAATGTAAATATCTAGTACCTAAGTCACCTGTCTTTGATTTCAGAAGAGATTAATTTCCATGAGCTAGTGTTCAAGGATAGGACGGAACGTGAGTGTATCGATGCACTTCCCACCTTATGTCTCTCACTTCACCACCTCTTGTATCTACGCAGGTCTTGGGGGACAGCGGTTTATGTGTTACGCTTACGTTTACTTTCACACTTTTTAAGGTGGCTAATGTAGGAGTGCATAATGCCTATTGGTTGTGACGATGCATCAATGTAGCCCTGGTGGGTTTTCTTTGCCAAGGCTGCATTCATGCATCATGCCAATTCTATAGGATTGATACAGCCCAATGAAGTGCTGGCAAGCACACCCACCAGCACTTCATTTCCGCATCGTCGGAACCAATGGGCATGATGCACTAATGCATTAGCAGACTTTAAATGTTTAAGAGCTACCGTAAATTCTTTAGCACAAGCCGCGGCGGCTTATACCAGAATCCAAATGAAATTGAGGCTTATATGAGGCCTCCAAAGCCAGGGTGCGGCTTATACAAGGGTATTTGACACTATAGAATAGTACTAAACTACCCATTATCAAGCCTAAAGTGCAGCTTATAGCTCTCTGCTCAAGTCAGGGTGCAGCTTATACGAGGGATGCGGCTTATATGAGAGAATTTACGGTACATAGTGCTCTGGTACACTAAAACCCTCAGTCGTCATGATGCACAATGCATCAACTTCTCTGCATCATGCAGACCTGACGGGTTTGATACAATTCCCGAAGGGTCCACATATACCGTAAACTCCCGGGTATAAGACGCGTCCTCTACGCCAAACAAAATGCTGGGGGGTCTTATAGGATGTACTGAAATTGGGGGTGCGTCTTATACGAGGGGTAATTTTACTATAGAAATGTACTGAATTTACAAAATTGAGCCCTAAGAGGTGCGTCTTATACGTGAAAATGCTTCTGCTGAGTTTGGGGTGCGTCCTATACGCGCAGCGCGTCTTCTACGCGGGAGAATACGGTAGCAGTTCTGATTAGTAACTCACCAGAACTCGATTAGTGCATCATGACGAATCTGAACCAAGAGCCACCATGCGGCCCTTAAACGGCTGTGTATACAGGTCTCGGGGTGAATTTGTTCCGCTTACTTTTGAAACCGGAAAAACAAGTCACAAATCTTGTACTAAGCCTGTTCATTTCTTCTATGATGAGTTCACAATTATTTATTTTGCTTCCATTTCATAGGACACTTTTCTTTTCTTTCTTTTTTTTTATAAATTTTTTAATTCAGCCCTTACATCCCCCCAAAAAAGGAAAATGGTACTCAATATAAAGATGCGTGTCTCCACGGTGTACCGTAATCTCCCGCGTATAAGGCGCGTCTTATACGTGGGGTTTTAGTTCTCATTGGATCCACAAGGGGGACACCAAGACCTTTCTTTTGATATCTTACATGTCCCCTTGGTCATAATAGGACATAAGGGGGCCCAGGAGGGTCCAGGGTGGCCCAAACTACACCTAGATTTTTGAATTTTGAAAATTCATTCAGTAGAACCAAAGTTATGAATTTTTCACTTTTTGAGAATTTTCCAAAACTCTAGGTGTGCTTTATACACGGGCTGCACCTTATACGCGGGAGATTACGGTAGTTACTTAGTCATTCTCTACTTTTCATTGAATCAATGATGACTACATTTAGTCATTCTTTTCTTAAACGATGAATACAAATGATAAATACAATCAAATTGTACATGTCTTTCTTCTCCTATTTTGTTGATAGATTTTCTCCTGAAATAACTCTATCGTACATGGAATAAGTTCTGTGGATAATTTTGTACATAGGCTACATCCCCATTCATGGATATAGACAGTGATTTAGAGTAACATATATTTCAATTGCCCGATGAGTCTCAATACATCTATCTGTCTCAGGGTTATACCACAGTTCTTCCTCATCACTGGTTTTGTCGCGGGGTGCACCGATTTATGAAGTGTTCAAACACTGAAGCGTGTCATTATCGTTTTGCTTTCTGTATCACCGAGCGTAGTAACACCAATGGTTTGAGATGCCTGGGGCCGGAAGTTCTTCTGATTTCACAAAATTAACCCCTAAATCCTTCAAGGCTAACCCTTTAAACGCTGATGCAGGAGTGCATCATGCCCATTAGTCGTCATGATACACCGATGAAGGTCTGGCGAGACTGCTCGCCAGCACTTCATTGGAGCATCATGCCGACCTTCTGGGAGTTTGTGTATCAACCCCATAGGGTCGGCATGATGCATTAATGTAGCCCTGGTGAGTTACTTGCCGGGCTTACGACCCATGGACATTATGCATCATTCCAACAGCGGCCTTTAAAGGGACAACAGAGCTGCTGCAGTCATGAATGTAAATAGACAAAGGTTCGCCTCGTGTGATAATCCTCAGTGCTGACCAATTCTCGTGCTCCTTTGTATTTATCTCAAGTGAATTAAGTCAGATATGTTCATAATTTCATTTATTTGGCATTAGAAATGATTTTATCATCAGTTATCTGACCATTTTGGATGTTTTACCTGGCAGTGTGATACGGGGAAGGGTTATCACACTGGGGGGGTGTGATACAGAGGTTCTTGGTTAAACCTATGGGGCTCTCGTATTCAACTTGAGATAAATTACCAATGCTGCATTCATGCTGACTCATGGTTTGATACTCGCGGAAGGTCAATATGATGCACCGATCGGCATGATGCACTAATGCATTAGCGGCCATTGAAGGGTTAACGGGTTAAAACTTATTGTCACAAAATATTATTATCAAATCACCTTTTTCATTATTTTTTTGTGGCACACTGTGTGTTTCTTTGGGTGATGTTTGACTGCATGGTGTGATTTATTTAGCTTTTACGTCACTTGTCGTCTTGCTGGTAGCTTCTTCACAAACTTTCGGGCACCATGCACCAAACTGGTTTAGATGCGTACCCTTAGTCCATGAGCCCAGAGGTATTTTGATGCAGATTTTTTACAGTAAATCGAGCAATACTTTTTTTGATTGCTACATGTCTTTGGAACCCAGTAATCTGATTTCCCTTCACATGGAGCAAATCCCCAAAGCATTGCTAGATTGAAGGCAAAAAATTGGCACCCATAAGGGATAGAATCTCATGTGGGCTGAACGATCAATGTTGAAGTATACTTCTATATATACATGTGCAACGTTTTACCCTTTAAGGGGATTGTGATACATAGACAAAGGTGCACAAGAATTGATCCCCACTGAGGGTTATCACACAAGGCGAAGCCAAGTGTGATAACCCTCAGTGGGGACCAATTAGAGTGCTCCTTTGTATTTATCTCAAGTTATTTTTGTCAGAGATGTCCAAAAATTTGTTTATTTGGCATTACCGGTAGTAATCATTTTATCATTAGTTATGTGACCATTTGCAATGATCTACCCGGCAGTGTGATACAGGGGAGGGTTATCACACTGGGGGGTGTAATACAGAGGCTCTTGGTTAAACCTATGGGGCTGTCATATTCAACTTGAGATAAAGGAGTGTATCTTACCCATTGGTCGGCATGATGCACCAGTGAAGTGCTGGATAGTCTGCAGGGGCATATTAGCATCACACCGATCCCACAACATGATGTGTTAATGCGACTCTGCAGCGTGCCGACCACTTGACATAATGGTTATACACTAATAACCATCATCGAAAGGCTAAAAATTCTGTATGATCTAAGTATAAACATTTTCTGATCCTGCTTGTGCCAATATTTTACTATTTCCCGTTTAAACGTTCAAAACTTTGCTAAATTACCAGTATCATTTTAACCATTTTGTTAAAATCACTGTCACAAAACATTATTTCCAGTTTTTCTGTTTTGCAGTGAGAGTCTCATATTTTCGTCTCACTAAGTACACCTAATTTCTTTCTTTTTGTTATTGTTTTTATTGGGTTTTTTTTTTTGGGTTTTTTTTGTTTGTTCCCCCCCCCCTTAATACATACATATATGGATGTGACAGATACCCTCAGTTCTTACATAGTTTGTACGAGTATGGAACAGGTGGATAAATCTTTATCCCACTTCACAAGGAAAAGAAACCCCTTATGCAGGAGTGCATCATGCCCATTGGTCGCCCTGATGCACCAATGAATAGTGAAATACCGTAATCTCCCGCGTAGAGGACGCGGTGCGCATATAGGACGCAGTGGTCGGCATGATGCACCAATGAAGTACCTCTTGGTGCATCATGACTACCAGTTGGCATGATGCACTCAAGCATTAACACCCCTTAAAGGGCGAAGGAAGGGCATTATGAAGTATCAGCACTGGAATAGAAAATAAAAAATAACCAGTTAACATGGTGTCTGTAGGTATGGACTGGAAGTCAATGACCATGCCAGCCTCGTTACCGATTACCACCGACTACTTCCCCGATAGACGCAGTCTCCAAATGGATTATGTTATGTCAAACTACGAGCTGCTGCCCGACGACGTCAACAGCGACTGGCACACGTAGGTTCAACATTACTTACTTTTACATTAAATCTTAACAGAGCTAATGTTTCAGTCTATAATTAGCTGGGAGCCACACACTCCCAGCTATATTACAGCGTTCCAGAACAGGGAGATGTGATGTCCATTTGTCGACCAAAAACGGACACAATAGCTCAGCTACTGAAATCATTAGATTGTGACCTAGACCGCTTAGGCCTTGCTAAGGTCCTTTCAGTTATTCTTTTTTTTTTCTGTCCCTGCATAGGTATAGTATTTTAGACATCGCCTCAGACTGAATGGCCAATAAGAAAACGGATTTATTGGAACAGGCTCTAGCCTGTTCCATTGCATTCACATGGGACATCGATTGCACACAGAATCGGACAGTCCAACTTCCCATGAGTCGACCTGTGCTATTGTATCAATAAATAGCACTAATAGCACTGACTAACTGCTGATAGATGGGCGATTTATGTCAGTTTACCACAGCCCAGTGCTGCGTCCGGCTGGGTAAACTGCCATAAATCGACCATCTATCAGCAGTTAGTCAGTGATAGACTAATTGCTGATAAATTGTGAGTAAATACTGATATATATTGACTATTTGCTGACAAATAGTTAGTAATTACCGATATATATTGACTAATTGCTGACAAATAGTGAGTATTTGCTAATATATATTGACTATTTGTTGACAAATTGTGAGTAATTACCGATATATATCTTGACAAATACCAGTCAAGGTAGGATGCACAATTGAATCAATGGCTATTTCTCTGTTATATATATTGACTAATTGCTGACAGATTATGAGTAAATAGTGACATGTATTGATAATTGCTATAGCTAGTTATATAGTTACTGAGTACTGGCATATATTGATTAATTACTGACAAATAGTGAGTAATAACTAATATATATTGACTAATTGCTGATAAATGGCGAGTAATTACTGACATATATTGACTAATATCTGACAAATTGTGAGTAGTTACTGACATATGTAGACTAATTACTAACATATTAACTAAATACTGATAAAATGTAAGTAACTACTACCATGACTAATTGTGGACAAATAGTGAATAATTACTAACATATATTAACTAATTGCTAACAAATAGTCCATAGATACTGACATATTTTTACAAATACCAGTCAAGGCAGGATGCACAATTGAATCAATGGCTATTTCTCTGTTATATATTGACTATTTGCTGACAAAGTGTGAGTAAATACTGACATGTATTGATAACTGCTGTTTTAGAGTGACTAAGTACTGAGTGAGTGAGTAATAGATGTTTAACGCCATTTCGACAGCTAAGGTCATATTCATGGCGAGAATGACATTACACAATTTCACAGAGAAATGTGTCAGTGCCCGCGCATATGTGCACCACACATATCCTGAGGGGATGGGAAAGATGAGAAGTAGACCCTTTTAAGTGGGCTAGGGAAGCCCACTAAGTACTGACATATATTGACTAATTGCTGACAAATTGTGAGTAAATACTGATATATATGTTATAGAGTGACTAAGTACTGACATATATTGATTAATTACTGACAAATAGTGAGTAATAACTAGTATATATTGACTTATTGCTGATAAATGGTGAGTAATTACTGACATATATTGACTAATATCTGACAAATTGTGAGTAGTAACTGACATATGTAGACTAATTACTAACATATATTGACTAAATACTGATAAAATGTAAGTAACTACTACCATGCATGACTAATTGGTGACAAATAGTGAATAATTACTAACATATATTAACTAATTGCTGACAAATAGTCCATAGATACTGACATATTTTTACAAATACCAGTCAAGGCAGGATGCACAATTGAATTAATGGCTATTTCTCTGTTATATATTGACTATTTCCTGACAGATTGTGAGTAAATACTGACATGTATTGATAACTGCTGTTTTAGAGTGACTAAGTACTGAGTGAGTGAGTAATAGATGTTTAACGCCATTTCGACAGCTAAGGTCATATTCATGGCGAGAATGACATTACACAATTTCACAGAGGAATGTGTCAGTGCCCGTGCATATATGCACCACACACATCCTGAGGGGATGGGAAAGATGAGAAGTAGACCCTTTTAAGTTGGCTAGGGAAGCCCACTAAGTACTGACATATATTGACTAATTGCTGACAAATTGTGAGTAAATACTGATATATGTTATAGAGTGACTAAGTACTGACATATATTGATTAATTACTGACAAATAGTGAGTAATAACTAATATATATTGACTAATTGCTGATAAATGGCGAGTATTTACTGACATATATTGACTAATATCTGACAAATTGTGAGTAGTTACTGACATAGGTAGACTAAGTGTTGTTATGAAATTAGGCAAAATAAAATTTTGGACTGGGATAAACTTTTGTCAAAACCCCAAATAGATGGTCGATTTATGGCAGTTTACCCAGCCAGACGCAGGACGCATTGACCGTGCGTCCCCGTCTTTAATTGGCTGACGGAGTGGCGTGATCCGTCACCCTCATGCATACTCGCCGTTTGATTGGCTGTTGGTAGTGGCCTGATCCAGTTTCTTCGCGCCAAAAGCCACGTGTTCACTGGTACCGCTGGTATTGCTGCAGTAGCTGCAGCACCAGCAAAAGTGTTTACAGCGTCCCTGTCTATAATTGGCTGACGGAGTGGACGGAGTGGCGTGATCCGTCACCCTGGTGCATACTCACCATTTGATTGGCTGTTGGTAGTGGCCTGACCCAGTTTTTTCGCGCCAGAAGCCACGTGTTCGCTGGTACTGCTGCAGCACCAGCAAAAGTGCTGTTTGTTTACAATGCAGTGATGTGTCCGTTTTTGGCCCAAATGTGATGTTATTTGAAAGAAATCTTGCTTTATTGTCGCAGTACACATGGATTATTATCACAACTCGTCCTTGTTTGCCGCATGGTACCGAGAAATTGCAGGAAATTGTTCGATTTGAACAAATCATGACACTGCCTGCTGCGCGGCCCCATTGGTGGTCCGAGAACAGGTCTGTATCATTCTTTCATGAATACCCTCATTGCCTCAAAACATCGCTGTAGAGACCAAAAATGCTGGGGAAAGGCCAAAAAGGCCTGAAGACAGAGAGACATCGTTGGGCGATAATAGGGTTCCGAGAGAAAAACGATTTTCCAGAGGAGTCCATAGCTGTTTGAATTTTTTTCCTACGACAATTTGGTGGAAAGTTATGGCCATTTTTGTGATGTCATAGCTTTAAAACATTGATAACTTTGTCCCCATTGTGCAGATCTGAAAATAAAGACCGCCATGACGTTCGCCAGCTCGAGCTACCCTTTATCTATAGGTCACACTATGGGAAACTCCTATTATTAAGGGAGATACGATTTATTTTGTAAAACTGCCAGTTCTTGGACCTCTCTGCCAGTGCCTGGACTGGCGTCTGCCCCCGCGTCCCAAAAAAGCCTATTTTTCGATCCATTCCTTCCTCAAACCTGCCCTTTTTCGCCGGTGACACTTAAAACAGATAGGTTTTGGCTGGAGGCAGGGCGCAGGTGGACCAGCTCAGGCAGAAAAGGCCGCAAGTCAAAAAAATTATTTCGCTTATTCTTTTCTGAAACAAATTTTTTAGGGGGGCATGTCCTTTAGGGGGACGAAACACCCCAGATTGATACCAAACATTCCATATCTGTGCATATTATTTGCATAATTAGCATAATTATGCAGTATCTTGGTACTGTTCAATATAATATAGATATGTTCCATTGGTCCCTTATAGAATTCATATGCTTGCAAGTATAAACTACTGACTGCACCTAGTGACTAGTGGAATCTGAACAGTAGAAAAGATAGACCCCTCCTCTACCTTTGTATAGCATCAAACAAGTTGTTCAATGGAGGCAGCCATTGCTTGATCACATGTTTAAACCTTTTAAATCCAAATGCTAGTTACCAGTGCATTATCACTGTTGATAAGCTTTACACATCAATACCTGCGCAAGCCCTGTTTGCACTGAATGGATATCTTTACATTTCCCTATTCTCTGGTGTTTGATTGAAAATGTTGACGTCATTATGTGTTTTAATTTGTGTTTTAATCTGTGTTTTTATGGTACATGTATTGAGTTTAGGGCTATAACAGGTTAGTGTTAGTCCTATGGTATGATAGTAATTACTCACTATTTGTCAGCAATTAGTCAATACATGTTAGTAATTGCTCACTATTGACTAATATCTGACAAATTGTGAGTAATTACTGACAAATATGGACTAAGTGTCAGTAATTACTCACTATTTATCAGCAATTAGTCAATACATGTCAGTATTTACTCAGAATTCACCAGCAATTTTTCAATGTATATTAGTAATTGCTCACAAATAGTCAATATATACCAGTATTTACTAACAATTTGTCAGCAATTAGGCAATATATGTCAGTATTTACTCACAATTTGTCAGCAGTTAGTCAATATACATCAGTACTTAGTCACTCTACATCAGCAATTATCAATGCATGTCAGTATTTACTCACAATCTGTCAGCAAATAGTCAATATATAACAGAGAAATAGCCATTGATTCAATTGTGCATCCTGCCTTGACTGGTATTTGTCAAGATATGTCAGTATCTATGGACTATTTGTCAGCAATTGGTTAATATATGTTAGTAATTATTCACTATTTGTCAGCAATTAGTCAATAAATGATAGTAGTTACTTACATTTTATCAGCATTTAGTCAATATATGTTAGTAATTGCTCACTATTGAATAATATCTGACAAATTGTGAGTAATTACTGACATATATGGACTAAGTGTCAGTAATTACTCACTATTTATCAGCAATTAGTCAATACATGTCAGTTTTTACTCAGAATTCACCAGCAATTATTCAATGTATTTTAGTAATTACTCACTATTTGTCAGCAAATAGTCAATATATATCAGTATTTACTCACACTTTGTCAGCAATTAGTCAATATATGACAGTATTTACTCACTATTTGTCAGCAATCAGTCAATATATGCCAGTACTTAGTCATTATATAACAACACTTAGTCCATATATGTCAGTAATTACTCAAAATTTGTCAGCAATTAGTCAATATATGTCAGTAATTACTCGCAATTTGTCAGCAATTAGTCAATATGTCAGTATTTACTCACATTTTGTCGGCAATAAGTCAATGTACCGGTATGTCAGTACTTTGTTATTCCTACACTGTAAAAAATGTGTGTTGAACTTACAGTGAGTGAGTAATAGATGTTTAACGCCATTTCGACAACTAAGGTCATATTCATGGCGAGAATTACATTACACAATTTCACAGGGGAATGTGTCAGTGCCCACGCATATGTGCACCACACACATCCCGAGGGGATAGGAAAGAGGAGAAATAGACCCTTTTAAGTGGGCTAGGGAGGCCCGTGTTGAACTTACACTGTCTTGTTAAAATGTCAGTGCCTAATCATTATTTGTTGGCAATTAGTCAAAATATATCAGTAATTAGTCACTATTTGTCAGCAAATAGTCATAATATGTCAGTAATAGTCACTGTTTTTCAGCACTTAGTTAAAACATGTCAGTACTTAGTCACTATTTGTCAGCAATCAGCCCAAATATATCACTACTTAGTCACTATTTGTCAGTAACTAATCAAAATATGTCAGTAGCTTCATACTATCACTGACCACTTGTCAATTGACAGTTGACATTTGACATTGAAGCCTGTTCCTTAGGACTGAGTCCTTCACCTGTGACATTTTATAAGACCTATGCAAGTCCATGTTTGTCACAGGTCGTTCTTGGCCACCTGGTCGTCTTGGGGCTTTTCTTGTTGATTTCATGAAGCTGAGAAAGCTACCCACTCAGATCTCGCCTACAGTTCCCATCTGTCTCCACTAGCCCATTCAGCACCAATAGAGACACCCAATACCCCCCCCCCCCTCTAGTCACGCCCACTAACGCCTATTACCGCCACAGTGTCCATAACAAGCTTTGAAAGCTGTCCTGCCACTCCATAACGACTTTCAATTGGCATTGTGTTATTTGAAGCCTGGTACCTATCAATTTGATTATATTCTCTACACGATGTATATAGACCTTACACTTCGTCATAGTGCATTTAAGACGGGTAGCTATACTCTATAAAACAGGACCATGCTTGCCGCTATGAACTCCTGAACATCATCATATAGGTATATGGGACTGCTAAGGGCCTTAAAATATCGTCAAATTCCCTTCATGGCTGCATTTTGGAAGCTAACTTTCTTATGCTTGACCATAGGTAAAAATAAACATCACCATGATGATCACCAGCTCGAAATACCCTTAAATCATAGGTCACACTATGGGAAAACTCCTATATGAGGTTTTTGACTACACCCTGCACCCCCTTTTGCCAGTCCTGCACTGGCATGTAGCCCCCCCCCCAAAAAAAAAACCTTTTCCGACCTCTTCCTGCCTTAAACATAGCCTTTTTTTCGCCAGTTGAGCGCAAAACAGGTATCTTTTGGCAGAAGGTAGTGCGCGTCCACACCATGGTAAGGGCACAGGTAGACTGGCTGGGCCGAAAAGACACCTACTCCAAAAAAATATTTCGCTTATTCTTTTTCGAAACCGATTTTTTAGGGGGGCATGTCCTTTAGGGGGACGAAACACCCCAGATTGATACCAAACATTCCATATCAGCGCATATTATTTGCATAATTAGCATAATTATGCAGTATTTTTGTACTGTTCAATATAATATAGATATGTTCCATTGGTCTTTTATAGAATTTGTATGCTTGCAAGTATAAACTACTGACTGCACCTAGTGACTAGTGGAATCTGAACAATAGAAAAGAAATACCCCTCCCCTACCTTCCTATAGCATCAAATAAGTTGTTCAGTGGAGGCACCCATTGCTTAATCAGGTGCTTAGACCTTTTAGATCCAAATGCTAATTACCAGTGCACTGTTGATAAGCCTTACACATCAATACCTGCAGCCACCCGGGGCACAAGCCCTGTTTGCACTGAATGGATATCTTTCCATTTCTCCATTCTCTGGTGTTTCATTGAAAATGTTGACGTCATTCTGTGTTTTAATTTGTGTTTTAATCTGTGTTTTTATGGTACATGTATTGAGTTTAGGGCTATAACAGGTTAGTGTTAGTGCTATGGTATGATAGTAATTACTCACTATTTGTCAAAATATGTCAAGTATCTATGGACTATTTGTAAGAAATTAGTTATTATATGTTAGTAATTATTTACTATTTGTCAGCAATTAGTCAATACATGGTAGTAGTTACTTACATTTTATCAGCATTTAGTCAATATATGTCAGTAATTGCTCACTATTTATCAGCAATTAGTCTATATGTTAGTAATTGCTCACTATTTATCAGCAATTAGTCTATATGTTAGTAATTGCTCACTATTTGTCAGCAATCATTCAATATATATTAGTAATTACTCACAATTTGTCAGCAATTAGTCAATACATATCAGTATTTACTCACACTTTGTCAGCAATTAGTCAATATATGTCAGTACTTAGTCACTCTATATATCAGCAATTATCAATGCATGTCAGTATTTACTCACAATCTGTCAGCAAATAGTCAATATATAACAGAGAAATAGCCATTGATTCCTCCTCCTGTGCATCCTGCCTTGACTGGTATTTGTCAAAATATGTCAGTATCTATGGACTATTTGTCAGCAATAAGTTAATATATGCTAGTAACTAATCACTATTTTTCAGCAATTAGTCAATACATGGTAGTAGTTACTTACATTTTATCAGCATTTAGTCAATATATGTTAGTAATTGCTCACTATTGACTAATATCTGACAAATTGTGAGTAATTACTGACATATATATTGACTAAGTATTGTTTTACGATGACTAAGTACTGGCATTGACTGATTGCTGACAAATAGTGAGTAATTAGTGACACATATTGACTAATTGCTTACAAAGAGTGAGTAATTACTGACATATATTGACCAATTTCTGATAAATAGTGAGTAATTACTGACGTATATTGACTAATTGCTGTTATATAGTGACTAGGTACTAACATATATTGACTAATTGCTGACAAATAGTGAGCAATTACTAATCCGATCATAAGTATATAAATCTAGATGATAAAACCGAGCAGCTATTACAGCAATGCTGTATTTCTATAGCGAATTATATAATATCCGATCATAAGTACATAAATCTAGATGATACGACCGAGCAGCTATTACAGCAATGCTGTATTTTTATATTGATATATATTAAATGATCATAAATACATAAATCTAGATTAAAGAGTCATGATAATGATCCTTGAGTCATGATAATGAGTATAGAGTCATGGGCATCCTCGTATACGATAAGTTTTTCCCCTCGCAGGCCATTCGTTTGTGCAGATTTTATCATTCCGCAGGCCCGGTTGATTTTGGCAGGACCTAAAATCTCAAGATTATTATTGTCAGGAAAGAAATAATGAAAAACAAGAATTAATTCACGTATTGACTGTAAAAGGATATGAATTTAAGAGTTCTAAATGACCTTTTCTACTCCTTGCCAATACCACATCGATATTTTGTCACTGAATTCAAATCTAGACTTTGAGAACATTCTATAGGCCACAGGAGGTCTCACCTAATCCACACCGTATACATGGAATTTGCTGTAATCAAATTTTGTTCTAAGTGACATATGGCTGATACGAGAGCTGAGCAAGTTAATGAATACCAATGTACGTTGAATTGTGGTTGTAGAGACTTCCCCTGCACCCCTCCCCCCTGTATATATATAATCCCTTGTTACAGAGCATCACGGAGTGTGCGTAAACCGCTCACCACGGCCCAGGTGTACCGTGAGTTGGTAGCACAGCGGTTGGCGCAGGGCTTCCAGCTCGTCATCCTACCCAAGGCACCACAGCGCTCAGGGAGTGACCTGGTCGGTCTCAGCTCCAGCCCCTACCAGCAGTCAGGCTTCCAGCAGGCCGGGGCCTCGGCCGGGGGGCTTCTACGTGCCAGGTCAAAGGTGGAGACTGTGGTAAGTACGGGTTGGGAGAGTATCCCTCAAAAGGCTCTTTACACTTCAAGGGCCACTGATGCATTAGTGCATCATGCCCATTGGTCTTCATAAAATTGTAAAGGTGAACGATGATCAGTTTGAGCTGATCGTTTCTTCACGAGCGTGTCCGACCCGTTCCGCACCAGGCCGGTAGGCCGAGTTCGGAGCGGGCCGGACATGCAAGTGAAGAAACAGGAAGCTCAAACTGGTCAGAGGTCATCTTTACATTTATATCAAGGTGTTTGGGTTGATAATTAATCGATATTTCATCAATATAATCCATAATTAACTCCATAATTTACCCATCTGCATCGTGAAATCCTGACCGCCGCCATTTTGAATGTTTACGTTTCAAAAAATGCTGCGCATGCACGGTGGACCTATGACGTCATCGTGCGGATTTCCCGCGGGTTATTTAACGCAGGGGTGCAATACGGGGGTTCAGTGCTTTCTCTATGGAACTACGATATTCACCTTGACATAATACACCATGCCCACCCTCTGGGAGTGTATCAACGCTGTAGGGAAAGCATGATGCATGAATGTAGACCTGGCGAGTTACTCGTGTAAGCGGCTCTTAAAGGATCCCCTCCCGCCAAAGGGGTTTCTGTTTGAGGGTTAAGAGCAGCAACAGGATTTATCCAGGAAACATGGCTTTTTGCCCCATAGATGCCACTTTTCCTAACATTTCAGAAATCAGTATTTCTAGAGGCAATCATTGAGAATAATCAAATTAAATTGCTTGTCGTAGAAAGTGCCCAGTAGAGCAGTAGCTGTGGACATTAGCTTCGTCTTTCTCATATGGAATAAAGAAAATTAGGACGATTTCCGTATAGAATGATTTATTAGAGTTTTTTTTAAAGATGTCCAAAACATTAAACAGTGTTCCCACGTGTCATCGAATTTAAAAGTTGTCAGGGAAAGTCATGGAATGTCATGAAATTTCTGAAAATTTCTTCTTGAGTCATGAAAAGTCATGGAAAATGGGAAAACTGAATATTCATTGCAAAAATCCATTGGAGTGGACTTTTTTTCCACCTCGATTGCAGGAATTTTACCAGGGGGTCAACCCTGATAATGTCCAAATATAGTTAAAAATGTCATGGAAAATTTAGATTTTTGTCATGGAAAGTCATGGGAAATCATAGAATTTGAGTCTGGGGATTTTGTGGGAACCCTGATAATGTAATATCTAAGTAGATACGTAGAGATGATTTGAAATTCAATAATACTCATACTATCTATCAGTTAAAAAACATACTGCTCCATTAATGTCTTACAGTATTAAGTTAAATAAGTGTGTTCTTATATTTGTACCATGCTGTACTTTAACTCTTACAGGAGGAACACATCCTGAGTATAGGACGGATATTCCATAAACTGTCGATGAAAGGAAACAACATCACTGTACAACGCTACTGGCCAAAGTAAGTCATCCTGATTTTACAGAATAGCATCTACTAGACCTACTTTGCTAAGTGCCAAATTATCAGATTCACAGCTTTGCTGTGCTACCCCCAATTACCTCGTATAAGCCGCACCCCTGTATAAGCCACACCATGTATAAGCCGCACCCATGTATAAGCTGTACCCACGTATAAGCTGCACCCATGTATAAGCCGCACCCATGTATAAGCCGCACCCCTTGTATAAGCCGCATCCCTGTATAAGCCGCACCCATGTATAAGCCGCACCCATGTATAAGCCGCACCCCTGTATAAGCTGTACCCATGTATAAGCTGCACCATGTAAAAAAAAATTTAAAAATCAAAATGGCACAAATTTTTATGAATGAATCTTCAAAATTCTAAGAGCTCTGGGGTCCTAGGGGTGCCCAGCACCCCCCTATGATGCTGGAACAGTTGGAAAAATATTGGATATGTGTCAGATCTAACCCTATCAGAACCTTCCATCTATCCATCCACCAGGGCCGTACAGGCCGCCTTTTATAAAATGGGATTGACGGTATCTGTACCATACTTTACCCTTTATATCCTTGTTTTTACAGACACCCGTACCCACAGAAGAGCATCCACTACACATATCGGTTCCAGGTGCCAGACTCAGGGTCGTACGACGTGTCGTGGACAAACTTTAGTTATGAGAAGTTGGAGAACTACAACTGGAACTACGTGGACCTGTACATCCTGACGCGCGGCGGAGAGGAAGACTTCAGCCTCATGGAGGTGAGTAAATGTTTAACGCAATAGTGTATTTTAGAACTGTTTCATAGAATAACATTTCTGCCTATAAGGCGCACACCCCAAATATTTCTGATTTTATAAAGTTCAATGTGGCCCATCCCCATCTATAAGCCGTGCCTTCTACACAAGCTTTTATGGTAGCACTTTAAAAGCTGATACGGCAGCGACCTATCATGCCCATTAGAAGTCGTGATGCATAAATGTAGGTCTGTTCAATTAACTTTCCATTACTTGTCAAAGCGCTGTGAGGCCGCCCTTTAGCAGTAAAATTGTATGTGTGATAGAGTTATAATGTACCGTATTCGTTCTAATAAGCGCACATGTGTGGAAAATTAATTGTTAGATGCTCAATTCCTTTAATCAAAAATTTATTCTAATAAGAGCACCCTCTAAAGGCTAAAAATCATTGTTTTCGCCATAAAACTTCTTTAATTTTACCCATCTTTTGTACAAATTGACACCAGGGGGGTGCGCTCATGGCTCAAAAAGAGGGGTGTGCGCTTATTAGAGCATGTGCCCTTATTAGAATGAATACGGTATATATGACAGAGTTTTTGCCAGTAGATTTCTGTCTATTCCCACAGTGGGGCTTCCCTAGCCCACTTAAAAAGGGTCTATATCTCATCCTTCCTATCCCCTTGGATGTGTGTGGTGCACATATGCGTGGGCACCGACACATTCCACTGTGAATTTGTGTAAGGTAGTTCTCGTCATGAATATGACCTTAGCTGTTAAACATCTATTACTTACTCACTCTATTCCCACAGTCCCTCAAGTACTGGCGGTCCCGGTTCTGCCTGCTGCCAAGTAACAACCCGGCCACTCGCAAAATAATTGAAGGCTCCACTCGGTAAGTTCATATTGTAATACATTTCACTCCCCCAACATATATGAATTAAAATGTATCAACAGCTACTTCAGAAGTGTGACTTACAACATCCCCCATAGTAAGTGTTTGGGTTATATGCAAAATAAAATCTTAAATTGAATTTTAATCTTTCATAAAATAAAGATCATCGGTTTGTATTTTCCATGTTCCTCAGATGTGACATATACGAGGACACACCACCAGCTGAACAGAGTCACCTCATCGATGGCTTCCTCCGCTTCATCGAAATCATGAACAAGATCAAGCGTCACGCCCAAAGCCGCAAACCTAAGGTTAGCACCTTGTTTATGTTTTCTGACATGCAAGTGAAGAGAATTTAACAGTGTGGTGTGATCTATTAAACAAACAAAATTCCTGGACAGGTCAAAGAATTTCTTCACCTGTAGATTCTTTTGTAGTTGTTTGTTGACTATAGTTGGGGACAGTAGAAGATGAGAATAATATTGTTGTTTTACAAAATAACTGCACTGTATATCTTTGTTGTAGTTAAGTATAAGTAGAGATCCCATTTAATCTCATTAATTTATTCATATGAGCACCATTTAACTTGAATAAATTAGGTAATCTAAACAGTTCCATACTGATATAAAAAAAAAAGAGAAGAATATAATGTAGATTAATGATTGAATAGACATGTCTTGTTAACTAAGTATTATGGTGTCATAGAATTACTATCAGACATCAGGCCTTCAGTTTATTACTAAGCACTATGTTTACATATGCATGTTAATTAGGTATTACTATTGGTGTAGTAATAACAATAGGCGCATGCCGTGCAGTAATACTACTTCACTTCACAGACATAGATCTCACGACTTTATAGTCTTAAGATGTCTCACACGCATATGCGCAATGTTAATCAATGTCTAAACAGCGCTTAACACAAACAACATTAGCGCCTGAAGTCGTCTTCGTGTTCTCGGTAGAATCAGTTTGGTAGTATAAGCCAACGGCAGGTTGAGGCAATGCTACTAATTACTAGCCGCCATATTGGAATTGGTGAGTGGTTGTCTACCAGACTACAACAACGCTCAGTGTAATTGCTCATTTATGCCGTGGGATCTTAAATTAGGGCAGATCTTATTATTGTATATACCGTAGTGGCACGCACGGGCGCTTATTTATTTCAATCCCACTGTACCCCCGGCGCTTATTCGAGACAGGCGCTTATTTGAGAACCCTGCGCTTAAACAGGCCACTACGTTATTCTCATACTCTTGTGTTCTCCACTCTTGGGACAATATGATATATTGCACAGCAAATAGATTGAAAAGAAAACAGAAACTAGGAAAAGAGTTGCACAAATAGAATTTAGCCAATAGCGCCTAAAAAGGATTTCCACCATTGATCAAAAGAAAATGATGCTGCACCACATCTGACGCGCCTTATACACGGGGATGGACCTCTGGTGCGCCTTATAGAAGCAGAATATTTTAGGGAAAGTTTTTCACAAAAATGTTACCAATATTCCTATGAACATACACAGTGTCAGGAAAAGGTAGGGGAAGCCATGAGATGGCCATAGATCTTTGAATTTCGAAAATCCATTGATTAGAACAGAAGTTATGATATCTTAATTTTTTTCTCTAACATCTACAAAGTCTGGGTGCACCTTATTGGCGAGGTGCGCCTAATACGCGAGGTATTACGGTAGATTAGATTCCTGCTAATTACAAATACACAGGGTAGTTAGTCAGCTTTAGATTTAACCATTTGCGGGCACCCTGATGTCTGAGGAGACTACTGTAATACTTCGCATATAAGATGCATCCTTAGTTCGGGTACATCCTAAAAGGTGCAGCTGTACTGTAATCTTCCACGTATAAGACGCGTCTTATACGCCAAACAAAATGCTGCTGGGTCTTATACGCGGGAGGTATATTGCCTTGAGTTTGGGGTGCGTCTTAAACGCGGGGTATATTTACTATAGAACAGTATTGAAATTACAAGTATCACCCCTAAGAGGTGCGTCTTATACGCGAACCAGCCTTTCCTGATTTGGGGTGCGTCTTCTACGCGCACCGCGTCTTCTACGCGGAAGATTACGGTAGTTACATTTCACCACTTAGTACTGTTTTATAGTCTCAAATTCTTGTCTACAAGGCGAAGCCCTAAGGGAGTGATCATTCTTTAACAACAGGGGTGGCTGGTGGGTTTGCGCGCGGATGTGCGAAAAAAAATGCGACCCCCCTCTAGAGGGGGTAAAATCTTTTCGACCCCCCCCCCCCATAAGGGACAAAAATCGCGAACGTTCCCTTTTAACCTATAGTAACGCACGGGGTTTTCCACTGAAAACAGATGAAATTATTTTGACCCCCCGGTCAAGGGGTTGAAAAAATTCTGACCCCCCTCAAACCCACCAGCCCCCCTGTTGTTAAAAAATGATCACTCCCTAACTTTGGCTGCTTCTATGAGGCGCACTTGTGGCCCAACCTCGTGTTTTAACCTTGCCTTATTTGCGGGGTTTTTGACATCATGATGCCCCAGTACAGTGCTGGCGAGTTACTCACCACCACTACAGCGGTTCATCATGCCAACATTTACTGGTTAAATAAACAAGTTTAGTACAGAGGATAGCACATGTATAAGGGAATAGTCTTAATATGCAAAAGCAGTGTACTAGTAGTCATTTTCTACTATGTGTATTAAGATATAAGTCCATATTTAATAATTTATTATTCTTCTTATATAATCTTAGGAAAATTCTTTGAATCGATAAACTTTTTCAAGTAGGATATCTCTTGAATTTAACGCAGGCTTCCCCTGGCCTTCCTATAAGGGTGTAAGGGTGCTTTGGTCTACCTGGTGCTTGGAGGCTAAGGAATTAACCCTTTAAGGGCCCCTAATGCATCATCCCCATGGGTCGTCATGATGCGCAAATGAAGTGCTGTCGCACAGTACGCCATGCACCCTGTGCTGAAGTGTACTTCACTGGCGCATCATTTCGTCCCTTGGGGAGTGTATCAACCCTGTAGGGTCGTCATGATGCATGAATGCAGCCCTGGTGAGTTACACACCAGGGCTGCATTCATGTATCATGATGACCAATTGGCATGATGCATTAATGCATTAACAGTCCTTAAAGGCATTAAGGGTTACAGGTGGAGGGTGGTGTAGGAACCCTATAGAGTCTCCACCAGTTACCAAATCTCAGCCTTGTCTCGTAGAGTCACGCAGCTCTCAATCAGGTTCCATGCATTTTTCCCTCTTGGTGGTATTTCTTTGGCCACTGACAAATTACCCATATATTTCACAAACCATAATTATTTGCATATGTTTGGATGTATGATGATTATTTTTAGTTGATATATGTCAGAGAATGTTGAGATTTGAATGTCCATTGAGCTAGATGAGTGGAAAGTAAACATCACAAAGAGGAAAAAATTCTGGGAACCTGACTGTGGGCTGCGTGAATCCACGAGATGAGGCCCGGAATTTGCAACCGGTGGACAGTCTATGTACATACAGACCACTGAGGTATGTATTTCTCCCACCAGATGTCCCTGCTGCGCTGTCACAGCGTCAGTGTGGCTCCCTCCTGCATTTCATCGCCTCCCGTCCCGGAGAAGGAAAAGGTTTCTGTTTTATTTTATATTTTTGTGCATTTGTTAGTCCTCGCGTAAGCCTCTCCCTTTAGGCATGATACGAACACATTCAGTGTGGATGACTGGGGGTGTTCGTGTAACCAGTATTGTAACCTGGGGGTGTTTGTATAACCGGCATTGTAAGCTCGGGATGTTCGTATAACCGACATTGTAGCACCCATACCCTTGTGTGTCTTGGCTGCTACAATCAAACCCATTGGGCTTGTAATGGAATTCCCAGCAAAGACTTGAAACATGTCCTATTCCTTTAAGGGCCGATAATCATAATGCATTAATGCATGATGCCCATTGATCGTCATGAGGCCACACCAAAAAAATAAGTTGGTCTACGGATCACCCTCTTCACATTTTCGGAAATACAAATTTTTTTTTCTTTGAAAAAAATCTTGTTTACGGATTTCTCTCGCTTCAGTTTCTACAAGTTTTCTCTTTGTGATGTTTGGCAAAATTTAAAAAAAAAATTTGTTCACTCGCCTCAATTTCCCAGCAAGGAATCCATTGGACGCCAAAAAATGCTTTTAAAAAATAAAATCGCTCGCTCGCACCATTTTTTCAAAACCAAAATCCGTAGACCAACTTATTTTTTTGGCGTGGACTGATGTATGAATGCAGTCCTGGCGAGTGACCATTCAATGCATCGTGCTGTTACTCAGGTCGATGCACTCGTAGAGCAATGAGGTGTTGACAAGCAGCCTCACCAGCACTTCATTAGTGCATCATGACAACCAATGGGCATGATGCACCAATGAAGTACTGGTGAGCAGCCTCACCAGCACTTCATTAGTGCATCATGACAACCAATGGGCATGGCATACTCCTACATTATCGGCCCTTTAGTGATAAATAATATTGGGTAATGTACCGTAATCTCCCGCTTATAAGGCGCGTCTTATAGGCCAAACAAAAGGCTGCTGGGTCTTATACGTGGGAGGAAAATTGCCTTGAGTTTGGGGTGTGCCTTATAGCGGGGGTATTTTTACTATAGAACAGTACTTCATTAACAAAAATCTGCTCTTAGGGGTGCGCCTTATACGTGGGACAGGCCTCCCTTAGTTGGGGGTGCGCCTTATACGCGGGGTGCGCCTTATACGTGGGAGATTACGGTATGTAATTATATCATGTGTGTTTATTCGAGATGCAAAGATATTACTGTTAATGACAATTTATTTTGTTCGGAAATCCCCGTGCAGTCACAACCATCATGCAAATATAGTATCTTTAAGTCTGCTATGGGAATTAAACATACAGTTTACCCCCGCTTGTGCTTTCTCAACCAAGACTCAGTTTTCTCTCACAGTTTATATTCATATCATGTTATGCACTGAATCCAGACCATATAAATATATCCCCTATAGTGTCAACCCAAACCCTTGTTGGCATAAAATACCCTGTAGGTTTTAATTGACACCCATCAGTTCATGGTGTTTTGGTATTTCTGAAAGTACATCTTACCACATCTTCATTTAAGGCTTGATGTAATAGCTTTTTCTTTTTAACAGAATTTAGTCTTTATTCGGTGATCATCAATCTAGCGTCCCTGGAGACTTTGTTTAATATTTTTCAACGGAAAAAGTCTGCCATTCATTTAATACACGTTATATACCATATTCGTTCGGAAAATTACTTGTTAGGTGCTTAAAACCTTATAAGAAAAAATAATTCTAATAAGCGCATCCCCAAAGAGCCTAAAATCGTTGTTTTTGCCCTAAGAATCTTTAAATTTACACTTCATTTACACTAGGGTAGGACCCAGAAAGGAGGGGTGTGCGCTTATTAGAGCATGTGCGCTTATTAGAATGAATACGGTAGTTGAAAAGTTTCCAGGGCGCTAGATTGATGACCACCTATTAAAGGATCGGGCTAGCGAATTTGACTGCCTCCTTATATAGCACAATGTATTCTAAACAGTAATCCTGGAGTCTTCACCATGCTGCCCACTCCCTTAATCCTCTAACTCATAACATGATCTCAACATAGCTTCTAATATTCAGCTCTTTTAAAAACATGACCACTATCTCTATAAAAGAAGATAATAGGTACCGGTATATGTCAAAATATTTGAGATTGATTCTGGCCTCAGAAATAGGCCTTTGTACATGTCAGCTGGTGCATGGCTTTTACTCATGTCCATAACCAACATGTTTTAACACTGAACATAGAACTCTGGGGGGAGGGGTTGCCCTGCTTTTAATAGCTACTACAAGAGAATAGTATAAATAGAACAAGTCTTACTAACCTATTGTTAAAACTGGACAAATTTACACAGACATTTTTAGTTGCTGTATACCAAAGAAGCATCGCTTTTCTGCTCATACAAGAAAACAATTTTGTCAATTGAAATTGTTGTCCCTTGAGTGTGGAGTGAGTATATATATATGTTTGAGTGGTGTGTAGTGCCCTGCACCTATTACTGGATGAAACCTGATTTCTATGTTCTCCGCTAGATCGCGGCAAGGAGACGTCACAGTGGTGACCTTCAGCAAAGGTCAAACAAGGTAGTTGTACATAACCCCACCATGTCCTGCGCTGTCCACACAGTCACCTCAAAACTGCTGTTATTTAACACTCTAACCCTTTCAGTACAGCTAATGCAGAGTGCATCAGCTTTAACCCTTTGGGTACAGCTAATGCAAGAGTGCATCAGGCTTTAACCCTTTGGGTACAGCTAATGCAAGAGTGCATCAGGCTTTAACCCTTTGAGTACAGCTAATGCAGAGTGCATCAGCTTTAACCCTTTGAGTACAGCTAATGCAAGAGTGCATCAGACTTTAACCCTTTGGGTACAGCTAATGCAGGAGTGCATCAGTTTTAACCCTTTGGGTACATCTAATGCAGGGGTGCATCAGGTTTTAACCCTTTGGGTACAGCTAATGCAGGAGTGCATCAGGCTTTAACCCTTTGGGTACAGCTAATGCAGGGGTGCATCAGGTTTTAACCCTTTGGGTACAGCTAATGCAGGAGTGCCTCAGGCTTTAACCCTTTGGGTACAGCTAATGCAGGAGTGCCTCAGGCTTTAACCCTTTGGGTACAGCTAATGCAGGAGTGCCTCAGGCTTTAACCCTTTGGGTACAGCTAATGCAGGAGTGCATCAGGCTTTAACCCTTTGGGTACAGCTAATGCAGAGTGCATCAGGTTTTAACCCTTTGGGTACAGCTAATGCAGAGTGCATCAGGCTTTAACCCTTTGGGTACAGCTAATGCAGGGGTGCATCAGGCTTTAACCCTTTGGGTACAGCTAATGCAGGAGTGCATCAGGCTTTAACCCTTTGGGTACAGCTAATGCAGGGGTGCATCAGGCTTTAACCCTTTGGGTACAGCTAATGCAGAGTGCATCAGCTTTAACCCTTTGGGTACAGCTAATGCAGAGTGCATCAGGCTTTAACCCTTTGGGTACAGCTAATGCAAGAGTGCATCAGGCTTTAACCCTTTGAGTACAGCTAATGCAGAGTGCATCAGTTTTAACCCTTTGGGTACAGCTAATGCAGGAGTGCATCAGGCTTTAACCCTTTGAGTACAGCTAATGCAGGGGTGCA
Organism: Acholoe squamosa; assembly: GCA_949317995.1. NCBI lineage: Eukaryota > Metazoa > Annelida > Polychaeta > Phyllodocida > Polynoidae > Acholoe > Acholoe squamosa. Next base: position 79,461,811 of record OX439041.1, on the reverse strand, counting down.
TCAGGCTTTAACCCTTTGGGTACAGCTAATGCAGGAGTGCCTCAGGCTTTAACCCTTTGGGTACAGCTAATGCAGGAGTGCATCAGGCTTTAACCCTTTGAGTACAGCTAATGCAGAGTGCATCAGGCTTTAACCCTTTGGGTACAGCTAATGCAAGAGTGCATCAGCTTTAACCCTTTGGGTGCAGCTAATGCAGGAGTGCATCAGGTTTTAACCCTTTGGGTGCAGCTAATGCAGGAGTGCATCAGGCTTTAACCCTTTGGGTACAGCTAATGCAGAGTGCATCAGGCTTTAACCCTTTGGGTACAGCTAATGCAGAGTGCATCAGGTTTTAACCCTTTGAGTACAGCTAATGCAGAGTGCATCAGGTTTTAACCCTTTGGGTACAGCTAATGCAGAGTGCATCAGGTTTTAACCCTTTGGGTACATCTAATGCAGGAGTGCATCAGGCTTTAACCCTTTGGGTACATCTAATGCAGGAGTGCATCAGGCTTTAACCCTTTGGGTACAGCTAATGCAGAGTGCATCAGGCCCAGTGGTCAGCACAAGGCACACAAGAGGTGCTAGCAAGTTTGTCGGGCCTCTTGAGTCAGAGTGTAGCGACCCCATTGTGTCGGCATGAATGCAGCCCTGGCAAGCAACTCGCCAGGGCTGCATTCATGCATCATGATGACCAATGGGCATGATGCTCTTATACACCATGTACCTTTTAAAGGGATAATTAATGCTTCTCTGCTGGTAGTCACTAGGTTACCATCATATGTGAATTGAGACAGAATCAGAGAAGAAGTTTGCAATGTAACATTGATGGGTTGGTGACAGTTGAGTTGTGGACAATGTGCTACATGACAGGGGGAGTGAGGGGTGCTAGGGGTGGTTAGCGGGCTCACTGTCCTGTGTACTGTCCTTGTGCGCCATTTAGAATAAAGCGTAAAGAGTTGAAACTTATTCCCCACAGATACAGGCTCCTTTATTAATGATAAACATAAGTATAAAGTGTATATGTGTGTCTGATGCAAGCAATGTTTGTCTCGTGTCAAATCAAATTTTCTACTCCCAGTGTTTCCCAGCGCAAAACTTAGGGATGTAAGTTTTCGGAATTCTGATTTCAGATTTTTCTTGATTTGACATACATGTACATTCATCTAGATTTCTTCAAAATCAAAAGTTTCTACAGTGAATTTCTATGTCTAATTTTTTCATACACCGTGACTTACATCCCTGAAATCTTAGCTGAAATAACATCCTAAAATTGCATAATGATGCTGTCCTGAGTTAGTGTTAGTGTCCTTATAGTTGTATGGTGAGGGCTGAGATAGCTGACTACCCTTGGTACCCACCCGCTTCCCCTCCTTCACCTGCTAAATGCTGTATGAGCAGCATGTGGTACACCAGTACGGTGTTGTGCCTGTCGTGCGGTATGGCGCAGTGCACATTGTGCGGTACGGCATGCACAACATCGTACAGTATGGCATGCCATCCTCCGCGTCCTGTAGTACGCCATGCTGCACATTGTGCAGTATGCCATGCAGTATGTCATACAGTATGCCATGCTCCACATTGTGCAGTATGCCACGCAGTACGTCGTACAGTACGCCATGCTCCACGTTGTACAGTATGCCATGCAGTACGTCGTACAGTACGCCATGCTCCACGTGCAGTATGCCATGCTCCATGTTGTACAGTATGCCATGCAGTACGTCGTACAGTACGCCATGCTCCACGTGCAGTATGCCATGCTCCACGTTGTACAGTATGCCATGCAGTACGTCGTACAGTACGCCATGCTCCACGTTGTACAATATGCCATGCAGTACGTCGTACAGTACGCCATGCTCCACATTGTACAGTATGCCATGCAGTTCGTCGTACAGTACGCCATGCTCCACATTGTGCAGTATGCCATGCTCCACGTTGTACAGTATGCCATGCAGTACGTCGTACAGTACGCCATGCTCCACGTGCAGTACGCCATACTCCACGTTGTGCAGTATGCCATGCAGTTCGTCGTACAGTACGCCATGCTCCACATTGTGCAGTATGCCATGCAGTACGTCGTACAATACGCCATGCTCCACGTTGTACAGTATGCCATGCAGTACTTCGTACAATACGCCATGCTCCATGTTGTGCAGTATGCCATGCAGTACGTCGTACAGTACGTCATGCTCCACTTTGTGCAGTATGCCATGCAGTACGTCGTACAGTACACCATGCTCCACGTGCAGTATGCCATGCTCCACGTTGTGCATGATGCCATGCAGTACGTCATACAGTATGCCATGCTCCACGTTGTGCAGTATGCCATGCTCCACGTTGTGCAGTATGCCATGTTCCATAACGCGTAGTAAGCCATGCACCATGTTATATAATACAGCATGAACCACGTCGTGCAGTAGACTGCGCACCATGGTTTGCACCATGACGTGTAGAATGGCATGCACCCCGTTGTGCAGTACCGCATGCCCTACGCCGTGTACACTTTATGAATGCAGCACATTTTGGCATCATGCACCCTGCACCCACTGGTGTGTGTGCCTTCTTAAAGCCAGCCAAGTCAGCCTGTAATCCTTTATAGTCTGCTAATGTATTAATGTAGCATGTCCCTTGTGGTCATGTATTAGCACTCCTAACAAGGTCAAAGGATAAGACTGGAGGGAAGGGCACGATATTGCAAGCAGCAAAATCCTAATGCAATAACATGGAACAGAATCTGAACCCAGATGCTTTCATTGCAGCTTTGTGAAGAATATTAACACTACGACCACTTTGTGCAAATACCTGCTTCCTAAAGATTGCTTGTTGCTAATTCGTTTCACACGATAAAAATACACTAACGCAAGAAAAGGTTTCATCTATATCTTGCTACTTGGCCGCATTTATATTATGCAGGGAGCCTTAACCTTTCAAAGGCTACTAGTTCATTAGTGCATCATGACAATTGATTGTCCATTTGTGCATCATGACAATTGATTGTTCATTTGTGCATCATGACAATTGATTGTCCATTTGTGCATCATGACAATTGATTGTTCATTAGTGCATCATGACAATTGATTGTCCATTTGTGCATCATGACAATTGATTGTCCATTTGTGCATCATGACAATTGATTGTTCATTTGTGCATCATGACAATTGATTGTTCATTTGTGCATCATGACAATTGATTGTCCATTTGTGCATCATGACAATTGATTGTTCATTTGTGCATCATGACAATTGATTGTTCATTAGTGCATCATGACAATTGATTGTCCATTTGTGCATCATGACAATTGATTGTCCATTTGTGCATCATGACAATTGATTGTCCATTTGTGCATCATGACAATTGATTGTCCATTTGTGCATCATGCTAATTGATTGTTCATTAGTGCATCATGCTAATTGATTGTCATGATGCACCAGAGAAACACGGTTTCAGTCTGATTTGCAGCACTTCAGTTTTGCATCTGCCCATTCTGTGGGAATGTTTTAACCTCATAAGGATAGTATGACGCATGAATGTAGCCCTGGCGAGTTAGTCACCAGGGCCGCATTCTGACACTGTCCACTGTCTTCGCTTATATCACCCCTGTGTTGTTTATAGACAAACGCTACAGGCTGACCAATGTTAGATCTTCTATTGATAATCTCAAATAACCCTGGACAGTAGTAGTTTGATATATAAAGAATAGGAAAATGCAAAAAGATTCCTATGTCACAGTGCTTATTTTCATTCTGTGACCACTTAATTGAAAATGCCTTCACTATAGAAATGAATCGGAAAATTATTTTTTCACATTTTGCATCATAGTGAACAACCTTCTATTGATTTATCTTGAGATTCTTTGAATAATTAAAGGACATCTTTAGAAACATTTTGAACAAAGAAAAATAGGGGGGGGGTCATGGTTGAACTGAAAAAGAAGTGAATTTTTTCAAAAGTATCAATTTTCCCTTAACTATAGGATCCTATTGGAATTCAGATGGCTTATAAACATCTTAGATGTATCTATAGTGATCAGAAATGAACTGAAAAAAATATATGTACAGGTAAAGTGGTCCAGTTAGGGTGAGAAAAATCATTAAAATAGTAAAACTGATGAGTTCTGATTTCTGCCACCAGGTGGCTTATGTGTACCCAGTAGGTAATTTTGGAGTTTAATTCTATTTACTGAATTTGAATTTCAGTCACTGTTATGATTTGAAATATAACATGATATTATAGCAATACTTATAGTAGCATTTGGTCAGCGAGACTTATGATATAGCCATTTTACCCATTAAGGCTGTTGTTCAATGCACTATGTTTCTTTGTTGTAGAACGCATGAATCCATTGCTGCATTTGTGCATAATGCCGACACTCGTGAACGGGTCAGTCTGATGCACGCATGGACACGGCCTCGAGATATCAATCCGCCTTCAAAAGCAATATGTTTTAGATCATAACACTGACATTCCATGTCCCCCATAAGGCTTTGTTGTATGTGATTTAACTGTCAATACAGGATTGGTACACTCCCAATGATCAGCATGATGTACTTATGAAGTGCAGCTGATTCTGACTCATTGGTGCATCATGAAGACCCTCCAGGAGTGTATCAACATTGGAGGGTTGGTATGATACATGAAAGCAGCCCTGGCGAGTTACTCGCCGTTGCTGCATTCATGCATCATGATGACCAATGGGTATGATGCAGTAATGCCAGCTTTTAAAGGGTGAAAGAATCTAGAGCCGTGTTCCTTTTTCTTAGAACGCCCAGGCCAAGATCCCGCGGTGCCACACCGTTAGCACCGCACAGAAACCGGCGCTCAAGTTTCTCATCGACAAAAAGGTTTTCTGTATCATTTCTCCTCCCCCTTCAGTTTGAACGCTATCGCCTCCCGTCTTGTCATCTCCACCTCAAATCCTGATGAGGACTTTTAAAGTTGTAAACTACTCTGATGCACTAGCCCAATTTGTCGTCATATGTGAGCATAAAATATAGTGAATGCAGCCCTGGTGAGTAAGTTCAATACCAGGGCTGCATTCATGCATCATGATGACAATTGGTTTAATGCATCAAAGCATTATGCACACCTTAAAAGTTTATCTCGCCCGTCATCGATGAAAACCTGCATTATGTGTATATAATGCTGTATGCTTATTGTGTCTTACCGTAATCTCTCCCATATAAGACGCATCTTCTACGCCAAACAAATGGCTGGTGGGTCTTATAGCATTCTCTCAAGTTGGGGGTGCGTCTTATATGCGGGGTATTTTTACTATAGAACAGTACTAAACTTACAAAAGTCAGCCCTTAGAGGTGCGTCTTATACGACGTGAAATAGTCTTCCCTGAGTTAGGGGTGCGTCTTATACGTGCACTGCGTCTCAAATGCGGGAGATTACGGTAGTGCTGTATATATCATATATGTCTAGGTGTAATACCTGCCTCTCTGTCCCCATGCATCTTGAGGCCCCAACCCCGGTGCTTTGTATAAGGCGTCTCTTGTATATTGGACACCCGTTTCAGCTTTAGAAGGAGATTTAGGTCAGGCCTAGTGAAGTTGACCATAGCATTGAGTCTTTGATCGCCGCATGATGTACTTTTGTCAGCATGATGCACCAATGCAGTGCCAGTGAGTAGACCTACCAGCACTTCATTGGTGCATCATGCTGAACTCGCAGAGTCGTCATGATGCATGAATGCAGCACTGGCGAGTCACTTGCCAGTGCTGCGTTCATGCATCATGACGACTGGCGGGCATGATACATTACTGCGGCCCTTAAATAAATTCAGTGCTTTAAATCTTGTTTGTTTTATGTTGTCAGATCTTGCACCCGTCAGTATAATTCTGTTTTGAAACTTGTCTAAATAAAGGTTCCATGTTCCAGAGCGCAACGATAGATGTCGTTGCGGTCTATCATAGGAGATGCGCATGCGCAGATCCGTGGATTTCAGACTGCTGTGTATTTCCATAGAAGGAGGACGTCTCGCAATTTGGCTTACAATTCGAGTGAGTTTTTAGCAATTTCGCTATACTTCCATTTTTCATATCTGTTTTTATTCCATTTTAGGGGTTTAATTCACCTTAAAAGTTAAGATTAGGTCTCTTTAGGCTAATTTTCTCACATTTTGTAACGATCTCTGTTTTCCCGCCGATTATGGAGAAGCAGTTGGATTCCTATCCCGATCGTTCTACTTTTGGGCGAGTTTTCTCACCTTTTTTGCTTTTTTAAAGAGTAATCCTTTAATATATTGTTAATATCTACTGTTTTTGGGCATTTTCTCGTCTTATTTTGACGAAAATACGATTTCGTCTTTTTTTACGACTCCAACAATAACTTAGAACCGTTTGGTGGCAAAATCCTCGGCTGTTTCCGGTATTTTCCGGCCACTTCCGGTTCGGCGCCGAACTTTTTCGTCTCGGCTCACCCTTTTCCAGTTATATTGTTGATTTGGTACCAAATAAGACGGATTTTCTTCCAAAAACTGTGAGATTACTCCTTTTTGTATCCGTTTTTACTATATTTCATGTCCAATTTTACTTGGATTGTTTTTTATGTTATGTTATGTGTGTTTTGTTTTGAGTAATAATAGAGGTAGTTCCCATAGACCCAGGCCTGTACTGTCACTGTAGTGTCAGTCTGCCTGCTGGGGTGGTGTTTGAGGTTATCTACCCCCACACTCCAGCTCAGGGTAACTTAGGAGGATTTCTGCTTCCTTTTACCTGTCTCCCTACCTTTTATCCTCAAAACTAAACAAAGTTGTCAATTTTAGGCTTGTGTTCTGAAGCCTTGATTGACACTAGATGTTTGTCAATTTACCCATAGGTTCATGATGTGGAACCTGAGTTGACATCATCAAACGAAATAGTTTTAGTAGACCATTGCACTGGTTAGATTGTCACAGATATGCCTCTTGATGGAGTTCGGTCTGTGACCCACCTGGCTATGTTCTGAGCTGGTGGACTTAACCTATGGTATATTAAAATTATTTTGTACCTGATACACTCAAAGTCGGACCGCTGCAGGTCTCCACATTAATTTCTGATGAAATGAAGTGGCATTTAGCCATCCTGTTCTCACAGACTGACTTGTGAATGAAATGGCTGTGTATCAGGGAGGTTGCCTACACCAAATAAGACGCTTGAATCTGTGCTCGCTGTACATGTAGCCACTGTTATTGAATTTTGAGTACAACTCCAGATTGAACAGTCCCGGCCTGTGGTAGGACTTATCAGAGGAGTTGAGTGTACTGTGACCTTGACACCGCCATATATTGTGACCCCCTGGCACAATAATGGTAAGTTGATAATAAATTCAACTTTTTCGATTTTGTTTGAAATTTTGACCTGCCTCCCGGGGGAGGGCAGAAGTCTTAAGAACGGTGTCTAAACACGGCTGTATAGGTTGATACTTGTAAATCTGATTTTACCTATACCTTATGCCGAAAAATTTCTCATTTAGAGAAATTTGAAAGACTAGCCTCCTCGCGGAGGGCTGATTGTCTATGACTGTGTCTTTTGGCTGTCTAGGTTTTGAATTGCTAATTCAGTTTACCTATACCTTATGCCGAAAAAATTTCTCAGTTGGAGAAATTTATTACCTGCCTCCCCGGGGAGGGCTAAAGCTAGGCTTTTGAGAGCTTTAGTTTGTGACTGCCTTTGCAAGGGCATAAAAGGTGGTGATTTAGAAAATCACTTGTCTACACCTTATGCCCAAAAGATTAACAAGCCTGTTAATTCTTAATTAAAGTGGGTCAGAGAATCACTTGAGACCCTTACCTTATGCCGAAAAATTTCAAAAATTTTTCCAGAGGGTCCGCTTACAGTCACAAGCCTTACAAGCTTACTTGGGGTTGAGTGAGATTGTGATATCACAATTTCCTTTACCTTTGCCTTATTTCTCTGACTGTACAGAGGCACAGGCTAGGTTGATCACCCCTCCTTGGTTGACTTCAAACTGATACACTATAAGTGCAGATAAAGTTATTTAATCTGCTGAACACTCCTACTCATGTTCTTCACCTAAGATTGGTGATAAGAGTTGTGTTTTCAGTTTACACCAATAAATGTCTTTTGGTAGCTGTTAGCTTAGACTAACTACTGCTATAGAATTTACAGACATTTTAAGATTGGTTTTTAGATAGGGTCTATGGCCTTATCATGTCACCAAGTTAAGCAGGTTAGCTACACCTAAAATACAGCTCTTTATCTCAAGTTGAATATGAGAGCCCCATAGGCTTAACCAAGAAACTCTGTATCACATCCCACAGTGTGATAACCCTTCCCCGTATCACACTCCCTGGGAAAACATCCAAAATGGTCAAATAACTGATGATAAAATCATTTCTAATGCCAAATAAATCGAATTTTGAACATATCTGACTTAATTAACTTGAGATAAATACAAAGGAGCACTTGAATTGGTCAGCACTGAGGGTTATCACACTCGGCTTTGCCTCGTGTGATAACCCTCAGTGCTGACCAATTCTCGTGCACCTTTGTCTATTTCTGTGCCTGCTCTACAGTTAGACCACTGTGTTTAGAATTTGGGTAAAATTCTAAACAGTGACTCCAGTGTAACTGTCCAGACCTGCGATGGGACTTGTTACCGGAGTAAGGTGTAAGATGATTGACACCACCAGATTTGTGACCTTCTGGCACAACACTGGCAAGCTGATCTTTAATCAGCATGTCAAATTTCTCTATGCTACCTTTGTGGTGAAAATGATAGAGAAAAAATTTGACCTGTCTCTCTGGTGAGGGCAGATCCTTAATAAGGTGTCAAAATCAAGTGGTTTAGGTTGTGATTTAAACAATCAAAATTACCTATACCTTATGCCCAAAAAATTTCTGTGGAGAAATTTATGACCTGCATCACCTGGGAAGGCAGCTTTACCGTTTTCCTGGCCAGTTGCCAATAACCGATAAGCTGCTTTGTAGTAATTTCAATATCACTGAGACCTTTCCCTGTGAAAATTCCTCAGAACTTTCTTAAAAGGTCAATGGGTAGCCACAGGCCTGTTAGCTTGTGTCAGGTTTTTCGGGCACTAAAGTTTCCAATACCTATACCTCTTGCTATAATTTCCCTGAAATTATAGTAGCACAGGATTAGGTTGTCCAACCTGGTGTTGAAACTATATACTGATACACTGAAGTATTACCTAGAGCCATAGCGGCACCTTAGTGTACTTATTTAGTAATCACCTAGACTGGTGACCAAATGAGTTGAGTATCAAGTAGCCAGTTACACAATAATTGTTTTATTTGAAAACTGTAACAGGCAGGTTACTTACACCCTTAAAGAGTACAGAGATTTCTGTATTTGCCCTACCTTTAGGCCACTGTCTAGAATTTGGTAAAATTCTTAACAGTAACTCCTGAGTAACTGTCCAGACCTGCGGTGGGACTTGTTAATAGAATTGGGTGTAAAATGACCATGACACCACTACAGTTGTGGCCCACTGGCACAACATTAACTAGCTGATTTATTCAGCATTCTGAAATTCTCTGTTCTACCATTTATGGTGAGAAAGATAGAGAATTTCATCTGCCTCCCTTGGAAGGGCAGAATGGTGTCTAAAATCTGGCGTAAAAACTTTTGTATAGGATGTGAATTGAGAATTCAAATATACCTATAATTTATGCACAATAAATTCACAAGTATGGTAAAAATCTTTAAGCCTGTATTTAACAGCTTAAGAGCCATACTTAATGTCATAGAATTCTATGAGAATTGCAGTTGACTCACCAATAACCACAAAGCTGCTTGGTAGTGATATATAAATCACTGAGACTTAATGTTTTACATTAGAATATTTCTTCAGAAATATCATAGAGGTCAATGTGCAGCCACAAGTATCCTAGCTTGTGTTGGGTTATTTGAGTGCTCAGGTTACTGATAACCTATACCTCATGTCATAAATTCTCTGAATTTATTTATCTTAGGTTAGGATGTCTTTCTTGGTGTTCAGTTTACTTTGACAAGCTAAAGTCTACCGGTGGCCAAAGTGGTAAGGTGGTTGACTGAGGAAGTGTGCTCATCTTAATTCACCTAAAGATTGGTGATAAAAATGAGTTACGTATCAGGTTACACCAACAAAATCTTTTCTCTTTACTCAGAAGAGGACAGAAGGACAAAATCTTACCTATTAAACAAGAGTACTGAGGTAGCCATTGCTGAAACCCAGCAATTTCACTGATATTAGATATCAGATGGCTACCAACTGCCCCTCGAAAGGACCGCAGTAAAATAGTTGTTGTTATGTCATTAACCCTGATAAACTCGGTTTTGGAATTATGAGTAAAATTCTTAACAGCTACTCCTATGTAACTGTCCGAACCTGTGGGAGGACTTGTTACTGGAATTTGTGCAAAGATGACTTTGACACCACCAGGGCTGTAGAGTGAGGTGACTGTTTTAGAATTATTGGTAAATTCTAAACAGGGACTCCTGTAAAACTGTCCGTACTTCGATGGGACTTGTTACTGAAGCTGGAGACTAAGATGAACTTGACACCACCAGAACTGTGGCCTTTGGCACAGCACTAGTATTGCTGGTCTAATAGACCCGCAGTTGAATCTATCTCCTCTATCATTTGCCTAAAAATGATTTTCTTGATTTGCTCCTCTAAAGAGGGCAGAAGTCTCAAGAAACAGTGTCTAGATTCAAGGTTATAGGTAGTGTTTTGCAAAATCAAAATATCCTTACCTCATAGCCAAAAAATTTCACAACTGGTGAAATTTATTTCAATGTAAGAACTAAGACTCTCGTTTATAGACTTGGTTGACCTTGTTAATGAAATTAAATCTAAATACTGAGTTTGTCACTGATGTAGTTTCATAATGGAGACTATCAGTTGATCCACCTTGCTATTTCAAAGGTGGTGGACATAACTTTTGGTATTTTAACTAATTAATTTCTTATGTGAGCCACCAATAAAGCAGACCCACTGCAATATCTCTGAGTCAATTGAAGATGGGTCAGGCTAATCAATTATACCAAGTAAAGAAGTTTGGTATAAGTCTCAATCTCATTTTTGTAACTGTCCAGACCTGTGGTAGGACTTGTTACTAGAGTTTGTGGGTAAAACGAACTCAGCACCACCAGAGATGTGGCTCCCTGGCACAACACTGGAAAGCTGATCTTCCAATCAGCATTTAGGACATGTCTGGTGTACTTGGTGTATAATACTGTATGCAGTACCATTGTTACTGCTTGTGCCTGTATAAACAACATAACATTTTATTCTTGTACAACATACACATAATTGTGTGGTACTCGTTATGGTAGCTGATTATGCTAGATAACATAGTTAGTCTATTTACAATAAGTAAATATGTCAAGCTGTTGATAAGGTACAATATGTCCAGTTTCTAGGACAAAATTGTACAAACGTATAGTTCCAATAAACTAGCTTCTTAGCTATTTATTTGGCCAGCTTATATGTTTACCATATCAGCTGAACCTATCTATGCAGTAAAACATGTGTATACTTTACAGTATTAGCAACTTTCACTGTTTACACTATACTGTTGCAGCAGTAGCTATCCAAGTACTGTCACTCTACCATGACTAGTGGTTCTGGGTTGTACAATAAGTCATAGTTGCTGATTTGTACAAGTATAGGTAATAGCTTCATTTGAAGCTATCAAGACACTAGACAAACAGAGTGTTTCTTGTGTGCTACAAAAGGTCAATATACTATACCATACTGGTATTTAGTATTAGTGATTAGTGTGTACATCATGTAAAGACTGTAAGTTGTTTTACTTTACACTATGAATGTAGAAACCACTCTCTACATAGTAAATGTGGTCGCTGTTTTGCCTGCACCAGCTGAAGCTCACATTATATATGTAGATGGTTTAAATACATTACAGTGTGCTAAGTTGTACAACATATGGATTAATATACTTGTCCAGCAGTCATAGCTGCTTATGTTGTATAACATGTGTAGGTATCATATTTTGCACCTATATGTATGTACCAGCTGCTCATGATTTACAACATATCTTTATGGTGAGCTGTTTAAATCTACATTATAATGTAGAAATCTCTTTCTACATTGTGAATGTGGGTGTTAACAGATTAAGCTGTTTAAATGGTACAACAAGTTGTACATACCCCACTTTTTTCCATTTAAGCAGTACCTTCTTACGCAAGAATGATATGTATCATACCATAACTGACCAAGCAAGCCTTAGCTGCTCATATGGTACATATGCATGCCACTAGGGTGTACAACTGATAGCTGTTTGTGTGCCTACTATTTTTAGTAAAAACAGTCATAACTACTTGTCTGTACAAAAATTGTGCAGCAGGGTCACCTGCTTACTTTGCACAAAATTGACTGTTATATACTTACCAGCAAGATTGTACCTTTTCTGCATGTTATGTCTGCTAAAGAACTTTAACATGCTTATATATCTCAAATTATGTAGTATTAGAACTACATAGATTGTACAACATCAGGAGGTACTATACTGTTAAGCAGCCGTTAACCTTTGAGAAACTCAAAATCTGAGGTCATTTAAATTTCTCTCTCTAGCACATGACTAATGTGCTATTTACAACTAAAATCGATTGGGATTTGTTGTTTGCCCTCTTTGAATCTAAAAGAAGGGTAAATGAAAGTAAGCTTTCTTTTGGTTTAACCAAACAGACTTTTTCTTGAAACCTGACTGCTTCTTTAGTCAGGATGAATAAGTTATCCAATTCTTTTCCTAAAAAGTCCTGTGTTACAGTTCCTACAAGTTTGTGAGAACTAGTAACATTAGATAAGATAGGACTATGGAAATGGGCAGTGAATCAGCTGAACTTTAAAGTCTCCTATAATAGACCGCAATGACATCTCTATTGTTGCGCTCTGGAATATAAAATTAATCGAGTACTTACCTGTAAGTATGAAGATTAATTGTTGTTCCAGGAGCAACGATAGATCGTTGCGGGGTACATAGGCCCACCCATCCTCCCTAGGATGAATAGATTAGTGACAGTCGGGCATAATCATTAATCTACAATATTCAAGCATTCTTGAATATAATATCTATATATAGATCTTATTCGACGATACAAATTCATCTATATAACTACGACAATTGAATAGTATAGATATTGATTTCCTATGTACCAGAAACGAAATTTCTTTCAGCGATTGATTCACTGCCAGCGGACGTCTGACATCCATGGATCTGCGCATGCGCATCTCCTATGTACCCCGCAACGATCTATCGTTGCTCCTGGAACAACAATTAATCTTCATACTTACAGGTAAGCACTCGATTAATTTTATATTAAGAAAAAGTCCCTTGTTTAGTTTTGGTTATTAGTGGTTGGTTTCTGTCTAAATCTAAAATACTTAAAAAGGCAGGCATTCCATAGATGCTTTGTTTGCCTATATTTATCATGGGTTTGATCTTAAATTAGGCATTCATTTTGGTCGGTAATGATTTTAGTTTCTGCTCCTTATTTAATAATTGTATGCCTCACATTTTGATGCTTCATATTTTCTTTGTGCATTCACATTTAAACACACAAGTCTTATCTGAAATTTATATCCTTTTATGTAAGATGGATATGTACAAATCTCCAGATTTTTATTGCTCACCAGTATGCTTATAACAAGCAGCCACATTTTATACTACCGTATTCTCCCGCGTAGAAGATGCGCTGCGCGTATAGGACGCACCCCAAACTCAGCAGAAGCATTTTCACATATAAGACGCACCTCTTAGGGCTCAATTTTGTAAATTCAGTACTGTTCTATAGTAAAATTACCCCTCGTATAAGACGCACCCCCAACTTCAGGAAATCCTATAAGACGCACCAGGCATTTCTTTGGCGTAGAGGACGCATCTTATACGCGGGAGTTTATGGTAATAACTCTGGTTTGTGCATTAATGTATCACACCTTTATAGCTTGGTCAGCATTACTGCAGTCATTGCGAGCAACTCGCCAGGCCTACCTTCATGCATGACGATCTTATAGGACTCAGTATGGAGGCCTAGTGGAGCTGCCATTTTGAATTTCACTGGTTGAGGCAAACCCACTGATAAGACATACCATGATGGGTACCTTGTCCCTGGTTAACACCCACTTCCAGGGACATGCTGGTCCCATTTTATCAGTTCTTATCAGTGTGTGTCGCTGGAACCAGCTCCAGACCAGCTAGTGGCCAATAGGGTTAGGTTCTCCCTAAGTAGTACGGGTTGTCATGCGTCATGGATGTCGGTAGCCCTGGTAAGGAGCTTTACCAGGATTGCATCTCTGCACCAATTGGCATAATGCATGAATGTGCTCTCAGCCCTATTAGGTGTAGATGAATGTTTGCATTGAACAGTTTCTACTCTGTATAATGCACAGTAAACCTGGTGATTTGTGCGCTTGTTTGAACCCTTTTAATGGAGCAGAATATTATTTCTCTCTAGAAACAGCCATTTTTTAGTCGTGATCGTAATCTTAAAATAATTTGACATTTAATTGTATTTTGTTCAAAGGAATTTTTTTTTTGAAAATAGATGATATTAAATGTCATGCCAGTATTTTGTAATTCACACTTAAGTAAACATTTTTTGTCCATTGTAACGTCTGTAATGCTTTGTTTTCATCTTGACCCTTTAAAGGCCGCTAATGCAGGAGTGCATCATGCCCATTGGTCGTCATGATGCACCAATGAAGTGCTGGTGAGTCTGCTCACCAGCACTTCATTGGTGCATCATGCCAACCATCCAGGAGTGCATCATCCCCATAGGGTCGCCATGATGCATGAATGCAGCCCTAGCGAGTAACTCACCAGGGCTGCATTCATGCATCATGACAACCAATGAGCATGATGCATTAATGCATCAGCAGCCCTTAAGTAGTACTGGCGAGTTACTCACATCATGACAATACAAGAACATGAACCTTAAGGCATCATGCTGTCCTTAAAGAGTTGATGCTCTATGTAATGATTTCATATTTGATTAAGTCATAGTGTATGTACCCTTTGTGTCGTCAAGACCTGTCCTTGTTTCTGTACTCTATAATCCTTTGAGACCTATATATGGATTAATGCACTGAGTTATACCTTGATATATAACCCTATGCACAGCCCTGCCATCTTAAAGCTCCTTAACATTTCAATAATGACTGAATGACATTTGTACACACAGATCGCGGTACGTCGTCACAGCCTGACGCAGTCCCCTGTCGGTACACTGGGCGCCGACCGTGGTACCGACCTAACCGCCAAGACAAAGGGAACACCCAAAGCAAACGAAACCATTGACTCCCCGACCACGCCGGTGGTGGCAACCACTCCCTCAGAACTGAAAAAGGTGGGTCTGCTGCATTATCTGTTTTATCATTGTTTTACATGTTCAGCATGGCCTGTGTAGATCCAGGCTGTGTGTATTTGGATGTGTCATTATTTACGGTAGTTTGCTGAAAACAAAAGACAATTGTGACACCAAAAACTAGATGAAAAACAAAATTGGGTTTGGAAAAACAAGACTCTTAGGTGACGACATGAAAGTAGGACTTTCCCAGTTACTTCGACCTCATTCTACATTTATGTATTACTGTAGCAATTCATCGGAGCATCATGCCGAGCTGCAGGAGTCGCCATGCATGAATACCGCCATGGCGAGTTACTCGCCAGGGCTGCATTAATGCATTGTGAGGACCAATGAGCATAATATCTTTATACATCAGCGGCCATTAAAGATTTAAAAGAGGTTTCTATGCCTTACTAAATTAGTTTATAGTTGAATGCATGTTTAGTAAGGATTAGATTTAGTGAGATCTTGTAGATATTGGTATATCTTGGTGCTGACTAGTATTTTGTTACCAGTCCCAGTGGAGGCGCCAGCGGGCCTGGAGTTCGGTGAGTAAAGGCCCTGGTGGGGTGAACCCCGCAAACTCTCGCCAACAACTGGCCGGCATCTTGAACTGTTTCCACATAGAAAGTTTTATTTTCATCTGTGTACCAGGGTGCCCCAACTCACTAACTACCTTATTGTGTGTAAGGATAAAATCTAGTTTGGAATGTTTTGGTTTCATGCATCATTCCTGTCGAATGGCTTGATTCCATTCTGAAGACAGTACAGGTGTAGACACTAACATTTTGGGCCTGTGGCCACCTGGGCCAGTAGTCTGGTATAGAGCAATGTATTTTCAAATATTTTACTGGCCAAATGGCCAATTTCAAAGGAAATCTAGAAATAATCACTGGCCCGCAACCAAAACTACTGGCCATTGGCCACCGGGCCAGTGTTAATGTCTACCCCTGCCGTATATCGGTGCAACTAATTATACCTTAGATCAAAATTCTTGTCAAATAGCAGGTATATCTGAAATTTGAGAAAAGTTACCTTTTAATTTGATTCTTTTTTTTGCATAAGATAACACGGTGAAATGGCGCAAATACAATGAATAAATAAGACCAATGAATAGATAAAATATAATGGTGAGTTGGGCACCCTGACTAAGGCTTCAACCACAAGTATGAGGGCTACTTCTACTGCTGGTACATTTCTCCTGGTTCCCATAGTTCTCTTTAGTCACTGGTCTTCACAGAATTGGACATAAAGAGTGGCAGGGTGGTGGGAAGATGGTCATCAAGGCTCTCAGTGAGAGGAGAACAACACAGGAAAATGTGTAAATATTTGAGTTATCTACGTGTCAGCAGGGATGGAAGTCTTCAGGGATTTCCCTGATTTCAGGGATTTTCAAGTCCCGAAGCCCTATGTATTCATATACAAAATGGATGTTTAGATCTATGCAATGAATATGATTTGATCCAACCACATCACATCCTCATGCATATGGCGGACCTTATACGTTCATCTCATTGCCTAGGTGTGTTGTATACTTGAGGAATGTCCTATAAACTAGCAATTAGGGTATATTCCCTGTGTCTTTCTTTATAATTCTTTAATTGAAATTATTATTCTTGATTTTGTTTTGTTCCAAACTTTTCTTCATTCAAACACAATTACAGACAGATATGCACGATCCTTCCACCACAACCATACCACCACTGTCAGGTGTCCCTTAAATCTGGGGTCCATTACTGTGTTTCGCAATCAATATTAACATGCAGCAGAAGATCCACTGCTGCGAAATTCTTGCGAATTGTACTCGGAGTGAAAAGCAGTCGCAAATATCAAATCATTTAGATTTCAGCAAATGTTGCTCCGACACCGTATGTACGTTACTTTATTGCAGCAGATGGAACTGCTGGAATGTTTACTGCAAGAACACGTACGAGTGCAAGTCACAAGTAACTTGTGGCAGTGCATCCCCCACTGATGCGAGAGCAGTCACACCAGTCCATCGCATTGACCAATACTTGGTCCACTGTGGGAAGTTTTTGCTCTATTGCGCATTGACAATAAAAAATCTATCGCCACAAGCAGTATTGGACCCTAGGCTCTAGATAAAGCAGCTGCTTGATGGTCAGCGGACTTTGTTTCACACCTCAACATATAATAGAGTCCTCCAACACTAAAACATGTCTATATACACTGATGACCTCTCCACTTCAGTCACATCTTCTATTCTAACCCATGCGTTCAGTGTACCCGTATGTGGCAATAGGTGGATTATGTAGAGGGATGGAAAGCCACATATATAAAAAAATACTGGTATATACCGTAATCTCCCGTGTATAAGGCGCGTCTTATACGCCAAACAAAATGCTGCTGAGTCTTATACGTGGGAGGGACGTTGCCTTGAGTTTGGGGTGCGCCTTATAGGGGGAGTATTTTTACTATAGAACAGTACTAAATTAACGCCCTTAGAGGTGCGCCTTATACGTGGGACAGGCCTCCCTGAGTTGGGGGTGCGCCTTATACGTGGGCTGCGCCTTATACGCGGGAGATTACGGTACTTGTTTTTTTAACCCCTCCCAAGTTTGCCTGAGTTGTGTTCATCATAACCTCTGTTAGTACAGTCATTCACATACCAAACATTTTCACACTAACTCAACTATGTAAGTTGTACATATATACAGTGTCATCTATACTGACAAGGTCATCTGTACTGACAGTGTCATCTGTACTGACAAGGTCATCTGTACTGACAAGGTCATCTGTACTGACAAGGTCATCTGTACTGACAGTGTCATCTGAACTGTCAATGTTTTTGTGGGTTTCTTTTTACACTGGCGGCTGTTGCTAAGCAGTGGTGTTCCTGATGATGTCACGGTTCTGAACCGTTATCGTCAGTTTGAGTGGTAGCATTGTGGGGTGACGATCGGCCTACCCCTAGCCTAGTCGAAAACTGAACTGTCAATGTCATCTATACGGACAAGGCCATCTGTACTGTCAGTGTCATCTGTACTGACATTTGTCATCTGTACTGACATTGTAATCAGAACTGACAGTGTCATCTGTACTGACATTGTAATCAGAACTGACAGTGTCATCTGTACCGACAGTGTCATCTGTACTGACAGTGTCATCTGTACTGACATTGTAATCAGAACTGACAGTGTCATCTGTACTGACATTGTAATCAGAACTGACAGTGTCATCTGTACCGACAGTGTCATCTGTACTGACAGTGTCATCTGTGCTGACAAGGTCATCTATACTGAAAGGTCATCTGTACCGACAGTGTCATCTGTACCGACAGTGTCATCTGTACTGACATTGTAATCAGAACTGACAGTGTCATCTGTACTAACAGTGTCATCTGTGCTGACAAGGTCATCTATACTGAAAGGTCATCTGTACCGACAGTGTCATCTGTACTGACAGTGGCATCTGTACTGACATTGTAATCAGAACTGACAGTGTCATCTGTACTGATAGTGCCATCTGTACTAACAGTGTCATCTGTGCTGACAAGGTCATCTATACTGAAAGGTCATCTGTACCGACAGTGTCATCTGTTTTGACAGTGTCATCTGTACTGACAGTGTCATTTGAACTGAAAATAACAGTGTGACGTTATTTTGATTAACAATGTCAATGTCACATTGATATGGGTCTAGACCCCTAAATTCGACAGGGTGACATGGTCATTTCTTAAAATCGACATGTGACATGGAGCTTAGTGACAAGGACATGGAGAATGAAAAAGTTAGTGACATGAGACATGACCTTTCCTTAAAATCGACATGTGACATGGAGCTTAGTGACAGAGACATGGGGAAATAGAAATTTAGTGACATGTGACATGGCATTTTCTTAAAATCGACATGTGACATGGGGACCCCCCATCTAGACCCCCATTGATATCATCAACATGATCAAGTATTGACACCGTGTTTGACTTATTCCGTCAGAGGTTGGTGACACGAAGACAATCAGCCGTCTGTGTAAGTGTACCATCAACATCGAGAAGGCTTCTCTTACAGCAGGACCAGTAGACATTAGTCGACCCCCTTTAAGTGCCGCTGACGCATTGATGCATCATGCCTCTCATGATTCACGAAGGACATCAGTGGCGGATCCAGGATTTTGAAAAGGTGGGGGCGCGCCCCTTTGTTGATACCAAAATTTTGGCAAAATTTGGAGGCAAAAAGGGAATATAAACTCTTAACTACTGACAAAAAGGAAATCCGCCACTAAAATGTAGCCCTGGTGTCTTACTCACCAGGGCTACATTCATGCATCATGACGACCATACAGGAATGAAACAGTCCCATAAGGTCGTCATGATGCTCCAATGATGCTAGTGAGCAAACTCGCCAGCGCATCATTGGTGCATCATGATGACTAATGAGCATGATGCACTCCTGCATCAGCAGCCCTTAATGGGTTAAGCACTGATTATTAAAATGGTCTGTGTAAGTGATGGTGCTGCACCAGGCCATCTAAAGGACATAAATCCCTGAGACATAAAGCCATCCATAAAGTCTTAGACTCCCCCAAGTGCTGCCTGCTGAGCCTCAAGTATATGATATATATAACATGTGAAACTTGTGCCTCTCTGCTTGTACCGTAATCTCCTGCGTATAAGGCGCGTCTTATACGCCAAACAAAATGATGCTGAGTCTGATACGTGGATGGGACATTGCCTTGAGTTTGGGGTGCGTCTTATAGGGGGGGTATTTTTACTATAGAACAGTACCAAATTAACAAAAATCTGCCCTTAGAGGTGCGCCTTATACGTTAAACAGTCCTCCCTGAGTTGGGGGTGCGCCTTATAGGCAAGGTGCGCCTTATACGCGAGAGATTACGGTAGGTCCTTTGTATAGAAAGCATAATCAACCATTTTATATTGTACATGCTGCGAAACGTCCACCTGTTATATTAGCATTTCATTACTAGCATTTTGGAGAAAAAAGGCATAAAGTTACCAAGATTTAAACTTAGAATTTTTATATGAAAACTATAGACAAATGTTGATATAGTATGGGGCTACAAATATTTACAAAAATCAGAAAGAGAAAAAATGAATATATTGTATATGATGATGTAAGGTATGTGATATGCTCAGAGAAAAGGTTTCAAGATGTTTTTATGTTATGCCCACAAACAAAAGTTAGTTGAAAATACGTGTTACTGTGCAGAAGTATATCAAAGATACTCAAAAAGATATAAGAAGCTTTACGTCCCCTGCTTGTGTGTCTTCTCATTAAGATTATTACGAGAACCGCTTGTAAGTCTAGCAAACGTGCCGCTGTCAACATTATAGTGATAAGATTTACGTGGGCCGATTAAAGTCAACTCGTATTTTGATATATCACAATTAATGGGGCACACTTGGAGGGGAAAAATTTAAAAAAAATCATTTTGTCAATGGACCAATTGCTGGAAAAGTCTATATTTTGCAAGAGAGTATATTATACCCGGTATTAAGGGATGTAGTAAAATAAAAACATGGGTAAAAGCAACAAACTAAATCATATTGTATTTTGTATTATCTGACTGTGAGATATTTTGTGACTTTACACACAGAGTGCACTGCCACCTGTTGGCACAGATTTTACACCAGGGGGCAGCACCATGACCAGTCCCAGCCCGTTCAGCCGCCCAGAGACCGGCCTTCCCGCCGACAGGTACGTAGCAGTAATGTGGTAATGTGTATAAGGTGCGCCTTGTGTTAAGACGCATGTTGATTTGCTATTAGGCTCACCCGGGGCCTGAAATACTAAAGTTATCACAATCAGGTCAAAGATGCTCCTTGCTCTAAGTTACAGGATCAGCTAGAGCTGATGGGGCGCCTTATACCTGAGGTATTCCACTAAAAGAAAAGGTGTGGTAGGAGTTGGTGCAGAAGTTGACTTTGGACAAGTGTGACCAGAACACTGACTAAAATGTGTTCCAAGACAAAGAAGATTACACGCATGTTTCATCTTTTACAGATCGCTGACTGTACATTCACCGCTTAGAGAGATCAGGGAGGCCATGTTGGATAACGCGTTAGTAATTTAATTCCATTTTCCAATTCCATTTAATATAGTAAATAATTGATCACACTGTAACACTTTTAATTAAAAAACAGTAAAAAAAAATTAATGACAAAGTATAAGAAATACCATTGACTTGGAGGGATCTTGTCGCTTTTAACTTTAAAAGTGCAACAAACTTCATTCATGCATCATGCCCGTATTTCCAATCTTGGCGCCGTCCGGAAGTTTAGTGAAGAGTATAGTAATAAATGTAATCATTATACAAAACTAGGTTGATAAGCAGCCTAAGGGTTTAGAAAATATTATGCATGACACAAATCATTATTATGTTGTCGGTCTAGTGTTAAGATATAGCAGAGATTTGCCAGACTCTCTATAATAAACTGTCTCACTAGTTAGTGAGGTGATCACATTATAGGGGTGTGGTTGATGATAGTGTCAACTTGTGGTAAAAGTACAAGGCATAAAACTTGCCTCATGTAGGTCATAAATCACACAACTTTGGGTTTAGCAGAAGATGAGTAGGGAATATGCCATCATGATGCATGGATGCAGCAAGGACTAGAATCATGCATGAAGTACCTGAGGAACAAATACAGTAAATTATTTATCGTGCTGAGGCCAAAATAAAAATAGAAGGTGTGTTTCCAGTAACATAGCTTAAAGAGCTAGGGTCGGTAGGTCTATTTTTTTTTTTTTTTTTTTTTTTTTTTTTTACATTTATACAGGAAATGTCAGGGCACATATCAATGGATGTATCAAATTCTTTGATTTCATTGTAAAATAATGATGGGAAAATGACAACTGTAAGAGAGGCGAAGAACACGAAAAGGATACAGGAAAAAAATCATCAAAAAGAAATGAAAAATTTCTTTAAAATATGAAAAAATTAGACAGAATTCTTCAAAATCACAAAAAAAAAAAGTTTTTTTGCCCCTGTTTTGTTAGGGTTGGTCGGCTTACTGGAAATAAACCTTTTTTTTTATTTGGCCTGAACTAGGAAGATGAACACGAGACATTACATGACCCTTTTAACACTTCAAAAATTACATGAATGATTCTATTCCCAGAGAGGGGCTGAGTTTCCTGAACCAGCAGTCGGACCTACCGTCACTCCCGACCCACACGTTTATAGCTGCAGAGGCGGTATCTTGGGTACGGAGTAACATCGCGGGTATCAGCGACCTGACCGAGGCAACTCATCTACTACAGGTAGGGGGATTTAAACCTGAGGGACTACCGTAAACTCCCGCGTATAAGACGCATCCTCTACGCCAAACAAATGCTTTGTGCGTCTTATAGGATGTACTGAAATTGGGGGTGCGTCTTATACGAGGGGTAATTTTACTATAGAAATGTACTGAATTTACAAATATCAGCATTAAAATGTGCGTCTTATACGCGAAAATGGTCCTGCTGAGTTTGGGGTGCATCCTATACGCGCAACGCGTCTTCTACGCAGGAGATTACGGTACCGTAATCTCCCGCGTATAAGGCGCGTCTTATACGGGGGGTTTTAGTTCTCATTTGATCCAGAAGGGGGACACTAAGACCTTTCTTTTGATATCTTACATGCCCCCTTGGTCAAAATAGGACAAAATGGGGCCCAGGAGGGCCCAAGGTGGCCCAAGCTACCAATAGATTTTTGAATTTTGAAAATTCATTCAGTAGAACCAAAGTTATGAATTTTTCATTTTTTTGAGAATTTTCCAAAACTCTAGGTGCGCCTTATACGCGGGCTGCGCCTTATACGCGGGAGATTATGGTAGTAATGAAATAACACCTTGTGTATAAGTATGGACCTGCACATTATATTGTGTAGGTTTATGGTATAAGGGCACAGGTTTATAATGAGACTGTTCCCTTTTCCGCAAATTACCGTAATCTCCTGCGTAGAAGACGCGTTGCGCGTATAAGACGCACCCCAAACTCAGCACATGCATTTTCGCGTATAAGACGCACATTTTAATGCTGAAATTTGTAAGATAAGTACATTTCTATAGTAAAATTACCCCTCGTATAAGACGCACCCCAAACTTGAGGAAATCCTATAAGACGCAGTAGGGATTTGTTTGGCCTAGAGGACGCGTCTTATACGCGGGAGATTACGGTACTGTAAAACCCCATGTATAAGCCGCACCCGCGTGAAAGCTGCACCCTGACATTGGGAGAATTATATAAGCCGCACGAGGGGCCTGAGATGGTTTCCATTTCCTTCCTGTAGTATATATAGGTAAAACCCCTCGTATAAGCCACACCCTGAAATAGTCTATAAACCGTAGCTTATACGCGGGGTTTTATGGTAGTAGAAAACTGACCCAAATCAATATAACTTATAGCGGTATTACTGTAAATTCCCACCTAAGAGCCACACTCTCGAATAAGCTGCGCCCTGAGTTTGTGGAAAAGTAAAAAAAAAAAAAAAAAAAGTCAAAATGGTATGACTGTTTTCTAATGAATGGATCTCCAAAATTCAAAAAAGCTATGGGGTCCTGGGGGCGCTTTGGACCCCGCTCTGATGCTAGAACAATTGGGAAAATATTGGGTATATATCAATTCTACATAATACGAGTAGTATGTTCCAAGGACAATAGTTTTGAGGCTCAACTTAATCAGAAATTAGGTCTACACACCCCTCCCTTCTTTATATAGGGAAAGGTAGAGGAAGTTTACCCTTTAAGGGCCGCTGATGCATTCATGCATCATGTCCATTGGTCGTCATGATGCACCAATGAAGTTCTGGCAAGACTGCTCGCCAGCACTTCATTGGTGCATCATGATGACCCTCCAGGAGTATATGTATCAACCCTGTAGGGTCAGCATGATGCTCCAATGAATTCATTAATGCATCATGACGACCAATGGGCATGATGCATTAATGCATCAGTGGCCCTCTAAGGGTTAAGAGCAAAGTTGCAGTGTGGCCCTTGATACATGTAATATATATTACATCAGTCATTATAAATTTTAAGTCATCTTGTTTCAGAGCATGGTAGATGAACAGATGATCTGTCACGCCTCCGGTAACCCCGACCACCGCTTTATCTACGGCTTCTTTCTCTATCACGTCATCGGGGATGCTGACAAGAAGAAAGGTGAGCCAGACACTTAGCAAATATGAAGTCTCAGATTTTGTCAGTTCCTTTGTAAATCTGTAGAGAAATATGTTTGCTCTTTTGGGTAGTGGTGGTGGTGAGAGTGCCTAACTGTCCCTCTTCGTGCCTCACAAATAGTGGAGATTCTACTATACCAGGATGGTTGACGGGTGAAATAATATGTGGAAAGTAATCTTCTTATCATTGCATCAAGACACAGAACCCACTTCAAAGAAATTGCTCAATGCTCTCTGGTGATTCGCAAACTTGGAGGGAGAGAGAAATTTTATTGTAGCCACCATAGAATGTGTTGGCATACCTTCCGCACAGGACTCCAACAACTCTAAATATTGCTAGATCTTGCTGTTATGGTCTATAGAAAGTAAAAAAAATGAATGCAACTGACCAACTGAAAAGGCGCTTCCACCTTTTCAGTCTATTAACTCACTAAATACCTGCCCTAAAATTCTCATTTTTATATCAATATGAAGAGGTAGCAAGAGGCTATCTTTTAGATGATTTAATCCTCTATTTTCTTTTGATATTAAGGGTGTTTTTGATTAAAAGAATTTTGCAATGTGGTCAGCAGTAGTGTAAGTAGTATATGGAAACCTTCCTAAGTGACAGGCAAGAGCTATTCACCTGATTAACACCTTATGACTCTTTCTATAGTACAATCTATTGCAACACATACCCTTCTTTTCTATTCCACAAATATAGAATACCCTTCTTTTCTATTACACAAATATAGAATAGAAGTCTATTCTTATATAGAATAGAAGGTTATATATAACACAAATAGTGGTGACTTTCCTGCCTTTATATACTACCCTCAGACTAGAAAACCACAGAAGAGGTTCTAAGGGTCAAATAGGTCCCTTTCGTTTATACCATCATTATTCCACATTTTCCATCTAACCTGCATGGAGTCCTTTGAGTGAGGTATGCCAATGTGGCATCATAACCCAGTCATAGGACGGTCTAAAACCCTTTTTTTCTCCCCCCCCCCCTCCCTGGTAAGACATGACAGAGATGTATAAGGATAAGGAAGGTGAGAAGGGCAGACCGGGCGGAGACTCCGCCCCGGACCAACAAGGTACCATACAGACATGTGTCGCATGACCTGCCTGACTGGGTTGTTGAAGATTTAACCCTTTAAGGGCTGCTGATGCATTAATACATCATGCCCATTGGTCGGTATGATGCATGAATGCAGCCCTGGCGAGTAACTCGCCAGGGCTGCATTCATGCATCATGACGACCCTACAGGGTTGATACACTCCCGTAGGCCCAGCATGATGCTCCAATGAAGTGAGAGTACACTCGCTAGCACTTCATTTGTGCATCATGCTGACCAATAGGCATGATGCACTCCTGCATTACCAGTCTGTAAAGGGTTAATGATTTACTGCAGAAGCACCAGGAAAAAATGGCATGATTGCCTGCTCTGTTATCATGTGGATGATCATTTATCTGATTGAGACAAAGTTTAGGTTTACAGTTGACGTTGAGCAACTGCTTGTTTGAGACCTGCATTTTGGTGACTGTTACAAGTTATAAGCCTTATTGTCAGTCTGAAATGCAACACTCTTGGAGTAAATGGGACATGTTAAATTAAGTTTTCTTTTTCTTGAATATTAGAATTCAACTCAGCATGGCATATGTTGTTCATCTACATGTTCTATCTGCCTCAATAAAGCACTTTACCATAAATGTAAATCTCACATATACATTGCACATAAGCCACACCCTGACATGAGGACAGCAATATATGCCGCATCGCGGGCCTGGCTCCCTGACTTTAGGAACATTTTATCAGTCACAGGTGGGCTCTGGTTCGCGTACAAGACACAGCCTACATAGTTTATGGCACTTACCATTAGCATTTTGAGGCCAGCAAAGTTCTTCAATCGACCATTTTCTCGTTAAGATGCATGATTTGTTCTTTGTTTGTTTTTGCTCACAGCAATCGCATTGTGTTTGAGGCATCCGCACCTGACTCTTGAGTCGATCTTTGATTTTTTTAAAATTTCTTTTTGGCATATATTTCGCAAGATTTAATTTTCATAATTACCAGATCTGCAAATTTATCAAAATCATTCCATTTGTAAGCTGCCATCGTAAGTTCCTCCTGAATTTTTACGGGAACTAAAAATTACAAAAATTAGCGTGTGAGACGAGATGTACAGGGTGAAAACGCTGTTTATTGCAACCATTTTTTTTTTTTTTGACTACCCTCGTCAGGGGAAAGGCAAAAATTTCAAGAACAATTTTCCAAAATTTCGGATGAAAATGTCATAGATTCCGAGATGTGATTCTCATATAACCTACAAATAATGCTATAGCCTATATTCTCTACTTTTTGTCGACTAGGAACCTTAGAAAGGAAACATTCTCATTATTTACAGACCCAGGCGTACTGCTGTACCCCAGTAAGTACTACTACAACACATCGTTCCAGTATGAGTGGTGTGAGACGGCGGTGATCCCGCCGGCAGCCGTCACACCGGCCACCCAGCCCTGCGCCCTGGCTACTGACAGTGTACAGAGTCAGTACTTGAGGTCCACCAGCCCCCTCTCACAGAACCAGAACAACCAGGGGCCACATGACTGGGGCGGCCGCTCCACACAGTCACCCATATCAGGTACGCTTTAAGTATATATGGTTTATGTTATAAGCTACTCCACGAGTGATCATTTTTTAAAAACAGGAAGGGGGGTGGTGGGTTTGTGCCTGGACGCGCGAAAAAGTTTTGCCTCTCTGGAGAGGCCGAAAATCATGAGCGAATGTGCCCTTTTGCCTTAGTAATGGACAGGTTTTTCACTTAAAACTAGAGAAATTATTTTGACCGCCCCTCAAAGGGGTGGAAGAAATTTGACCTCCCCCCGTTATTAAAACTCCTTAGGGAGTGATCATTTTTCAACAACAGGGGGGGCTGGTGGGTTTGAGGGGGGGTCAGAATTTTTTCAACCCCTTGACCAGGGGGGTCAAAATAATTTCACCTGTTTTCAGCGAAAAAGCCCACATGTTACTATAGGTCAAAAGGGTGCGTTCACATGCGATTTTCGGCCCTTTGGGGGGGGGGTCAAAACAATTTTGACCCATCAAGAGGGGGGTCGGAATTTTTTTCACACATCCGCGCGCAAACCCGCCAGCCCCACCCTGTTGTTAAAAAATGGTCACTCCCTTAGTAAAGTGTATGGCGCCAATTGTATATATGAATTTGTCAAGGATGCCAGGATTTATTTTTATGATCATTTCTCACAAGCTACTGTAGCACCTCATATATATTAAAGACGGTCTCCAGTTTAAGATGCGCCAGGCTTTTTAAACCCCCTCCCCCAACAACAACAAAAAAAAGAAAGAACAAAATGAATATCAAAATTTGCATATCTTTTTTTCTTATCAGTAGATTTTCAAAACTTCAAAAATCCAAAAGGTTAGAGGAAGAATTTTGGACATGAAGGGCCTCCCTGTACCCTACGAAAAAAACTCGCATACAAGCCCCGCCTTTTACATTGGGTACTACGGTAGTCAGCTTAGAAATATTCCCTGTAAGCATCTCAGCAAAAAGAAATATTTCATATTGTTACCAACCCCAGGCCAGTTCCCTGCATTCAATGTTATTTTAGGTTAGAAAGTCAAAAAAGTAAGATGAAAAATAAATGGCAGTATTATTTCTTGATATTGTTGGATGTAAAATGATATAATTCTCTGGCATTTATAAGTCAAACCTCAGCTAACCCTAAGCCCCTGTAAATTAAGTGGTTACATTGTGTGAAATTGTCTTTGATCTATCAAGTTTGATAACTGCGTCCTGGCTATGATAAATCTTTAAAGCCACCCCCAGCGTCCCGTCGGCACTCGCCACAATGCGTCCTGTTTGGATAATGCTACTACTGGGCCGGCATGGCCTTCCCACTGAAGATATCCCATTAAGGACGAGTCATTTATTGCCAGGTGCAGGGGTCGTTGGATTGGGGGAGAGTATTTTGAAAAAGATGCCATTGACGACATTTTGGTTTGGGGCTGGGGGTCAAAACAAATACAGTCAATTCAAATACTCGAGACATTGTTCCACACGCATGTTCATAAATTAGTGGAGGGGGGTGGTCTTCTTAGTATATTGATGAGGGCTCAGAGGGATAAAAATTCTTAGCTTGCTAAAATTCACCCCTCAATCCTCCCCCACCCCCTAGTGGGCAATAAATGACTCGTACCCCTAACGGGGTATGCCTGGCCATGGGTTATGTATACGTGCCATCTTGTAACCGCCTCTGCTACTTAACGCATGGAAGGCCCCTGTGTGTGTCACAGCATGACTGCTGGTGTATGAGCATCAGATGAGTGTGAGAAATGTCTGGTGGATTGTTGCAATAATATCTAAAACTGTTTAGCCATCTCTCACTTTCGAATAGACTATGGGGAATACAACATTACATATAACAATCCTTATTGATTTCCCTCCAAGATTTTTTAATGATATTTGGGAAGTTGTAATTTCTAAATCTGTAATGTATCCCCCCCTTTTTTTTGGGGGGGGAGGGAATCTCAAAAATATTCATGGAAACCAGATGAGGGAAAAGAATGAGAAAAGTGTTAAAACTGGACCAGAAAGATTGAAGGATTAACTCAGAAATTAGGTAAAGATATAGATGCAGAAATAAAGTCTATAAAGATAAGAAATACATTAATGGTATATCTAAAGAAGAAATAAATAATTGGTTAGAGAAAAGTGGAAAGAATTAGAAAAGATAATTGATAAAAAGATTTATAAAAAAGTTCCATGTGGAGAGTATGAGGGTGTAGGGGGTGCATGGATGGCCCCATCAACCACTCGGCATGGTGACAATGACACAGAATGACAATGACACAGAATGTGACCAGAGCGCGTGTGTGCTTTCTCTGTTTTCTCCCCCCATGTGCAGGATCGGCTGGCTACAGAAAGACGATGGGGACGCCAGACCTGATGCTGGACCTGGCCCAGATGAGCAGCTCCGGCGGTAAATGAGCCAGTCCCGGTCCACCCCTGACCGCCTTATAAATCCACCTTATCTCACGCCTCACACGGGGCACATCTGTCGCAATCTGCAGAGTGCTATTTATGTACTCTACTGTTATACCCACACTTATTACACACTGATTTATATGTAGACAAACTAAAAGAAAAACTCACTTATTTATCATGAGAAAAAATTAAAGGGAGAGAGCAAGAATGAGGAAATGTTCTAGACTGAATCCTTATTCCTGAATCATTTTATGAAAAATAATGAAGATTAATCTATCAAATTGAAAACCAAAGTGAAAAGAAAATTGTGATATAACAGAGGTTTGCGAGAAGTGACTCGGTCGCATGGCTGTAGTGATTTTGGAGCAGCTTTTATTGGCTCTTTTTATTACTTTTACTTTCTGTTTCTGATTTCTTAAATTCAATTTGAAGAAATCACCAACTCACATACATTTTTTTTGTTCACCGGTGTGATTATTACCTCTTTCTGTTTGCGTGTGCACTTAGACTTGACTCGACCATCTTCTTCTCTTCACGTCTCTTTGCTTCCCATTCTGAGTCCATGCACAATCACATAGAAACACAGCAGTAGGGTAACTCAAACCTCCTAGAGCAAAAATGAAAATACTTTAGTTCTGAACAGAATGTATTATAAACTGGATTATTTGACAGTATTATTTGCCCAAGTATAGAACCTTGTTGGACCCCCAAATCTGACTGATCAATTTTGGTTCTGTTCACAACTTGAATTTTAAATGGTTAGGCCACATCAAAAAATTAAGTTGGTCTACGGATCGCCCTCTCCAGATTTTCGGAAATACAAATTTTTTTTTTCTTTGAAAAAAATGTTGTCTACAGATTTCGCTCGCTTCAGTTTCTACAAGTTTTCTCTTTGTGATTTTTGGCAAAATTTAAAAAAAAAGAAGAAAAATTTGTTCACTCGCCTCAATTTCCCACCAAGGAATCCATTGGGAAAAAAAATTCGCTCGCTCGCACCATTTTTTCAAAACCAAACTCTGTAGACCAACTTATTTTTTGGGTGTGGCCTTAATGACTTAAAATTACCCCAAATCTGACTGATCAATTTTAGTTCTATTCACAACTTGAATTTTAAATGGTTAATGACTTAAAATTACCCCAAATCTGACTGATCAATTTTAGGTCTATTCACAACTTGAATTTGTAGTGATCTTATACAACCTGTTAACAAAAATCTTGCTTAAAAATAGACCAATATTGTAGCATAATTTGCAGCTTACCAGTGCAGGTGTCAAATGCTTTATGACTGTCTCTACACTGTGCAATACTTAGGCTGTGTGTTACATGGTTGAGTGTGGACCAGTGCTGTGTAACCTGCCATTTCTGCATGATGACATAGAATTCAGGGATATTTCTTGGAGTTTACCCTTTACTTTAAATGGTTGTAAAATTTCTGAGTCCTTCTATTCTGTTTCTGCTTGGTACATCTCAAGTGTTGGATTACATTTTTAGAAGGTTAAGGTATCATTTTTAGTTGGAAGAACGGTTTGGTGACCAGCATCAGAAAGATCATCTTCACTTAAGATAGGGATTAAAAAAAAAAAGGAAAAAAAGGATAAAATTAGATGTTTGCCAACCTCAACTGTAGATATGGTATCGTCATTGTTTGTAATTGCAAGGAATACATAAAGAGAGGAGAACCAAAACACATACATGTTTATATACATAATGCAAGTATCTATACAGTAATCTCCCACGTATAAGGCGCGTCTTATACATGAATCAAAGGCCTACTGCACCTTATGGAACATCTCAGAGAAGGCGGTACGTCTTATAGGCGGGGTACTTTTACTATAGATCAGTACTGAACCCTCTGAAATCCAGCCCCAGGGGCACATTATAGCATTCTCTTGAACTCAGGGTGCGCCTTATACGTGAGGTGCGCCTTATACGCGGGAGATTACGTGAGTATTGAATGTTATAGTCTCAGATAAAAAGAAACTGAAAACATCTCTGAACATTGTGTTCTACCAGCCGGCTAAGACTCGTATGGCTTTCGCGTCATCTTGAACTCATATAAAATTTTCACCAAAAAGACCTTCATGAGAAGCTTCCACAGGGAAGATGATTACACGAAACACCCTATTTATGGTGTCAGACTATCAATACTGTCTCTGCATAAGTCCTGGTCATTATGCTACTTTGGCAAGCAGCCGGAGTGTCAACTTTGTAAATACTCCCCCGAGAAGGACATGCGTCAAAATCCTGATCGTGCCAAGCTTGCTTCATACTTCTTGTAGTATCACTGAGCTTTTTGTAAAAGAAAAATCATGATGGCTACATATGATTGATTATGGTGAAGTCTGATGAAGTGATCTTTGCTGTGAATTTATTTTTCTTCATCTTTAAGAATAAGCTGAATGCCACCGCCTGTCAGTTGAGAACACCATTTTGGGAGTTGCCTTGATTTTGATAGTGCTTACAGAGCGCTTTGTTTTCAGACGCAGTCGCCCACAGAGTGTCGAAAACCTTGGGTATTGTGGAAATATTTTTACTGTTGAATGTAACCCACTGGGATTTTCTGTTGCCTTTTTGCTTTTTGACCAAAAGCCAGATGAACAAATAGTGCTAGGCTTGTAAATGGCCACCCATATGAAAAATGTTCCCTAGTAACCCCCTCTGTAACCTCTTTTTAGTCTTCTTCTCATCAGTGAAATTTAGCTGTCTTTCCATCCCTTTACAACACTTTTTTTTTAATTTTGATTTTCTTGCAGGAAATTTGAAAATATTAAATGCAAAACAATGGGATAGCAAAAGTGAAAAAAAAGGGAGACAAAATGAAAATCTATAAAGCAATCACACAGACACCACATTATCACCCAGAAAAAAATAAGAGAGAAAAGAAAATTAATACATGAGTTTGTGGTTGCAGTATTTAAGAAATTCCTTTCAACCTTCCGTCTTAGACCTGGCTTTCGGTCCGGTATCCTTCTCCGCTCTCCTCTCGGCAGCCTCTCTGCCTGCTTTCACTCTGCATATTGTGGTATGCGGAAAAAAAACTAATTCCTAGTAATACACCATGATTATTCGTCCTAATGTGAATTGATTTTGTTCTACTAAAATTGCCAAGATTTGGAAATGGTATTATTAATTGGTTAAGTTCTGCATTTCTACTTTTAAGAAGATCTAGGAATGTTAGTGTCATTGAAAAAAAAATGGTTTAAGCCTTCTGGATGCTATATGCGAATGTTGTTAATTAGAACTGTCTTTGAGTTCCCCACATAACCCTAGAAGGGCTGCTATGATTGGTTAACAAGATACTTAAACTGTTGTGTTAAATGTTAGAATGTTTCTAACAGTACAGTTTGTCTAGCCCGGATTGTGCCGCATGCTACCGCATGACAAATTGCATTTCAACATCCAGAATACTGTACTCAATGTGATACACTAACACGCATACACATCCCGTGTTTGGCCTGTTAATGACTTAAAATTACCCCAAAATTCTGAATTTTGTCTTTCAATTCGTTCCTTCATTATGAAACTCAAAATGACAAATATGATATCAATTACCTGATATACATTTTAGATGCTTTTTAAGCTCACTGTGCAACAAATAGTTATGTTGAATACAATACCGTAAACTCCCGCGTATAAGACGCGTCCTCTACGCCAAACAAAATGCTAGGGAGTCTTCTAGCTTTCTCTCAAGTTGGGGGTGCGTCTTATACGAGGGGTAATTTTACTATAGAAATCTACTAAATTTACAAAATTGAACCCTAAGAGGTGCGTCTTATACGCATAAATGCTTCTACCAAAGAGGGGGTGCGTCCTATACGCGCACCGCGTCTTATACGCGGGAGTTTACGGTACTCTTTAACTTATCTGTAAATTGAAAAAAAAAAATTATGTGTAAAGAACTATAAACAAATGCAAAAAAATAGTAATGAGGCATATATGAAATATTTAACAAAACTTCTAGAATTCACAGTGTAATCAAAACTGTAGGCCATTATTATCAATTTGTACCAATTCCGATCGCCTAGTACAGGTCAGTCCTAACCTGTCATGTTCCTCGGTTACAGCCTCTCCCATGTACAAGGTCGTGAACGTCGATGTCGACCCTAACACAAAGTCAGACCGTCAGGAGTGGGGTACAGCACGTTACCATGGTAACTATAGCCCGTGCTGTGCCTTTGAGCTGGAGGTTCAGTGGTTGGTAGCCACTGGCTGTATCATGGGTGAACTGGTAAGTTTAAAAACAGGGATGTTATTTTTTAGAAATTTATCCGATTTCAGAATTTTCTGAGTTCCACATGCCTATATTTGAACCCAAATTTTCTTCATTGTTGCATTGTTCAATGAATTCAGAATTTCTGTGTGTATCTTCAGAATTTTTCATTCACCCTGATTTATATCGCTAAATAAGGCCACACCAAAAAAATAAGTTGGTCTACGGATTTCCCTCTCCATATTTTCGGAAATACAAATTTTTTTTTTCTTTGAAAAAAATCTCGTCTACGGATTTCGCTCGCTTCACTTTCTACAAGTTTTCTCTTTGTGATGTTTGGCAAATGTTTTTTTTTTAATAAAATCTTTTCGCTCGCCTCACTTTTCCAGCAAGGAATCCATTGGATGCCAAAAAATCTTTAAAAAAAAAGAAAGAAAAGATTTCACTCGCACCATTTTTTCAAATCCAAAATCCGTAGACCAATGTATTTTTTTGGTGTGGCCTAAGATAAAATAACTGATGGAACAAGGTATAGCTTTAAGGGCTGCTGATGCAGGAGTGCATCATGCCCATTGGTCGTCATGATGCACCAATGAAGTGGAGCATCATGCCGACCCTCCAGAACAGTATCAACCCTGTAGGGTCGTTTCTGTCATTTTGCACCAGAACATTATCAGAATTCTATTTTTGTGAAATTGTACATCAATCATGACGACCAAATGGGCATGATGCATCAATCAAATTATTAGAGTTGTCTTGGTTCTTAATGATATAATCCTACATTACAGGTTGCCGGATGGTCACGTAAGGCGAGTTCTTACGGCTTCCACTTCCTGCCCATACCAGGAGATCCCTTCGCGCTGCCGTTTAACGCCAACTCAGACCCTCTCCGTGGCCCTGTGTTTGTACCACTAGACTTAGAGTGTCTACAGGACCCCTGCCGCGACCATAACCTCAACTGTTAGTATAGTCAGTCTGATACCAAGCTTGGATAGGGATCTTAATGATAATAATTTACCTCTATTAGGTTTTTGTAAAGGAAGTTGACATCAAAAAGAAAGTTTTACAGAATTTAATTTTTTTAATAATTATCTACCGGGTACTCTAAATCTTATGTGGTAGTAGAAGAGCAGAAAAGATGCGCTCTGGGTTTTATTTTCAGGAGGCGAAATCAATGTAATCACTTCTTAAATGCTGTCAGCATTTAAGCAAATTGAGATTTTGATCCTGTCGGGAATTGATCACAGTTTTTGGAGAATTCAAACCAGGAATGCTATTACAGATCCATTTTTATATTTTCTATTCAGCGTCAGACAGCAGCGATTGGGAGGAGACCCTCCTCGTGTTCCAAGAAGCCGTCCTTAAAAGGTGAGGCGCAGGAACTCTGATCATTTAACCCTTTAGGGCCCACTAAGTAATGCATAAATATTCATGCATCATGCTCATTGGTCGGCATGATGCATGAATGCAGCCCTGGTGAGTAAGACGCCAGGGCTGCATTCATGCATCATGCCGACCCTACATGATGCACTCCTGCATCTGCAGCCCTTATAGGGTCAAAACTCCATCCTGTCTTTGCTAACACAATGTAAGAATATGCAAAACTGGTCAATTTAAAATACTATTTTAGAACATTCATTATCGTAATCTCCCGTGTATTGTATGCAAATCTGAGGCCCCATGTGCCGTATGGAATCAGCTCAAAGTCTGGCTGCGCCTCGTATGCGGGGTGCGTCTTATAAGCGGGAAGTTCTGGTAGTTTTTCAGCCCCATAGGGTTGCAATGATGTACAATGATGTAGCCAAAGTGAGTTACTCAACGGGGCTGCATTCATGCATCATGTATACAAAAGTAGATTCGATTTTAAAAAGAATTAACCATTGATGTATCTTTTAAATGGACAATATTGTGGCAGGAGTAGACACTCACATTTTGAGGATTTGGCCACTTGAGCTCACATTCCTATATGGGCTATACATGTGAGAATATCTATAGGCCAAACTGGCTTTTCAGAAAAATCATGGGCCCAGGCATAAAATCATGGCATAAAAAGCCCCCCCCCCCCAGGCCAGTAATAGTGTCTACCACTGTTGTGGGTAAATAAACAGTACATTATTTCTTCTACAGGTTTGGGTTCATGCCTGACCGCTGCCTCCCCAATAAGACCGGGTTTGCATTTAGTGACAACAGCCCGCCTCAGTACGTCCACTGTACCGGTGGTATGTTCGTCCTGATCCCCGACATCAAGGCCACCTCCCCCCGCAACCGTGATGGAACCCACCGCAAACCTGCCGTAGGCTCCTACCTAGACTATATCATCCACCAACGCCGGCGGTCAGATAGTACCGGACTGGGAAACGACACAGTGCAACTGGTGGTAGATAATGGGGTGCAGGATGTAGGCAGTCCTATGGATAACCTCGGGGTCCCAATGCCGACCGGGGAGCCTCGGGTCGGCTTCCTCTGGGCGTGGAACTACATGTTGAATCGTAAGTGGCGCACGGCAAGCACGGGAGACGAGCACTTCCAGGATAAAATGTTGGCAGACTTCAGGGCGTTCTGTAGTAATACAGACGGACGGCTGGGGGACTTCTGGTTGTGCTGTCAGAAGGCGACAATGACAGCGGCACCAATTACCAATGGGGTACCTGATGGTGGGAATGAACAAACACGAACAGTAGCCGCCGTGCAATAACTAGTGCTGTAAGTGCCGCATAGTGCATTCATGCATCGAGTCCATTGGTCGCCATGATGCATTAACGCAGACTCTGCTAGGGGCCTACCGACCACGGCTGCATTCATGTATCATATCGAGACCCTATTCACTTCTAGAGGGGCGGTACCTGTAAAGTCCTTGATGCATCAGTTACAGCTTATACGAAAGGTGCAGCGTGCTGACCAAGAAACCTCAGACGTAAAGAGTAAAGCCGGTATGGGATGTGTGTGACTGTGTGAATGAGTTGGATCTTCAGTTTGTGTTAGTGTAGTTACCTTCAACCCATACTCAATATTGTTGTGTATTTTGACGTCATGTATATTCCCCGATAGAGTGTGTCATGGTGATATTTTAGCAAGTCCCGTAATATCTCACGTCTCAGCCGTATCACATGATTGATCACATGAAAACAAGAAGCGTCCTGATTCAAGAGCAAATCTTAAAAGTTGCACCTGGGGCATGTTTTTGAATAGAAATCACGTGTAATTTTACCGTGCCTATAGGTACATACCTCTTTTGGGAGGTAGTACAAAGTGCAGCGAGGCTGCATAACAAACGGCTTATACCGAGGTACTGTCAGCCGTACTGTTTTCTGGGTCAGGGAAACATGGCAAGTTCACCGTGGTCTAAGTATGTTCAATGATATATATATAAATATATTTGTTGATATAACTGTGATATATTGTTTATAAGAGAGCGACATACCTGTTTTCCGGCTAGGTCCTGCTGGGACATTAGTCCAATAGTGGCCCATCTCCGTACATGCTTTTGCTACATACATGCCTTAGTAGTAATTATATCAGAAGGTTTTGATTTAGAAGAAAAAAAGAAAGATTGTGCAAGTAGGGTAAATGAGAATGGTCATTGAGTCTGCAAGGGCCCCTAATACAGGGTGCATCACACCGACCCTCCGCGAGTGTCAGGCCCGTAGGCTTACCCTGACTATTGTTTATCCCAGGATTGTAATTTTGTGACGCGGTATACAAGATATCGTATGATAGAGACCTTGTTGGTGCTAATGTGTAAATAAGGACAGGTATAGTAGTGCGGGTTAGTCGGGGGGGGGGAGAAACTGTACAGTTGTACCATGTATTGTTAAACCCTGCTTGTATGCCAACCAGAGTCATGTGCCCGCGGATAGACTTTGAGGAAATGCCAGAAGCCAATGTTGGGCCCTAATTGACACCATTCTCTCCCTGTAATCTACTGTAGTAAAATCCCAGCAGTCATAAGACAGGGGTAGACTTCGTCAAAATGTAAAAGCTGGTTTTCGCCAAAAAAAAATGGCTGATGACCAGAGTTTTATGATAATGCAAGTAATACCTGTTGATAAAGATACGCTGAGTTGTTCATATTGTAATATATTTGTACATACAATGCATAAATAAAATGATGAACAAAGACATCATAATTAGTTTTTATTTAATTTCCACATAATATAGTATACAAATAACATTTCAACAAGAATATACATGATTCATTTAATGGATCTTATTTACTTCTTTTGTTTAGCTTTCTTCTTGTGCGTGTTTTTACTTTGACCTTTCTTTCCATGTCCATTTGTGGCGGCCATTTTGGCCTTCAATGTCGTTTTGTTGACCTTGTGGCTAACATTTTGAGGTTTTGTCCCACCAGCCACCTTAGGCCCTCCTTTACGTGTGCCTTGTGCAGACTTGGATTTGGTTTTATCAGATTTTGTCTTCTCTCCCTCACTGCCTTTTGTGGTATTTTCCTTAGTTTTTGAAGTCATGTCAGTTTTGGGGCCCTTCTTCAGTCTCTTCAGTAGTTTTCTGTAAAAAGGATCAAGATGTTCTTATAAGGTCAACAGATAAAGTCAGTGACCCCTCTATGCTCCTAGTACCTCGCGTAGAAAGCTATAATACCGTAAACTCCCGCGTAGAAGACGCGTCCTCTACGCCAAACAAAATGCTGGGGAGTCTTATAGCTTTCTCTCAAGTTGGGGGTGCGTCTTATACGAGGGGTAATTTTTCTATAGAAATGTACTAAATTTACAAAATTGAGCCGTAAGAGGTGCGTCTTATACGCGAAAATGCTTCTCCCAAAAAGGGGGTGCGTCCTATACGTGCAACGCGTCTTCTACACGGGACATTACGGTAGTAAGGACCCGCCTTATAGGTGGGCTAACCTCATACACAAGGTACGGGTACTAGACTATTCAATAGTCTTTCCTCCAAATAGGATAGGAATAAGTCTTAAATCTGCATAATTATCATGATGTAAAGTAACGCATTTTAAGTAAACTTGAACAATTATGTAAAAAATAAAATATGGACATGAACTTACTTCTTCCTGGCGGCGACAGCGATGTCTTGTTTGGGGACGGTGCTG
Source organism: Acholoe squamosa (assembly GCA_949317995.1). Lineage (NCBI taxonomy): Eukaryota > Metazoa > Annelida > Polychaeta > Phyllodocida > Polynoidae > Acholoe > Acholoe squamosa. Next base: position 79,423,109 of record OX439041.1, on the reverse strand, counting down.
ATAGATTTACGGTGTGGAACGCTACGTGCCATCTTCCTACGCTCATCTCTACAACATCAACAAGTCAAACATTACATCAGTTATTCAAACCATACTCATCTTAATTTATTTTAGCTAAGACATAACTGGCATGCAATATACAGATAATGGTATATGTTTCTTCAAGACAAGGGAATGTGAAAGGAAGTGTAGACCTATATTTGATAACCGGCTGAAGGGGAGAATAGATAATGTAGATTCCCAGGCTAATTTGGTGATATTTCCACAGCCTCATGGTGCAGTCCGAGACCCCGACAATGGTGTTGTGGTGACTTACTTTCTGAGTGCAGGTAGTTTGAGCAGGTAGTCCGGAACTGCACAACCCGACGTCTTCAGCACGTTGGCAATACTAAAGGAAGAGGGGAAAAAATAAATTTTATAGTTCTCTTGTGTAAACCATACCACCAGCAAACTTTGGCCAATTAGATATATAACTATACAGTAGTAAGATCAGTTTATCTATTCAGTTAAAAACAATTTCAGCAGACAAAATAATGGTCAGATGAGAAAACTTTGGAAGCCTGATTTCCCCTGGCCATTATACAACACAGGCATTTATAATACAAATTATTTCGCTCTTCAACACTGGCACATCTATACCGGTGCTTATTCAAAACCTCAGTTCTTTCATCAATACAGTACTCTCAGAAACAGGTATAAGTTAACGCCATTTCATAACATGCTTTACTCTCAACTTTTTGGTTGTATTGTGTTATTAGACCCAATAAAACATTTTTTTATTTTTTTTTTTTTGTTGTTTTTTTGATAAAACATGTTGGTAGAGTACAAAATGCTTCATACTGACCTCCGTAAGTTGGGTCGATCTGTCTCAGTGAAGAATGTAATGGCGCGTCCTGGTCTCCCAGCACGCCCCGTGCGCCCAATACGGTGGATGTAGCTAACAGCGCTGGTCGGGAAGTCATAATTAATGACAAGGTTTACGCCCTTAAAGTCAATACCGCGCCCCATCAGGTCTGTACAGATTAACACCCAGATACGGCCTGCACGGAAACTCTTCACGATGTTATCGCGCTGAAAGCAACAAAGGACAGAGAGTCAAAGAGTGTCACAGAACACTTTACAATAGTACACAAAAAAAAATACAATAGTTTCTTATATAAGCCACAAGCGGAAATGCAATTATAACCACGTCTGCACGGATATTTGACACGATAGACCCGTATAGAAAAGACCTAGTTGGAGTTTATATCTTACATTCACAAACTCAGGGTGCGGCTTATACGAGGGTATTTATGGTATGGTAATTAGATTTGGTGTTTTATGCATGAAAGTTTGTTGGCTTTTTTTCTCTGAAAAAAAAAAGATATTTGTCTGTCAACCTAGAGCCTTTCCCTTTCTGTCTTAAGAGCCGGTCGGTCATACCTTATCTACAAATGTACAACTAAACATCAACATACCTGTAGTTGTGTGCGGTCGGCGTGGATCACTTCTACATTGATACCGTCGTAGATGAGTTCATGGAAGAGTTCCTTGGCGCGGTCCTTGGATTGTACAAAGATGAGCACCGGGGGAGTCAGACCCTGTCAAACAATACATTGTATGCGGCTAGTTCATATTTTGTATGTTAGGTTATTCATTTCTTCACGGGGGGGGAGGAGGGGCACCTCAAACGTCGCAATGCTTACATACTGGTACGAATACTGTGACTTGGACCGTGAGGAACAAGCGCCATAAAATGATGCAACAATGAAAGGTCTATGGCATTTACCGGGTACCATAAAGAGAGGCATGAGGGTGATTTATCAAACTATTAAAAATTTCTATTCAGTAAAATTCTTGACTTATTAACTAGTATTTTATTTCGTAAATCTGCTTTTGGCTTATAACCTCAATTCGATCATTTATCATGTCACTTGGCAAACTCCCTGCTTGTGATTTTCTCAATTCCCTCGGTCCAAATGTTAGGAAATCTAAACTAAAACCCAAATTAAAAGTAAATTATTTTCTGAACATCTCACGACAAAACCTACCTTCATGATGATACTCCGTATAGCGAGAAGTTTTCCCGATTCACCTCCGACAAACTGTAGCTCTTGGTTCACCGTGTCGGTGGCAGAATTCCTGTGAGGTAAAATATTTGATATATAAGTATATGTTTTATATGTTTTCATGATTTTGAAATGTCATTCTGGACATACACTGTACTGATATAAGTTCAGGGTCATAAATGAGCCAAAGTCAGGAGCACTCCGTGTTTTTAGTCTTATAAAGCAGCTTAGCAAAGTCTGTTTGTGCCAAAAGGAAGCCAACAGTAACTGGACTGTTGGGACCTGACCGACGGTCGTTAAAGGTTTGTAGTTCTTGTAGAAATCTGGAAGATTTCGTAGTAGATAATCCATATATAACAGGGGGCAAATACCATAGTTATACCCCATGTATGAAGGTTTATCTCTCTAAAACCTGGAGGCAACTAATTTGACTCCAGCTAGACATACCTTTTTTGCCAAATTTTTAATGTTTTTTTAGTAAAACAACTTTTTTAACAACAGGGGAAGGGTGTTGGATTTGGAGGTAGGAACAAAAAAATTCAGACCCCTCTTGGGGGGAGGGGGAAAAAACCATCACCCCTTTTTAGTAAAAAAAGCCTGCATGGTACTATTGAATAAAAGGGGTGGGGGAAATATCAAACCCCTCCCAGGGGGGAGGGCCTGAAAAATTTTGGTATGCACATGAAAAAAAAAAAATCCACCATCCCTCCACTGTTGATTTAAAATAACCACTCCCTTACTTGGCTCCAATGTAGACCTGTATCACGTTATCAAGGTGCAGCTTACACCACTGCTCTACGTCGTGTGCGAAGGTGGCACTGAACATGGCGCGCCTCACATGTTTACCGTCACACGCCTGGTACACCGCTGCCAACTGGAGCACACAATATGAGTCATTACAAATACATAGACACAGGTACACGAGCATTGGGTCTGACTGAAAGTTATCTCAAGGGAGAGGGAAAGGGAAAAGGAGGGAAAAGAAAAGTGTAGAGGAGGCCCCAGACAGGGGGCTTGCGGTGCTCGGACCACACATAGTACCTCATCAGCTTTCACCAAGTCTTGACCCCCCCCCCCCCCCCCACTTCTAGACATTCCTGGATCCGCCACTGAGGGTTATCTCCGGGGGGTGTGAGATACGGAGCTGCCATGTTAAGTCTATGAGACGTCCGGATTCCACTCTTTTCAACATGAAATAAATCTAATCTCTACAGGTGCAGGGATGCCACTCACTGATGCCAAAAAATTCGGAAATCCTCCTAATTTTCTCAATTTACAATAGAATATACCTATAGGAATGAAAGCCAAAAAATCGGAATTCCTAAAATGTTAGGAAAAGTGGCATCTCTGCAGGTGTGAAAGTGACTGAGCACAATTATCACTGTAATGCTCAATTAGAACCCCTTACATATAGCTTTCATTATTAATGGGATGCATCTGTTGGTCTTTGGAACCTTAAAATCCCTGAAAATTGCCCAGCCTGATAGGTTGCACGGCAGCCATGGAGACAGTGCACACATCTCCACAGAAGTGCTTATTGTCTGGCGGTGGAGGCTCAAGGCAGAGATGTAACTCAATTCCTACCGCCCCTGCATATAAGCCGCACCCGAATATAAGCCACACCTTGACCGTACAAGGGGGTTGAAATGGTCATTAAGTTGCTGCTTATACGCAAGGTTTCACTCTAGTAGTTTGTTACTGATGGGCTGCCTACCTGGTCTCTGAATCCTCGCTTCCCTTCTTCAAACAATTTATCGGACTCATCGACGATCAGCCACTTGATGCTGCAAAACATCAGTATTGATATTACAGTGCACAGGGGCCTAGAAATTTAGGGGTGATAGTTTGGTGGAAATATGAATTTCTATTATTGAGCCAAAGGCCCATGGAAATTTTGGAGTTTACTTCTAAATTGCTGTATTCTAAATACAAAGACCCAGTCCTGAAGAATTACTCACATACAGCAAATGGGCATACAAGAACATTTTAAAGGTTTAAGTTCAATCTTTGTTTTTGTGTTTGTTGCACTTTTTCATTCATAAAAATGCTTCATTCTACATTTGGGATCTGGCTGCTCATGATGACTTCTACGTACAGAGTTTTTTGTTTGTTTGTTGTTGTCTTTTTTTTTCACAAAACAGCCATTACTGCCATAGTATTGCTCCACTGAATTTTTTCTTTTCTTTTCTTTTACACTGGGAGTTAGGAATTACTCTCAAGTCTTACCTTTTCAGGCTGATGGCCGGTGGTTCTTGTTGTAACATATGGACAAGGCGATTTGGGGTCGTGATTAATATATCTGATAATCAAAAGTAAAGTGATATTCATAAATTGCTGAGTGCGTTAAACATTTTCACATGTTCTTTGCTTAGCACATTTTGAACTCTAGGCTTAAAATAGAGTATTGACATTTATGACGTGAAACAGCATCTACCTTTGAATTTGCCTCCTATGAACTAGAAAAAAATAATATCCAAGGTCAAATAGAATTAGTTTGATTTAACACACCAAAATATGGACCTTTAATACTATATTTCTGTCTGGGTTGTAAAATAATGTGATGACACTTTCCCATTTGTCATCATGATGCCTGCGTCTGATGAGTAACTCGCCAAGAGTGAAATCATGATGTATCAGGGTTAACGCTTTAAATGCTGCTGATGCAGGAGTGCATCATTCCCATTGCTTGTCATGATGCACCAATGAAGCACAGGTGAGACTACTCGTCAGCACTTCATTGGAGCATTATGCCAACCCGACGGGCTTGATATCATCCCGACCCGGGATGATGCTCCAATGAAGTTCTGGTGTGCAGTCTCGCCAGTACTTCATTGGTGCATCATGATGACCAGCAACAGCAGACCTTAAAGGGTTAAAAAAATCACAAAGGGTGCACCATGATAACGAAGGGACTTGAGGGATTCAACTTCATCTTACCAAATTTCTGTGAAGAGTCAGGTCCAAACTTCTTGGCGGCCGTGCTGCACTTGTCGATATAGTGGATACGGAACCCAGTCCCATCAGCAACTTGGCTGAACACTCGATACGTCTTTAAAAAACAAGACCAATTATCAAATATATTCATTTATCCCACTGTAAAGAACTACAATTTATCCTTATTCCTCACCGAAGGAGAATCCATACAAACTGAAAGTAATCCTAATTATGATATTTTCTTTATCTTTTAAATCCAGACTAATACTGTCACATACAGGAGTTGGAATACGTATTTAACCCCTTAAGGACCGCTACTGCATTAATGCATCATAGCCATCGAATGCAGCCCTGGTACGGGGCTCGACAAATCCCTGTGTCCAATGCCCGAGACTCAAAAAAAATTCACTGGGCACAGAAAAAAATTCAAGTTGTGCCCAATGGGCACAGCTGTCCAAATGGTATTATCCTTTGTTTATTGACTTGGTTTATGCTAATTCCACTACACTGCAACACAATTCCCGAGTGCATTTGGGCCCATCATCATCCTTATTTATTAGATAAAACTTTCTAATTGGTTCTGCACTGGCAATCACACAATTAGCACTTTAATGCCACCATCTAGTTTTGAGTATAGAAAGCAAAGATGCTGGGCATAGAGCTTGTCTTCTGGGCACAACATTTTTTTGCCCTTGTGCCCCGTGGGCACAGTGTCTCCAAACTGATTTGTCGAGCCCTGAGTTACTGGTAAATCTGCCTGTTAGGACTGCATTCATGTATCATGCATGATGCATTAAAGCATTGACCGACATGAAATGGTTATATCAAAGTTTTGAACATGATGCATTGAGGCATCATGTCATCCTTAAAGATTTCACACTCTAGTCCTTAAATACACCAGTACCTCCACCTATACCGACCTGGTGGGATACATCATTAAGGGAGTGATCATTTTTTAACAACAGGGGGGGCTGGTGGTTATGCGCGCGAACATGCGAAAAAAAATTTTTAACAACAGGGGGGGCTGGTGGTTATGCGCGCAAACATGCGAAAAAAATTCCGCCCCCCCCCCTCTCGACGGGTCAAAATTTTTTCGACCCCCCCCCTCTGGAGGCGAAAATCACATGCGAATGCGCCCTTTTCTATAGTAACACACTGGCTTTTTCACTGAAACAGGTGAAATTATTTTGACCCCCCCTAGTCAAGGGGGCAAAAAGATTCTGACCCCCCCGGGTCGAGGGGTTGAAAAAATTCTGACCCCCCCCTCAAACCCACCAGCCCCCCCCCTGTTGTTAAAAAATGATCACTCCCTAACCAATGAGAAAATTCCTTTTTACATTTAGGGTGCATTGCATAACAGCTGGTACCCATCATGCTGACTGTTATCTCTGCAGGTACCAGATCTAGAAATGATGCCCCCCTTTTAAGGATCCCGGAACCTCAGTAAAGTTTCATGTACCTGTGTGGCGAGTTCGCGTGTAGGAGACAAGATAAGGGCACGGAATCCTGCCCTGCGTGGTTCCTTCAGCTGACATAACACCGGTAATACGAAGGCCACCGTCTTACCCGACCCTGTCGGAGCACATGCCAACACCTCACGACGCTGTTAACAAAATATAGTTTTTTAACATTTGAACAGACAGTCAGGGATGTAAGTCAGACTGTTTGAAAAATTCTGAAGACACATTTAGAAATCCTGCATTTATAGTAAAACATTAACAAAACTTTGATGCAAGAAAGGAAATTTGGTTTAATCTATTACAAGACACATCTGATTAAAAAAAATTCTGAAATCAGACAAAATTCTGAAAACTTACATCCCTGGATACAGTACTTCCTGGTCAATAAGAAATCTTCTGATTTGGGGAATTTTCTAGGAATTAAAGCAGAAACGCCTGTGGGGGGGAGAAGTAATTCCTCCAATGTGGGAAAAGTGGGACGCTTCTTATATCCCAATGAGAGGCTACTGCACTTTATTGAATCATCCTAAACTCAGGGTGCGTCTTATAGGTGAGTTACAAATACATTAAAATAGTATTAAAGTGGTCAAAATCAGGCCTTAGTTGTGCCTTATATCTTTCTCTTCAACTCAGTGTGCACCTTATACGCGGGCTGCACCCTTATACATGAGGTGCGCCTTATACGCTGGATGTGCCTTATACATGAGGTGCACCTTATACGCTGGCTGCACCCTTATACATGAGGTGCACCTTATACGCGGGCTGCACCCTTATACATGAGGTGCACCTTATACGCGGGCTGCACCCTTATACATGAGGTGCGCCTTATACGCTGGATGTGCCTTATACATGAGGTGCGCCTTATACGCTGGATGTGCCTTATACATGAGGTGCGCCTTATACGCTGGATGTGCCTTATACATGAGGTGCACCTTATACGCTGGATGTGCCTTATACATGAGGTGCGCCTTATACGCTGGATGTGCCTTATACACGAGGTGCACCTTATACGCTGGATGTGCCTTATACATGAGGTGCACCTTATATGCTGGATGTGCCTTATACGCATGAGATTATGGTAGTCCCATTTATATGGTTGCCATAGTTACCTGTATCATGAAGGGTATGGCCTGCATCTGTATGGGCGTAGGTTCACTGTAGCCGAGGGACTTTAGGTTCTCCACCACGCGCGGGTTCAAACCCCCCTCTAATAAAGCGTCAAAACTCGTCATTGGGTCTAAGATGTCCGTCCCCTGGACTTGGATGCGGCTCACTTTCCGCAGATGGTTGACCTGTAAGGTAGAGCATTTTTTAAGATCTGACTTTTTTAGGGGATTGTGTAACAACCAAGAGAACAATCTATGGCAATACTCTTATGCATTGCGCATATGTAAGCGTATGTAGAGGTATACGTTATTAAACCATAGGAGTTGGGTACCGTCTGACGTGGCGGGTGAGTCGAGTCGTCGGACGTTCCTCAGGTTCCGGATAGGTGGCAGCACCGATCCGGGTCTGTGGGGACGTCTGACGACGAACACCTGGGTCCGTATATAAAGCCCAGGGCTCAGCCGCTACGTCAGAGGCCCTTCTGGCCTCCACACCATGTAGACCATTATCCTTTAACATTAGCTGCCTCTCTGATATCATCCGGCAGCCGTGAGTATGCGTTAAGTAATAAAACCGACCGTTGGCATACACTTGGAATACTGTCTTACTCTTTCTTTCCGAACCGTAAGACCCGAACCCCCCAGGTCCGTAAGACCACAAAACCCTTACACGTATTTTTTATTTGCAGTGCATTGTATAAACATTTACCAAAAACTTTATCTAGGAGCTGTATTCTTCTTTTGTAAATGATTTTTCATAAAAGCCGATTTTTTTATTTTCCGTTAAACTAATATTCAGTATATAGGCGAGATTTTGGTCCTACCTCTTCTTGTTTAATAGCAGCCAGTTTAGATGCCGTCATTTTCTTTGTCTTCTTCTGCTTGATCTTCTCTGCCTTTGCCCGCCTCTGGTCACGTGACTTCATGGACCCCAGAAGGGTCAGTTCTTCCTCCTCCTCTTCTTCTTCGTCCTGTTCCTCAGATGCAGACTCTTCTTCTGATTCTGACTCATCTTCAGATTCTTCTTGTTCTTCTTGTGAACTGTCGCTAACTTCATCTTCTGATTCGCTTTCTTCTGATTCACCTTAATTAGTGTGAAACAGGTACATACATTTTTCAATCTGTAGCACCTAGTCTAAATGCTGGGGTTTGAAAATGTACCAGTCACAGATACACACGGGGTGTAGAGTTATGAAATATATTGTAAGCATTAAAACTACTGTTTACAAACCTTTCGCAAAACCAACCTCCCTCTGAAGCCGACCCCAACTCTAGGAAGGAAGATTTTTATTATACTCTAGTAAGCTTCTTTTGGTACCGGTACTTTTTGAATGACTAAACTGTAATTCGCTAAAACAAATACCTTCATCATATGTCGACCCTGCAAGAATATACTAAAAGTCAAATTTGGGCTAAAATAACAAATCCGTGTTGTAACCTGGGGGTCTGAGAAGACCATAGATAAGGGCCAGTCTCCAGTATGGACCGGAGTTAATTATCCCTACAAATATTTTGCATATGACCAGGGTTTTTAAGAATATTGGCAAAAACCATCCCAAATTGAATAGGACGGATTTTAATGTGACAGAAGAATTCAGTGCCTTACCTTTCCTCCTTTTCACCACCGTCTTGGTTTCCACGTTAGCTTTGCGTTTTCTCTCCTTTGGATCATCATTGAAGAAATCGATGGTGCTTTTTGTGGGGGCATCCTGAGGTCGTATAACCTTAGGGTTAGAAAACATGGGATATTCAAGGAGTCAACACAACCTGAGGTGCTATAAAGGTAGTGCTTTTATTTCATGGTAAGAACGTAGTCTACTATAGAAATGTACAGGAATCCCATTCCCGATGAAGGCGTGCAGAAAATGTTTCTCATTCTTCACGCTGCTGTTTTCCGAACGCTTCATGCCCTGCACATGCGCGGCTCGCTAGCTTCCAAATCCAAAATGGCAACGACAACATTGCCAGGCGAGCGAGGAGGCTATATAGATATGAGTTTTTCTGTTATTATCACTGCAAAAACATGAAATAAATACAGAGTTCCACTGTAAAGTGTCTCGACAACCAATTTCTCCACTCCAGGCTCGTTGGGAACGGACTGACACCCACGCGTGAAGAAATGGTCGTCTCGACACTTTACCGTGCAACTCTGTCTATATCTTTTTTTTCATATGTCACCTTTATAGGTAACAAGATTGATCTGATTGAATCTGGATGTGTATTCACTCTACAACTCAACTGATGTTAGGTGACTAAACCAAAGGACTAACTCTGCTGGGAGAATGGGTTTAAAATTTCTGCCGTGGTGGATAAAATCTGATGTCAACCCAAGGTTGCTATCCAGCCCATTGACTAGAGTGAAATGGTGTTGGACCTTAAAGTTTGAGCCTGGGCTGGGCTAGCCCGCTGTATACCCACTCAATACCACATCCGCTATTCAGGCTGGACACATATCTTACCCTGATTTAGCCCATGATCCGCTACTCTGACAGAGCCTGTGTTTCTTGTTGTCCGTGGAAAAGCGCACAGAATGTCACAGTAGCAATTCCACTGATGCAACAAAGCCATTACGATGGGCGAGCAACGTCTGACAGGATTTACAGAAATCAACAACTTTTGCTATCTGTGAATCGTGTCACATGTTGCACCATAATAAAGCGAGTCTGTGCCCTGACCCGAGGGCCGAGGGCTTTACCCAAGATCGCCGAAGATGATGAGATGAAGCCCAAGGGCCGGGGGCTATGACATGAGGAATAACTTTGATTTTCTTCCGAATGCATAGGTCTCAAGACCCAGAACCCACTCTCTGCCAATCAGATTGCATAATGAATGTAGACCAACTGCACACAGTGTTAGAACAGATGACAACAATCTCTGGTGGAGACACACTAGACTTAGTATAGCTAGCAGGCCAGCCAAGTCTAGTGCAGGGCTCGACAAATCCCTGTGCCCAATGCCCGTGACTCAAAATAAATTCACCGGGCACAAAAAAAATTCAAGTTATGCCCAATGGGCACAGCTGTCCAAAAGCTACTAAAGCCATCTTAAAACTATGTGTGTTCCATTCATCTAAATATGTAATTTTGAGTATAGAAAGCAAAGGTTTATACGCAGGAGATTACGGTAGTAGTAGTACCAATGGCAATAGTGGCTAATCCCTTTTGCAATTCACGCCTAGGTAGCAAAAAAGAGAGAATAAACTTCTCACTGACCTACACAATAAACCTACAGATGCCCACAATTACCTTCACTACAAATCATGCCACCCGCTGCATGTGAAGAGAGGCATCCCTTTTGGTCAATTTCTTCGTATACGAAGAATCTGCACCAGAACAGATGACTTTATCAGACAGAGTCTGATTAAGGCGGGTCATTTTTTTTGTCGGGGTTACCCTAAGGAATTGATAGCAGACAGCCTAGTTCGAGCTTTGCTTCTTCCTAGACCGAACCCTGCAACATACATGGTCAATTCTGGGAAGAGAGGCAAAGGAGACACATGTATCCTGGTGACCACTTTTCACCCAAGCTTTAATAATCTACAAAAGACTGTACGAACAAATTGGGATCTCCTGTCTACTTCAGCCAGGACAAAAGACCTACATGGATCAAAATTGATTGTGGGCTTACGTAAGCCTCCATGCTTGCGTAACAGCCTAGTCAAAGCCCGACTAGGCTATCACCCGGAATGTGACGGGAAACACAGGGCCGCCCAATGTGGCAAGACATCCAAAGAGTGTGACAATGACAAATGCAAACTGTGCCCCCTGTTGAACAAAAGTGGACAGATAACATCTGGATCCACCGGGATGACATATACTGCAAAAACACAGGCCACATGCCGTGGCTCTAATGTCATCTACTGCATCACTTGCAAAAAATGCAAGAAACAGTATGTGGGTCAAACAAAACAGACTCTGATGAAAAGGTTTTACCCCCACATAAACAACATCAGTGGAAAGAAATTAGGAAGTGACATGGGCTTCCATTTCAACACTGATGGTCACAGTGGCCTAAAGGACGTAGAAGTCCACATAGTGGAATTCATTCATAGGAATCCACACAGTGATTATGCACAAACTTTGCGCAACAAGATAGAACAGAACTAGATATTCAAACTGAAAACCCAAGTACCGTATGGCCTGAACCTAATAGATGCTCCGAACTACTAGGTCAGAAACTCATCCGGAAAGAAGGGAGGACCCTCCTTTGCCTCGTTCAAAAAATCTTGTTACTGAGTGCGTCCCTCCTGCCCATTGCAGACTCTTGCAGTATAGCAAATTTTTCCTTTGGGAACCATTGACAAATGATCATTGGACTCATTGAGATTTGCCCCTGGGTGAGCAGTCATTTTAGATGACCTAATCATTTTGTTATTTTTTCTAAAATGCAATTGTCTCCAAATCCAACACCCACTCAGTGGAATTTTGCCTATATCTGCAAATTGTAACTATAGAAGAAAAAGTGGCAAAGCCACATGCCTTGTGGAACACCTGAATTCGACACCTGATGAGATCTATAAGGATCGATACCTCGATTCAGTCGCCTACTTTGGAAAATTTCTAAAGTCACTCTAAATAACTGTTTGGAGTTTATTACTATACTGGGAGAGTGAGCTGCTCTAACAGGAAGTAGAGGTCAGGGTATGACCCTGTCCCCTTGGTGACACTCCATTGATGATCCATTTGGACCAATCAAAGGAGAGGAGACCACCGACGTCACCGGTGGGTGGGCATGGTAACCAAGCCATTTGAGTCCAAGGTAGTGTCTGGTGTGGATGGTTCCCAACCATCGTCCCTAAATATGCAAATTAACAACATGATAAGCTGGAATTCTTGTAGACAGCAAAGCTCATGTCAAACCCGTTTCAACCCTACACTGGATCCCTGCGCTATTAATTCTAATAGACTAATTACAGCGTCGTCACAGGCGACGTGTGACATCACAAAGACGTCCACCATTGATGTGGAGTAAAGATTACGATGCCTTTGTGCTGTTGTCACGGAGGAAATATGGGGATTATGATGAAATTAAGTTGTTGACCACAGTTATTTTAGGAAAGTTAATACAGAGAGAGGCATTGCTTTCTCAATTCATCTGCTATATTTTAGCAATTTAGAACCTTGCTAACCTAGAAAACAGGTTTTTTAGTCCTCCCGGGCAGCTACGGCAACGTTATCTTTCCCCAACAATAATGGCAGTGTGACAGCGCCCTCTGGATTTCCGTCAAGAACTTGTCTTAAACTTTAAGTTAAAGAATCAGTCTCGCTCGGTCGGGATTCTAGGGAATACCTCTCTCGTGTATGGGGATGATGGTCCCCATTTTCTGGGGAAGATTACTACGCGAGGTACCTGCCTACAAATAAGCACTACAGCAACCAGCAGAAAAAACTTCTTTTACCCACAAACGCTAGGTGCCAGAGACGACTGGTCGAGCTGGGGCCAGATTGGTTAAAGAGTACACATCTGAATCAGAACTCTGATCAGGTGAAATGGCTGTTTTTCTCAGGCTCTCAAACTGGACTCATTGATATGGGTCTAGACCCCTAAATTCGACAGGGTGACATGGCCATTTCTTAAATTCGACATGTGACATGGAGCTTAGTGACAAGGACATGGAGGAGTAAAAATCTAGTGACATGGCCTTATCTTGAAATTGACATGTGACATGGAGCTAAGTGACAAGGACATGGGAAAATAGAAATTTTAATAATGACATGTGACATTACCTTTTCTTAAAATCGACATGTGACATGGGGACCCCCCATCTATTCTAGACCCCCATTGAATGATTGATAGCCACTGCATGACCGAGGCTAGGGCAGGGCCTGGGAGCGAGGAGGAATATGAGGACGTGGTATAATCTGGTGGTAGCGAAGTCAGCCAAATCTGGCCCCCTGCTTCCCGTATCTGTCACTATGGTAAACTGGTGTAAGTAAAATACTGATTCTAATGGTTCTACTGGGCAGAATTACTTCAAATTGGTATCAAATGAAAGGTAAATCATAGCTCTACATCACTGGAACAATATTTTGTTATATTCAACTGTTTTTCTGCAAATTCAGGCAGTCAACTTTTGAGTTAATTTAATGATTCTGTCAGACCACAATATCTGATTCACCTGAGCAGACTTGCACTTATTACAGAACTACATGGATATTCCCCTTTCTACTAAAAGTTAGATGAAATATAACATTGCACATCTGTTGCCAACATGTAGACCTAGATTTTAAGGGGATTTTGTGAAATATTGACTGGTTATTAAGACCAGGGCGGTCTGACAAAGTTATCTAACTTTGGGCAGATTTTCCAAAATAAACATTTAGTACAGAAGCTATCAGAACATACAGAGCTATTCTATGACATCTTGTTTATTAGAATTTGACTAGATTTTACAGTTGTAGGGCTGCGATTTTCTGCGATTTTTAATCTACTGAATGATTCATACCAAAATGTTCAACAGAAAATTATCTATACTTCTGATTTCAATCTAAAATTCAAAATATTTGTACCTTTAGCATAGCAATCTCCTTTGGATATGTTTCTCTGCTAATATTCTGCTTTAAAGTGGTGTAATTGGTTAGTGGATTGGCCTATCCAGTCAAAATTTATCACGCATTAAGCAAAATCATGTCCAAATCCCCAGTGCGCACAGCATGTTTAATCATCGGTCTCTTATCAGTATTTGACACAAATTACAGGGTGGGCAGTGACAGAAAGATATTCACATTCCGTAATTTTAAATTGCCATAAAAACACTTCTAATAAGAGTATCAACTTGATTTAAAAAGCTATGGATTCCATTTTTCTAGACCTATCATTTGGTGTATGGCTTGCGAGATTATGTTATATCAATGCTTTTTGACTGACTTCGCTACCACTGGTGGTGGTTTACTGGTTAAAATACAAAAAAAAAAGTGTACGGGGCCCGGGCGATAATAGGGGTTTTGAGGACAGTTACACGTATACACTCATACTTCGCTGCAATATGGTAACGATTTATTGAATATAGCTACCTTTAACTTTTGTGCATCTCCCTGAAAACGCTTCAAGTCAAACTTTGCTCCAACGCCGAGTTTTCTGAACAAATCTAAACTGTTCATTTTGACTCCATGTGCTTTCGCTGGTGAACGCGAGAAGAACCAGCTTCAGCTAACTCTGGTGTATCATGAAATGTTTTCCCCCTTACTGCGAAATTTTGCATATGCAAGCGTCTAAACTCAGTCATACCCACTATATCACAAGATATTGTCATCAGAATTCATTATCAGACCACAGTGAATATATGTCTTGCAAGAAATCGACTATGCACACTTAATATCGCCATCTATCGACATAATTAAGCACCAAGAAATTGCCCGCTGGCGACGACAACCAAATTGGCAGACAGGTGACTAGTGACACATCACACAACCATAAAAACAATTCCGTGTTTATTACCATATTTCCAGCGCTATAACTTTACAGCCACGTCCGGCGTGCACCACAAGTCTCCAACATGGCTCCAGAGGCAGAATCGAGCATGACTATGCTGGAGAAACTAGCCATGATTGACCAGGAGATCCGGACCCTGCATCAGTTCTGCATCAACAAGGGGTACAATCCGTGGCAGGTGGAGAGGGCAGCCAAGCCCCTGTTCAGCTATGTCCGTAAGGAGCAGAGTTGGAGATGGATGAAGTGGCTGCAGAAACTGGCCGTGCTGGTCGCCGTGCTAGCAGCCCTGGTGTATTACGACCCCGCCTACCGTGTCATGGTCCACGTAGGCCGCAGAGCTTCAATATCTGTAAGTTACTTTAATCCTCTCTATCGACTATCCCAATGAAAAATGTACTGGTATTGATTAAATTATGAATTCATTAATGATTGTGTCTCTAATCTCATGATAAAGTCAGATGATGTATACTACCCCGGTATAAGAATTAGACTATGTATATAGTATGATATAATACCGGTACCAGTACTGGGGATCTCAATTTCAAAGGAACAATAAAGGCGCTCTGAATTCAGGACCTACGTCTGCCACAGTGCCAACGTCGGTTCAGAGCTCCTTTAACAGGACGTAGCCGATTAAGATATCCTTTAAAGGAGCTCTGAATCGTCTATGTCCGCCACAGTGCCAACATCGGCGGACATAGGTCCTCGATTCAGAACGCCTTTAAAGCATTGGTCCAACAGGAGCATCCTAATCGCTACTGGTACTGTACCAGTATGGTAGAAATAGACATCTAAAAATATACCTATACATTAGAGATCCTGTTTTGTCTGTAGGCCTATGCTCAGTCAGTGGTGATCCTCCCTCCAAATCTATATTAGCGCAAATGATATGGTACCGATATATAAACAGATAAAAATGTATCAGAATAGAGAAAATTTATTTTAAACGATTTTTTTTTGTCCAATGGTTAACAGAGATCAGTTAAACTGGTCGACCCATTGAGAACCAGTGGCAAGCTGACTGAGTTATCAATAAAAAGAAAAGAGACTGGAGAAAAAATGTACAGCCAAGAGAAAGGAGGTTTCACATGTCCCTGTGCCAGGCATCCTTTCAACTTGGCTTTGGAGAAATCTGTGCCTAGAACAGACAGATGAGGAAGGAGAGTTGTGGCATAGCCGGTCACAGATAACCTAATCAGTCATACATGAGTTACCCCAGCCACACAAGGCCTGCGTACACGTTAACACTTCATAGGCTGCGGTGCAGTCATGTTCATGTTCTGTGGACTACTTTTAGCAAGCATAATGTATTAACAAACTATGCTGCCTGAAAAGCTTTACGTCGAGAGCTGGTCATTTCTGCAGCGGGCATCCAATTTCCTGTCATTGTCACAACCGCTGACCTGATAAAGACCTTCTGCAGAGCTAATTTCGTGGATGACTGCACAGCTACACACAGCCAGGCCTAACATGATCACACTGACACTCTCTATTCTATCTGCCTCCTGTTCAACCTGGTATGCTGACTATCACACTCACCCACTTTCCATCTACTACTCACTCACTCATCCACTTTCCCTCTACTACTTACACACTTACCCACTTTGCCTCTACTACACACACACTCACCCACTTTCCCTCTACTACTCACATACTCACTCACCCACTTTCCCTACACACTCACCCACTTTCCCTCTACTACTCACACACTCACCCACTTTCACTCTACTACACACACACTCACCCACTTTTCCTCTACTATTTACACACTCACCCACTTTCCCTCTACTACACACACACTCACCCACTTTCCCTCTACTACTCGCACACTCACCCACTTTCCCTCTACTACACACACAGACTCACCCACTTTCCATCTACTACACACACACACTCACCCACTTTCCCTCTACTACTCACACACTCATCCACTTTCCCTCTACTACTCACACACTCACTCACCCACTTTCCCTACACACTCACCCACTGTCCCTCTACTACTCACACACACTCACCCACTTTCCCTCTACTACACACACACACTCACCCACTGTCCCTCTACTACTCACACACTCACCCACTTTCCCTCTACTACTCACACACTCATCCACTTTCCCTCTACTACTCACACACACTCATCCACTTTCCCTCTACTACACACATACTCACCCACTTTCCCTCTACTACACACACACACTCACCCACTTTCCCTCTACTACTCACACACACTCACCCACTTTCCCTCTACTACACACACACACTCACCCACTTTCCCTCTACTACACACACACACTCACACACCTTCCCTCTACTACTCACACACACTCACCCACTTTCCCTCTACTACTCACACACACTCACCCACTTTCCCTCTACTACTCACACACACTCACCCACTTTCCCTCTACTACTCACACACACTCACCCACTTTCCCTCTACTACTCACACACTCACCCACTTTCCCTCTACTACTCACACACTCACCCACTTTCCCTCTACAACTCACACACTCACCCACTTTCCCTCTACTACTCACACTCATCCACTTTCCCTCTACTTCTCACACACTCACCCACTTTCCCTCTACTACTCACACTCATCCACTTTCCCCCTACTACTCACACTCACCCACTTTCCCTCTACTACTCACACACACACACTCACCCACTCTCCAAATAATACTCACACATTCACCCACTTTCCCTATACTACTCACACACACACTCACTCACTTTTCTTGTACTATTGTACTCAGACCCTGAAACCCTCTCCTGGCAGTTTGAAATCTGCAAGGGTTATATCATGCTTTTAACCCTTCATGGACTGCCAATGCTTTAGTACATTGTTTGTATTTCTGCATCCAGCGGTGTACCAGTTGCACAAGCTTGTGCATGATGCATGAATGTATCATGACAACCAATGGGTATGCAGTGTTGCCGCAAACTTTTTCTCGATGCAGGCCAATGTGGCCTACGTCCTAGCATCTGACACAGGCCATTTTCCTCTCATGCAGGCCATATAGGCACTGGTATAAACTTCATTGTAAATGGTTTTCTACATATACAAAAACTTTAAATTAAAATATTTGGTTATACATAAATAGCTGTAACTTTGCTTCTAATTGACCAATTTGGAAAATTCCTTCACCATTAGAAAGCTCAGGTCATATTCCAAGGCCCTACGCTGGCCATTTGATTCTATGCCGGCAACAGCAGGCATGCCGGCGTCATTTCGGCAACACTACGGTGACACACTAATGCCCAGCATTTTCCTGTCCGAATAAAGCGAAATTTTTACTTTCTTTCAGTTTGGATTGACCCTCAACACATGCAACTAATCCATCTTCTACTCAGTCACTCATTCCCTGTCTATTTTATAGGTGCTGCCGTACTGGGACTGGGCTCGGCTGTACTATGAGGACTGTTTGTTGGAGAACCCCTACTTCAAGGGACACGAGCTGCTCGACGAGGACTGTGAGGTACGTCATAGTGATAGATAAAAAATTATACCTCTTGTTTACGCCGCCCCTTATATATGAGGTTAGCCCCTTCTGCACCTTATAGAATCTACCTGAAGTCAGGGTGTGCCATTTAGGCAAGAATACATTTTGACTCAATTTGCGCTTTTATAGGATGGTGCTGAACTCAGTGTGCCTTAGGTGCTAACGCTTCTGTTTTAATAACTGCTCATATATTGGATATATGAAAAAACAATAGAATATATGAGCATACTTTTATTTTCAATAGAAATGGATCCAAACTATGTGTTTTATTTTCATGAAAGATGTGTGAGAACATAGAGAAGATCGAGCGCTTCAGTAATGTGACTCACCGCGTGGTGGCCGAGGACTTCCTCAAACGTGACATCCCGTTCATCATCACGGACGGCATGGATGACTGGCCCGCTCTCACCAAGTTCTCTGTACCTTTCCTCGACACGGTAAGATCAATTCTACAACCACGTTTTTTTGATGTATTAAAAAACAACACACATGTAGGTTTCTCAGTTAATCTTAGGGGAAAAAATATTTGGAATCCTTAAATTACTCTATATAGATAAAGGTGTACTGGACAATAACATTTCTGTTTTACTGCACACCTATTTGTAAATCTTTCACTACAAAAGAGTGCTGTCATGCTTAGCCACTTGGTAGATGCACTCCCAAAATAGCGGCATGAAACATTAATGTAACAGCAGGATTTATCATCAAGGCTGTGTATTATTACTACAAATAAAAGTTTTGATATATCAATACTTTCTCTTGTTGTATATAAACAGGCTAACATATCAATACATTATCTTGTAGTTGTACAGCCAGGAGGAGTCCCTGAGGGAGGTGATGCCGTGCATGTTCCACAGTAACGTGCGGATCAAGTATGGCCATGCACGCGCACTGCTCCGCAAGGCAGCACACGGAGACATCAGTAACTGGTACGGGCACTGGTAAGTACAAAGCTGTAGTAACTATAGCTATGGGCATCACAGCTGTAGCAATCACAGCTGTAGCAATCACAGCTGTAGCAATCACAGCTGTAGCAATCACAGCTGTAGCAATCACAGCTGTAGCAATCACAGCTGTAGCAATCACACCTGTAGCAATCACAGCTGTAGCAATCACAGCTGCAGTAATCACAGCTGTAGTAATCAAAGCTATAGTAATCACAGCTGTAGCAATCAAAGCTGTAGTAATCACAGCTCTAGCAATCACAGCTGTAGCAATCACAGCTGCAGTAATCACAGCTGTAGCAATCACAGCTCTAGTAATATAACAGCTGTGGTAATCACAGTTGTGGTTATCACAGCTGTAGTAATCTCAGCTCTAGCAATTTCAACTTTGGTAATCACAGCTGTGGTAATCACAGCTGTAGTTATCGCAGCAATCGCAGCTGTGGTAATCACAATTGTAGTAATCACAGCTGTAGTAATTGCAGCTGTCACAACCACAGCTGTAGTAATCACAGCTCTACCCTGGTGGTTTCTTGTGCATTAGTAACCGTTGCTGTAAAAATCATAAGTGTCTGGCATTTCTCACAGGTCTCAAAGCCTTTACAATTAAGGGTTTGCGTAGTGCTTTTGATGTCCTTTGTCATCATAATGCATGAACGTAGCAACTCTGCCTCAGTAGACATAGCAGCACTGCATTGATGTGTCCTGCCAACTATGATACATTAATTACGGACAGTCTTTTAAGGTTAAAAGTGTTCTGCTCTCCTGCTAAGGTAAAGGGATTAGATAGTAAGTTCAGGCAGAGGAAAGGGGGTTTAAGTCTCACCGTACTTTTCTGTTTTTGTCTACAGGGAGAATTGTGACAAGACGGCGGCCAAGACGCTGCGCCAGTTCTACACCCGGCCGTACTTCATGCCGCCCATGGTGGAGATGAGTGAAAGTAACTGGCTCTTTGTCGCCTCACAATACAAGGGCAAGAAGAACAAACCTGTACGTATAACCCCCACTTTTACTTTGAAATGTATCATCTTTTGAATTACATATGACATAAATGTTTGCTTCTCCCAACACCTTTTATGAAAAGGAATATGATTACCCTTTAGTTTAATTTGGGCGCCTTAATTTGCAATGTTTGTGACAAAATGTGATTGACCAAGTTTAAATGATAGTTCCCGTGTAGATTTACTAATTCTAGCATATCACGCATTTTCATAAAATAATCATTCAATAAGGAGAGCAGGCAAGGAGAAGGGATTATCAGTTTTATGTCGATGTGATTTCAGATTGAGATTGAAAGGAAACAATTTGTAAGCATAACACGCTGTGCAACTGTATTACATGAGACATATAATGATAACCACCCACCACCTCCCCCTCTTCTGTATAACATGATGCATATAATGATAACCACCCACCACCTCCCCCTCTTCTGTATTACATGAGACATATAATGATAACCACCCACCACCTCCCCCTCTTCTGTATAACATGATGCATATAATGATAACCACCCACCACCTCCTCCTCTTCTGTATTACATGAGACATATAATGATAACCACCCACCACCTCCCCCTCTTCTGTATTACATGATGCATATAATGATAACCACCCACCACCTCCCCCTCTTCTGAAAAAACGTGAAGGAAAAATATGTAAACAAGTTAGAAAAGGAGTCCCAAGCTTCCCTTTGTATAAGACTGCATTAATTAAGAAGCTATAAAGTAGAATTCAAAATGAGATCCCTTGTACTTAGTTCCTACTTTTATCTAAGGCATTAAGGAAAGCCATTATGTGTTCCAGCCTAACCCCACTGCTTATGTATCATAGTTAGGAACATTAAGATTACTCGTGCTTCCATGATTGGACGCACGATACCTTAAGGAGTCATGTTCCTAGATTAGCATGATGCAGCATCTTCTCATCAGGGCTGCATTGTTGCATCAGGAGGATGTTTTATACTAAAGCCCAAGAGGGATAAACCTTGCTGGTTTTATTACTGGTGAATTCATTTATTTACTCCATATTCTTCAATACACAAGCTCAAATCCATTCCCAGTAAATTGCATGATTTTGTATGAAAAGAAAATTATTTCTTTAATCACAATTTACATGGTAAAATGTAGCTTTACATCCAGTATTGAGAGAATGTCTGACAAATACAGAAGAGGAAATTTAACAAGTTCATAAAATGACCTTCATTATTTATCATTTTACAACCAGGCGGATATCGGGATGCCAATGATGATGTTTGCCCAGGTGAAAGGGTTAACACGTGTCACACTGACACCTCGACGTCCATGTGATGGAACCTGCCCCAAACTCTACACTACGCTACACGAGAAGGAAATATGTAAGTAAGACTTGAATACATGTTAGAGCTATTGAGCACAAAATACAGAGGTAACATTTACCTGGTTTTGCAGAAACTCTTTTTATTCTGTATGTTTCATGCAGAAAATTTACCAAATTATGAAGTTTGTCTTTCCAGAGAGAGAGACAGAGACAGAGTTGTTAGTGTGTGTATCATATTCATTCTACTGCAGTTTCGCATCGCAGTTTACTTAGTTTTGTAATTTTTCTGACAAGCACATTACATTGATGAATAAAAAAATGATACATAATTACACATTGGCATGTAGCGAATTGGATGCCCTTATAATCAACTGAGATAAAAGAAACTGAGCCCAAAGTTAACCTCAACATACTCAACTGTAAACCTATACATCACTTGGACTTCATAACTCGCAGAAACCATAGAAACCCCTGCAGCTTTCCATCCCTAAATCAAACTTTGGTATATCTTGTGTTCCAGTGGTGGTGACAGACTTGAGGTGGCTCCTGGACTATAATACATGTACTTATATTATATATCTTGTGTTCCAGTGGTGGTGACAGACTTGATGTGGCTCCTGGACTATAATACATGTACTTATATTATATATCTTGTGTTCCAGTGGTGGTGACAGACTTGATGTGGCTCCTGGACTATAATACATGTACTTATATTATATATCTTGTGTTCCAGTGGTGGTGACAGACTTGATGTGGCTCCTGGACTATAATACATGTACTTATATTATATATCTTTTGTTCCAGTGGTGGTGACAGACTTGATGTGGCTCCTGGACTATAATACATGTACTTATATCATATCTTGTGTTCCAGTGACAGATGTAATGTGGCTCCTGGACTATAATACATGTACTTATATCATATCTTGTGTTCCAGTGGTGGTGTCCCATGTGGCTCCTGGACTATAATACATGTAATTATATCATATCTTGTGTTCCAGTGACAGATGTAATGTGGCTCCTGGACTATAATACATGTACTTACTGTAATCTCTCGCGTAGAAGGCGCAGCCGGCGTAGAAGGCGCACCCCCAACTCAGGGAAGGCAGATCCACATAGAAGGCGCATTCTGCTGCTCCTGAGTCTAATAATTGAAAAACCCGCGTATAAGGCGCACCCCTAACTCAAGGAGCATAGTCCAACCAAAGGACCCAACCCAAAGGGGCATTTCAAATATTGTCTGCATTTATCAATACCCCAACTGGTCATGTATTTTCTTTAACCAAAGAAAAGGTGTAGTCTATACCATTGTGCTCTATATACCCTTAAACTGCTGAATGAAACATGCCATTCTGCTCACCATAAAAGTGTTTGGAAATGTGTGTACACCCCACTCACTGAGAGCTTTGTTAATTACACTATTGACCTTTTAATCAAGAGATTCCATGCAGCATTATAATCAATAATCCTGCCATAGTGTGTGCTGCCACCTGGTGTTGTATGAGCTGTATGTCATCCTCTATTCTCTACATTACAAACTACTGGTATCCCAGCATGCCATGTCTCTAGAAGACGGGCCTATTTCCCTGTTATAACAGTGTGGGCCTAGATAATCAATGGGAGGGTATGATATGAACAAATAACAAATTTGGTTTGAACCTGTCTTATCTATAACTTGTTAACAAATAATGCAAATCAGAGGATTATTTCTTTCAAAAAATGAACAGTATTGTACCTTTCAAAATGATGCCAAATAACATCAGTTTTGGGCCATATGAAGACAATTGGCATCAATAGTAGTTAATGAGTTAAATGATTCCTAGAATAACATTTCCAAACACATTTATGGTGAGCAGAATGGCATGTTTCATTCAGCAGTTTAAGGGTATATAGAGCACAATGGTATAGACTACACCTTTTCTTTGGTTAAAGAAAATACATGACTCTGTGTACATCTTTCTGATTTGGAAGCCGGGAGGCGTGGCGCAGTCGGTAGCGCGTCCGCTCACAGGCCGTAAGGTCGTGGCTTCGGTTCCCGGCCCGGCCGGAGCACAGTGGTGGTTCCAAACGTCACCGTAAGGTGTCGTTTGAGTTCCTCACTGCTCTGGCTAGGCTGTGCTGGAAAGTCTCTCGGCGGTCATGGCAGACAAATGACTTAAAACAGGCCTGTCCATCTCTCACTATGCCTATGTAGTGACGGATGTTAAAGAACCATTGCCTCGGTAAATGTGTAGGGGCGTGCTTTCTATCTTCCCATAGATTCGGTCACCATCATCCCCCCCTCCCCATGTCTCGCCATGAATATGACCATAGCTGTCGAAATGGCGTTAAACATCTATTACTCCACTCCACTCCCCCCTCCCCATTAGACTAGGGTCCGGGCAACAACGCCACAAGGGTAATCTTACTTTGATGTTGATACAACCCACGGGACCTCTCGCCCTTGAGTGTCGGCCGTAAGGAAGGCACGAGGTGAGATAAAATTCAAATCAATCTGATTTGGAAAGTGGAGGTACCCCGCGTATAAGGCACACCCCCAACTGGAGGCAATTACCCTCCCGCGTATAAGACCCAGTCTCGATCTGATTCGCGTATAAGACGCGCCTTATACGCAGGAGATTAAGGTATATTATATATCTTGTGTTCCAGTGACAGATGTAATGTGGCTCCTGGACTATAATACATGTACTTATATTATTACTTGATTGACTAGACGTCAATCAAGTATTTACATCTATCTAAACCTTACCATATTTTGCTGATACATTGTCTCCATGAGCATTGCAAAGCTGTTACCTTATAGGACAGGAACCCTGTATAAATCTATTGTGCTGGCAAGGCATATTAAAAGGGCTACTAGCAGATTATTTACACATGGGAATAGAGTATTGATGTTGTCACACCTCCGGGTAATCCTTAACCCTTTAACAGGCCACCTACATATATGTACAACCATACAAAGGCCTAAGGTAGGTATGATGCACTAACACTCTGTGTCCCTTGAGGTACTCAACTAGTTCTGCTCCCGCCAATCTCAAAACACCACTACAAGAGTGTTGTTCAGTCCCCACTGCCACTCTTACAGGCACTCTCAGACTCAGTCTGCCATAGACAGAGATACGCTGTCCTGGGGCTCCTCCCGTACAGAGTGATCTTGAGCAAACTACCATGCCTGGCCAGGCGCCTCTCTGAAGGGAACCTTTAAACCTTGCACACATGCATCACTGACTTTTAGTCCTTTAAAAACAGGATCACTTACACACTCTTATTATCTGATTGACTAGACGTTAATGTCAAACATTGCAGCCCTGGTGAGTTATGGCCATAGTACATGATAGTCAATCATACTTATGCCTGTGGCACAGCCTTAGAAATTTTATATATCTTGTGTTCCGTGGTGGTGACAGACTTGATGTGGCTCCTGGACTATAATACATGTACTTATATCATATCTAGTGTTCCAGTGACAGATGTAATGTGGCTCCTACACTATAATACATGTTCTTATTGGCCCAGGGTATCCCCTGGGCTATTGGAGCCGGGTTTTCAGTCAGATCCACAAATTTGTAATCACCAACTTTAGGATGTAATCATTCAGTGATATACTGCAGGGATGAAAGTCTTCAGGGAATTCCCTGATTTCAGGGATTTTGAAGTTCCAGGGCCCTATACATTCATATAGAAACCCAGGTT
Organism: Acholoe squamosa; assembly: GCA_949317995.1. Classification (NCBI taxonomy): domain Eukaryota; kingdom Metazoa; phylum Annelida; class Polychaeta; order Phyllodocida; family Polynoidae; genus Acholoe; species Acholoe squamosa. The sequence continues at coordinate 79,397,697 of OX439041.1, read as the reverse complement.
TTTGTGGCGAATATTGGACCATTTTAGGGATTTTTGTGCTCTGTGACTTTCATCCCTGATACTGTTAGTTTACACATTTTTCAAAAGCCAAAGGAAAGTTTCAAATCTCATCTATCAGACAACATTTTGTCCTTTATGGTGAGTAATGTCTTTCTCTACGAAAAAAAGCTGCTGTACTTACGCCATGTTTTCGGGAGCTATACTGACTACAAGTTCTTTAACCATTGGGTCTATGGGTCAGATAGATTTTGGCGATGAAATTAGCACATGGAGTCCTATGGGTAATCACCAAGTGAGACACTTTTTTTCAGCCGGCAATGTTTACAGTGTCCAAGCTATACACATAACACATTGGGGACTGAGAGATAAACTAATCATGCTAAGGATGAAGTTTTCTGTGGGGGCTAGGTTTCCAGGGGGCCAGGTTTCCAGGGGTCCAGGTGTCCGGGGGCCAAGTGTCCGGGGGCCAAGTGTCCAGGGGGCCAGGTGTCCAGGGGCCAGGTGTCTGGGGGCCAGGTGTCCGGGGGGCCAGCACAGCAGGGGGCCAGCGGTCCAAGGGGTTTAGTAAGAGAAGATTATGCCAGACTGGTGTCAGTACATGTATAGATAATAGTCTCTATTTGTAAGTAATTAGTCAATATTTCGCAAATGCTGATTCCTGTGACCCTACAGGGTTGATAGAGGGTTTTATGGTAGTAGACCCTGGGCCATATGTGATATATATCACACGTTAAATCTTATTATATATCTTGTGTTCCAGATTTGATGTGGCTCCTGGACTATAATACATGTACTTATATTATATATCTTGTGTTCCAGTGGTGGTGTCCCATGTGGCTCCTGGACTATAATACATGTACATGTACTTATATCATATATCTTGTGTTCCAGTGACAGATGTAATCTGGCTCCTGGACTATAAAACATGTACTTATATTATATATCTTGTGTTCCAGTGGTGGTGACAGACTTGATGTGGCTCCCGGACTATAATACATGTACTTACCGTAATCTCCCGCGTATAAGGCGCGTCTTATACGCAAATCAGATCGTGACTGGGTCTTATACGCGGGAGGGTAATTGCCTTAAGTTGGGGGTGCGCCTTATACGCGGGGTACCTCCACTTTCCAAACCTGAGTGAGTGACGAATTTTATCTCACCTCGTGCCTTCCTTGCGGCCGACACTCAAGGGTGAGAGGTCCCGCGGGTTGTATCCACACCGAAGTGAGATTACCCTTGTGGCGTTGCATGCCCGGACCCTAGTCTAATGGGGAGGGGGGATGATGGTGACCGCATCTATGGGAAGGTAGAAATCACGCCCCTACACATTTACCGAGGCAATGGTTCTTTAACATCCGTCACTACATAGGCATAGTGAGAGATGGACAGGCCTGTTTCAAGTCATTTGTCTGCCATGACCGCCGAGAGACTTTCCAGCACAGCCTAGCCAGAGCAGTGAGGAACTCAAACGACACCTTACGGCGACGTTTGGAACCACCACTATGCCCCGACCGGGCCGCGAACCGAACCCACGACCTTACGGCCTGTGAGCAGACGCACTACCGACTGCGCCACGCCTCCTGACTCAAACCTGAAAGATGTACACAGGGTCATGTATTTTCTTTAACCAAAGAAAAGGTGTAGTCTATACCATGGTGCTCTATATACCATTAAACTGCTGAATGAAACATGCCATTCTGCTCACCATAAAAGTGTTTGGAAATGTGTGTACACCCCACTCACTGAGAGCTTTGTTAATTACACTATTGACCTTTTAATCAAGAGAATTCATGCAGCATTATAATCAATAATCCTGTCATAGTGTGTGCTGCCACCTGGTGTTCTTCTAGGAATCATTTAACTCATTAACTACTATTGATGCCAATTGTCAACTATCAATACCCCAACTGGTCATGTATTTCCGTTAACCAAAGAAAAGGTGTAGTCTATACCATGGTGCTCTAAGTACCCTTAAACTGCTGAATGAAACATGCCATTCTGCTCACCATAAATGTGTTTGGAAATGTTATTCTAGGAATCATTTAACTCATTAACTACTATTGATGCCAATTGTCTTCATATGGCCCAAAACTGATGTTATTTGGCATCATTTTGAAAGGTACAATACTGTTCATTTTTTGAAAGAAATAATCCTCTGATTTGCATTATTTGTTAACAAGTTATAGATAAGCCAGGTTCAAACCAAATTTGTTATTTGTTCATATCATACCCTCCCATTGATTATCTAGGCCCACACTGTTATAACAGGGAAATAGGCCTGTCTTCTAGAGACATGGCATGCTGGGATACCAGTAGTTTGTAATGTAGAGAACAGAGAATGACATACAGCTCATACAACACCAGGTGGCAGCACACACTATGGCAGGATTATTGATTATAATGCTGCATGGATTCTCTTGATTAAAAGGTCAATAGTGTAATTAACAAAGCTCTCAGTGAGTGGGGTGTACACACATTTCCAAACACTTTTATGGTGAGCAGAATGGCATGTTTCATTCAGCAGTTTAAGGGTACTTAGAGCACCATGGTATAGACTACACCTTTTCTTTGGTTAACGGAAATACATGACCAGTTGGGGTATTGATAGTTACAGGCAATATTTGAAATGCCCCTTTGGGTTGGGTCCATTGGGTGGACCATGCTCCTTGAGTTAGGGGTGCGCCTTATACGCGGGTTTTTCAAATATTAGACTCAGGAGTAGCAGATGGCCTTCTATGCGGATCTGCCTTCCCTAAGTTGGGGGTGCGCCTTCTACGCCGGCTGCGCCTTCTACGCGAGAGATTACGGTATATTATATATCTTGTGTTCCAGTGGTGGTGTCCCATGTGGCTCCTGGACGATAATACATGTACTTATATTATATATCTTGTGTTCCAGTGGTGGTGTCCCATGTGGCTCCTGGACTATAATGCATGTACTTATATTATATATCTTGTGTTCCAGTGGTGGTGACAGACCTGATGTGGCTCCTGGACTATAAACCAATCGGTGACCAGGAAACCATCTCCATCGGGGCTGGTGGCTTCTTCGACTAACGAATAAAGCAGTCAAAATAACACACAAAGATGGACAGCCGAACAGTAGCAGTCACACTCCGGTCACATGTGGCGGTTGTCCATGCCAAGTATAGTGATAGAGATTAGCATAATTTATTTACGTTACCCAGGAGATGTAACAATGTTTATATAGGGAACAAAGGTCTGAGAGTATGACCTTTAGTTTTATGAATTTCTTATTTTTTATCAATCGCAGGATATAATTGGGCTTTTACAGGTTTAACGTTCAAAACAAATATCCTACAGCCTCTAACTCTGACAAAGTGAAGGACTCTCCTTGAAGATGTCAGACCTTCAGAGGTTCATCCATTTTCAGAGGTTCAGAGGCCCCTCAAATTCAGATTTAAGTGCAGTTTTATACTTTAAGAAAGCCTTTCACTTGTGAAGTCTTCAAGGGTCCTTAAATTATCAGAGGTTGGACCAACACCTAACTGACAAGTATTCTTCAGAATATTTCCGGTATCGCCCAAAAAGCCATGACACTTGTATAGGGAAGCTTGATGTATTGCTTATACAATCTGCCTTAAAAGTAAGAAATCTGAACCATCCTGTATTCTAACTATTTGGAATGGAAGGGGAACATGTTGGCACACACTTTGAACCTGATATTTCTTTGTGAAACAGTGTATTATTATAGAAAAAAAAAAGGTAAAGAAACCACACAATCCTCACAATCCTGATAAGAAGCTTGAAATTAATACCATTCAAGTATCGCAATATCTCTTGCATATTGCGAGAACTGACGAGAGGTGGTGCAAGCTGGCCCCAAACGCCCATACCATAGGTCTATGCTTTAGAGATTGAGATTGTAAACAGAATTGTTCACAAAGAGGCAGAGTACAAACATGGCGGATGGGTGGGGTGAGAGGAGTACACGTAGCATCGAAATGGCCTCATAACAGGTTAGTAAAAGCGATTTGAGCTGTCCTATTCGATACAGTGATAGTATAGATACCCCTACAAGGTTTGATCATATCATTTTCACGACAAAAGTCTAAAATGGCGACTGTACAGGGAGACGATCGGTCACCGGGGCAGAAGACCAGCATGGCGCCAAGGTGCTGACGGAGTATGTAGGGGAAGGTCCCGCCCGAGCTGTCCGCTGTTGGCATTCTCTTTTGTGCCGCGTTTCTTGAACATAGTTCAAGCAGTCTATATTTTATACACATGTATTGACGTTTGATACATTTATAATCCAGAAAAAAAAAACTAACTGTGCCAACATTTGTTATACCTGCTGATGATGTACCGGTAGTAGTACCATGGCAAATATTTTTTGTTATAGGCCGATTCTTTATATTAAAAAATGAATCTGTTTTTGTTAACCTTATTGTTTTATAGAATAAATGTTTGCATAACAAATATCCTCATGTTCTTTTTTTTTTCAAATTATACAAACACAGATACAAACAGTATCTGCCACCATTTACTTGTCAGGGGACCACTTAACTTTTAACCTGTAAAAAGAATGCTGACAGGTTTTTCTCTAGGGTAGAGTGACCTTGAGTCATCCATGTACCTTGAGTCGGCCACTTTGCATGTATAATAGTGCCAAATTGTAAATATAAATGACCACTTTAGAGGATTTTAAGCTATTTACATTGATAGAAGATGGGGAGATGCAGCACCTACCACCCTCCATCTCTGGCTTTTGTGGGTCTGTCACCTTCAAAAGGCTGCCAAAGACAGCATGTTTAGGATTACATTCATGCAAATAGGGATAGCTTTCTGATGATTTGTAAGCCACTTATATTGAAGTGGAACTAGATAATGAGGATTAACCTGAAATAATGTCCTAGTAGTCAAGGAACAGGGTTAACCATGACTGAATATTGTATATCGATTGCATTAACACTCTGTCAATTATTAGTAAACTGGAAATCTGCCCTTCCCTTGCATCAAGTACATAATAGACAGCCCCCTACACAGTAGCTGATTCATGATATGATGTGGCCGACTCAAGGTACAGGTGGCTGACTCATGGTACTGATGAAGAGAAATACACACCACTTGGGTAATGAAGGCTTATAGGGCCTGATAGACATAAGAGTTGTTATTTCAATCACTGGAAAGACAAACACTTTAGGATAATTTTCCTAACCATTTTCTGATGCTCCATACAGGTTAGACTACTATAGCACAGTTCCTAGAAATATAGGGCAGCAATGTGCATTGCTTGTAACTCGAAAAGAAATAAATCAATAGCCTTGAGCAAGTCTAGCTTGTAGTCTGACATCAGCACTCCCTGACCCAGGTTATTGGCACCACCAAGCCACTATATGCATAACTCCCGCCAAAACTGCCCTATTCGCACCACATTGCCAAAAAAGGCGGGAAAGTTGATACATGGATCAACATCATATACCTTCACCATTGCAGGCAAAAAGCGTCTTATGGCCGCCAACCAACTGACTTTGTAAAATATAGACAATTACTCAAAATTTACAAAAGTTGGTTCTGAAATACCTTTTCCTGCAAGACCCCTACATCTCCTTTAATGGCACTACAAATTCATTAAGTAATTCTGCCTCATATATATAAAATTTCCATCTTTTTTTAAACTTATTCGCACCACCAATATGACTGAAAATGAGGGGACCCATAGTTGTCTCCTATAACTCTTTTCAAGTTAAACATTCAGAGGTTGCACAGAAGTCCAAGTGGACGATTCATGGTCACTTTACTCTAAAATGCCTGGTTACAGCAAATTGCTGAAAAGTGAGTCTTTTATTGAAATCTGTTCATACCAGCAGCCAGCTCGGATTATCTGAAACGATTCACTGGTACCATGGGATTGTGGGTCTGGCGTGACCGATATCTGAAAGATTTTCCTGCCTACGCCATAGTGCTGGGGGAATGGTGAGAGAAGTCCCGGCCAGCTATCCCACTGTATCAGAGAAGGACTCACCTGAGAATATGAGCTGAGGTTAGATTAAGTGGTATTCTGTATAGTTTTAACGAGCCCATTTGCACGTTAGGTGGCAGGATCTCACAGCAGGCTTGTCACTCTGCCCAACACTAAAACGGGTTAACTCTATAAAGGCCACTTACGCAGGAGTGCATCATGCTCACCTTTTTTGGAGTTGCTTGCCGCGTAGCAGCCGGGAGCACAGCGACCATAGCAACTTCATTATGTTTTCGGTTTGTCAGTGACGTCACGGTCACCTTGTGACGCAATTTGTGACGTAATACGCCAGCCGTGACGTCACACGGCGGCCAAAGAGTGGCAACTCCCAGACTAGTGCCTGGCCCACTACACTTCTTTTCGACTAGTGCCCGGCCCACCCAGGGGGGCTACTCAGGAATTTATGGATACTATGTGCATACACAAACTAGCGGGAAAGGGGCCCTTTTTGGGCCATAGGAAAGGGTCCTGCAGGACCCTCTATAAGGGGTCCAATTTAGGTCATTTTTGGTCATAAGGGGTATGATTTTTAGGTCAAATTCTCAAGGAAAATTTGTGAAATTTGGTGTAAAAGTCGTCTTTTTTGTCAGAATTTCCCCCCGCTATAATGGGTCCAAATGTAGGATGATGTAAACTTTTTCCTCTTTTATCATTTAATATTTTTTTCTCAATTTTTTTTAGGGTGTCCCATCAAAGGTCGGGGAAAAAGGGTTCACCAATGGGGTGGGGGAGGGGATGGGGTTGGGAATCCCGCCCAAAGGGGTCTATTTTGGTGGAAATTTGCCCCTCTAAAAGGGGTACTAAGTCAAGGGTGGTGTACACACATGGTTACTATAGAACATATAGGGAGTGGTCCCCCCTGGGCCGGCCCACTACGCTTCTCTTCGGAAAACGGAGGTACGGAGGGCGCCTCAGCACCAGAGTAGGCAACTCCTATCAGTGGTCCTTGCCACATTTTTCTTGTTGTTTTGATGCACAAAGGAAGTGCTGGGGATTCTGCTCACCAGCACTTCATTTGTGCATCATGTCGACCTTCCTGTAGTGTATCATCATGACACATGAATATAATATCGGTCTTTAATGATTTCTTTTTACAACAATGTTCTTAGGTGTTAAACCTCTAACCAAGAGATTTTGGATAGAGAGTTTTTTTTGTTTTTTTTTTCTAAACCTATGACTTATCTGAGGTCTTAAATAGAGAACTTTGTAACTCAAATTTTTAAATCTTCATCTCATAAGCTCATTTATATAAGATGGATTCCATAATTGAGGTCAGCATTACTAAAATATATTACGGTGTACTTGTATAGAGAGAAGAAAGTAGCATGTATGATGTTTTACGATTTTTATTCTCTTTTTTTTTAAATTAAATTTGTTGGGGTCATCTTCTGACATAATTACATGACGTTCCATGGCATTGTTTCACAGCGTTACAGATATACAATATGTACAATAAATTTACACAATACAGCTAAAATAAATCTCTTGGATAGATAAAATATCACAGAGTAAAGCACTATTTTATTTCATATATTTCTCATGTTCCCTCTTCTAGCATTGTCTTTTTTCCAGACTATTTGTGCCCTCATCTAAAAGCAGTGGCAAATTTAATCGTTCTTCCTAAAACTCAATAGGAAGTTCTCATAATAAGCAATCACAAAGCTCATAAGTTATTCGGGATTTTAAACATGTGGAAATTAAGAATGGATATTCTTGACAACATGGGCTGCTTCTACGACCGTCTGAGTCGGCCGCTTTACCCGCGGGTCTGTGATTGGTACGTTCATCCTGTAAAAGAAAAAAATGGGTTACTGCATGTACTGGTGAGTAACTGGACACGCCTACATCAGTGCATCATGCCGACCTTATGGGGTTAATACACTCCTGGAGGGTGACTGGATCGTCATGATGCTCCAATGAAGTGCTGGAGAGCAGTCTCGTCAGCACTTCATTGGTGCATCATGACGACCACTTGGAATGATACACTCCTGCATCAGCGGCCTTTAAAGGACAACAGCTACTAATACAGGAGTGCATCATGCCCATTGATCGTCATGATGCACCAAGAAGTTCCGGTAACGTACTATCGGCCTTTAAAGGGCTAGAGTAGAAAACATTAAAATACTGTGGCAGCTGAGTTTTATTGGCCATTTATGAGGATGATAAAAAACATCTCTAAAATGTGAAAATGACCTCAGGCTTAATGCTGCCTCATGGATAAGAGTAACCTAAAGTTGGCCAAAATGCTATAGGACGCAGACGATGTAATTCTGGTCTATTAGCCACGTTTTATACACGAGGATTTATGGAAGTTTTATTTTGTCTGAAAAATATCAGCCTCAGGTGTTTGACTTTTATTAGCTACCAACTTGCCAAGTGGTCGAGTCAGGGGTGACTTACCCTTCAAGGGCCACTACGGCATCCAAACATCCTCCCTAATCAATCAGTTAATTCCACAAACTCTGACTTACTTGACGTTAGTGCGGTGGTTGACAACAAATAGCGGGTTGACGTGACTGAGGATCTCGTCGTTGACTGATATACCGTCGAGGTACTGTTTGAGTAGGGTACGTAGTTGGTGGTTCTCCTGTAGGAGCGTCTGCTGCTCCTTGTCTAGTGCTAACTTGTCTAATAACACCTTGTTGTAGCGCTTCCAGAAGTTCTCCAACCCTGAGTACTCGTACATCACCTGCGGTAAACAATATACACATGGAATATGTTAAAACGTTTAATGGAGGACAGTGCTTTAATGTACTGTAACGTTTGCTTTATGTGATCGGAAGATACAACAGTTAACATTCCTTTCATTCCCGGGCACACCTCGGCCACACCATTTAGGTTCTCAGGTAATCCCACAAACTCAATGCCCTGGACAGAAAAGGCATTCACGGAGGGTCGTTGGAAATCTGGCATATAAGCTGAACCTCCAACTTTGGTAAAAGCTATAAGCCACAAAGTGGGACTTGAGAATTAAAGATTTAGCACTGTTCTACGGTGCTGAATATAGGCCTGTAAGTCAGACCCCTTATAATGTGCAATTGGCTTCCTATGTGTGTATAGGTCATGCATTATCTGCACGAGATATAGCACCAATGAAGCACTCACCAGCACTTCATTGGTGCATCATGCCGAGTAAAGAAAATGATACGCTCCTGTATAAAATGTTTACTTACAGCAGCGAGCGCCTGACTGGGCGGTTCACACACGGCGGCGCTGACATCTTCCTGTTCCTCTGTAGTTAGTGAGGAAGCGTAGAACGGTAGAACCTTCTCCTCCTCTGTCTCCAGTTTGCGACACATCTCCGCCAACTTCAGGATTCGCTGTCCCTACAAATGGCAATGATTAAAGATAAAACTATTATTTTTGTCAGAGTTTTTTTTTGTCTTAAATTTTCGCAAAAAAAAAGAGAAAGAAATAAGATTAAAATACTGAATACTTTTAACCATCCATGAAGAAATTCAGGCACCAAAGATATCAATTCCCTAACCAATCCCAATTCAAGACAAAATCATCAAATTTTCAAAACTATGACTGAGTGAAGAAATTGTGGATATAAAATACCGTAATCTCCCGCGTAGAAGACGCGTTGCGCGTATAAGACGCACCCCTAACTTGTCAATGGTTGTTTCGCGTATAAGACGCACCTCCTAGGTACCAATTTTGTAAATTCAGTACTGATCTATAGTAAAATTACCCCTCGTATAAGACGCACCCCCAATTTGAGAGTAAGCTATAAGACGCACCAGCATTTTGTTTGGCGTATAAGACGCGTCTTATACGCGGGAGTTTACGGTAGTGGGCCCTTGTCTGTTGTGCAAATGTAAGTTTAGAGGCAATGATAAATCTACCTTTTCTGACTTCCGTTTTAATTCTTTGATGGCTGAGTTAGACTCGAGTGTTAGTTTCGTGAGTCGCTCTCGTTCGTTCTCCCGGAGCCGGTTCATTTGTCCCTTCAACTCCTGGAAGTGTGCTAGCATCATCTCTCTCTCCTGGATGGGGGGAAAATTGATAATCAATTTTTAGTTACATATTTGTACTCAGTGATAATTTCCTGTGCGTTGTGTGTAGAAGGAATAAATATGTCCTTTTTCTTGCATAAGATGAATACGCTGTGCTTCTAGCTAAAGAAAGCCTGTAAAATTGGCTTGAGACAAATACAGCGAAGAAGTAACAGGTTGTGGGTGCTGCAACAGATGAAGTCCTTGTTTAGTCAAATTGCTGTTTCATCAAAGAGTGCTTAATTTAATTGAGCGACAAACACAAAAAAATGTCCAAAATTGAAATTTCTATTTAGACTCAATACGGACGCTTTGTGATTCTTTGCTGGCTTTACTTAATACATAGGCTTAACATTCATGTGCGCACAGCCAGACAGAGAGACTACGGGAGCATCCTTTTGGAAATGACTGCTGTACCCTTATGGCAAAGTGTATGGTAAAGATGTAAAATGTACATAGATCTCAAGACAGACGTGTGTGTGTGTGATATTTATTAATGTATATCTTTCAGATCTTACCTTAGTGGCCGTAGATTTAGGTCTCTATAATATTGGCATTCCATTATTTATTATGTCACACAAAAACTAATTTCAAAGAAACAAAGTACCATAAAAATATGGATAATGTGAAGAACAGGCTCCTGTTTTTTAACTCTCTGGTCAGATTTTCAGAGCCTTTTGAAATTCATCACAGTGCAATGCCTGATTTACAATTCATTCAGGTGGAAAAAAGATCAAACAATTCATTCAAACACGGAGGAAATAATGCAAAAACCAACCTCTCTTAATTGTCTGTTACGTTCTTCACATTCCTTCGCATTGGCTGACATTTTGGATTTTAGTCCTGTGATATTGTCCTGGAAAAAAAAATGGAAAAGCTTTATCTTTTTTTCACACAAGTGTCATTAATTATCATACTTCAAGATCCAAATCATTCAGACCAATGGGCCTCTGTCTTTGATAAATGAGTTATGGTTTTATATATATTAAAAAAACAACTTTTTAATGACTAAAGTGATATTCATAACAGCAAACTATCATTACTGTGTTTGTACCTGCGCATTTGTTCCCAATAACAAGAGGACAGAAAAGATAAGATAAAGTCCCTTTACATGGACCTAGGGACTACTTTTTCTGTATAAGTTATAAAGACTCACGGTTAGTCTGTTGAGGCGACGCATTTGTGTTTCAATTTCTTTGGCGCTCTTCTCATCCTTCGTCTTGAGTTCCTCGAAAGCCTTCTTGCGTTCCTCGGTGGTTTCCTGGTAGGCGCGGAGAGCTTGCTGGAACTGTGCCCATAGGTCCTCCACGGCCACCTCCAGGTTCATACGGAGAGCGTGACGCTCCTCCAGGTTCTGTGGTAGAACGTAACAATATTAAACAAGAAGCCTCCTAACTAAGGGTTTATGAGGGATTAAATGTAGTACTGCCGGGCATGTGTATAAAGCACATCCCGCCTACAAGACGCACCCTGGCTTGATGCTAGGCCTATAAGGCACAGCTAGGTGTTAATTTTGGCCACTTTAATACGAATCTAATAATATAATTTTACCCCACCCCCTCCTTTTTGGAAGGTTCTATATAACATTACACTGAATGTATAACAGTTTTACTCCATGTGGAAAAAGCTATGTGCGGCTGGTGCAATAACTTATGGCAGAAATAAAATTATATACCAGGTACCAAATGTACAGAATTGGCAATACACTACTATTTAATAGCTATACACAACCAATACATATAGCATCATAGAATTGCAACCGTCCACATACCTTATTCTTGATCTCATCTCGCATACTCTGGAACTCTGACTTAGCATCATTCTCGCGCTCATTGAAGTTCTGCTCCATGGCGAACATGATGTCCTGGAGGTCATTCATTTCCTGCGCATGTTGTTCAATGAGAAGCGCTCGCTCTGAGTCAAACTCGGACATTAACACTGACTGTTCCTCATTGAACTCAAACTCTAGTGTTGACAACCGCTTCTTTTGTAAGTCTGTGTAAAAAAAGAATAGTATAATTAAAGTTAACCAAAGACTCACTCAAGCCCTATGGCAGCAGAGCTTAGAGGGGGTATGCCCTAGCTACCCAAGGGATTTTGAAAATTCATCTATTTGAAAGAAAAGCATATGCCAAATCACATTTTCTCAACACATACATAAAGGCTGGGTGCGTCATATACACAGGGTTGGCTTATGTGTGGTGTACTGTGGTACATTCGGTAAAGCATTATATTCCTTACCTACGAGGTAATCTACATTGTGTAAGTGGCTGCGTAATGCCATGGCGTATTGTTCTTCAGCCTCCATCAGATCCTTCGCGAGGGACTTAATGACACTCTCTTTCCTGTCGACAACACGCTCAAATGTCTGACTAAGAATTTCAATGTCTTTCTTTAATTCCTTGGACTTGGCCTCACGCATGATGTTTCTCCATTGGTGGTTTAGTTTATTGACATTGAATCTTGTGGCCTTCTCTTCCTTTGCTAGTTTGTCCTATAGGAAAGACAACAAAGCATGGTTCACTCACATCTTAACCTTAATTTTTTATCACTTGAATTGGATATCAGAAAGGTTCCAAAATAAAGTACATTTCATATGAAAGTTCATAAATAAATAGACCTGCCAACCAGTCCCTATACGTATGATAGACTTGGCGGTGGCCTCCACTATAAAAATACTGAATTCCGTGCAGGCGGTGTAAATTCTTTTACTTCTCGGTGACCATAGCAATTTTCACTTATTTAAGTAAAATGTATAAAGAAGACAAACACTTACCTTTAAGAACTGTGTTAACATGTCTTCCTTCTTCTTCCTCATCTCTTCCTCTGCAAGTCGTTGCTGTTCCAAGTACATAATCCTTTCTTCTTCAGACATTTTGGCTAGTTTGCCAGACTTCTTCTTCTTTTTAGGCGCCATGGTTGCTGGATGGGGAAAAGAAAATAACGGTTATTCATGTTAAAAAGTGTAGTCCTTTAATAAACTATTGTAAATTCTCTCGTATAAGCCGCGGCTAGTACCAGAACGCCAAAAAATGTGGCTTATAGGAGTGGTCCAAACTTGGGGTGCAGCTTAAACGGGGTATTTTACACTATAAAACAGTACTGAACTGCCAATTTTCAGACCTTGGCTGCAGCTTATACAAAGTCTGGGGTACTCTTTTTAGCAAAAAAAAAAAAAAAAAACCTGCGCGCTAATATAGATCAAAGAGGGGTGCGCAAATTCTTCGCGCCTCCGGTGCTGTTGATAAATAATGACCACTCCCTAACTCGAAAGGGAAAAGAAGGAAAGAAAATGAGTAGGTAATGGTGAAAGTGATGAATGCACCATGGCTTGAGATCGAGTGTACACTCTGAGGTGTACACTCTGAAGTGTACACTTTCAGGGTTAGCATAGCCATAGTTAGGGAGTGGTTGAGGGAGGGGCGTAAAAATTTCAGACCCCGCCCGAGGGGGGGGGGCACAAATTTTGACTGCAGTTGAGGGGGGGGGCTAAAAAAATTCTCGCGCATCCGTTCTTGGATACCAGCTGGGACCACACTAATCATACTCCAAGCTCTAATAGAACTAGAGACAATTAAAGGGCCAGGGATACTGTCCCTACGCCATAAAACTACTTTTGCCAAAATGGCAAAAATGTCATTGGGGACATTGCATCAAGACTATTTATAGGCACTTACCTACCCCCAGTGCATGGTTCTGCTGCAGTGGAGGTGTGAAACTGTGATAAAGCTGAAACTGGGGAGTGCTAAACTCTCCTTTTTTTGCAAGCTCATTGTGTAGCTATTTATTGGAGGATCTTAACAAACATGGGCTCATTTTAAAGGGATTGATTAGGGGTTTAATAAGAATCTATTTAAGAAATAATTGATTCAGATAAACATCCCATTCTCCCCTTTGAAATCATTTTTTGGTATAAAGGCCAAATCTCACATAAAAGAGAATAGTTCCCACACTTTCTACAGAAAAAAATGGTTTAGAAACTGTCTAGGTTTTTTCATTTCATGGGGGAACAGGATGTTTCCCAGACCCCAACAAAATTTTAGCGTGCCATTTGCTATCACCCTTCCACCAGCTTCTCCATGTTAGGTCCTTGTCTGTTTGCTAGAATCCAATCCTATGTATATCATTTATATAGCAATGGATAGAGCTGATAAAAATAAGTGGATTTCCTTTTTAAATAAAGTCTTTACATCAATTTAAAGGGAAATTCTGACCGATTAAAGATCTCATATCAACTCCATAATTTTGCGCCAATTCTGTGAGATCGCTAAACCGCAGATGATATTAGGTTAAGATAAAATCCCTTTAAATTGTTAAATTTTGATATGATACATTGATTTTCAACCTTTTATGGGGAAATCTTCCATACATGAAAAGAAAATAGTCAAAAATAATGATTTAAGAGATGTAGCCACTCCTGTATCAGATATGCTTGATCACAAATCTGGGCCCTATTTAAACTCCTAAGGCTAATAGTGGCAGAATTTTGGGTTCGATTTGGGGTCTTTGATCATTCATAACTTCCCTTATACTTGGCATAAAGACTTCATTTAAAGAGCAAATCCATTTCTTTTGATGAGATCTATCCATTGCTTAAAAGATAAAATGCATGGGACAAAGTCTTGAAAACTAGGTAAGTGCCTACTATTTGCTTTTTATGGATGCTAGCGAGCTTGCACCAACTTGCCATTTCAAGGCATTTGGCTTGCGTTTGTACACAGCCTTCAGAGTGTACACCTGAAAGTGTAAACCTCAGAGTGTACACTCGAGCTCGAGCCATGCTTTTATGGAAGTGATCATGCACCTTCTATACTTAAAGTTAAAGTCAACTTGACAAGTCAAACTGAATACACAGTGAGTCTGAAGTGAAGCCTGAAGGGTTTGTTTACGTTCGTCTAGCCGCCTTGAGACAGGCTTTTCGAATGGTATATCTCGATGAATTCTTCTCAAAATTCTGCCCTAAACGCACTGAGACTTCATTTAGCGAGAAATGACATCAATCTGATCAGAATTTTGGGAAAACATACCTTGTTTTTAGGAGATCCCCCGCGAAAAATATAAACAAGAGAGCCGCAGCTTCCCACCTGTGTTTCTGTTGCCAATGGATACTTGAAGCGGTGTGGCGTACAATGTTGTAAAGCGTTTCGCACGTTAAAGTTTTTTCGTTGAATCCATCCTACATGTACAAGAAATGTATTTATTGTGAAACTTAATATGACTAATTCCAATTTGTATTGCGTAAATACATCTAAAAGTGTTTACACCGGATGATAAGATGTGCATTCGAAACAACGCTAGCGTATATTCACATAACTCCGTACGATCTCCTGCATCCGAAAAGAGCATGCGACAAGGTTTAAAAATAGCCAGGTCGTTACTATTTTGAAAGTTTTTGTACTGACAATACTTTATTTAGACAGAAATGGACAATATTCATCAAGCTAGAAACAGATCCCAAAGGAGAAGGATAGGAATCGTAGGATATGGCAACTTGGGTAAGCTAGTTCTTCTATTATCGCTCACAATGTGCAGAGCAGACGAAATTGCTGCAGTGGGCGTGGCACTTCACCAGCCTGACCGGCACGGTATTCATTAGCCGCACGCCAGCCACGCGGCGGGCGCCAGAGGCGCACCTCCTCTCTAGCTGGAGTGCGAGCACGTTCAGGTCCGGGCGCGCGCCGATGGCTGGGCGTGCCGCCTATTGAATTCCCCTCGGGTAACACTGGGCAAACCTGGGCTGTGTTTTGGCCCGGGGAAATACACCAGGCCCCAACTCCAGTGGCAACCATGTTGGACTTGGTATATCTTTGAAACATACCTTGTCAATGCCCCTAGGATATGTTAGACCATGCTTTCTTTTGAAAAAGATATATTTGATAGAACAGAACTTCAACTTGTGTAACCAATATTTTTGTGAGAAACTGGTGTAATATGCAAAATGTCGTTCCGTGTGAAATGTTTCCGCGGAAATTCAATTTACACTTTGCATTAATCATAGTTCTACGGCGTAGGGGCAGTATCATTACGGTTGTTGTTTCTTTAATTTCTATAAGAGGAGAGGGATATTATCATGGTTTCTTCCTTTCAAAGAAAAAAACTATTTGTTTCGAGAGTAAGTAAAGTTTATTTCTCTTCTAGCAGATGTTTTGATCTTGCATGATACGATTTAGAGGCTGCAAAGTCTGTTGGAAGAACACTGGAAACATTTTGCATGGTAGTGACATTCTGCATGCGACACCAGCATGCCATAAGGGCCGAGTCATTTATTGCCAGGTAGGGGGATGTAATTGATCCAGCTTCATTTTCTTATTTCTTTAGGGAGTGGTCATTATTTATCAACAGGGAGCTGGTGGGTTTTCGTGTGGACCCCCGAAATTTTTTCACGCCCCCCTTGGCAGCAGTTAGAAATTTTTGCTGCACCCCCCCTTCTTTGATCTATAGTAGCGTGCAGCTTTTTTTTTGCTAAAAAGAGGGTTGATTTTTTTATCCCCCCTCAAGAGGGGTCAAAATCCCCCCCCCCCTTGGGAGGGTTCTGAAATTTTTACGCCCCCCCCCCCCGTTAATAAATAATGACCATTCCCTTATTACAGGCAAATTTATGGCAAATGCAATCCTCCAAAGGGACGACTGTGAGCTAGCGTTTGTGTGGAATAGAAGTGCGGACGCCATGAGGGGCAACATTGACGACAGTTATATCTTAACAGACCTGGATACATTTGCTGAAAGGTAATCACCAAAGAAAAGTCTGAATCTATAGGGCACTAGCATATCAGGTCATGGAGGCCGTCATCTTGCTTAGCATCACGGGTAGGCCCCCGATTCCACAGCAATGCATTCTGGGTAAATTTCTTATCAGCCACTGTTCACACCTCTAAACAATGGTGATTGATAACACTGATAAGGGTGACAAGCTGCACCCTGCCTCTATCTTAATCACCGCTCAGTACCTCCCTATTGTTTCAGGTGTGAGGGGAGTGGATTAGCTTGATAGGGAGACAATGGCCTGGGTGTACTCAATGTGGGTGATATGTGACCTCTTATTGAAATCTTAAAGCTTTATTTCTAATGTATTTGAACTATTAGGTTTAAACGAAGCTTATCTAGTTAAAGTTGGCAGTATTTGCTATAAAGAGATATAAATTTCAGAAAATAGCTACGAGTAGTTAATGAGGAAGAGAGCATCAAAGTAAGGTAGCAGGTTGTCCCATGGACGCAGCCATTGCTGGAGCTTGTTACCACAGAGTTCCACTAATAAGACATATCAGATGGGTACCAGTTTCCCCTGAGAGGGCCACAGTGAATAGTTGGGATTGTCTCATTGGCTAATAATAAATCCTCCTATACAAAGAGGCCAATTGTTGATCTAGCCCCCGACTACATGAGACACCTAGCTGATTCTCTCAGTACTAGCAATGTGCTAGTGCCTTATAACTTGGATGAGCTTACCGTATTCATTCTAATAAGCGCACCTGCTCTAATAAGTGGACCCCCCCCCTCCTTTTTCGGCAAATAGTGATGACATAAATGATATTTGTATAAGGTATTGTGGCGGTAAGACCGAGGGAGCACGGAGCCGAGTCGGAACCATCCTAGATGGGGCCGGCGGAGCTCCGGGCGCCTGGAGTCCGAGCCAAGGGACGGAGCGTCCGACGCTGGGTATGTGACACCAGCGTCGGAAGCTGCGGCGGCTATAAAAGCACGTGTGCGTGTAGTTTTGGGGAGACGGTTTTCCAGTAGAAAGCAAGGCGGACACACGGCAGAGAAATAACACGACAGAGCCTCCGATCCGGAGTTAGATGGTGTGGCCAGGTGCCAGGGTTTAATAAACTGTTGAATTGTATGTTCTGAGTTGTGTTGTGTTTACAGGAAGGACGAATCCGATAATCGCTACATTGGTGACAGCTAGTGACGAACCCCGCTTCAACGTAAACATGGACGGATCGGATGACACCAAGGAAGCTGTGAAGATGGAAACCGCAGGAAAGGCGAGCTTGCTGGAAGTGGTAGACGAGGAAATCACCCTACGACGAGAGGGGCCCCCGCGGCGAGAGACGGGACCGGAGAGGCAGGAGGAGGGACGTGACAGGCTGATTCCAAGATGGCCGTGGGAGCTGGGCTCGGAGAGGGTTGAGAACGGGCAGGAGAGGGAACCCCACTGGAGGGTGGCGGGAAAGGATCCTAGACCAGAATCTATGCCGGGGAAGGGCCCGAGAGAGGAGCTGTGGTGGACGGAGGAAGATTGGGCAGAGGCTGCAAGGAGAGAACGGCAGGGAGAGGCGTTTCAGCGGGGGCCGAATCCGGAGCGCCAGGGCGGGGCCCGAACTGAAGCTGGTACCGGGCGGTCGTGCGTTGAAGGAGGAGCACCCAGACGTCTGTTAGGAGCTGCCGGAGGGGGGCCGGACAAGGACCCGGATGATGGAAGCGACTCGAGCGACGGGGAAGGAGAAGAAACCGGGGGTAGGAGTAAAGAGAGAGCTAACGCAGATCGGGAACAGGCGAGAGAGGAGTGGGCAAGAGAGGGAGACAGATTGGCGGAGGCCATAGCTCAGCTGGCGGTAGAGGCGGCGAAGGGGAGAAAAGGATATCGGCCTACGGAGGCGGGTGATGGGACCGGTGGCAAACCGGCGGTGAAACCGACTAAGTACGATGGGACCTCCGACCTGACGGATTACTTGAACCACTTCGACCTCTGTGTGAAGGCGAACAAATGGTCTCCAGAGGAGGCTGGCATGTTTCTAGGATTGAGTTTGTCGGGACAGGCCAGGAGGTTGCTGGCGGGGAGGAAGCCCGGATCTCAGGAAGGATACGAGGAAGTAAGGGCGGCGCTGATAGCTAGGTTTGAGCCGGCAAATCAGGAGGAAACCTATAAAGCATGTCTCCGGACGAGAGAGCGGAAGCCCGGGGAGGATCTGCAGGAGTTGCAGGAGGACCTGGCTAAGTACACGCGTTTGGCATACCCGGAGGCGGACGCCCGCACCCGGGACACGCTGGTGTTGGATAGATTCTTGCTGTGTCTGTCGCTGCCCCTGAGGCAGTGGGTCTACCAGTCGGCGCCAAAGAGCCTTCAATCAGCGGTCATGACCGCCATCAGTGGGGAGGCCTATTTAAAAAACGAGCGGGACCAGCGGACTCGGGTGAGGGCAGCGGACGCGACGGTGTCGGAGAGACTGCTGTCCAATGACAGGAAATTGGAAAGCCTCGTGGAGTTGGTGAAGGTACTGGCGGAAAGGAGAGATCCGGAGGAAAACGGGAGGAGGAGGACCTCGGGGACAGCGTGCTTCGGCTGCGGAAAAGAGGGGCACTTTAAGCGTGAATGCCCGGAGAGGAAAGGCCGGAGGAGCGCGTCGGAAGGTGGTAGTGGGGGACCCACCTCCGGTCAGCCGGCGGAAAACTAGCGCCGATCTGCGCCAGGGGCCGCGCAGAGGTCGGAGTAGAGAGGCCGGAGAATATAGTACAAGGACGGAGGGAGAGAGGGGGAGGTGGCCTGTTGGTGGAGGCTCGCTTGGGAGGGGCCCGCATACAGCTCTTGATTGACACGGGGGCCTCCATGAACTTGATCTCGATGAGCTGGTGGCAGAAGAACGGGGAGCTGAGGTCACTGGAACAGTCAGGAAGGACCGTGGTTACGGTGGATGGACGGTCCATGGAACTGGCGGGAGAAGGGAGCGCCCTTTTGGAGCTGGGAGGCAGGTCGGTCCGGCTGACGTTCGGAGTGGGGGAGGTACCGAACGAGGCCATACTAGGAGCGGCCTTCATACGGCAACAAGCTTTGGTGGTGGATCTGGGATGGGAGCGGCTGGTCTGGTCGGAGGGCGAGAGTTCCTGCCGGATAGTGAGCTCACGTACGGCGGTGATCGGAGCTCGGGAGGAGGCGGTACTGGAAGGAACGCTACGGGGGGAGTGGGAGGACGGACAGGAGGGGCTGGTGGAAGGCCTCGCTGGACACCATGGGGAACCTAAGTTCCTGGTAGCCCGGAGCTTGATAAGACCGGAGGGCCCGATAACCGTGGTGCGAGTGCTAAATCCAGGCCAGGAGGCAGTTACCATATACAAAGATATGACCCTAGGGGCGGTACAGAGGGTGGAAGGGGAATCGGAGCACGCGCCGGGAGAGTGGTGTCGGTTGCTGGGATCCACAGGGGCCGAGCCGGATGACTGGGTACGCCAGCTGGTGGAAGGAACGGAAATGGGCCGGAGGGAGGAGCTGGCGCAGCTGCTACGCAGGTGGAGGACCGCCTTCCAGCTGGGTCCGGAGGACAGGGGTCACATGACGGTGGCGGAGCATAAAATCGACACGGGGGAGGCGACACCCATCAAACAACCACCTCGGAGGCTGGCTTCACACAGAAGGGAGATGATCGAGAAGGAAGTGGATAAGATGCTGGCAGCGGAAGTAATAGAGGAGTCCCAGAGCCCCTGGGCATCCCCGGTAGTACTAGTAAGGAAAAAGGATGGGTCCACCAGATTTTGCGTGGACTATCGGAAGCTGAACGCGGTGACAGTCAAGGATGCATACCCCCTTCCGAGAGTGGAGGACTGCCTGGACACCATGGCCGGAGCCTCCTGGTTTTCCTCGGTGGATTTAGCCAGTGGGTACTGGCAGTTGGACATCCGAGCAGAGGACAGGGAAAAAACAGCGTTCACCACACATAAGGGGCTCTTTCAGTTCCGCCGCATGCCCTTCAGCCTCTGTAACGCACCCGGCACCTTCGAGCGGGTTATGGAGGTGGTCATGAGAGGACTCCAGTGGCGGACATGCCTGGTGTACCTGGACGATGTGGTGGTTTTCTCCAACTCCTTCGCGGAGCATATGGAGAGACTGGAGGAGGTCCTTCGAGACTGGTGGCTGCTGGCCTGAGGATAAAACCGTCGAAATGCCAGCTGGCCAGGCGGACTGTGGAATTCCTGGGGCATGTTATCAGTGAAGAGGGGGTCGCCACGGATCCCGCGAAGGTGAAGGCGGTTCGGGAGTGGGGGCAACCGGCGACCGTCACTGACATCCGGAGCTTCCTAGGACTCGCAGGCTACTATCGGGCGTTTATCCCGGAATTTGCGACGGTGGCCAAACCCTTGAGCGCCCTGGCGGAGAAAGGAAGAGCTTTCAGATGGACGGAGTAGTGCGAGATGGCCTTCTGGGAGCTGAAGCGGCGACTGACCTCCGCGCCAGTCCTGGCGTTCCCGGAGCCGGAGGGGAAGTTGACACTGGACACTGATGCGAGCGACTCAGGGCTGGGAGCGGTCATGAGTCAGTCCCAAGGGGGCCAGGAGAGGGTTCTAGCGTACGCTAGCCGGACGCTGTCACGACCGGAGCGGAACTATTGCGTTACCCGGAGGGAGCTCCTGGTTATCGTCTTTGGGCTCCGGAAATTCCGGCACTACCTGGTGGGGCGACCGGTGGAGGTGAGGACCGACCACGCCTCCCTGAGATGGCTGCTCAGCTTCAAGGAACCGGAGGGGCAATTGGCGAGGTGGATCCAGATCATCGACACCTATGATATAAGAGTGGTACACCGGCCAGGGAAACAACACGGAAACGCGGATGGACTATCCAGGGACCCGTGTAAGCAGTGTGGATGGGGGGCCCCGGAGCCGGAGGTCTGTCGAGTGGTGTCCAGGTCCCGGTCGCGGGTGGAAGATCTGGGAGCACGGACAGAGAGCCCGGTAGAGGTAGAACGACGAGATTGGAGGAAACTACAGGAAGAGGACCACCTGCTCAACCGGGTCCGGAGTTGGGTGGAGGCAGAGCACGCGCCAACCGCAGACGAGGCGCGGGACTTCAGCTATGAGGAGCAAGCCTGGAGGGTCCAGACGGAGAGGCTGGAGCTCCGAGGGGGAGTACTGGTCCGGAGATGGGTGGGCCCAATGAACCGGGAAAGCTTCCAGGTGGCGGTACCAAAGGGAAGCCGGACGGAGGTGCTGGCGGGAGCACATGGGACCCCACTGGCGGGCCATCTGGGAAGGGCTCGAACCATACGCCGGCTGCAGCAGGGGTTCTACTGGCCTGACTTTCAACGGGATGCCACTCGCTGGTGCGCTCGATGTGAAGCATGCAACCGGAGGAAGTCGGCGGCCCCGATCCACAGAGCTAAGATGGGGCATGTCGGGGCGGGGCTGCCGTTACAGAGGGTGGCTCTGGATGTGATGGGGCCCCTGCCCCGATCCACTAGGGGCAATAAGTTTATCTTAGTAGCAGCCGACTATTTTACAAAGTGGACGGAGGCGTATCCTATGGCGAACCAGGAGGCCAGTACGGTAGCCAGGGTCTTCGTGGAGGAGTTTGTGTGCCGGTTGGGGCCGCCTGTGGAGTTGCATACAGACCGAGGGACCAACTTCCAATCCGCCCTGTTTAGGGAAATAGTCGCCCTGTTGGAGGTAAAGCAAACCAGAACCTGCGCCTTCAGACCACAGAGTGATGGAATGGTGGAAAGGGCGAACCGGACGATAGAGATGCTCTTGGCCACGGTGGTCAGGAGGGACCAGAAAGATTGGGACCGCCGCCTGCCGTTTGTGATGGCGGCGTACAGGTCCTCGGGCCTGTCTCCGAACCTACTCATGATGGGAAGGGAGACGGCCACGCCCTTGGGGTTGCTCTACCCGGAGCAATGGCCGAAAAAGGCAGACGGGAACTACGTGGCGGAAATGCAGTGGGAGATGGCGGAGGCGTTCGAGACAGCTCGGAGCTCGGTGGGCCGAGCTGTGGAGAGGCAGCGGAGGAACTATGATGGGAGGACGGTCCATAAAACCATCCCGGAGGGGAGCATGGTGTACTACTTCCACCCTCTGAAAAAAATGGGTCAGTCTCCGAAGCTGCAGTCTTATTGGACGGGACCATGGAGGGTAGAGAGGAGGATAGGGCAGGCGGTCTACGAGATCCGAAAAGGGGGGAGCCGGAAGGTGGTGCACTACGACGCCCTGAAGGAGGTCCTGCCGGAGGAGGACAGCGTCGGAGAGGCAAGAGGCGCCATGGAGTCGGGGCCGGCGAGGGACCAGAACAAGGCGACTCGGGGAGAGGAGGGGGTCGACATCATTCGGCGAGTGGCAGCCATGGTGTGGCCACCGACTCCCCCCGAGAAACCAGTGGAGGATGAGACCAGCATTTCCTGGGATGAGGAATCCCCCTTGTCAGGGGACAGGGAGTGGGTGGACCGTACTTCTCCTGACAAGGAGGGTAGGTGGAGGCGGAGACGCATGGAGGCGGAAAAAGAAGAGAGAGAGAGAGGGAGGATAGCTCGAAATAGGGCGAGGGAGGCCAGGAGGGCGGAGAGAAGGGCAGACCTGGAGAGGCAAAGAGCGGTGAAAAGATGGAGGATGATGTGGAACAGTTTCCTGCGGTATGACGAGATGATGGAACAGGCAGGGGAGGACAACTGGCTGAATCTCTTGAGAGAAAGGGAGATGATACAGGCCCAGCGACCAATAGCTGGAGAACAAGGGAAGGCAAGGGAGTCATCCGAAGTATGGGATCCACCGACACGGCAGGACCCGGGGGGCCAATCCCAGGGATCGGACGGTCTCTCAGAAAGAGCTGGAAAGGGCGCGGACGTGGATGTAAGCACCCTAGCGACCGCCAGCGTAGTAGGCGGAGAGGGGGGAGCGGACGAGGCCCCCGGCAACAGTACCGACCAATCAGGAGAGAGCGACTCTACCATAAAAGAAGGAGGGGGGGTCGGGCTGAGGGTAATAATGGCAGTCGGCAATGGAAACAGGCGGGTGGTGGTGACCGGGGAAGGCGATGAGAAAGAGAGGACTCGGAGCAGGGAGCGGACGAGGGTGGAGGCTGCCAGGGCTGACTCGACTAGTCATCATAGAAAAAAGAGGGGTAGGTCGGACAGCTCCGCCGGAAGTCGCACAGAGGCGTGGGAAAGGGAGTCGAGGGGCAGGAAGAGGCGGAGGGCGCACGGGACGGAATGTGCCGAAAGACGTCATTCCCACGGCTCGACCGGACGTAGCGACGTGGTCGCACAGACGGAGAGGAGCCGTTCCCACGCTTCTAGAGGGGGAGGTGGGTATAAAGAGGAGCGGAGCCGCTCCGAAAACCAGTCTGCAGCGAACTCCTGTAGTGAGCACTTCGACGAGAGACACAACCGACAACTATCACCATCAGAGACAGAAATGGCGAGTGGAGGACCGGAGACGGCGCCTCTGGAGGCTGGGCCGGACTCCCTTCCGAAGTGGAGGTGCGATAGGTGCAGACTGAAGGAGTGTTGAGTGGATAATAAGGGAAGTGCATCGGGAGTACGGAGAGATAGGGGAAACGCCTAACCAGATGCTGCAGCGAATGAGGGGGTTCCCAGCCCCCGCGGGACTCAGTATAGCGGAGCTGGAGAAGCAGTTCAATGAGTTGTTCCCAAGACCATCCGAGGCCAGGTTGTTCCCAGCACCGGCGGCCGACGAAGTGGAAGGGGGGGAGCTGGGGGAGTCAGGAGAAGGGGGGACATCAGCTAACCTCTGGGGCCTGGACCACTCCACCTCATCCCGGACGAGCAGGCCTCGGACCAGCACCCCGAAGAGAGGATCGGAGCAGGCCGAGCCGGAACAGGTCTCGGGGGAAGAGATCGAAGGGGGGAGTCTAGCGACCAAGAACCTGACTTTACCATCATCCCCGGAGAAGGGCAGTAGCCGGGAGCAGCCCCCGACCGGGGAACCGGTGGCCAACATGTTCCGGGACGACCCCTACCTGGGAAAGGAGTACCTGGAGAAAAAGAGCAAGAGGAGGAAGCACTGAGAAAGAAGGTGGAAAGGGAGAGGCGGGAGAAGGAGGCGGAGCTGGAAAGGCAGCAAGAAAAGAGGAAGGCAAGAGAGGCCGAAGTGGAAGCCAGTAGGAAAGCCGCCCGGGAAACGCAAATGGGAGAGGGAGCACACGAATCATCGTGTAAAGACAGGCCGCATCAAGTCCTCGGAGAGCAAGCAAAGACGGGAAAGGACGTTGGGAGTAAGAAAAAGACTTACCTTGGGACTGCAAAGACAGGGGAGATCGGGCGGGGATCGGAGGGAGACCGGTCGGAGGAGCAGGCGGAGCTCCGGGACCAGGTTAACCAGAGGGGGACGCCTCACGTAGCACTACAGAAAGTCCACCAGACTCCCCCACGACGATGGGGCCAGGTGGAGGAGAAGGTGAGGGTTGACCTGGGCTACCCGATACGGGCGGTGGTCCCGGATCATGGCATCTGCTTGGATTCAGAAGGGGGCGAGTTTTTAGTACAAGTCATCGCTTCCGAGAAAGAAGGGGAGGGGACAATCACAACGATTATGTTACCTGAAGGGACCCCGTGGGCAATAGGGCGACCGGGGGACTCCTGCTTGCCTCTGGAAGGGGAGCCAGGGAGCCGGGTTGTGGTAGTACCGGACTTTAAGCTGAAACCAGGAGGAGACCAGCCCCGAGTCGTCTCTCCGCCACCAGTACAGAGGATACCACAGGAGGAGTTAGCGAGGGCGAGAAGGGGGAAGAAAATGTTCTGGGTTCCGGAATATGAAGGCCCGACGACGCTGAGGGCATACGCGGAGATGCTGGGAATGAACCCGGACCTTACTCCAGACCTGGTGGTGGTCCCGGGAGGAGGGATGGGCACCGAGATACGGCAGCTGCCGGAGGGACAGTTTGAGGTCGTACAGACATATCGCACCCGGTTCGGGGAGCCAGTGGGATCGGCTCCGGGGAAGTTCTGCCATGAGTGTGGGAGTCGGCGGCAGCCGCCAGAGCCGAACAACACGGAGCAGTCGCCAGCGAGCGAGGCGAGCGTGGGGAGGACGAGGAGCCCGGAACCAGCAGAGAGGGACAGGGTAAGTGTGACTCTATTCATCCTGTTCCTAGTGACGTGTCGAAACCCGGTAAGCCCCGAGTACACGGCGGCAGAGGGCGGGGAAGGAAACGAAGGACAAGGGCAACCCACCCCGAGTAGACGGGGCGGAGAGGCAGTGGTCCGGAAGCAGTAGAGTACTGGGGACGGAGAGGTCGAAAGCAGTGGCTCATCGGGTGCTTCATGTTTGGTACTTGCAGGGCGGAAGCGATGAGGGTGGCAGCGGCAGCAGGGTCGGAGGCAGACAAGGGCTGCAGCTGTCGCGGGCGGACGGCGGAAGGAGCCGTGTGTACATACGTTACGTGGAGCTAGGGACGCCGGGCCAGGCAGACGCAGTAGGGAGCGTCAGGAGGTCGGAGACGGTATCCCGGGGCCAGTTCCAGTTATCTCCGGGTTCCAGTTGACGTGCCTTAGGGGAAAGGCAGCAGCTATTCATCGGGGCAATCGGAGCGCCCAGAGGCGGAGTCCTCACCAAGTTATCTCCGGGTTCCAGTTTGACGTGCCTTCGGGGAAAGGCAGCAGCTATTCATCGGGGCGATCGGAGCGCCCAGAGGCGGAGTCCTCACCAAGTTATCTCCGGGTTCCAGTTTGACGTGCCTTCGGGGAAAGGCAGCAGCTATTCATCGGGGCGATCGGAGCGCCCAGAGGCGGAGTCCTCACCAAGTTATCTCCGGGTTCCAGTTTGACGTGCCTTCGGGGAAAGGCAGCAGCTATTCATCGGGGCGATCGGAGCGCCCAGAGGCGGAGTCCTCACCAAGTCATCTCCGAGGTCCAGTTGACGTGCCTTCGTGGAAAGGCAGCAGCTTTTCATCGGGGCGATCGGAGTGCCCAGAGGCGGAGTCCTCACCGAGTCACCTCCGGGTTCCGAGGAAAAGAAACGAGGCCAAGACAGAGGAAGTTGTTTATTATTTATTCAGCGCCCAGGGGATCCTGCGCTTGTAAATATGTTATGTAGAAGTTAGCTACCCTCACAAGGGGGGTTTTTGTTGTTTTGCACCTCACCCCGTAGTGTTATATTAGTAGGGGAGAGTGTGGCGGTAAGACCGAGGGAGCACGGAGCAGAGTCTGAAACATCCTAGATGGGGCCGGCGGAGCTCCGGGCACCTGGAGTCCGAGCCAAGGGACGGAGCGTCCGACACTGGGTATGTGACCAGCGTCGGAAGCTGCGGCGGCTATAAAAGCGCGTGTGCGTGTAGTTTCGGGGAGACGGTTTTCCAGTAGAAAGCAAGGCGGACACACGGCAGAGAAATAACACGACAGAGCCTCCGATCCGGAGTTAGATGGTGTGGCCAGGTGCCAGGGTTTAATAAACTGTTGAATTGTATGTTCCGAGTTGTGTTGTGTTTACAGGAAGGACGAATCCGATAATCGCTACAGTATAACTTAATGAAATTCTCCATCGAAATAGCATGGAATACTGAAGCATTTCTGTTTAATTCCGGAGTCCAGAAAAGCTGACCTTATTGTGGAAGTGGCACATCCCAGTATTTCTGTACAGTACGGAGAGAGGTTTCTACAAGAGGCTGACTACATGGTAAGTGACAGTAATCTTAGATATTATGGGTATAATCAATTTTTATTTTCCTACCTATGAGATTGGCAAGCTTTATAACAATGACATACTTATCCAAACTGCCTTAAGATGAATGTTGCTGCAACTCTTTCCGTTTGTCTGAAAGTTCATTCAACTTCATGTCCATTCCCGTAGATTGGATCACCCACAGCATTAGCGGATGCATCAGTGGAGGCTGCGCTGCGTGCGGCGGCGTCTCAGCACGGGCTGTACGTACCGAGTGGAGCCATGTGGGGAGGGGACGATGTACAGAAAATGGCCGACTGCGGCACACTTAAAGTACATTTATATTTCTTTATCCATTATAAATCATAGATTATTCTCATTATTTGGGAGGTCAAGATCACGCTGAAGAGTATGCTATGGGTAGTCAGATATAAACTTCACTCTTTTGCCAAATCTCCCCAAAATAATTCAATACCAGATCATGTTCTGGTTGACTATAACCTCTTCATTTTCCTTCATGAAATTACATTCAGAGTAAGATATCAGCGCATACTGCAAGAATTGCTAGTGTCCCGGGGCTAGTGTAGGCCCTTCCAAAATTTGTGTTTAGATGAATGGCGATTCAGCATGCAATCAAGTCACTGCAGTTTAAATTTCGTTCTCTAAGCACCTGCATATAATGTATGTAAAAGTATTTGGTATGAACTGAAATTTCAAGTATAACTTCACGTTCTTATCATTTCACTCTTTGCAGGGGCTTAAGATCACCATGACCAAACATCCAAATAGTTTCAAACTAAATGGTGAACTTGCCGTAAAGAACGCAGCTGTAACTACGGAGAAGACAATACTCTATGATGGTAAGAATACAGCTTAACTATATAGAATGGCTCCTATCTTATTCATATATGGCTTAAAGAAAAACTCTATTTTCATGATGGCGTAATTTGATGGTCTTTATTTCAAATAGAAAGATTCTGGCATGTATATTGAAATATGTGTCACTATAGATTAGAGCAGCAGGTTTACCTGATGCATCTGATGACGTCACAATTGACAAAATGCACCAGGTAATGCATTGTATATATATGGGAGGCACTGCAAAATTTGTTGTATTTAGAAACGTAAACAGTTCACAATTATGATACTGCATAGATATCTTCTGGTGGGTTATTTATTGATATTTCCCAAATGAAATAGCAAATGATGTCGAAGAAAAAGCTAAAAACAGCATCTGGTTGCATCCTTAGAGTACTGTGCTTATGTAACTGGGATGCATTTTGTCAGTCATGACGTCATCAGGTGCATCAGATAAGCCTGCTGTTCTCCTCTATAGTGGGACATGTGGCAGTGATCATGCCAGAACCTTTTTAGTTGACATAGAGGCCATCAAATTACGCCATCATGAAAATAGAGTAGTGTTTTTCTTTAGATGTAATTCCATGTACCCCGGTATACTCCACCTCGATGACGGCCCCTGCGATCAAGATACTAGGGTAACTGTTATTTCTGTAAAGTTGAAATAAGTCGTTACCTGACTTTATCTGGAAAGGGAGGGGGCTCAGCCCATTTGTGAGCAAATTTTGGGGTTATACAAAAGGATAGAACACTAACCCGTGTGCGTTATTGGATCAGCTAAAGTTTTACAAGAGAAATTACAACTATAGAACAATAATAAATTGTCAAAAAAAGAGTCCCAGATGTGCCTTATATGTCTTAAAAGAACACGGGGTGCACCTTATAGGTGATGTATGTGCATTGTATATTGCGTATATTGCAGGTCCGGTGCGTGGGCTATGTCCATTAGCGCCTAACAACGTCAACACAATGGCAGCGGCAGCCATGGCGGCACACAACCTGGGGTTTGACGGTACGCAGGGCTGTATCATCGCTGACCCTGAGTAAGTGATGGAGCACTCACTGCTTAACCCTTTAACTCAGTATACTGTGTATATGCAGTATTATAATAATATGTATATGGGACACACAGGGGTTTAAATTAAAGGTTAATCGTCAGAATCCATTGATATGTTAATACCAGAAGATACAATTTATGCATCATAACAATCAGTGTGATTTTCTGAATATTAAGGGGAAAAAAACATTTACTCGTTTCATTTCACATTACCGTATCTTAGATTGACTTTCATTAAAATTCTTACTAGTCCTACCAATATACGTCGCTTATATTCTTACCGGCCACTAATCCACAAACGAGTGCATCATTCCCATTGGTTGGCATGATGCTCCGATGAAGTGTTGGTGAGTCTGGTCGCCAGCACTTCCTCCAGGAATGAATACTGTGGTCGTAGATTATTTCGCACTGTACATATTTTCGCGGATTTCACGAAGTGTAAAATCCATGAATTTTTGTCCATAGTGAATATATCTTATCATATAGAATAGCAATAGCTAATTTTGAAAATCCATGAATTCAAATACACTGAAAATAGGGCCTTCTATCAATTCCGTGAAAATTTATACTAGTGAAAATATCTACGACCATAGTAGTGTTGACATCAGGTGTCAATCTAGGTCTGCCAAGTTACTCACCAAGGCTGCATTCACACATCATAACGACTAATAGGCATGATGCTAGGATTATATAACATGCACCTAATGTTGTTCTCTCCCACCCAGTTTACATGACTGGCACCTAGTGGAGGTGGAGGCTACAGGCCCACAGGTCGGTCAGACCGGCCGCTCCCTGACCGTGAAGACGGTGCGCTCAAACCCCGCCCAGGTGGGACACGTCACCGGGAGCGCCACCTATAACTCATTTATTGCCGGCATGCTGCGTAAGTATGGTTTACGAGATATACAGAGTGTTTTTCATAAGAAAACTGATAACTTTATTTAAAAGTTAAAATTGAAGTTATATTCAAATTGCATTAATTTGATATATCAAATTTGTAGATCTAGAAAGACAAATGTGGACAACCCTCAGTTTATGCTTTTTGTATAAATGAATTTTAGTGCAGTTTTTGAAACTGCCTGAACGCAAATATCTCAGAAATGTTCAAATAGATCCCCTCAAATATAGATTCCAATTTCTTTGATATCTATATTTGTATAAACATGACGTTTTTGTTTCTATCCACCCCATGTAGGTGCTTATGGACGAGGACCTGGTGTACATCTATGTTAAACCAGGAGGACTTGGTGTACATCTATGTTACACCTGGTGTACATCTATGTTACACCAGGAGGACCTGGTGTACATCTATGTTACACCTGGAGGACCTGGTGTACATCTATGTTACACCTGGAGGACTTGGTGTACATCTATGTTACACCTGGTGTACATCTATGTTACACCTGGTGTACATCTATGTTACACCTGGAGGACTTGGTGTACATCTATGTTACACCTGGTGTACATCTATGTTACACCTGGTGTACATCTATGTTACACCTGGTGTACATCTATGTTACACCTGGTGTACATCTATGTTACACCTGGAGGACTTGGTGTGCATCTATGTTACACCTGGAGGACTTGGTGTGCATCTATGTTACACCTGGTGTACATCTATGTTACACCTGGAGGACTTGGTGTGCATCTATGTTACACCTGGAGGACTTGGTGTGCATCTATGTTACACCTGGAGGACTTGGTGTGCATCTATGTTACACCTGGTGTACATCTATGTTACACCTGGTGTACATCTATGTTACACCTGGAGGACCTGGTGTACATCTATGTTACACCTGGTGTACATCTATGTTACACCTGGAGGACCTGGTGTACATCTATGTTACACCTGGAGGACTTGGTGTGCATCTATGTTACACCTGGAGGACCTGGTGTACATCTATGTTACACCGGGAGGACCTGGTGTAAATCTATGTTACACCAGGAGGACCTGGTGTACATCTATGTTACAGTAGGAGGACCTGGTGTACATCTATGTTACGCCTGGAGGACCTGGTGTACATCTATGTTACATCTGGAGGACCTGGTGTACATCTATGTTACACCTGGAGGACCTGGTGTACATCTATGTTATGCCAGGAGGACCTGGTGTACATCTATGTTACACCTGGAGGACCTGGTGTACATCTATGTTACACCTGGAGGACTTGGTGTGCATCTATGTTACACCTGGAGGACCTGGTGTACATCTATGTTACGCCTGGAGGACCTGGTGTACATCTATGTTACACCTGGTGTACATCTATGTTACACCTGGAGGACCTGGTGTACATCTATGTTACACCAGGAGGACCTGCTGTACATCTATGTTACACCTGGAGGACATGCTGTACATCTATGTTACGCCTGGAGGACCTGGTGTACATCTATGTTACACCGGGAGGACCGGGTGTACATCTATGTTACACCTGGAGGACCTGGTGTACATCTATGTTACACCTGGAGGACCTGGTGTACATCTATGTTACACCTGGTGTACATCTATGTTACACCTGGAGGACCTGGTGTACATCTGTGTTACACCTGGTGTACATCTATGTTACACCTGGAGGACCTGGTGTACATCTATGTTACGCCTGGAGGACCTGGTGTACATCTATGTTACACCTGGAGGACCTGGTGTACATCTATGTTACGCCTGGAGGACCTGGTGTACATCTATGTTACACCTGGAGGACCTGGTGTACATCTATGTTACACCAGGAGGACCTGGTGTACATCTATGTTACACCAGGAGGACCTGGTGTACATCTATGTTACACCTGGTGTACATCTATGTTACACCTGGAGGACCTGGTGTACATCTATGTTACGCCTGGAGGACCTGGTGTACATCTATGTTACACCTGGAGGACCTGGTGTACATCTATGTTACACCAGGAGGACCTGGTGTACATCTATGTTACACCAGGAGGACCTGGTGTACATCTATGTTACACCAGGAGGACCTGGTGTACATCTATGTTACACCTGGTGTACATCTATGTTACACCTGGTGTACATCTATGTTACACCTGGAGGACCTGGTGTACATCTATGTTACACCTGGTGTACATCTATGTTACACCTGGTGTACATCTATGTTACACCTGGTGTACATCTATGTTACACCTGGAGGAGCTGCTGTACATCTATGTTACGCCTGGAGGACCTGGTGTACATCTATGTTACACCGGGAGGACCGGGTGTACATCTATGTTACACCTGGAGGACCTGGTGTACATCTATGTTACACCTGGAGGACCTGGTGTACATCTATGTTACACCTGGTGTACATCTATGTTACACCTGGAGGACCTGGTGTACATCTATGTTACACCTGGTGTACATCTATGTTACACCTGGAGGACCTGGTGTACATCTATGTTACGCCTGGAGGACCTGGTGTACATCTATGTTACACCTGGAGGACCTGGTGTACATCTATGTTACGCCTGGAGGACCTGGTGTACATCTATGTTACACCTGGAGGACCTGGTGTACATCTATGTTACACCAGGAGGACCTGGTGTACATCTATGTTACACCAGGAGGACCTGGTGTACATCTATGTTACACCTGGTGTACATCTATGTTACACCTGGAGGACCTGGTGTACATCTATGTTACGCCTGGAGGACCTGGTGTACATCTATGTTACACCTGGAGGACCTGGTGTACATCTATGTTACACCAGGAGGACCTGGTGTACATCTATGTTACACCAGGAGGACCTGGTGTACATCTATGTTACACCAGGAGGACCTGGTGTACATCTATGTTACACCTGGTGTACATCTATGTTACACCTGGTGTACATCTATGTTACACCTGGTGTACATCTATGTTACACCTGGAGGACCTGGTGTACATCTATGTTACACCTGGTGTACATCTATGTTACACCTGGTGTACATCTATGTTACACCTGGAGGAGCTGCTGTACATCTATGTTACGCCTGGAGGACCTGGTGTACATCTATGTTACACCTGGAGGACCTGGTGTACATCTATGTTACACCTGGAGGACCTGGTGTACATCTATGTTACACCAGGAGGACCTGGTGTACATCTATGTTACACCTGGTGTACATCTATGTTATACCTGGAGGACCTGGTGTACATCTATGTTACGCCTGGAGGACCTGGTGTACATCTATGTTACACCTGGAGGACCTGGTGTACATCTATGTTACGCCTGGAGGACCTGGTGTACATCTATGTTACACCTGGAGGACCTGGTGTACATCTATGTTACACCAGGAGGACCTGGTGTACATCTATGTTACACCAGGAGGACCTGGTGTACATCTATGTTACACCTGGTGTACATCTATGTTACACCTGGAGGACCTGGTGTACATCTATGTTACGCCTGGAGGACCTGGTGTACATCTATGTTACACCTGGAGGACCTGGTGTACATCTATGTTACACCAGGAGGACCTGGTGTACATCTATGTTACACCAGGAGGACCTAGTGTACATCTATGTTACACCAGGAGGACCTGGTGTACATCTATGTTACACCTGGTGTACATCTATGTTACGCCTGGAGGACCTGGTGTACATCTATGTTACATCTGGAGGACCTGGTGTACATCTATGTTACACCTGGAGGACCTGGTGTACATCTATGTTATGCCAGGAGGACCTGGTGTACATCTATGTTACACCTGGAGGACCTGGTGTACATCTATGTTACACCTGGAGGACTTGGTGTGCATCTATGTTACACCTGGAGGACCTGGTGTACATCTATGTTACGCCTGGAGGACCTGGTGTACATCTATGTTACACCTGGTGTACATCTATGTTACACCTGGAGGACCTGGTGTACATCTATGTTACACCAGGAGGACCTGCTGTACATCTATGTTACACCTGGAGGACATGCTGTACATCTATGTTACGCCTGGAGGACCTGGTGTACATCTATGTTACACCGGGAGGACCGGGTGTACATCTATGTTACACCTGGAGGACCTGGTGTACATCTATGTTACACCTGGAGGACCTGGTGTACATCTATGTTACACCTGGTGTACATCTATGTTACACCTGGAGGACCTGGTGTACATCTGTGTTACACCTGGTGTACATCTATGTTACACCTGGAGGACCTGGTGTACATCTATGTTACGCCTGGAGGACCTGGTGTACATCTATGTTACACCTGGAGGACCTGGTGTACATCTATGTTACGCCTGGAGGACCTGGTGTACATCTATGTTACACCTGGAGGACCTGGTGTACATCTATGTTACACCAGGAGGACCTGGTGTACATCTATGTTACACCAGGAGGACCTGGTGTACATCTATGTTACACCTGGTGTACATCTATGTTACACCTGGAGGACCTGGTGTACATCTATGTTACGCCTGGAGGACCTGGTGTACATCTATGTTACACCTGGAGGACCTGGTGTACATCTATGTTACACCAGGAGGACCTGGTGTACATCTATGTTACACCAGGAGGACCTGGTGTACATCTATGTTACACCAGGAGGACCTGGTGTACATCTATGTTACACCTGGTGTACATCTATGTTACACCTGGTGTACATCTATGTTAC
Source organism: Acholoe squamosa (assembly GCA_949317995.1). Lineage (NCBI taxonomy): Eukaryota > Metazoa > Annelida > Polychaeta > Phyllodocida > Polynoidae > Acholoe > Acholoe squamosa. The sequence goes on along the minus strand of OX439041.1, from coordinate 79,362,905 downwards.
ACCTGGAGGACCTGGTGTACATCTATGTTACACCTGGTGTACATCTATGTTACACCTGGTGTACATCTATGTTACACCTGGAGGAGCTGCTGTACATCTATGTTACGCCTGGAGGACCTGGTGTACATCTATGTTACACCGGGAGGACCGGGTGTACATCTATGTTACACCTGGAGGACCTGGTGTACATCTATGTTACACCTGGAGGACCTGGTGTACATCTATGTTACACCTGGTGTACATCTATGTTACACCTGGAGGACCTGGTGTACATCTATGTTACACCTGGTGTACATCTATGTTACACCTGGAGGACCTGGTGTACATCTATGTTACGCCTGGAGGACCTGGTGTACATCTATGTTACACCTGGAGGACCTGGTGTACATCTATGTTACGCCTGGAGGACCTGGTGTACATCTATGTTACACCTGGAGGACCTGGTGTACATCTATGTTACACCAGGAGGACCTGGTGTACATCTATGTTACACCAGGAGGACCTGGTGTACATCTATGTTACACCTGGTGTACATCTATGTTACACCTGGAGGACCTGGTGTACATCTATGTTACGCCTGGAGGACCTGGTGTACATCTATGTTACACCTGGAGGACCTGGTGTACATCTATGTTACACCAGGAGGACCTGGTGTACATCTATGTTACACCAGGAGGACCTGGTGTACATCTATGTTACACCAGGAGGACCTGGTGTACATCTATGTTACACCTGGTGTACATCTATGTTACACCTGGTGTACATCTATGTTACACCTGGTGTACATCTATGTTACACCTGGAGGACCTGGTGTACATCTATGTTACACCTGGTGTACATCTATGTTACACCTGGTGTACATCTATGTTACACCTGGTGTACATCTATGTTACACCTGGAGGAGCTGCTGTACATCTATGTTACGCCTGGAGGACCTGGTGTACATCTATGTTACACCTGGAGGACCTGGTGTACATCTATGTTACACCTGGAGGACCTGGTGTACATCTATGTTACACCAGGAGGACCTGGTGTACATCTATGTTACACCTGGTGTACATCTATGTTATACCTGGAGGACCTGGTGTACATCTATGTTACGCCTGGAGGACCTGGTGTACATCTATGTTACACCTGGAGGACCTGGTGTACATCTATGTTACGCCTGGAGGACCTGGTGTACATCTATGTTACACCTGGAGGACCTGGTGTACATCTATGTTACACCAGGAGGACCTGGTGTACATCTATGTTACACCAGGAGGACCTGGTGTACATCTATGTTACACCTGGTGTACATCTATGTTACACCTGGAGGACCTGGTGTACATCTATGTTACGCCTGGAGGACCTGGTGTACATCTATGTTACACCTGGAGGACCTGGTGTACATCTATGTTACACCAGGAGGACCTGGTGTACATCTATGTTACACCAGGAGGACCTAGTGTACATCTATGTTACACCAGGAGGACCTGGTGTACATCTATGTTACACCTGGTGTACATCTATGTTACACCTGGTGTACATCTATGTTACACCTGGAGGACCTGGTGTACATCTATGTTACACCTGGTGTACATCTATGTTACACCTGGTGTACATCTATGTTACACCTGGAGGAGCTGCTGTACATCTATGTTACGCCTGGAGGACCTGGTGTACATCTATGTTACACCTGGAGGACCTGGTGTACATCTATGTTACACCTGGAGGACCTGGTGTACATCTATGTTACACCAGGAGGACCTGGTGTACATCTATGTTACACCTGGTGTACATCTATGTTATACCTGGAGGGCCGCAAATACATCATGGTTGGCATGATGCACTAATGAAGTGTTCACCAGCACTTCATTTATGCATCATGATGACCCTCCAGTATATCAAAGCCATATGGTCATCATGATGCATGAATGCAGCCTTGGTGAGTTACTCACCAGGGCTACATTGACACATAGTGACAAACTAGACTTGGAACTACTGGGATAGTCTAAAAACTCAACAGTGACTTCAGAAAGGGATTGGTTTACACTCGACAATTATGTTAACATGTCCCATATAGACTTGTGAAAGTACCAAGGCACTCGGTGATTACAAGTACCTGTAGTAAGACGCTTTGATACCATTCTTGCCGGTGGGCTCTACCCCAGCATATTTCAAGGCCGACGCTTATTCCAAAACCTGGGCGCTTAAACAGAAGGTCCATTTATACCACAAAATACTATATCAATGTGTTCAGGGGGTCAGTGACCATAATCATGTGTTCAGTATTACTATTGTGATGCTATATTTCTAACAACAAAGATGTATACGGGTAAGGGCGTTTACTCCTGTTAAGTTTAACACATGTATAGATATTTTTTAACATGAAATCATAATAAACCAGAATATACACGTACCAGTAAATATTGTATGTGGTTGTTTCACGTTTGAGGGTCTGTTATGACCAATTTATATCTTCATATCTGTATACACATTTATTCTATGTTTTTATTAAACATTTCAATACAACAATGGTGTTTTTGTCCTTAAAAAGTTAAAGGGAGTTCTTTATTACCAGACAGGACGTTCGGAGAGATTGGCCATTCGGAGAGGTAGAAACCTTTTTGAGGAGCGGCTATAAATTTTCATGGCCAACTCTTTTGGTCTATGATAATTTGCAGGCTTTTGTTGAAAATTTTTGAAAGTCATGATCGCTCCCTAGTTCACTTAGCGGCAATTTAGTTGTCATTAGATAGTTTTATATCAGAACACTAACATACAGAGACCAACAACAGTGAAAATTAAGATTCTAATACAAGTTTTATTCACATGTGAATATTTACAAGTCGGGGAGATGTTATTACTCCCATACTGCTAGATAGATTGTTAATACTAAAAACGTAAAATTTGGCATAAAATGTACACAAATATAAAACTATAAAATTCTATCTCCTAGATCCGTGTCAGCATGTCTCTTGCCTTTCATATTAAAGTGGTTCCTCAACAATGGAATAAGTTGATAAATATATACAGAGCCCTTCGATCTAAAATATAATGTTCTTAGTTTAATAAAATAAAAAGGAAAGAAAAAAACAACTCTAGATTCATTCCATAGTACATCAAGTGAATGATAGGTTTTGAATCATCGAAGTCTATAATCACGGGTCAAAGTAATACATTTTGTACAACAGCCTTAGCATCAGTCCCAACAGGTGGGAAGAGACTGAACTACCGTAATCTCCCGCGTAGAAGACGCGCTGCGCGTATAGCACGCACCCCAAATTCAGCAGGAGCATTTTCGCGTATAAGACGCACATTTTAATGCTATTTGTAAATTCAATACATTTCTATAGTAAAATTACCCCTCGTATAAGACGCACCCCCAATTTCAATACATCCTATAAGACGCACAAGGCATTTGTTTGGCGTAGAGGACGCGTCTTATATGTGGGAGTTTACGGTATTTCCCACCCGATAAAATCATTGTTTCACTGGATTTGATTGCGATATTCATTAAAACCATTAACGATCGGTCATGAATCATACCTGCAAACTCCAGATGAGAAAAAAAACTGAGCCCCTCAATTTTTTCCCAAGACCCTCTTTGAATACTGAGTAAACTGAAAAACTGAGGAGTTAGCAGCTCTGCATTGAGTGCAGCCCTGCCCCCTGGTGGGTAACTCGTGCATCATGCCGACCCTACAGAGTGATACACTCAGGGTCAAAGGGCACGATGCATTAAGGCATACTTTAACGAATTAAATGTCGCATGAAACATGTTCATGTGTACCTCACATGTTATTGTGACTCACAATGTACCGTAATATTAACGTTACAAAGTGACATTATAAAGACTGACAATTGAATTGTTTGATACTACCCGGTAACAATAATATCTGGCTATACAAAGTTGATTTTGGCAGGTTTCAGGGACATACATCATTTCTCAGTTGGCACCGCTCACAACAAATGTCGACGTAAGTTTAATACATCAATAATAGACTGATAGATAGACTGACAACATGTCCTCAAGGCCTCATCTCAAAGTACCACAAACACCTGCATATAAGCCACACCCTCAGTTTGTAAAAATGCTACTGTTAAAACCACATCTTTAGGCCACACTAAAAAAGTAAGTCGGTCTACAGATTTTGGTTTTGAAAAAATGGTGCAAGCGAGCGATTTTCTTTTTTCTTTTAAGAATTTTTTGGCATCCAATGGATCCCTTGCTGGAAAAGTGAGGCGAGCGAAAAAAAAAAATTTATTATAAAAATGTTTTTGCCAAACATCACAAAGAGAAAACTTGTAGAAACTGAAGCGAGCAAAATCCATAGACAACATTGTTTTCAAATAAAAAAAAATTGTATTTCTGAAAATATAGAGAGGGCGATCCGTAGACCAACTTATTTTTTTGGTGTGACCTAAATCTGTATTAGGCCTCTGAAATGGGCTAAACGACCATAAGGCCACACCAAATTAAAAATTGGTCTATGGATTTCCCGCCCCTGTTTTTCAGAAATTAAAATTTTATTTTTATTGGAAAAATAACATGCCTATGGATCCCGCCCGCCTCATTTGCAGGGATTTTTATTTTTTTTTTATTTTTATTTTTTTGATCAAGCAATAAATATATGATTTATAATAAAGGTACAGGAATGGCAGACCCCTCATTGGATAGGCATAAATATGCAATGGCAAAAAAAAAAAAAAAAAATCGCCCTCTCCATATTTATGATGTTCAGAATCCATAGACAATAATTAATTTCTAGAAAATAAAAATAAAAATTTCGCCCTCCCGCACCATATTCTCAAAATGAAAATCCATAGACCAATTTTTTTATTTGGTGTGGCCTAAAGAAAATTGTTGTGTTCAGGTAATGCTACCTACCCTATTTTTTTTGGCCTAATCTTAAATTTTTTATGGGTCTTGGGGATCTGAATTTTTTGGAGCTTATAAAAACCATATTTTTTTTAGAATGCCATGCTCCAAATTTGCATCCATAGCTAAGACGATTTACAGAAGGCCTTTAAAAAGTAAGAAAGGTATATACATGTATACAGCGGATACCTACCCTAATTAATTTTTTCTACTCCATTACATGAACGCAACAATTAGTTTTAGGCCTAACTCTTATACGCATGGTTTTACGGTACAATAAACCACTCAGGTAGTCATTTATAGGTAGAAGGTCACAGACCGTGTAGCCCTCGGGGCTAACCACTGACAACCCAGCCATTAAACCTTTAAGGGCCGCTGATGCAGGAGTGCATCATGCCCACTGGTCGTCATGATGCACCAATGAAGTGCTGGCGAGAATGCTCGCCAGCACTTCATTGGTGCATCATGCCGACCCTATGGGGTTGTATAAAGCCTGTTGGGTCAGCATAATGCATGAAGGCGGCGCTGGCGAGTTGACTTGCAAGGGCTGCATTCATGCATCATGACAACCAATGGGCATGATGCATTCATGCATCAGCGGCCCTTTAAGGGTTAAAACAACATAAACACCAATAGACTGACCGCCAGGGTCAGGTCAGCTCCAGGCACCCTCAGGCAGACATTCATGTTGGGTGCAGAATTTAGAGATAGCACTCTCCAGTTTGATGAGAAGCCGCAAAATCTCGACTCTTTGCTAGAAAATGTCTGAACTGAACATGCTCTTAACGGCCGCGTATAAGGTCTGTCTTATACGCTAACCTGAGGCTCCCTGTGCCCTATACCACACCTTGCCGTTATCGTAGCTCCCCCATTTCTGACTCTCTAGGTGCCCAGGAGATTAACCTGTAGTTCAGGCAAACCCAGAAGACGGAGAGTTGTTTGCCCCCCCCCCCCCATACAGTAGCATTTCTATAGTGGTGGCCACCTGCTGTTATGTGGCAGAAGTATGGGGGGCCTGTGGACGAACAGACACATAGCCTAACCCCAATGTCCGCTATAGTATCAGCCCAAAGCCAGGGTGCATGTTATTGGCGGGGTATTTTTACTGTCTATAGGACAGCACTAAACCTTCACAAATCAATCCCCAGCTGTGCCTTCTAGCGTTTCTTTCACCTCAGGGTGCGCCTTATAGGACTCAGTATGGAGGCCTAGTGGAGCCGCCATTTTGAATTTTGCTGGTTGAGATAAAACCCACTGATAAGACATACCATAATGAGTAGCTTGTCCTTGGTTAACACCCACTTCTTATACATGGGAGATTAGGGCAGTACCTGGTGCAGATTGTACACCCCTCTCCTGGCCTCATAGAATATGCCTGAAGTCAGGATGTGCCTTATAGGTGAAGGTTTTAAAACCATAGAAAATCAAAACAGCAAATTAAAATGGTCAAACTGTTTGGCCCCGGATCTGACAAAAACACAGGGTGTACCTTTTGTGCATGGAGCGCCTTATATACAAGGTGTTTCAGTGATTCAGAAATTTCAGTGTAAAAGCAGGTTTTCTTGAGAATGGCAGGAAAGGTGGTATCATTGAGAACCTTCCCCAAACCTCCTGTAAAGAAGATCATAGAATACATGACTATAGATCACGTGTATAATTTCGACTGCATGGAAAGAAAGACATCAGTACTCAGGCAGCACCTTTTGGTATTAAAACAAGTCTCGTTACAGGACAGAATTACAGAAGCATTTTGCAACAACTGCAATGACCTTGAACAAAATTATATAATCCCCTCACCAATAAAAAAAAAATATTTCAATGAGACAGAAAAAAGGGCCATCATTCATGATATTCAAATAAACATTTAGTGTAAAACTAAAGGGGAAAGTGGGTCCGGAGGTATTCGATCATTGGAAAACATCACCTAGGCCCTCGTCCCTTTCATACCAGACACCCCTCCCCTACATCTATCTCGTGTGCCGCATGCCTTCTATAGGCAGTATATGGGGCATGACGGCAACCACCACGTCTTTTAACCCTTTAAGGGCCGCTGATGCATCATGCCCATTGTTCGGCATGATGCACCAATGTAGGGCTGGAGAGCAGTATCAGCAGCACTTCATTGGTGCATCATGATGACCAATGGGCATGATGCATTCCTGCATCAGCAGCCTTTAAAGGGTTAACCCTATACAGGTAGCATGGGGCTTTAACCCTTTAAGGACCGCTGTTGCAGGAGTGCATCACACCAATTGACAATCATTGTGCACCAATGAAGTGCTGGCGAGAGGCTCACCAGCACCTCATTGTCGAGCCTCCGTGGGCATTTCAATCCCATGGGGTCAGCATGGTGCCTGGATGTAGCCCTGGTGGGGTACTTCAGTCCCATGGGGTCGGCATGGCGCCTGGATGTAGCCCCGGTGGGGTACTTCAGTCCCATGGGGTCGGCATGGCGCCTGGATGTAGCCCCGGTGGGGTACTTCAGTCCCATGGGGTCGGCATGGTGCCTGGATGTAGCCCCGGTGGGGTACTTCAGTCCCATGGGGTCAGCATGGTGCCTGGATGTAGCCCCGGTGGGGTACTTCAGTCCCATGGGGTCAGCATGGCGCCTGGATGTAGCCCCGGTGGGGTACTTCAGTCCCATGGGGTCAGCATGGCGCCTGGATGTAGCCCCGGTGGGGTACTTCAGTCCCATGGGGTCAGCATGGTGCCTGGATGTGGGATTGTCTCTCCGCTGTAGGGTTGGCATGATGCATTAATGCATTAACCACCCTTAACGTGTTAAAGTGTTATATGTGTGAGTAGTCAAACTGAAAGGGCTCCCATCGAGTATCCTTTCTCCATGTTGATTCAGACACACTTGAGATAGGATCTTTCACAAAGGGATGTGCTATCAAATTGAAGTCATTCAAATGCTTACAATCTAAATCGATGGTAATCTAAATGATTGTGAATCATCCAATGGAACCATTATCATGCGCTTTTGGCTTTAATGTTTATGCACGGAAAAAGCTGACCGTATCCTTACTTTCTGATCAATTTTCTGCACTGTAGAGAGACGACATATTTTTGTTGTTTCTTTTTATGTTATATTTAGTACATCTACAAAAGATTAGAGACTTTGTTAAAAAAATACCTCATCAATTTTAGCCAGTAAAGTCCTTCTCTTTATAATCTTTACCCATAGAGGTAAGTTTTTCCTGCTGGGCCCATCAGTCAGTAATATGATAGATAAGGCCAGATGTGTAAGTCTAACATTATCTTTTTTTCTTTCCTTTTTCTCAAATCCTACATTCATCTCTGTCCATATGTGGACCAGGTAAAGGTTTGTTGCTCTTATCCTCTTTAGTTTTCCTATAGAGAGAGCAAAGGCAGTGATGGGGAGATTTAGTTTTTGAGATTTAACCCATTAAATGTTTACAATAGCAGATCAGCTTAGAAGGGAAGATTATATCATTGCTTTAGTGCAAGAAGGTCGTAACTACATTTGGGTCACCAGGTTAAAAACTGTGAGGGGCCTCACTCTGGTGCCGTGTTGATCCAGATGCAGATACAAACTTACATGATGTTCCAGTAGTAATATTAATACCACGTAAATTGGTAACAAAATTGGCTGATAAATTTCTTTCAAATTTGATAAGTCAGCTCATCAGAAACGTAGGCTTACAGTGATCAGGTAGGTAGGCCATAGTATGTGAGAGATTTCATGGTACTAATCTTGAAATGATCCTAATAGGACTTGAGTCCTATAGGGGTCCTATGTGAGATGAAAAGTCACCCACGATACCAATAATGGATGTCGCGTTTGACAAATAGCGACCAATAACAAGACGAAATTGAATCTGGATTCTTTACAGTGTAATACACTTTGAACGTTATGATGCATGAATGCAGCCGTGGCGAGTAACTCGCAAGGCCTGCATTTATAATTTACATCATACCTACAGATACTCATGAAATGTCGGCAAGATGCGCACCTGAAGTTCTGGCGAACAGCACTTCATGAGTGCATCATGCCAACCGATGGGCACGATGCACTCATTAGCAGCCCTTAACGGTTTAACCCTCTTAACCCAAAGAATTCTATTTGTGAATAAATGTGACAGTAATAAATCTATAATAGCCGGGACAGACTGCTCAATCTAACTACGCGATCTCATTCACCACGGGCAGAGAAAAGACTCGTCCCAGAAAGTCGACATACCGGACAGACGCGGCGACATTCAATACTCACGTTAACGTGTAATTTGGTGTAAGTGATGTGACACACCTGTGCCCCATAATTTGTGTAACTTGAAAGTGCTTTTCACAACCCTGCCAACTAGTGCAGTGACTATTCTAACGTCTATTATACATACACCGATTCATCAAATCTCATCAAAAGTAGCGGTAAGTCTATGTTATTGATTTGGCACAAGGTCTTTTCTTTTATATGGCCCAACAACGCTCATTCTGTTAAGCTGGATTTTGCATGGGATTTTTTTTTAAGGTAAAAGATTGACCACGGAATGTGCAGTATCACGCAATACTATCATGATTGTCTTTACAATTAAATCGATCACCAAAATGTGAGAAATATATGGAAGTCATGTACAAATAATATTATATTATTATTCAAGTGATCGCGTTTTACAATAAAATCCTTCAGCAATGGGATTCTCTACCCATACAAAGATACATAAAACCTGTATAAAATAATCTCTGTACACAAAATAGCAATAGATAAATATCCTGTATCACACAACACTTAACCGGCTAAGGGCCTATAGTGCCGATAGATCATACCGACCCTACGGGGTCAATAAACTCCCACAGGGTCGGCATGATGCACCTATGCAGTGCTGGCGAGCAGACTCGTGAGCACTTCATTGGTGCATCATGACAACCTCTAGGCATGATGCACTCCTGCATCAGCGGGCCTTAAAGGGTTAAAATGTTAAGTATTTAGTAAACGTCATTCACGTCATAGATAGTCCAGCACACTTTGTTTAAATCCCTTTAAGAGCCGTGAATGCAGCCCTGGCGAGTAACTCACCAGGGCTGCATTCATGCATCATGCTGACTCTTTGGGGTTGATGCACTACCAAAGGGTCGGCCTGATGCACCAATGTAGGGCTGGCGAGTGCGGCATGGACGCATCATGGCAGAGGGTCAGAAAAGACCATAAAAAGTAAACCCGATGGCATTGAATGGTCCTCATAGGGTTAACATTAATGCTGTATCTTGCCGACCCTACGGGGTTGATACACTCCTCGTGGGTCGGCATGATACTGCGATATAGTGCTGGCGAGCAGTCTCGGTAGCACTTTATTGGTCGGCATGATGCATTCCTGCATCAGCAGCCTTTAAAGGGTTAAGGTAGAAATACTAGGAATGTCTGATGTATCGCGGGGTTTGATTGAGCGCAGGCAGTGTGTTACTTTCTGCCCTTATATTATATCATCATCATGTAATACTGCACCTATAGGTAGTCTACCATAAATTACTCTGTTAGATCACGTGTTATCTTAGCTCCATATCCACCAAAGGCTTTTAATGTAGGAGTGCATTGTGCCCATTGGTCGTCATGATGCATAAATGCAGCCCTGGCGAGTTACTCGGCAGGGCTGCATTCATGCATCATGCCATTGGTCGTCATGATGCATGAATGCAGCCCTGGCGAGTTACTCGGCAGGGCTGCATTCATGCATCATGCCATTGGTCGTCATGATGCATGAATGCAGCCCTGGCGAGTGACTAGTCGGTCATCATGACGCTTGAATGCAGCCATGATGAGTAAGCATTCATGCATCATGACGACCCTTCATGCTAAATACACTTTCACAGGGTCGTCGCAATGCACCAATGAAGTGCTGGCGAGCAGACTCACCAGCACTTCATTGGTGCATCATGACGACCAACGGGCATGATGCACCAATGCATTAGAGGCGGTTAAGTGGATACGCTGCATATCTACGAGTATTATTTACACATGTGTTATAAACCATTATGCTTCTCTAAAACTGGATATTATAAGTATGTACAGATACTATCGTGTAGGAATGAAAACGCTACCAAAAAATTACCTCTTCTTATCGTGCGTGTATCACTGCACCGTCCCTGAACAAGTTTGTCCAGAATTCTTGTTGATTACACAAAATACTCTTTACCACAGGAATACCAGCTTCTTTTGTGATGATCCCAGAAGAAAATATAGTTATACAGTCCCACAGTGCTGCTAATTTACATCTAAATGACTGGAACTAAACATAGCTTTTGTTTCCTGTGCATTAGTTATATATATTCTATGATAATGTTAGTGGCATGTATCCTTTGAAGTATAAACTCTGAACTGTAATGGTGTTTACATTAGTTTGTAACAGTAAAATGATAGATGTATCTTTAACCCTCTAAGGCCACACCAAAAAAATAAGTTGGTCTACGGATTTTTGTTTTGAAAAAATGGTGCGAGCGAGCGAAACTTTTTTTTTTTTTTTTTTTATAGAATTGCTGGAAAAGTGAGGCGAGCGAAAAAATTTTATTTAAAAAAAATTTCCCTAACATCGTAAAGAGAAAACTTGTAGAAAGTGAAGCGAGCGGAATCCGTAGACGAGATTTTTTTCAAAAAAAAAAAAATTAATTGTATTTCCGAAAAAATGGAGAGGGAAATCCGTAGACCAACTTATATTTTTGGTGTGGCCTAAGGGCCTCTAGGGTACCTTGTGTCCGTTGCTTAGCATGATGCACCAAAGTATTGCTGGAAAATCTGCACACCAGCACTTCACTGGTGCATCATGACAATCTTCCGGGAATGCATCATCCCTGCACATTCCGGCATGATGCATGAATGCAGCCCTGGCGAGTTACTCACCAGGGCTACATTCAATGCATCAGGACGACCAATGGTCCTTAAAGGGTTAAGTCAGCAAACATCACAACTGATCTTTCTCTCTCACATGCATACATCAATCATTTAGTGGCTGCTGCTGCCACGACCTGGGACCGGACTAGTTGAGCTATGACTTCTACACCACGAGGTCATGATGAGTATCCCGGCTCCTCTATGGCCTCGTCAAACTCGCTAGTACTCCAGTTAAAGTTACGTGCCTTGGGACTCCGTAACGCATTTAGTCCAAATTCATCAGTTTTGAGTCCAAACTCGTTCTCGTGGAAGGCGCCCTTCCCGCGGTGTGAAACAAAGGGGATGGATCCTGCGGAGGCAGTGCGGGAGAGGCTGACGGGCACTTGTTCTTTACCCATCAGACGGCGCTGTAACTCGGCCTTAGCCCACTCCGCCTCATACAGGTTCTTCATGGCTTCCTGTGTGAGCAATAATAAACATCAAAATAATCAATTAATCAATAAATGCACTTTCCTAATGGCTAATGCCTTACATATAAGCTCCATATACCATCCATAATTCAGAAAATAATGTACACTATAAGTTCCCACACTTGTACCTGCAGCTTATAGGGTTTTTCTGCACTCAGGATGTAGCTTATATGAGGGTGTTTAACGAATAAATAACATTACCGTAATCTCCCGCGTATAAGACGCGTCCTCTACGCCAAACAAAATGCTGGTGCGTCTTATAGATTAATCTCAACTTGGGGGTGCGTCTTATACGAGGGGTAATTTTACTATAGAACAGTACTGGATTGAAAAAATCACCCCTAAGAGGTGCATCTTATACGCGAAAATGCTTCTGCAGAGTTTGGGGTGCGTCCTATATGCGCAGCGCGTCTTCTACGCGGGAGATTACGGTACCATTTCTTATAGTTTATAGTTCCCCCAAACCATTGATGTAGCTTGTATGTTTATTAATTTCTTTTTGTATTTGATCACCTTCCACTGTAACCCACCTGTAGGCTAGTATCAGCGGCTTCTCGCTCGTGCCTCAGCTGTTCCAGTTTTCGGCGTTCCTCCCGTAGCTCGGCCTGGTGCAGCTCCCGGAGGTCCTCCAGGTTCTCCCGCTGTTTACGTTCCTCCGCTAACTGCTTCTCCTGCTCCTCCTTAAGACGCTCTAAGTGCTCTCGCTTCTCAAACTCCTCGTTTAGTATTCTAGTAAAACAATGAAGCCAACATTTTGTGTGAGTCTAGAAATTTGATTAACTTCCTGACAATCAGCTCAATGTTAACTGAAAATTTGGAAATCTAGTTATCCTAATTTTCTCGATCTAAAATAGGAAATGCTTATAACAGCATCTTTGAACCTATAAATGTGGAAAAGTACTCCAATTTTTCTGCCTTGCATCCACTTAAAAGTATGAAGTGTCTTATGAAACACAGTGTTGGTAACTGATGGTGTACACTGGAGGAGTGGTCAGTTTGCCTTTTTTCAATACTCCTTGTATCATGATACATAACAGACTGAAGTAGTTTAAAAACTCACCTTGCTTGTAAGTTTCGGACAATCTCCTCGTCCCTTTTTGCTTGTCGTTCTTCCTCTAGTAGCGTCTCTAGCTGTTGTCTGATTGCCTCCAGTTCCTGACGCTGTTGCTGCTCTGCCGCTAACAACCCCTGCTCTGCACATAGCCGAGCCTCCGCTGCCTCACGCGCCTAGAATGGTAAATAGTAATTAATGACAAACAACCCTCTGCACATAGCCGTGCCATCCACGCCTAGAGTGGTAAATAGTAATTAATGACAAACAACCCTCTGCACATAGCCGTGCCACCCGCGCCTAGAGTGGTAAACAGTGAATAATGACAAACAACCCTCTGCACATAGCCGTGCCTCTGCCATTCCCAAAAGGTGGATTGCCATTAATCTGCTCAAATCAAGCGACAGGTTGATATAGTTCTACATTTCCCCACACACACACCTGTCTCTCCTGTTCCAGCTGTAGTTTGGTCTGTTCTATTAACTCGGCTTCCTTACGTTGACGTTCCACCTCAACGCGTTCTAACGAGCGTCGCTCCTCCCGCTGTACTTTCCGTCGTTGGTGCGCTAACCGCTGTAAGGACTGCTTCTTACTGCACTGTTCTATGGCACTCCGCAATGCTACGACGGAAAATAATAGGACAATCACTATAAAACCCTGCACATAAGCCTGGCTTAATACTACAAGGGAGGACAATATGGATAAATTCAGTGAAACCCCGCATAATAGCGGCACCTCATCAGCCATGTCAGGTCCTACCGTAATCTCCCGCGTATAAGGTGCGTCTTATACGGGGGGTTTTAGTTCTCATTGGATCCACAAGGGGGACACCAATAATAGGACATAAGGGGGCCCAGGAGGGTCCAGGGTGGCCCAAGCTACACATAGGTTTTTGAATTTTGAAAATTCATTCAGTAGAACCAAAGTTATGAATTTTTCATTTTTTTGAGAATTTTCCAAAACTCTAGGTGCGCCTTATACGCGGGCTGCACCTTATACGCGGGAGATTACAGTAGCTGCAGTTGATAGGCTCACCCTGCATTCAGGGCAACTTGTGCAGCATGCGGCTTATAGACAGGGTTTTCATACCCCAGGTGCGGCTCATAGCTTTTTCCAAAGACAGTGTGCAGCTCACATGCAGATCTGGCTATATACAACGTTCTACGGTCCTGTTTATTCCGTTCCATCAAAGGAATGTAAGAGGGGAGGGGTGTCATGAAAAGATAGTAGGAGTCTAAAAGAAAATTAAGAAAAAGGAGAAGTTTTTTTTGTCAATTTCAATCGAAAAATTATGCATTGCATTCTTGAAACACTGAAAGGGTTTGACTTGCCGTAAGACCCAGCTCATAAGCCGACCCCAGTCATAAGCCAGGGGTAGAGTTCAAGAAAAAAATTGTGAGCCGATTTTGGGTCAATTTAAACATTATAAAACCCCAGTCATAAGCTGGGGGGTGAGTTAGGGGCCAAGCCCACCCCCAAACCCCCTCTCACCTGCCAATTTTCCATCATTTTTATGGGTATTTCAACCATTTTTACAAGCTCTCAGACATGTATTATGGGAATTTCTAAAATAGATGTTATACATGTATTGATAAGAGCCTTAAGGTGGATGGCTACCATGCCAAACACGTCCTGTGTGCAGGTTTCTGCACATATGTACTTCTCTATGGCTATTCAGAGACTATACAAAATTGTAGTAGGTACATACCATGGTGCTGGGGCGAACCCTCTACCTTCAGTGTACACACCTGGCTGACTTACTGATTAGGCCACGGAGTCAGATGCTTGTGTGAGGTGTAGAGAGGTAGTAGTGGCCATGTATTTTACATATCTTTAAATTCCATAAGATTTTTATTTCAAAATTAAAAAAAGAATTAAAAAATGCCCGGGACCATATGATCACAATATATTTTCTGGATGCAGAAGGTTGATGACAATATCCTGGGAAAGTTATACAGAAATTTAGCTACTCTTTAACGTCATTCTACACATATTAACATGAAATGCTGTAGAAACCTATAGTATGTCCACAGTATCTTCATGGATAAAAACCTTTGAAAATTTGCATGGGACCCCTACATTTTCTCATCACCATTGGAAAATATATATTATTTGGATCTTGTCATGAAAGTTTGGTGAAAATTTAGCTACTTTGATACCATGGGCGCCATCCACCTTAATGGAACAATGAATTGTCCCAGTTTACTTATTTGTATATCTAGAAGTATACAATGCAAAATGGTCTAAGAAATGAATACAATTTTGAAAAAAAAAGTCATAAGCCGGGGGCACACTTTGAGAGAAATTTAGAAGTCGATTTTGGTCAAAAATAGAAAAAAAAATCCTGCTTATGACCGGGGTTTTACGGTAATGGTCATGATCCGAAGGTTAAGACTGTAAGTCTTTAAATCCCTGGCTGTTAGTCCCCGGTTATAAGCTGATCTGTTTTTAATTTTGTGAATTACAATCAATGTCCACTTTGCTGAACTCACCCCTGTATAATCATTGGGGTTACAGTAAAAACCAATTATCACCAAGTTTATTTAGTTATCAACCAAAGTAGACGAGCCTTACCTGAGACCCACTCACTGCGCGTCTTGACATCAGGACCGCTGAACTCAAACGCCTTTCCCTCACATATCAGGTGGAACCGGTGTGGACGTGCACCCGTCTTCTCCGGCAACATCTGTGGTGGAGATTACATGGAATAAATCTTTAATAACAGTATTGTTGGATCACAGTTCATGTTTGTTTTTATTGGTGACAAATTTACACTACTGCGGTCTCATTGATTGATATATATGATCCTGAGGTATGATGCTTATACACGAGGGTAAACCATTGATGTATTTTATACAATCTGCCAGAATTAAGAATGCACCTTATCTGTATTCAGGAGTAATACCGTAAATTCTCTCATATTAGCCGCACCCTCATATAAGCCACACCCCTGACTTTGGAATGAGCTATATGTTTCATTCATGACTTGGGAATTAGCAGTTTATTACTGTATTATACTGTAAAATACCCTCATATAAGCCACACCCCTGACTTTGGAATGAGCTATATGTTTCATTCATGACTTGGGAATTAGCAGTTTATTACTGTATTATACTGTAAAATACCCTCATATAAGCCACACCCCTGACTTTGGACTTTAGTACTGTATTATACTGTAAAATACCCTCGTATAAGCCGCAACCCTACTTTGGGTTGTTCCTATAAGCCTGAATTTTATTTGGGTTCTGGTTCTAGCCGCGGCTTATACGAGAGCGGGCTTCCCTAGCCCACTTAAAAGGGTCTATATCTCCTCTTTACTATCCCCTCAGGATGTGTGTGGTGCACATATGCGTGGGCACTGACACATTCCTCTGTGAAATTGTGTAATGTAGTTCTCGCCATGAATATGACCTTAGCTGTCAAAATGGCGTTAAACATCTATTACTCACTCACTCACTTATACGAGAGAATTTATGGTACTTGGCTCAATATCAAACCCTACCTGCGCCTTACAGGTTACCCTTCAACTCAGAGGATTACCGTAGAACCCCTGATAGCCAGTCCTTTTGGCAATTTTGGTCAGAATTGGCTTCTTATTCATTGCCAAAGTCTAGCTCCGGCTTATAAGTGGGTTTTATTACAATAGATTAAAGAGAAAATGATGCAAATTAGGCACTAAAATCGGCTTATAGTATTTCTATAAAGTGTACCCCCGGCTTATGACTGAGGTCGGCTTATGATCAGGGTTGAACAGTATATATGCGGAGTGCGAGTTATATGTGGAACATCAGGATATTCCTGCGTGAGACCTGATGACACATGTGGTATTATATGTCCTACATCGAGTGTGTCAGCCCCAGTAACACTGACCCACTCAGTATAAACTCAGTATATAGCACACAGGGTTTGACCTGGTGGTTACAAACCATTTAGCACAAACCAAGAGGAGGGGAGGAGGTCAGTGTTGTGAGGAGGGGTGTGGGAGGTGGATAAGTAATGACACATATTGACCCGCTACATACCGCATGCATGAATCTAACACCAGACCTTTCTATGTCCATGCTTTACACTGACCCTATAGGGCCCATTAACCCTATAGGGCCCATTAACCCAATAGGCCCATTAACCCTATAGGGCCATTAACCCTATAGGGCCATTAACCCTATAGGCCCATTAACCCTATAGGGCCCATTAACCCTATAGGGCCCATTAACCCTATAGGGCCATTAACCCTATAGGGCCCATTAACCCTATAGGGCCCATTAACCCTATAGGGCCCATTAACCCTATAGGGCCCATTTACCCTATAGGGCCATTAACCCTATAGGACCATTACCCCTATAGGGCCCTTAACCCTATAAAGCCCATTAACCCTATAGAGCTCATTAACCCTATAGGGCCATTAACCCTATAGGGCCCATTAACCCCATTAACCCTATAGGGCTATTAACCCTATAGGGCCCATTAACCCTATAGGGCCATTAACCCTATAGGGCCATTAACCCTATAGGGCCCATTAACACTATAGGGCCATTAACCCTATAGGGCCATTAACCCTATAGGGCCCATTAACCCTATAGGGCCCATTAACACTATAGGGCCATTAACCCTATAGGGCAATTAATCCTATAGGGCCCATTAACCCTATAGGGCCCATTAACCCTATAGGGCCCATTAACCCTATAGGGCCCATTAACCCTATAGGGCCCATTAACCCTATAGGGCCATTAACCCTATAGGCCCATTAACCTTATAGGGCCCATTAACCCTATAGGGCCCATTAACCCTATAGGGCCCATTAACCCTATAGGGCCCATTAACCCTATAGGGCCCATTAACCCTATAGGGCCCATTAACCCTATAGGGCCCATTAACCCTATCAGGCCCATTAACTCTATAGGGCCATTAACCTTATAGGGCCCATTAACACTATAGGGCCATTAACCCTATAGGGCCCATTAACCCTATAGGGCCCATTAACCCTATAGGGCCCATTAACCCTATAGGGCCCATTAACCCCATAAATTGTTAAAAAGAAATAAAAAAAACAAAACAGTAAAGTTGAAAGATGATGAGTTTCTTTACTTGCAGGTTTGAGCTGATCTGCACGAGGCCTTGTGCAGATCAGCCCAAACCCGCGGGTGAAGAAATAAGAGGCAAAAATTTATCGGAGTTCATCTTTACATTTATGTAAACAGGCAAAAGTTACCTTTTTTTATTCAACATGCGCCTTACACTGCGCTATTTTAAATGTTGTGATCATGTGACCTCGGATATGATGTCATCATACGGAATTACCGGGTAGCACCGATATTTTGCGGTGGTGTATAATATGAGGGGCTTAGTGCATTGTCAATGGGGCCTCAGTATTCACATTAACATAAAAGTAAAACTGTCAGATTTTTTTGATTTTTTTTTTTAGAGTGGCAACGAGATCACGCATGGCGAGATTTGTATTTAAGAGATTGATTATAGGTCTATTTTTGCCTAATTTTTTATATAACGATGATGTGTATTGTGAGTTAATAGTACACCAAAGGTGTAATAGCCGATAGGTTAACTGCTCCAAATATGATAATGCTACATGATTGGGTCTCCTAATATGGGAATGGCACGTATGTGTATGGTCCCAAGACTCCAAAATAAGCTAATGCCACGCCACTTAAAACTCCTAATAAGGTGCATCATACTTATGTGTACATGTATATACATTATATATGTAGGTGGCCTTTAGTGGGTTAATTACAGGCAGGCAGACGACCGGACAGTCCCCAGGCACGTGTATGGATGCCTATTCATCCTCAAGGGCCACAGAGTGATTTAGTTAACTGGACGCAACATATCCTCCAAATATAATAATGTCACGCTATTGGGGCTCCTAATATGGGAATGGCACGCATGTTTACAGTCCCAAGACTCCAAATAAACCAATGCCACGCCACTTAGGACTCCTAATATAATAAGGGTCATCATACTTATGTGTACATGTATATATATATATATATATATATATATATATATATATATATATATATACATTTTGTATATATGTAGGTGGCCTTTAGTGGGTTAATGGAAGGCTTTCTCGGCTTCATGAAATCAACAAGAAAAGCTATCAGGCAGCCCCAAGACGACCAGGTGGCCCAGAACGACCTGTGACAAACATAGACTTGCATAGGTCTTATATAAATCCGTTTTGTTATTGACTATTTAGTCTGTGACTCCTAGCTAAAAAGACTTGCCAAACGGACCAGTATCAGTCCAATCCATTAATTTCAGTAGCTGATCTATAGTACAGAAAAAAGCAGTCTATTTTGTGAAGACAAATACGCAATACATGGGGTAGTGTGGTGGGAGTTGTAATGTAGCCGAAGAGGCATGTATGCCTCTCGGCTAATAAGAAGTTGAGTACAAAGTGCCTTACCTCTACTTTACAGTTGGCGGTGATGACGACCTCCCCACGGACTTCCCGCTCATCTCGTGCCGTGAAGTACCGCAGGAGGCTCGGTGTCAGTACGAACCACCGCTCCCGCCAATTGGTGATCACGTGACCCTTCTTAACAAGCATCCCCTGCAACGAAATAGTGATAGAAAGCCATTAACGACACACATATATACATATGTAGCTTTATTATTCTCTATATGTCGCTTTTCTTTTTCTATAACCTATACTGGTAGAAAGTTTTTACATACAAGTCAGTGCTTGATTAACAATTTGTAGCTTTATAATTCTCCAAATAAATTCTTGTATTTTAGCTGCACCCTAATTTATAACATACCGAGTTAATTGTAATACAGTGTAGGCCTATAGCTTCAAATAAAGTGACCGTAACATATTGTCGCAACCCCTGCACTTATACCAGATTGCAGCGTATTCAGGTTCTAATTTCCAGCCACTTATTTGAGACCGGTTCTTATTCAAAACCTTGTATACAGCTACATTCACAAATTGATTAGACTATATATGCCGCCCTTACTTATGCGAAAATTCATTACAGTATCAACTTTCTACAGATTTCCATTCCCTGTTGGACCACTAATTATCTTTCATATTTAATTCCTTTCATTTTTTCTCTTTATTTTTTGAAAACTCATAATTGGATTCATCGCAATGGTCATACGACCTAACTTGATCCAAACACATCTATAGACATCCTTGACCCCAGAAGAGGTACTAAAAGTAGCAGGATATCCCGTCTCTTGTCAGCTGCCACATGTAAATGGTCAGCTGCCACATGTAAAGGGTGCTCCGTGTACAGACACACCAAGTACTCTTTCTGTATGACTGACCACATTTTCCTCATTCCATAAAGCTTTGATAACGTGAGCAGCAAAGTAGAGTGATACATGTGGGCCCTTATCCATTTAAAGGCCGTTGATGCCGGAGTGCATCATGCCCATTGGTCGTCATGATGCACCAATGAAGTGCTGGTGAGTCTGCTCGCCAGCACTTCATTGTAGCATCATGCCGACCCTCCGTGAGTGTATTATCCCCATAAGGTCGGCATGATGCATGAATGTAGCCCTGGCGAGTTACTCACCAGGGCTGCATTCATGCATCATGACGACCAATGGAACGCGGTTTTGATGCGTCTGCAGCACTTAAAGGGTTATATATGGGTGGGGAGAATCCTTACTTCCAAGTAGTGACTCAGCTTCCCCTTCCTCCACTCCAAACCAGCTAGTGGTAAAGGAGTAAGGGAGTGGTCATATCTTATCAACAGAAAGAGCAGAGGGGGGGGGGATGGGGCAAACAAATTGTGACCCCTCCTGGAGATGGGGTGTAAAATCTTTTTTCAGTGAGACGCCCATGGGGGTCTAGATGTGGGGGGGGGGGCCCAATGTCACATGTCGATTTGAAGAAAATGCCATGTCTCATGTTCCTAAATTTCTATGTCCCAATGTCCTTGTTACTAAGCTTCATGTGACATGTTGATTTTACGGAAAAACCATGTCACATGTCACTAACCTTCTACGTATCCATGTCATTGTCTCTAAGATCCATGTCGATTCTAAAAAATGATCATGTCAACATGTCGAATTTAGGGTCCAGACCCATGCCCATGCACTACTATTTTTGTTCAAAAGCGGGACGTTAAGTTTTCCAAATTTCTTTCTGTCAATGGCAATGACAAACACTTTGACAATGACAATGATTTTATTCTCAGAAACCCACAAAGAGATGTGTACATGAGAAGGCTTAAGAATTTTAGATCTTCCTCCCCATTCATAAAATAATGACCTCTCTTTTTATTCACAGATGGCATCCCTACTTGTTGGATGTTGAGTCAGCTCCCCTTCCGGCCCCACTTAATGCCCACATGGTGCCAGTCTTAACGTCATACTCTCACTATGTCACTGGGACAAGTACCCTCAGGCACCTCAGGGCTCGACAAATCCCTGTGCCCAATGCTCGTGACTCAGTGAATTTTTTTCAAGTTGTGCCCAATGGGCACAGCTGTCCAAAAGCTACTAAAGACATCTCAGCACAATGCTATGCTGCTGAGTCGTGTGTGTAGTGGTCTCTGAAATTTTAAATGAAGGTTTTCCACCAGAGATGTAATGAAATAAAAAAAAAAAATTTATTATATCCAAATTATGTGTGTTTTATTTATCTTAATGATAATTGTGTGATTTTGAGTGTAGAAAGCAAAAGCAATGTTACGTGCTGGGCACAGAATTTGTCTGCTGGGCACAACTTATTTTAGCCCTTGTGCCCAGTGGGCACACAGTCCTCAAACTGATTTGTCGAGCCCTGCACCTGAACCTACAAGCCGCAGCCTATATCGCAGCCCATAAATGCAGGGTTTTGCTGAACCGTAATACCTCACTTGTTAGGTGCACCTCACATATAAGGTGCACCTCGAGTATAGTACCCACATGGTGCTAGTCATAATGTCTTGCAGTCACTATGTCACTGGGACATGACTCAGGGTACAAGATGTACCCTCACCCTCCTACTCAAGGGCCAGAACTGGATCTAGAGCTCGGGTAGGGGAGTGAAGCTATATATAGTAATAGGGTCAGGTACTCTGAACGGCCACATATTGCTACCCATTGCTTGACAGTAGTCTATAACTTTCTAAAACCCGGTATCACAGGCGTCACTTTTTTAAATCTCTCTGTCACATGTGCCGCGTGTGTCACTTTTTACCCACGTATATAGGCATGAATATGCTAGTACTGATCTAATGTAATTTTACAGTACCTATAAGGTGCACCCCTACAGGGGTAGACACTAACTTTTCAGTCATGGACCACCCGGGCCCATAGCAACAGAATCCTATGGGCCCGGACCAATATCTATGAGCCCAGAATGAATATTTTACTTTTACCAAAAGAAAATTATAACTTCTCCTGATTGAATCACATGAAGACCTCATATTGGGTGTAGGTTTTAGTGTGGCTGACACCAAATGACCTGCTGAGTCAGTTCATGGGGTCATGATCTACAAAATATATACCATACGGAATATGATAAACAACCCAAGGCATATCAAAATTTATATCATGGCTGTAATAACGGTATGAGTGTCGACTGCTAGAGATTAAAACACTTCACTTCATTCCTCGATTGTCATTAACCCTTTAATAGTGCTGGGTTCTTTATAATGTTCATTCAACATTTGTCGCTATAAATGATGCAGCATTGTGGCGTCAGGATCTCGCGGGTACTGTATCAGTACATCGCGAAAAGACTGCGAACAGTGCCTTAAACACTTAAAGATTCCCGCCCTGGTGCATGGACACAGTCTTTGTGCATAACACTCCCTAGGATTCCATTAACAAAACAAAATGGTAAATACCATCGTGCACTGACGGCTCAAAGGGTTAAATACACGATCAGATATGATATCAATGGATATGAGTGCATACCTACAGATAACCTATATATACAATATATCATCCAGCAAATTACCAGTAGGCCAATCGTTTATACCATGCCCATCAGAAGCCACTAAAACCAGTGTGTGGCTGACACGATGGTAGATGAATGTGCCTATACATGGGTGCTCAAATTTTTCAGGATGTCACGCTGTCACTTTTTAGGAAGAATGGAGCGTCACTCCTTCACTTTTTATGTATATGCCAATGGGATGAGAACCTTTGAAATTGTCGCCGTCCCCCATTTCCTAAAAACCCCTGCGTCACAACTGTCACATTTTAAAACCTGTCACAAGCGTCACTTTTTACCCATGTATAGGCACATGAATGCGGCCCTGACATGAATGATAAGAGAAAAAACTCATCGGGGTACATTATGCTGATTTTGAGATACTTTTGTGGGTTTCCTTCATACACCAATCCAATACTGTTGCCAGCCCTGCATTCTTACATCTTGAAAACAAATAATCATGCGGTCATTTTTCTTGTCGAATATCATGAAAATGACCGTACGATCTGTGCATTTATGCATTTCGTGTGTCTATGTCTTCTTTTTACTAGCTGTAGTGAAGTCAGCTTTTTGTCTTTCTTTTAGCCTAGGTAGGTTCTGTTTTCTGTGACTTGATTTACTTGTGCTATCTGTTTTTGGCGACATTAAAGACGTACACTGTTGCATTTGTTCAGTCCAAATAAAAATATTTTCAACTCATGAGGACCAATGGGCATGATTCATTTATGTAGTTTCGAACTTAAACAGAGTAAAGGGATAAGGTCTAATGTTTTTTTTTATCCAGACTGCCTTTCAGTGGTATCTTGATCTGTCTGTAAATGATGTCAAGGGGAATGTACAGAGTTAGGTGTTTTCTCATTCTATGACTGCCTCCGCAAACATACAGCCGCCGCGCTGTGTTCGTGAGGAGGATGGTAAATCTACGACCATAATACCTCGCATATAAGCCGGGATAACAGTCACGGAGGCCAAAACCCCCTAAAATGCTCCCGGAAGCTGACTCCATATCTGAATATTGATTTTGTACACACACACACACACACACACACACACACACACACATATCATGGGACATCGACCCCTAAACTGCCACCATAGGGCCATGTGTCATTATATCATGGGACATCTACCCCTGGACTGCCACCACAGGGGGCCTAATCCTGGATTAGGTCGCTATGTAAAATAAGGAATGTATATGTAGCAAATGGCATTACAAATAGGTATACATGTATACAGCGACTTATATAAGCGACCTAAAACGGGAGTATATATGCCACAATAAGTACACAAAGTAGCATGCCAGAAATAGATTGTTTTCATGGAGTTCCAGAGCGACTTATATTAGCGACCTAAAGCAGGAGTATATATAAGGGAAAGATAACAAACTTAAATCATCCAAGGGAGAGGGATCCCCCCAAAGAGGGTCTTTTGAAGGGGCCTATATAGGAAAAACTGGGGCTTGGCTTTTTTGGGGGGAAAAGAAGGTTAAATGGTTCATATTATTTTGTTTTAATAAGTCGCTTAAAGGCAAAAGCCTTATTCAATTGAAGTTTTTTTTTGTTTCTTATCTTCCCATATATACTCCTGGTTTAGGTCGCTAATATAAGTCGCTGATTGTTTTGGTTTGCCTATCACAGGTGCCTACATACAAATTCATCCATTTGTATGTAATATGAACTATGCAGCGACTTATATTAGCGACCTAAAGCAGGAGTATATATAAGGGAAAGATAACAAACTTAAATCATCCAAGGGAGAGGGATCCCCCCAAAGAGGGTCTTTTGAAGGGGCCTATATAGGAAAAACTGGGGCTTGGCTTTTTTTGGGGGAAAAGAAGGTTAAATGGTTCATATAATTTTGTTTTAATAAGTCGCTTAAAGGCAAAGCCTTATTCAATTAAAGTAAACTATTTTATTCATATTAAGCACTGTGGAAGATTAGGTCGCTATTAGGATCTTTATTACAATAAAAAAAGAATATTGGATGAATAAAGCCTTATTCAATTGAATTATTTTTGTTTCTTATCTTCCCATATATACTCCTGCTTTAGGTCGCTAATACAAGGGGTCAATGGTTAGGAGATTATGTTAAGGATTCAATTGAAAATTTAGGATCTAAGATCTATGATCAAGAGGCCCGTGTTAAGGATGCAATTGAGAGGATTGAATTTAGGATCTGTCATCTATGATCAAGATATTAGGATTTCATATTTAAATTTGACGATCAATTCTGAGTTTAATATCAATTCTAAAAGCAGTTAAATTGCAGTGCGTTTCCCGGATTAGAAATTTATCCCATATTTTCGGCAAAGTAAACACAGCACAGCTGTAATGCTGTGCATATTCATATCATGTTCTAAGAAGTATAGAATTGATTTACAACATTTTTAATATGATCTTAGATCAAAATTTTCAGAACAAATATTATTTTAATATGGAATATAAAAGCCCTTCATATGTTGTGTGTTTTGCAATTTATTAATCTATAACATACTTTCAGGAAAGTAAACACAGCAATGCTGTAATGCCGTGCATATTCCTATTATGATCCAAGGAAAAAAGATCATTATATATGAACTCTATGGCCTTTGGAATGGACCTATACTTAAATATATGCTCTGATTGTGGTGCTTCCTCGCTCTCCATGTAAAATCCTGTCCCATTGCTATAGTATGGAGTAAACCTATGCCTGGATTAAAATATGCAAATAAGGAATGTGTGTGAGGGTTGGGAGTAGTGTGGTGGTGGTATTGGTGGTGGTGGTGTCACAATGGTCACTAACATCCATCTGATAACTTTTGAAGATCAAAATTGACCACATATGACCTGGATCCCTGTGATTCCTGAAACCAAGATGGCCGACACACAAGGAAAACAAAAGAATTAGGTAGTTGAGGTGTCCCAATGGTCACTAACATCCATCTGATAACTTTTGAAGATCAAAATTGACCACATATGACCTGGATCCCTGTGATTCCTGAAACCAAGATGGCCGAAACACAAGGAAAACAAAAGAATTAGGTAGTTGAGGTGTCCCAATGGTCACTAACATCCATCTGATAACTTTTGAAGATCAAAATTGACCACATATGACCTGGATCCCTGTGTTTCCTAAAACCAAGATGGCCGACACACATGGAAAACAATAAAATTGGGTAGTTGAGGTGTCCAAATGGTCACTAACATCCATCTGATATCTTTTGAAGATCAAAATAGACCACATATGACCTGGACCCCTGTGTTTCCGAAAACCAAGATGGACGACACATATGGAAAACAATAGAATTAGGTAGTTGAGGTATCCCAATGACTACTAACATCCACCTCATAACTTTGAAAGATCAAAATTGACCATATTTGAGCTGGATCCCTATGTTTTCTAAAACCAAGATGGCCGACACATATGAAAAACAATAGAATTAGGTAGTTGAGGTCTTTCAATGGTCACTAACATCCATCTCATAACTTTTGAAGATCAAAATTGACCACATATGACCTGGATCCCTGTGATCCTGAAACCAAGATGGCCGACACACAAGGAAAACAAAAGAATTAGGTAGTTGAGGTCTTCCAATGGTCACTAACATCCATCTGATAACTTTTGAAGATCGAAGTTGACCATATATGACCTGGACCCCTGTGTTTCCTAAAACAAAGATGGCCGACACATATGGAGAACAATAGAATTAGGTAGTTGAGGTCTTTCAATGGTCACTAACATCCATCTGATAACATTTGAAGATCGAAATTGACCACATATGACCTGGATCCCTGTGTTTCCTAAAACCAAGATGGCCGACACACAAGGAAAACAATAGAATTAGGTAGTTGAGGTGTCCCAATGGTCACTAACATCCATCTGATATCTTTTGAAGATTAAAATTGACCACATATGACCTGGATCCCTGTGTTTCCTAAAACCAAGATGGCAGACACACAAGGAAAACAATAGAATTAGGTAGTCGAGGTGTCCCAATGGCCACTAACATCCATCTGATATCTTTTGAAGATCAAAATTGACCAAATATGACCTAGATCCCTGTGTTTCCTAAAACCAAGATGGCCGACACACATGGAAAACAATAAAATTGGATAGGTGAGGTCTCCCAATGGTCACTAACATCCATCTGATAATTTTTGAAGATCAAAGTTGACCATATATGGCCTGGATCCCTGTGTTTTCTAAAACAAAGATGGCTGACACATATTGAAAAAAATAGAATTAGGTAGTTGAGGTCTTTCAATGGTCACTAACATCCATCTGATAACTTTTGAAGATCAAAATTGACCACATATGACCTGGATCCCTGTGTTTCCTAAATCAAAGATGGCCGACACACATGGAAAACAATAAAATTGGGTAGTTGAGGTGTCCCAATGGTCACTAACATCCATCTATAACTTTTTTTTTAAGATCAAAATTGACCATGTATGACCTGGATCCCTGTGTTTCCTAAAACAAAGATGGCCGACACACATGGAAAACAACAAAATTGGGTAGTTGAGGTCTCCCAATGGTCACTAACATCCATCTGATAACTTTTGAAGATCGAAGTTGACCATATATGGCCTGGATCCCTGTGTTTCCTAAAACAAAGATGGCCGACATATATCGAGAACAATAAAATTAGCTAGTTGAGGTGTCCCAATGGTCACTAACATCCATCTGATAACTTTTGAAGATTAAAATTGACAATATATGAGCTGGATCCCTGTGTTTCCTAAAACAAAGATGGCCGACACACATGGAAAACAACAAAATTGGGTAGTTGAGGTCTCCCAATGGTCACTAACATCCATCTGATAACTTTTGAAGATCAAAATTGACCACATATGACCTGGATCCCTGTGTTTCCGAAAACAAAGATGGCCGATACACATGGAAAACAATAAAATTAGGTACTTGAGGTCTCCCAATGGTCACTAACATCCATCTGATAACTTTTGAAGATCGAAGTTGACCATATATGGCCTGGATCCCTGTGTTTCCTAAAACAAAGATGGCCGACATATATGGAGAACAATAAAATTAGCTAGTTGAGGTGTCCCAATGGTCACTAACATCCATCTGATAACTTTTGAAGATTAAAATTGACAATATATGAGCTGGATCCCTGTGTTTCCTAAAACAAAGATGGCCGACACACATGGAAAACAACTAGGAGGCGTGTATTTGATGGATTAAGGAAATCAGTTAAGCACGGCATAGCCGTGGTGATTTATTTTGTCATGGTTAATTATAATGCTTAAAGTGTGCATCAATGTAGCAGGTCACCCATAAAGGGTTAATTGTGCATCAATGCATCATGCCATCCATAAAGGGTTAAGTGTGCACCAATGCATCATGCCATCCCTAAAGGGTTAAGTGTAAATCAATGTATCATGCCATCTATAAAGGGTTAAGTGTGCATCAATGCATCATGCCATCCCGAAAGCGTTAAGTGTACATCAATGCATCATGCAACCCATGAAGGGTTAAATGTGCATCAATGCATCATGCAATCTATAAAGGGTTAAGTGTGCATCAATGCATCATGCTATCCATGAAGGGTTAAGTGTGCATCAATGCATCATGCCATCTATAAAGGGTTAAGTGTGCATCAATACATCATGCTATCCATAAAGGTCTAAGTGTGCACCAATGCATCATGATATCCATAAAGGGTTAAGTGTGCATCAATGCATCATGCAATCTACAAAGGGTTAAGTGTGCATCAATACATCCATAAAGGGTTAAGAGTGCATCGATGCATCATGCAATCTACAAAGGGTTAAGTGTGCATCAATACATCTATAAAGGGTTAAGTCTGCATCAATGCATCATGCCATTCATAAAGGGTTAAGTGTGCATCAATGCATCATGCCATCTATAAAGGGTTAAGTGTGAATCAATGCATCATGCTATCCATAAAGGTCTAAGTGTGCACCAATGCATCATGCCATCCATAAAGGTTTAATTGTGCATCAATGCATCATGCTATCCCTAAAGGTTAAGTGTGCATCAATGCATCATGCAACCCATGAAGGGTTAAATGTGCATCAATGCATCATGCAATCTATAAAGGGTTAAGTGTGCATCAATGCATCATGCTATCCATGAAGGGTTAAGTGTGCATCAATGCATCATGCCATCTATAAAGGGTTAAGTGTGCATCAATACATCATGCTATCCATAAAGGTCTAAGTGTGCACCAATGCATCATGATATCCATAAAGGGTTAAGTGTGCATCAATGCATCATGCAATCTACAAAGGGTTAAGTGTGCATCAATACATCCATAAAGGGTTAAGAGTGCATCGATGCATCATGCAATCTACAAAGGGTTAAGTGTGCATCAATACATCTATAAAGGGTTAAGTCTGCATCAATGCATCATGCCATTCATAAAGGGTTAAGTGTGCATCAATGCATCATGCCATCTATAAAGGGTTAAGTGTGAATCAATGCATCATGCTATCCATAAAGGTCTAAGTGTGCACCAATGCATCATGCCATCCATAAAGGTTTAATTGTGCATCAATGCATCATGCTATCCCTAAAGGTTAAGTGTGCATCAATGCATCATGCAATCTACAAAGGGTTAAGTGTGCATCAATACATCCATAAAGGGTTAAGAGTGCATCGATGCATCATGCAATCTACAAAGGGTTAAGTGTGCATCAATACATCTATAAAGGGTTAAGTGTGCATCAATGCATCATGCCATCCATAAAGGTTTAATTGTGCATCAATGCATCATGCTATCCCTAAAGGTTAAGTGTGCATCAATGCATCATGCCATCTATAAAGGGTTAAGTGTGCATCAATACATCCCTAAGGGGTTAAGTGTGCATCAATACATCATGCTATCCATAAAGGTCTAAGTGTGCATCAATGCATCATGCCATCCATAAAGGTTTAAATGTGCATCAATTCATCATGCCACTCCTAAAAAAGTGCATCATACTTATGTGTACATGTATACATAAATATACATGTAGGTGGCCTTTAGTGGGTTAATAGTCAGTGGTGCTGAGAAACGCACCACCAGCAGAAGAGAACCACATGGTGCTGGGGGAGGTGGTGCCAGGCAGGTATGGGGCCACCCCAGGAGCACAGCCACCACCACCATTCAGAGGTGGGTGGGGGGGGGGGCTCTATATACTATATACCATGGCTCTGCCTGGTGTCCAGGGCTACCACCACTGTCCCCAGGGTCTACAATAACAGGTCCACCAACACCACCACTGCCACCACTTCTATGCTTGACTGATTTGCAGATTTTAATCCAGGTATAGGCATACTCAATACTGTACCTATGAGAGGATTATACATGGAGAGCGCGGGAGCACCACTATGAGAGCTTGTATTTAAGAATGGGTCCCCTCCTATAGCCGTTCATTCTTAAGAATGAACGGCAATAAGTCGCTGATCCATTTGTATGTAATATGAACTATGCAACCTTCTTTTCCCCCCAAAAAAGCCAAGCCCCATTTTTTCCTATATTGGCCCCTTCAAAAGACCCTCTTTTGGGGGGATCCCTCCCCCTTGGATGATTTAAGTTTGTTATCTTTCCCTTATATATACTCCTGGTTTAGGTCGCTAATATAAGTCGCTGTTTGTTTTTGTTTGACTGTCACAGGTGCCTACAGAGTTTACAGTTAGCTATGAATGGGTAATCAATGTGCTGAAGTGGGTGGCGCCATGCTTAATTGGGAGGTTGTACATTGCTGTCTGGGGTCGCTATACACGGCTATGGCCTGCCCTACCCACTTATATCTCGCCTATAGCCCCCATAATAGACACCCAATACCCCTTCCCCCTCTAGGGCGTGTACATCCACCTGTATGCAACCCCCCCCCACCTCCTCCTAATCACCTCGTAATAGTATAGCTGTCAGACCCCCCCCCTCCCCTGCATCTATATCGCTAGGTTGGTATAACAGACTCTACACATTTTTATTAGCCGAGAGACCCTTGGATCACCTGTCATTTTATTCCATAAGGTCATCGTGATGCACCAATGCATTTATTTGTCCTTAAAAGTATCGATAACTTTCTTCCTATTGTGCAGATTTGAAAATAAAGACCGCCATGACGTTCGCCAGCTCGAGCTACCCTTTATCTATAGGTCACACTATGGGAAACTCCTATTATTAAGGGAGATACGATTTATTTTGTAAAACTGCCAGTTCTTGGACCTCTCTGCCAGTGCCTGGACTGCCGTCTGCCCCCGCGTCCCAAAAAAGCCTATATTTCGATCCATTCCTTCCTCAAACATGCCCTTTTTCGCCGGTGACACTTAAAACAGATAGGTTTTGGCTGGAGGTAGGGCGCACGTGGACCGGCTCAGGCCGAAAAGGCCACTAGTTAAAAAAATTATTTTGCTTATTCTTTTCCGAAACAAATTTTTTAGGGGGGCATGTTCTTTAGGGGGACGAAACACCCCAGATTGATACCAAACATTCCATATCTGCGCATATTATTTGCATAATTAGCATAATTATGCAGTATCTTGGTACTGTTCAATATAATATAGATATGTTCCATTGGTCTCTTATAGAATTCATATGCTTGCAAGTATAAACTACTGACTGCACCTAGTGACTAGTGGAATCTGAACAGTAGAAAAGAAAGACCCCTCCTCTACCTTTGTATAGCATCAAACAAGTTGTTCAATGGAGGCAGCCATTGCTTGATCACATGCTTAAACCTTTTAGATCCAAATGCTAGTTACCAGTGCATTATCACTGTTGATAAGCTTTACACATCAATACCTGCGCAAGCCCTGTTTGCACTGAATGGATATCTTTCCATTTCTCCATTCTATTGTGTTCGATTGAAAATGTTGACGTCATTCTGTGTTTTAATTTGTGTTTTAATCTGTGTTTTTATGCTACATGTATTGAGTTTAGGGCTATAAGAGGTTAGTGTTAGTGCTATGGTATGATAGTAATTACTCACTATTTTTAGGAATTATTCGAAATATGTCAGTATTTACTAACAATTTGTCAGCAATTAGTCAATATATGTCAGTAATTACTCACTATTTGTCAGTAATTAATCAATATATGTCAGTACTTAGTCACTATATATATATATATATATATATATATATATATATATATATATATATATATATATATATATATATATCAGCAATTATCAATACATGTCACTATTAACTCATAATCTGTCAGCAATTAGTCAATATATAACAGAAATAGCCATTGATTCAATTGTGCATCCTGTCTTGACTGGTATTTGTCTAAATATGTCAGTATCTATGGACTATTTGTCAGCAATTAGTTAATATATGTTAGTAATTATTCACTATTTGTCAGGAATTAGTCAATACATGGTAGGAGTTACTTACATTTTATCAGCATTTAGTCAATATATGTTAGTAATTGCTCACTATTTGTCAGTAATTAGTCTATATGTTAGTAATTGCTCACTATTTGTCAGCAATTATTCAATATATATTAGTAATTACTCACTATTTGTCAGCAAATAGTCAATATATATCAGTATTTACTCACAATTTGTCAGCAATTAGTCAATATATGTCAGTACTTAGTCACTCTATAACAGCTATTATCAATACATGTCAGTTTTTACACACAATCTGTCAGCAAATAGTCAATATATAACAGAAATAGCCATTGATTCAATTATGCATTCTGCCTTGGCTGGTATTTGTCAAGATATGTCAGTATCTATGGACTATTTGTCAGCAATTAGTTAATATATGTTAGTAATTATTCACTATTTGTCAGCAATTAGTCAATACATGGTAGTAGTTACTTACATTTTATCAGCATTTAGTCAATATATGTTAGTAATTGCTCACTATTTATCAGCAATTAGTCTATATGTTAGTAATTACTCACTATTTGTCAGCAATCATTCAATATATATTAGTAATTACTCACAACTTGTCAGCAATTAGTCAATATATATCAGTATTTACTCACACTTTGTCAGCAATTAGTCAATATATGTCAGTACTTAGTCACTCTATATCAGCAATTATCAATGCATGTCACTATTTACTCACAATCTGTCAGCAAATAGTCAATATATAACAGAGAAATAGCCATTCATTCAATTGTGCATCCTGTCGTGACTGGTATTTGTCAAAATATGTCAGTATCTATGGACTATTTGTCAGCAATTAGTGAATATATGTTAGTAATTATTCACTATTTGTCAGGAATTAGTCAATACATGGTAGTAGTTACTTACATTTTATCAGCATTTAGTCAATATATGTTAGTAATTGCTCACTATTTGTCAGTAATTAGTCTATATGTTAGTAACTGCTCACTATTTGTCAGCAATTATTCAATATATATATTAGTAATTACTCAC
The DNA here is from genome assembly GCA_949317995.1 of Acholoe squamosa. Classification (NCBI taxonomy): domain Eukaryota; kingdom Metazoa; phylum Annelida; class Polychaeta; order Phyllodocida; family Polynoidae; genus Acholoe; species Acholoe squamosa. The sequence goes on along the minus strand of OX439041.1, from coordinate 79,329,432 downwards.
TATTTGTCAGTAAATAGTCAATATATATCATTATCTATGGACTATTTGTCAGCATTTAGTTAATATATGTTAGTAAAAAGAAGGTTAAATGGTTCATATAATTTTGTTTTAATTAGTCGCTTAAAGGCAAAGCCTTATTCAATTGAAGTATTTTTGTTTCTTATCTTCCCATATATACTCCTGCTTTAGGTCGCTAATATAAGTCGCTGATTGTTTTGGTTTGCCTATCACAGGTGCCTACATACAAATTCATCCATATGTATGTAATATGAACTATGCAGCGACTTATATTAGCGACCTAAAGCAGGAGTATATATAAGGGAAAGATAACAAACTTAAATCATCCAAGGGGGAGGGATTTCCCCAAAAGAGGGTCTTTTGAAGGGGCATATATAGGAAAAACTGGGGCTTGGCTTTTTTTGGGGGGAAATAAAACAGGGGTAGATAACAGAGAAGGGGGCCTGTTATGGAACAAGGCACAGTTTTAGACACAAAATATGCCTTGTTCCATAACAAACACCGCTCCACATTTTAACGAGGACTCCCATGACTCTAGGATCATTTTAAGGATTTTGTATGATTAGTTGAGAATCTAATTGTTGAGAACATTTGAGATAGGTACAGCAGTGCTGTAGTGAATTCTTTATTAGTATCTTAAGACTAATTTCTAACAAATTGTGAGTAAATACTGATATATATATATTGACTAAATACTGATAAAATGTAAGTAACTACTACCATGTATTGACTAGAAATTAGTCTTAAGATACTAATAAAGAATTCACTACAGCACTGCTGTACCTATCTCAAATGTTCTCAACAATTAGATTCTCAACTAATCATACAAAATCCTTAAAATGATCCTAGAGTCATGGGAGTCCTCGTTAAAATGTGGAGCGGTGTTTGTTATGGAACAAGGCATATTTTGTGTCTAAAACTGTGCCTTGTTCCATAACAGGCCCCCTTCTCTGTTATCTACCCCTGTTTCATTTCCCCCCAAAAAAAGCCAAGCCCCAGTTTTTCCTATATATGCCCCTTCAAAAGACCCTCTTTTGGGGGAATCCCTCCCCCTTGGATGATTTAAGTTTGTTATCTTTCCCTTATATATACTCCTGCTTTAGGTCGCTAATATAAGTCGCTGCTTTATGTGTAGGTGGTTACTGGTAGTTGGGCTTATCTACCCCTTCATTAAAATGTGGAGGGGTGTCTGTTATGGAACAAGGCGTTTTTTGTGTCTAAAATTGTGCCTTGTTCCATAACAGACCCCCCATTATTGATATGTGGAGGGGTGTCTGTTGTGGAATAAGTTGTATTTTCCATTTACTTTATATAGGAATCCACTTTTTACTTTCACCTCTTAGAATCACACAGTAAATGTAGTCTTTAGCGACATAAACATTCCCTCAGCGACCCATTCATAGAGAAGGCCCCACAGGGCCATGTGTCATTATATCATGGGACATCGACCCCTAAACTGCCACCATAGGGCCATGTGTCATTATAACATGGGACATCTACCCCTGAACTGCCACCATAGGGCCATATTTCATTATATCATGGGACATCCACCCCTGACCTGCCACCATAGGGTCATATGTCATTATATCATGGGGCATCTACCCCTGAACTGCCACCATAGGGTCATATGTCTCTATATCATGGGACATCTACCCCTGGACTGTCACCATAGGGCCATATGTCATCATACCATGGGACATCTACCCCTGAACTGCCACCATAGGGTCATATGTCATTATATCATGGGACATCTACCCCTGAACTGCCACCATAGGGCCATATGTCTCTATATCATGGGACATCTACCCCTGGACTGTCACCATAGGGCCATATGTCATCATACCATGGGACATCTACCCCTGAACTGCCACCATAGGGTCATATGTCATTATATCATGGGACATCTACCCCTGAACTGCCACCATAGGGCCATATGTCATTATATCATGGGACATCTACCCCTGAACTGCCACCATAGGGCCATATGTCATTATATCATGGGGCATCTACCCCTGAACTGCCACCATAGGGCCATATGTCATTATATCATGGGGCATCTACCCCTGAACTGCCACCATATGGCCATATGTCATCATACCATGGGGCATCTACCCATTAACTGTCACCACAGGGCCATGTGTCATTATATCATGGGACATCTACCCCTGAACTAACACCATAGGGCCATGTGTCATTATATCATGGGACATCTACCCCTGAACTAACACCATAGGGCTATATTTTATTATATTGGCCATCGGTTACTGGGACACTGTTAGTGTCTACCCCTTGACCAACACATTTGTACATTAGCTTTTCCTAATGTGTCTAAGTCATTTTAGCAACACTGCTGCCCGACAGAAAGGATCCTCCATGCGGGAATACAAACATGACACATACTGCCTCAAGGCTTAAACATGCCTTCATGCTTTTATTTTCCTACCTCAGAATACAACACCATAAACAATACTGCCCCATTGTATGATGACAGGATAGTTTATCATGCTCATATTTTGTACCAGTGCCTCTCCTTTTTGCACCTCATAAACAAACTAGCCAGTTTTCTATTTCCTCTCTCCTGTCTCAAGTTACTGGAGGGTGGTCCCAGTTTTCTCGTGCCCCTAAAACTACGTGTTTGTTGGGGGAGGGGGGGGGGGGCATTCGTTAAACATTTATACAGTCTTTTAGTGCGTTAATGGATGCCCATTGATCGCTATGATGCACTTATGAAGTGCTAGTAAGCAGACTCACCAGCACTTCATTAGTGCATCATGCTGACCCTCTGGGAGTGTACCAACCATCATAGGGCTTGCATGATGAATGGATGTAGCCCTGGTTTAGATGCAAAGTGGTGTATTCTAAGGGGTTTTATTGAACATTGCTTGAAAATTTTGGATAACTTTTGTTCTAATGGACCGATTTACAAAATTCAAAAAACCACTGAAAGCTCACAGAGAGCTGGAAGCACACGGGCGGCCCATTTCTAGTTAAAGCACACGGGCGGTATGCAAAAGCATGCGGGCGGCCCGCCTGTGTGCTTCCTATGTGTGGAGAACCCTGATGCATGAATTAACTGTCTTTAAAAGTGTTTTCCTAAAGCCCCTGCAAGAGTTAGCGACAAAGATAGGATCAGACTCCCTCGGAAACGCAGAGAGAGGTCTTTGTGCTGAAGATTTCTCTGTGATTTTCACACTATTCTTGTCCCAATGACAGTGAGATTCACATGGTCCAGATGATACATGTCACTGTGGTTAGGTGTTCATGCATGCATGTGGCTACAACATGGACGGTGTACAAACAGACCTTCTATACTCGACCCCTAAAACATGGTTAGCCCTTTAACCCGTTAAGGCCTGTTGATGTAGGAGTGCATCAATTCATGCCCATTTGTCGGCATGATGCATCAATTCATGCTGACAAGCCCAGTGGCGGATCCAGGATTTGGAAAAGGAGGGGGCGCACCCCCTATTTTTGGACAAATTTTGGGATCCAAAATATGTACGCTTAAGTACTGGGCTTAAGTACTGGGCAATCATCGCCATTCGTAACATGGGCATGCTGCGGCTCGAAACATCCTACGCTCTGTGCGATTCTTGCTTAATTGCCGAGGGTTAGCATGATACAACATCTAAGTGCCTTAAGCATACTCACCGCCACTTCAATGGTGCATCATGCTGACCAATGGGCATGATGCACTAATGCATCAGCAGCCCTTATATGGTTAACACAGAGTGCCCTGCACTACCCAGTAATTGAGGTATGTCAGAAATGTCAGTTATTTGAGCTGCCCTGGGCCGAAAAAAATTGTGACAAGGTTTACAAACTCTGACATTCTTACCATGACTACAGACATTAGTAGGCCTGACCTGTGACCTGACTGACCTTGACCTGACCCGGTTCCCAGGCTGGTCACGGTTTGGCTGCCATGGTTACCTCCATTGATCTCCATGGTTACTGACTTACTGAAAAACATTTAACTTTCACCAGGCAAATGTTAGGTCCAATATACCGTGTAGATCGATTGAAAAGGTTTAGATTTTCCTAATATCAAGGTATACCCGTATCTTTAATCAGCTTAGGGATGGGCACGTAGGCCTAGGGAGAAGATGAGTTAATGTTAAAATGTGGCTTAGGCCACACCAAAAGAAATAAGTTGGTCTACGGATTTCCCTCTCCATATTTTCGGAAATTCAAATTTTTTTTTTTAAATCTCTCACTTTCTACAAGTTTTCTCTTTGTGATGTTTGGCAAAAAAGAATTTTTAAATAAAATTTCTTCGCTCGCCTCATTTTTCCAGCAAGGATTCCATTGGATGCCAAAAAATTCTTTAATAACTGAATAAGCGCTTACAGTATTGGCCTATATGAGCGCTGGGTACTGAATAAGTGCTTACAGTATTGGCCTGTATGAGTGCTGGGTACTGAATAAGCGCTTACAGTATTGGCCTGTATGAGTGCTGGGTACTGAATAAGCGCTTACAGTATAAGCCTGTATGAGTGCTGGGTACTGAATAAGCGCTTACAGTATTGGCCTGTATGAGCGCTGGGTACTGAATAAGTGCTTACAGTATTGGCCTGAATGAGCGCTGGGTACTGAATAAGCGCTTACAGTATTGGCCTGTATGAGCGCTGGGTACTGAATAAGCGCTTACAGTATTGGCCTGTATGAGCGCTGGGTACTGAATAAGTGCTTACAGTATTGGCCTGTATGAGCGCTGGGTACTGAATAAGCGCTTACAGTATTGGCCTATATGAGCGCTGGGTACTGAATAAGCGCTTACAGTATTGGCCCGAATGAGTGCTGGGTACTGAATAAGTGCTTACAGTATTGGCCTGTATGAGCGCTGGGTACTGAATAAGTGCTTACAGTATTGGCCTGAATGAGCGCTGGGTACTGAATAAGTGCTTACAGTATTGGCCTGTATGAGCGCTGGGTACTGAATAAGTGCTTACAGTATTGGCCTGTATGAGTGCTGGGTACTGAATAAGTGCTTACAGTATTGGCCTGTATGAGCGCTGGGTACTGAATAAGCGCTTACAGTATTGGCCTATATGAGCGCTGGGTACTGAATAAGCGCTTACAGTATAAGCCTGTATGAGTGCTGGGTACTGAATAAGTGCTTACAGTATTGGCCTATATGAGCGCTGGGTACTGAATAAGTGCTTACAGTATTGGCCTGTATGAGCGCTGGGTACTGAATAAGTGCTTACAGTATTGGCCTGTATGAGCGCTGGGTACTGAATAAGTGCTTACAGTATTGGCCTGAATGAGTGCTGGGTACTGAATAAGTGCTTACAGTATTGGCCTGAATGAGTGCTGGGTACTGAATAAGTGCTTACAGTATTGGCCTGAATGAGTGCTGGGTACTGAATAAGTGCTTACAGTATTGGCCTGTATGAGCGCTGGGTACTGAATAAGTGCTTACAGTATTGGCATGTATGAGTGCTGGGTACTGAATAAGCGCTTACAGTATAAGCCTGTATGAGTGCTGGGTACTGAATAAGTGCTTACAGTATTGGCATGTATGAGTGCTGGGTACTGAATAAGTGCTTACAGTATAAGCCTGTATGAGCGCTGGGTACTGAATAAGCGCTTACAGTATTGGCCTATATGAGCGCTGGGTACTGAATAAGCGCTTACAGTATTGGCCCGAATGAGTGCTGGGTACTGAATAAGTGCTTACAGTATTGGCCTGTATGAGCGCTGGGTACTGAATAAGTGCTTACAGTATTGGCCTGTATGAGTGCTGGGTACTGAATAAGTGCTTACAGTATTGGCCTGTATGAGCGCTGGGTACTGAATAAGTGCTTACAGTATTGGCCTGAATGAGCGCTGGGTACTGAATAAGTGCTTACAGTATTGGCCTGTATGAGCGCTGGGTATTGAATAAGTGCTTACAGTATTGGCCTGTATGAGTGCTGGGTACTGAATAAGTGCTTACAGTATTGGCCTGTATGAGCGCTGGGTACTGAATAAGTGCTTACAGTATTGGCCTGTATGAGTGCTGGGTACTGAATAAGTGCTTACAGTATTGGCCTGTATGAGCGCTGGGTACTGAATAAGCGCTTACAGTATTAGCCTGTATGAGTGCTGGGTAGTGAATAAGCGCTTACAGTATTGGCCTGTATGAGTGCTGGGTACTGAATAAGCGTTTACAGTATTAGCCTGTATGAGTGCTGGGTAGTGAATAAGCGCTTACAGTATTGGCCTGTATGAGCGCTGGGTACTGAATAAGCGTTTACAGTATTAGCCTGTATGAGTGCTGGGTAGTGAATAAGTGCTTACAGTATTGGCCTGTATGAGCGCTGGGTACTGAATAAGCGCTTACAGTATTGGCCTGAATGAGCGCTGGGTACTGAATAAGTGCTTACAGTATTAGCCTGTATGAGTGCTGGGTACTGAATAAGTGCTTACAGTATTGGCCTGTATGAGCGCTGGGTACTGAATAAGCGCTTACAGTATTGGCCTGTATGAGCGCTGGGTACTGAATAAGCGCTTACAGTATTGGCCTGAATGAGCGCTGGGTACTGAATAAGTGCTTACAGTATTGGCCTGTATGAGCACTGGGAACTGAATAAGTGCTTACAGTATTAGCCTGTATGAGTGCTGGGTACTGAATAAGTGCTTACAGTATTGGCCTGTATGAGCGCTGGGTACTGAATAAGCGCTTACAGTATTGGCCTGAATGAGCGCTGGGTACTGAATAAGTGCTTACAGTATTGGCCTGTATGAGCGCTGGGTACTGAATAAGCGCTTACAGTATTGGCCTGTATGAGCGCTGGGTACTGAATAAGTGCTTACAGTATTGGCCTGTATGAGCGCTGGGTATTGAATAAAATGGTAAAGGTGAACGATGTTGAGTTCAGCAGAGTTCATCTTTACATTTATGTCAAGTTGTTTGAGTGGATGATTTATCAATATCTTATCAATATCATTCAAAATCAATATGTGTTCACCCATCACTGATGCGAAATGCCATGCGACGCCATCTTGGATGTTTACAATTTCCCGAGGTCACACATGCGCGGTGAGCCTATGACATCATCATGCGGAATTCCCGAGGGTCATTTAACGCAGGGGTGCAATACGAGGGTTTGGTGTGTTTTCTTTGGAGCCTCAATATTCACCTTGACATTTATATATAAGCGCTAGTCTTAAATAAGTACCGGAGATATAGCAGTATTGATATTCTAGAAATAAACTATAATTTAAGGCCACACCAAAAAAATAAGTTGGTCTACGGATTTCCCTCTCCATATTTTCGGAAATACAAATATTTTTTTTCTTTGAAAAAAATCTCTTTCTACAAGTTTTCTCTTTGTGATGTTTGGCAAATGTTTTTTTTATAAATAAAATTTTTTCGCTTGCCTCACTTTTCCAGCAAGGAATTCATTGGACGCCAAAAAAAATTCTTAAAAAAAAAAGATAAAAATTTCACTCGCTCGCACCATTTTTTCAAAACTAAAGTCGGTAGACCAACTTATTTTTTTGGTGTGGCCTAAGTTCTGAATAAGCACCGGGAGTTTAGAGTGTTAGAATTTAATGAGCACCCGGGCACTTACACAGGCCTATACGGTCTTCTTTATGTGCATTCTGTGAAAGCACTTCCATAGGCTTTATATACATATATATCTCGGAACATGCGAGACATTGCATGAGGCACAAAAGACGAAGCTTTCCGCCTGTCTGCATTCGTTGATCGCCTTACACGCACAATGTATGTTTACAAACATGGACTGGGAGAGGTGAAGACTACAGGATAAAATATGTACACATTCTATGTATGATAAATTCACATGCCATGCATTGCTTAACATTAGGCCACACCAAAAAAATAAGTTGGTCTATGGATTTTTGTTTTGAAAAAATGGTGCCAGCGAGCGAATTTTTTTTTTTTTAAGAATTTTTTGGTGTCCAATGGATTCCTTGCTGGAAAAGTGAGGCGAGCGAAAAAACTTTATTTAAAAAAAAAATGTGTCTAACATCACAAAGAGAAAACTTGTAGAAAGTGAAGTGAGCGAAATCCGTAGACAAGATTTTTTTCAAAGAAAAAAAGAAATTTGTATTTCCGAAAATATGAAGAAGGAAATCCGTAGACCAACTTATTTTTTTGGTGTGGCCTTATCTGCATTTTAAATACTGAAATTCTAAGTAAATTACCATGGTATTTCAGGACTAAACATACTAGTAGTATGTCCTCACTGGGTGCAATTGAATCAATGGTCCTTTTTTTCTACTTTTGATTTACTTTTCATATATCACATTTGGCACATGTCTGATGGTGATATGGAGAGAGCTAGGGTGCAATGTTGTGAGGGACACTTGGTGTGGTTTCAACCTTAGTTTGTCCCACATTAAGGACACTTTGATATTATTATTGCTGTCTCTTCTGCAAAAACCAGATGTATATAGACAGAGTCGCATGGTAAAATATCAACACAACCTGTTTCTTCACACGTGGGTATCTGATTGTTCCAAATGAGGCTGTAGAAACTGGAACCGAACAGACTTTGAAGTGAAATGTGTATTTATTTCATGTTTCCCCGGTAAAAGAACTCTGAAAATCACTTTTGGTTTAAGGATTTGAGACTATTTTGATGACACTACAGTAGAGAATGGAGCCGTGAAGAACTAAATTCAGTTTCTTCAAACCCTACTGGGCAGTGATGTGCCTATGATTTACTATAGGAACTGTCGTTCTCAGCAATTAGACAAAGGTCATGTACCCTATATACCCTGCATATAAGGCGCATACCGCATAAAATATGCACATTGTCTTGAAGGAAAACCTCTAAAAGCCCCTTTAGAGGGTTAATTTCAGTCCCCATGGTATGTTTTAAGTATACACCAAGGGCAAACACAAACAGAACACTTCTAACTCACACTACATCAAAAACTCTTTATAAGAGAACTCCCACAGAGATTCATCATCACTAGGTAGCTTTAACCCTTTAAGGTCCGCTGATACAGCAGTGCACCATGCCCATTGGTCGTCATGATGCACCAATCAAGTGCTGGTCAGTCTGCTTTCTAGTACATTGTTAGGACATCATGCGGACCCTCGGGGGCCCGCGGGGATGTATCGACCCGTAGGGTCAGTCTGATACATGAATGTAACCTTGACTGACATGCACCATGACGACCAATTGACATGATGCACCAGTCCATTAGAGGTCCTTTAAGTGTTAAGAGAATATGACCACAGAACTTTATCCTGCTTAAAGGTCGGTGACAAAGGTACCCAAAGGTGTGGTAGGTGTAGGAGCTGTATGGACCAGATGGACCTGTCACATGACCTACACCTCTGTGTCACGTGATAAGTATCAGTCAATTTGCCTGCGTCCTCCTCAGCTCAAGGTCAAAGAGGTCAGTGGTCCGTGACCACAGGTCACATCGGATACATCATAGTCTATGGTCCTAGTTTTGGACCAATCAGATCACTCAGGATTGTTGTTTGGGCCCAAAATATAAATGAATTGTTTGTTCCAGGTCACCCGACCCTACCTGGCAAAACAGGGCCGACCCTAGAATTTCTTGTTCATTTTTGAAGAAATCATACATTTTGTTGGCTATTTTTCAGTAAAAAAAACCGAAAAATTCATAACTTTGGTTCTACTGAATGAATTTTCAAAATTCAAAGACCTATGTGTAACATGGGCCCCATGGACCCCCCTGTGCCCCCATATATCCTATTATGGCTAAGGGGGCATTTAACATATCAAAAGAAAGGTCTTGGAGTCCCCCTTGTGGATGCAATGAGAACTAAAACCCCAGGTATAAGATGCGCCTTATACGCGGGAGATTACGGTAATCCAAATCAGGCCCTGTCTGCAACTTATTTCTATCAAAATCTGAGTTCGGGTCAAGACACAAGTTGTAGGATCAGAATTTGTAAGAGGGAAGGGTCTAGGTTGATCGACATGGTGGTGTGTGCACTACACACTGTCAAAGATAACTGTTGAATCTACAGGCAACCGTGTGAACCACTCTAACTGTATGGCAGTGAACCAGTGTAGTTTCCCCAATAAGTCCCAGGTGGCAGTGTGGTGGTACAAGGAATCTTTGTGAAAATAATGACGGATCTCCAGGATCTTTTGGACAAGGATTTCGCGGTTACATCGACAACGTTTGTTTTTTAGAGTGCAGACCATGGATTTGGTGGAGATAAACTTTAGGTGGTGGTGTATCTGCTAACATACACAGCAGAAGAGGCTGGTACAATGTATTATAGGGTGTAAGCGGGAGTGGAGCTGGTTCTGGCGACTTGCACTGATAAGCTGACAAGGTAGGGACCAGCATGTCCCTGGAAGTGGTTGTTATCCAGGGACAAGGTACCCATCATGACAATGCCTTATCAGTGTGTTTTGACACCTTTGGCATAACCAGCAAAATTCAAAATGGTGGATCCACTGGATATGGGTCCAGGCTTCTATATAGCCCCAACCCCCCCCTCCCCCCCACACACACACACTCCTTAATACACAATCTTTCACAGCACCCACATTGTATTTGTATAGATTAGCTCATGGTTAGTCCTTAAGTTCAGGAGGAGGCATGAATACGTCATGCCACCCTACAGGGTCAGTATGATGTAAGTGCCGACCCGATGAAGTGTCGGCGGGTGGAGTCGCCAACATTTGGTGCATCATGTGGAACAATTGCAAATTGCAATGATGCACTCATGCATTACTGGCACTTAACCCTATGCATTGGCGGGTCCAGGGGGGTGACCCATTGGGCCTGCCTCCTCCCCCCCCACCACCACCACAAAAAAAAAAAAAAAAAAAAGGAGAGGGGAAAAGAAAAGTGTAGAGTGGGCCCCAAACAGGGGCCTTGCAGTGCTCGGGGCAACATATACTGCCTCATCAGCTCTCACCAAGGCTTAGCCCCCCTTCTAGACACTGCTATGAGGGCAACTTATTCTGGAGTGCATCATGGCCATTGGTCGGCATGATGCACCAATGAAGTGCTAGCTTCAGTGATGCACTTCATTGGTGCATCATGCCGACCCTGTGGGCATGTATCAACCCTCTACCCTATAGGGTTGGCATGGGCTGCATTCATGCATCATGACGACCTCTGGGCATGGTTTACCAATGTATTAGCGACCTGTAAACGGTGAAAGGGTTAAACACTGTACAGCCTACAAAGGGTTAATATCAAGTTGATATATAGAGCCCCCAGACGTGTGTGTCAGTGCACAGTCCTCTCTATGCTCTAGTAGCTCTCTATGGTGGATGTCAGTAATTTACATACACCTCTAACCTACACACCCCACAGGGTGAAAGCCACAGCCAAACACTAAGCAAGGGGGCAACATTGGGCGATATTTTCTTTTATTGTATCTATATAAGTAGGTGATATAAGTTCATAAACGTTTTTTTTATAAATGCTAGATTATGGCCAATGAATAGAAGATTCATCCCACTGAGGTGACTAGGCCTTGTCAAGGGGCGGTTCAATTCTATGCACCTCAAAATGGTCCATCAGTTTTTAACATGATTTTACCTATAATAGATGCACAGTTGCCCATTCCAAAGACTCTTAGCAATATTTCTTTTGAATCATGTTTATTTCAGAAACTGGTTAAGTTGTCAGTATACTGTTCGGCCCATACAAAACCAGCCAGCGATTGAAGCAATAATGCTAGTGTTGCAGTTAAAAGGAATCATGTCATTATTAAAGGCATAACTATTAAACCGTCTTAGGCGCGTCTTATACGAGAGGTTTTAGTTCTTCCTGGATCTGCAAGGGGGAGATCAAGACCTTCATTTTGATATCTTACACTCCCATATAACCTCATCAGCTGAATATGGGGTCCAGGGGGGCTTAGGGGGTCCATGCAACACATAGGTTTTTGAATTTTCAAAATCCATTCAGTAGAACAAAGGTTATGATTTTTTATTTTTCTGGTTAAATCTCTAAACTCTAGGTGCACCTTATATGCGGGAGATTATGGTACTGTAAATTCCCGCATATAAGGCGCAGGATAATACCATATGTGAACCATAAGCTCCCTACGGCATATGGGATCAGCCCAATGAGGGGGTATGGCTCATACATGGGTTTTTAGCACGGTAAAACTACATTTTTCAAACCCCTGGTGCAGGTTATAACTATGTGTACCTTCCATCAAAGTCAGGCTTATACATGGGGGGCCTTCTACACAGGTACTTTGATTTTCCAGATACTCACAACTCAGAATGAGCAAAGAAATCCCTTTCTCCCTGGAGAATAGGAAGAATAGGGAAATACCGTAAACTCCCGCGCAGAAGACGCGCTGCGCGTATAAGACGCACCCCAAACTCAGAACATGCATTTTCGCGTATAAGACGCACATTTTAAGGCTGAAATTTGTAAGATTAGTACATTTCTATAGTAAAATTACCCCTCGTATAAGACGCACCCCAAACTTGAAAAAATCCTATAAGACCCCCCAGGCATTTGTTTGGCGTAGAGGACGCGTCTTATACGCGGGAGTTTACGGTAGTGGAGAATAGGAATATAAGAAAAAATAGGACTGTCAGTGTATCACTGACTGTCTTTTGCTTGGCTCACCTCCACGTGGTGGATGACCATACATAGTATATAGACCCGTATTAACCCTGTAAGGGTCGCATGGTGCTTTAATGCTGTGGTGGATTAGCAGAATTTGTGTTTATAGCTACCGGTAGTTATTTTGAACCCCAAAATACTCAAACGAAAATGTGCGCTCCCTCCTTAAGGGCCAGCAGCCCGATTTTTTTAGTATTTCTACAAATCCTGGATCTGCCACTGAATTACTGCATTAATGTGCGGTGGTCTTCATGATGCATTCATACCGCCCTTGTGAGTAACTCGCTACAGCCATACATCATACTGACCCTATGGGGCTGATACTGTCCTGTGAGTGACTACAGCCATACATCATACTGACCCTATGGGGTTGATACTGTCCTGTGAGTGACTACAGCCATACATCATACTGACCCTATGAGGCTGATACTGTCCTGTGAGTGACTACAGCCATACATCATACTGACCCTATGGGGTTGATACCATCCTGTGAGTGACTCTCTATACATCATACTGACCCTATGGGGTTGATACTGTCCTGTGAGTGACTACAACCATACATCATACTGACCCTATGGGGTGGAAACTGTCCTGTGAGTGACTACAGCCATACATCATACTGACCCTATGGGGTTGATACCGTCCTGTGAGTGACTACAGCCATACACCATACTGACCCTATGGGGTTGATACTGTCCTGTGAGTGACTACAGCCATACATCATACTGACCCTATGGGGTTGATACCGTCCTGTGAGTGACTACAGCCATACATCATACTGACCCTATGGGGTTGACACTGTCCTGTGAGTGACTCTCTATACATCATACTGACCCTATGGGGTTGATACCGTCCTGTGAGTGACTACAGTCATACATCATACTGACCCTATGGGGTTGATACCGTCCTGTGAGTGACTACAGCCATACATCATACTGACCCTATGGGGTTGATACCGTCCTGTGAGTGACTACAGCCATACATCATACTGACCCTATGGGGTTGATACTGTCCTGTGAGTGACTCTCTATACATCATACTGCCCCTATGGGGTTGATACCGTCCTGTGAGTGACTACAGCCATACATCATACTGCCCCTATGGGGTTGATACCGTCCTGTGAGTGACTACAGCCATACATCATACTGACCCTATGGGGTTGATACCGTCCTGTGAGTGACTACAGCCATACATCATACTGACCCTATGGGGTTGATACTGTCCTGTGAGTGACTCTCTATACATCATACTGACCCTATGGGGTTGATACCGTCCTGTGAGTGACTACAGTCATACATCATACTGACCCTATGGGGTTGATACCGTCCTGTGAGTGACTACAGCCATACATCATACTGACCCTATGGGGTTGATACTGTCCTGTGAGTGACTACAGTCATACATCATACTGACCCTATGGGGTTGATACCGTCCTGTGAGTGACTACAGCCATACATCATACTGACCCTATGGGGTTGATGCCGTCCTGTGAGTGACTCTCTATACATCATACTGACCCTATGGGGTTGATACTGCCCTGTGAGTGACTACAGCCATACATCATACTGACCCTATGGGGTTGATACTGTCCTGTGAGTGACTACAGTCATACATCATACTGACCCTATGGGGTTGATACTGTCCTGTGAGTGACTACAGCCATACATCATACTGACCCTATGGGGTTGATACTGTCCTGTGAGTGACTCTCTATACATCATACTGACCCTATGGGGTTGATACCGTCCTGTGAGTGACTACAGTCATACATCATACTGACCCTATGGGGTTGATACCGTCCTGTGAGTGACTACAGTCATACATCATACTGACCCTATGGGGTTGATACCGTCCTGTGAGTGACTACAGCCATACATCATACTGACCCTATGGGGTTGATACCGTCCTGTGAGTGACTACAGCCATACATCATACTGACCCTATGGGGTTGATACTGTCCTGTGAGTGACTCTCTATACATCATACTGCCCCTATGGGGTTGATACCGTCCTGTGAGTGACTACAGCCATACATCATACTGCCCCTATGGGGTTGATACCGTCCTGTGAGTGACTACAGCCATACATCATACTGACCCTATGGGGTTGATACCGTCCTGTGAGTGACTACAGCCATACATCATACTGACCCTATGGGGTTGATACTGTCCTGTGAGTGACTCTCTATACATCATACTGACCCTATGGGGTTGATACCGTCCTGTGAGTGACTACAGTCATACATCATACTGACCCTATGGGGTTGATACCGTCCTGTGAGTGACTACAGCCATACATCATACTGACCCTATGGGGTTGATACTGTCCTGTGAGTGACTACAGTCATACATCATACTGACCCTATGGGGTTGATACCGTCCTGTGAGTGACTACAGCCATACATCATACTGACCCTATGGGGTTGATGCCGTCCTGTGAGTGACTCTCTATACATCATACTGACCCTATGGGGTTGATACTGCCCTGTGAGTGACTACAGCCATACATCATACTGACCCTATGGGGTTGATACTGTCCTGTGAGTGACTACAGTCATACATCATACTGACCCTATGGGGTTGATACTGTCCTGTGAGTGACTACAGCCATACATCATACTGACCCTATGGGGTGGATACTGTCCTGTGAGTGACTCTCTATACATCATACTGACCCTATGGGGTGGATACTGTCCTGTGAGTGACTCTCTATACATCATACTGACCCTATGGGGTTGATACTGTCCTGTGAGTGACTCTCTATACATCATACTGACCCTATGGGGTTGATACTGTCCTGTGAGTGACTACAGCCATACATCATACTGACCCTATGGGGCTGATACTGTCCTGTGAGTGACTCTCTATACATCATACTGCCCCTATGGGGTTAATACTGTCCTGTGAGTGACTCTCTATACATCATACTGACCCTATGGGGTTGATACTGTCCTGTGAGTGACTACAGCCATACATCATACTCAGGGTTCTCCTCACACTGTAATGACGCTGGTGGGCCGCCGGCGTGATTTTTACTGCCGCCGGTGTGATTTCATCTCAGAATCACCGCCGGTGTCATTTTAGCTTCATATAGGTTTTTGAATTTTGCAAATCGGCCATTTAGAACAAAAGTTATGGCCATATTTATGAAAATACTTTGAATTTCTTTGTTAAATTCCCATCTGTAATCCCCACACTGTCATGAATGAGACTAAACAACCAAATTTAGCCTACCATAAGGCTTAGGACGTTACCAAATGAAATTTTACGCCAGCTCGCTGCAGGATTTTACGGTGTGATTTTACATTCTGTGGAGAACCCTGATACTGACCCTATGGGGTTGATACTGTCCTGTGAGTGACTCTCTATACATCATACTGCCCCTATGGGGTTGATACTGTCCTGTGAGTGACTCTCTATACATCATACTGCCCCTATGGGGTTGATACTGTCCTGTGAATGACTCTCTATACATCATACTGACCCTATGGGTTGATACTGTCCTGTGAGTGACTACAGCCATACTTCATACTGACCCTAAGGGGTTGATACTGTCCTGTGAGTGACTCTCTATACATCATACTGACACTATGGGGTTGATACTGTCCTGTGAGTGACTACAGCCATACATCATACTGACCCTATGGGGTTGATACCGTCCTGTGAGTGACTACAGCCATACATCATACTGACCCTATGGGGTTGATACTGTCCTGTGAGTGACTCTCTATACACCATACTGACCCTATGGGGTTGATACCGTCCTGTGAGTGACTCTACAGCCATACATCATACTGACCCTATGGGGTTGATACCATCCTGTGAGTGACTACAGCCATACATCATACTGACCCTATGGGGTTGATACCGTCCTGTGAGTGACTACAGCCATACATCATACTGACCCTATGGGGTTGATACTGTCCTGTGAGTGACTACAGCCATACATCATACTGACCCTATGGGGTTGATACCGTCCTGTGAGTGACTCTATACATCATACTGCCCCTATGGGGTTGATACTGTCCTGTGAGTGACTACAGCCATACATCATACTGACCCTATGGGGTTGATACCGTCCTGTGAGTGACTACAGCCATACATCATACTGACCCTATGGGGTTGATACTGTCCTGTGTGTGACTCTCTATACATCATACTGACCCTATGGGGTTGATACCGTCCTGTGAGTGACTACAGCCATACATCATACTGACCCTATGGGGTTGATACTGTCCTGTGAGTGACTCTCTATACATCATACTGACCCTATGGGGTTGATACTGTCCTGTGAGTGACTCTCTATACATCATACTGCCCCTATGGGGTTGATACCGTCCTGTGAGTGACTCTCTATACATCATACTGACCCTATGGGGTTGATACTGTCCTGTGAGTGACTCTCTATACATCATACTGACCCTATGGGGTTGATACTGTCCTGTAAGTGACTACAGCCATACATCATACTGACCCTATGGGGTTGATACTGTCCTGTGAGTGACTCTCTATACATCATACTGACCCTATGGGGTTGATACCGTCCTGTGAGTGACTACAGCCACACATCATACTGACCCTATGGGGTTGATACCGTCCTGTGAGTGACTACAGCCATACATCATACTGACCCTATGGGGTTGATACTGTCCTGTGAGTGACTACAGCCATACACCATACTGACCCTATGGGGTTGATACTGTCCTGTGAGTGACTACAGCCATACATCATACTGACCCTATGGGGTTGATACCGTCCTGTGAGTGACTACAGCCATACATCATACTGACCCTATGGGGTTGATACTGTCCTGTGAGTGACTACAGCCATACATCATACTGACCCTATGGGGTTGATACTGTCCTGTGAGTGACTACAGCCATACATCATACTGACCCTATGGGGTTGATACTGTCCTGTGAGTGACTACAGCCATACATCATACTGACCCTATGGGGTTGATACCGTCCTGTGAGTGACTACAGCCATACATCATACTGACCCTATGGGGTTGATACTGTCCTGTGAGTGACTCTACAGCCATACATCATACTGACCCTATAGGGTTGATACCGTCCTGTGAGTGACTCTACAGCCATACATCATACTGACCCTATAGGGTTGATACCGTCCTGTGAGTGACTACAGCCATACATCATACTGACCCTATGGGGTTGATACTGTCCTGTGAGTGACTCTCTATACATCATACTGACCCTATGGGGTTGATACCGTCCTGTGAGTAACTACAGCCATACATCATACTGACCCTATGGGGTTGATACCGTCCTGTGAGTGACTACAGCCATACATCATACTGACCCTATGGGGTTGATACTGTCCTGTGAGTGACTACAGCCATACATCATACTGACCCTATAGGGTTGATACCGTCCTGTGAGTGACTACAGCCATACATCATACTGCCCCTATGGGGTTGATACTGTCCTGTGTGTGACTACAGCCATACATCATACTGCCTCCTATGGGGTTGATACCGTCCTGTGAGTGACTACAGTCATACATCATACTGACCCTATGGGGTTGATACCGTCCTGTTTGTGACTACAGCCATACATCATACTGACCCTATGGGGTTGATACTGTCCTGTAAGTGACTCTCTATACATCATACTGACCCTATGGGGTTGATACTGCCCTGTGAGTGACTACAGTCATACATCATACTGACCCTATGGGGTTGATACCGTCCTGTGAGTGACTACAGTCATACATCATACTGACCCTATGGGGTTGATACCGTCCTGTGAGTGACTACAGCCATACATCATACTGACCCTATGGGGTTGATACCGTCCTGTGAGTGACTACAGCCATACATCATACTGACCCTATGGGGTTGATACTGTCCTGTGAGTGACTACAGCCATACATCATACTGACCCTATGGGGTTGATACTGTCCTGTGAGTGACTCTCTATACATCATACTGACCCTATGGGGTTGATACTGTCCTGTGAGTGACTCTCTATACATCATACTGACCCTATGGGGTTGATACTGTCCTGTGAGTGACTCTCTATACATCATACCGACCCTATGGGGTTGATACCGTCCTGTGTGTGACTCTCTATACATCATACTGACCCTATGGGGTTGATACTGTCCTGTGAGTGACTCTCTATACATCATACTGCCCCTATGGGGTTGATACTGTCCTGTGAGTGACTACAGTCATACATCATACTGACACTATGGGGTTGATACTGTCCTGTGTGTGACTCTCTATACATCATACTGCCCCTATGGGGTTGATACTGTCCTGTGAGTGACTACAGCCATACATCATACTGACCCTATGGGGTTGATACTGTCCTGTGAGTGACTACAGCCATACATCATACTGACCCTATGGGGTTGATACCGTCCTGTGAGTGACTACAGCCATACATCATACTGACCCTATGGGGTTGATACTGTCCTGTGAGTGACTCTACAGCCATACATCATACTGACCCTATAGGGTTGATACCGTCCTGTGAGTGACTCTACAGCCATACATCATACTGACCCTATAGGGTTGATACCGTCCTGTGAGTGACTACAGCCATACATCATACTGACCCTATGGGGTTGATACTGTCCTGTGAGTGACTCTCTATACATCATACTGACCCTATGGGGTTGATACCATCCTGTGAATAACTACAGCCATACATCATACTGACCCTATGGGGTTGATACCGTCCTGTGAGTGACTACAGCCATACATCATACTGACCCTATGGGGTTGATACTGTCCTGTGAGTGACTACAGCCATACATCATACTGACCCTATAGGGTTGATACCGTCCTGTGAGTGACTACAGCCATACATCATACTGCCCCTATGGGGTTGATACTGTCCTGTGTGTGACTACAGCCATACATCATACTGCCTCCTATGGGGTTGATACCGTCCTGTGAGTGACTACAGTCATACATCATACTGACCCTATGGGGTTGATACCGTCCTGTTTGTGACTACAGCCATACATCATACTGACCCTATGGGGTTGATACTGTCCTGTAAGTGACTCTCTATACATCATACTGACCCTATGGGGTTGATACTGCCCTGTGAGTGACTACAGTCATACATCATACTGACCCTATGGGGTTGATACCGTCCTGTGAGTGACTACAGTCATACATCATACTGACCCTATGGGGTTGATACCGTCCTGTGAGTGACTACAGCCATACATCATACTGACCCTATGGGGTTGATACCGTCCTGTGAGTGACTACAGCCATACATCATACTGACCCTATGGGGTTGATACTGTCCTGTGAGTGACTACAGCCATACATCATACTGACCCTATGGGGTTGATACTGTCCTGTGAGTGACTCTCTATACATCATACTGACCCTATGGGGTTGATACTGTCCTGTGAGTGACTCTCTATACATCATACTGACCCTATGGGGTTGATACTGTCCTGTGAGTGACTCTCTATACATCATACTGACCCTATGGGGTTGATACCGTCCTGTGTGTGACTCTCTATACATCATACTGACCCTATGGGGTTGATACTGTCCTGTGAGTGACTCTCTATACATCATACTGCCCCTATGGGGTTGATACTGTCCTGTGAGTGACTACAGTCATACATCATACTGACACTATGGGGTTGATACTGTCCTGTGTGTGACTCTCTATACATCATACTGCCCCTATGGGGTTGATACTGTCCTGTGAGTGACTACAGTCATACATCATACTGCCCCTATGGGGTTGATACTGTCCTGTGAGTGACTACAGCCATACATCATACTGACCCTATGGGGTTGATACCGTCCTGTGAGTGACTACAGCCATACATCATACTGACCCTATGGGGTTGATACTGTCCTGTGAGTGACTACAGTCATACATCATACTGACCCTATGGGGTTGATACCGTCCTGTGAGTGACTACAGCCATACATCATACTGACCCTATGGGGTTGATACCGTCCTGTGAGTGACTCTCTATACATCACACTGACCCTATGGGGTTGATACCGTCCTGTGAGTGACTACAGCCATACATCATACTGACCCTATGGGGTTGATACTGTCCTGTGAGTGACTACAGTCATACATCATACTGACCCTATGGGGTTGATACCGTCCTGTGAGTGACTACAGCCATACATCATACTGACCCTATGGGGTTGATACCGTCCTGTGAGTGACTACAGTCATACATCATACTGACACTATGGGGTTGATACTGTCCTGTGTGTGACTCTCTATACATCATACTGCCCCTATGGGGTTGATACTGTCCTGTGAGTGACTACAGTCATACATCATACTGCCCCTATGGGGTTGATACTGTCCTGTGAGTGACTACAGCCATACATCATACTGACCCTATGGGGTTGATACTGTCCTGTGAGTGACTACAGTCATACATCATACTGACCCTATGGGGTTGATACCGTCCTGTGATTGACTCTCTATACATCATACTGACCCTATGGGGTTGATACTGTCCTGTGAGTGACTACAGCCATACATCATACTGACCTTATGGGGTTAATACTGTCCTGTGATTGACTCTCTATACATCATACTGCCCCTATGGGGTTGATACTGTCCTGTGAGTGACTACAGCCATACATCATACTGACCCTATGGGGTTGATACTGTCCTGTGAGTGACTACAGCCATACATCATACTGACCCTATGGGGTTGATACTGTCCTGTGTGTGACTACAGCCATACATCATACTGACCCTATGGGGTTGATACCGTCCTGTGAGTGACTCTCTATACATCATACTGACCCTATGGGGTTGATACCGTCCTGTGAGTGACTACAGCCATACATCATACTGACCCTATGGGGTTGATACTGTCCTGTGAGTGACTACAGCCATACATCATACTGACCCTATGGGGTTGATACTGTCCTGTGAGTGACTACAGCCATACATCATACTGACCCTATGGGGTTGATACTGTCCTGTGTGTGACTACAGCCATACATCATACTGACCCTATGGGGTTGATACTGTCCTGTGAGTGACTCTCTATACATCATACTGACCCTATGGGGTTGATACTGTCCTGTGAGTGACTACAGCCATACATCATACTGCCCCTATGGGGTTGATACCGTCCTGTGAGTGACTCTCCAGGGATGGATTTATGAATCAGGCTGATCCTAAGGGGTTGATGGTCTCATAGCGATAAAGTGCTGGCGAACAGACTCACCAGCACTGCATCAGAGCATCATGCCCTGACATTATTATAAGGCCTAAAAAAAAATTTTGTGTTCAGGTAATGACGTCAAAAAAAATTAGGGTAGGTAGGTAGGGATTTTTTTTTTTTGAGAATTTTATTTAGGCCAGCTGTAAATTTCGCGCCTATGCGATAGAAATTTAATGTCTTGATAAGTGCCAAAATATCAGATTTTCCCAAAAGAAATGCCCAAAAAAGTTATGGTAGGGCCAAAAAATTAGGGTAGGTAGCATTACCTGAACACAACAATTTTTTTTTAGGCCTTATGCATTAGTGGCCCTTAAAGAATCAAAGGGCTATATACCCCAATCTCAACACACTCCATACATACACCTGCTGTATATATATATATATATATATATATATATATATATATATATATATATATATATATATATATATATATATATATGGACTATGGAGGTAGGGCCATATAACACCACCGGGCACAGAAATAAATCACAGTTATGTCCAGCAGGTAAACCTGTTCTGACCTTTGAATAAAGTTCAAGTCAGGTTTAAAAAGTTTTATTTGCCAGGAGAGCGAAGGAAGTCATCAAGGCAGGCCTGGCCGTTGTGTCCAATGGCCAAAACTTGAGAAAGGGAAATATGTTAGTGTCCCAGGGAGTGGACACAGGGATTTGTCGAGCCCTGTAGAGAGTTGAGTATCTTAAGACATGATGTCTACACATCTGTGTCTAGCCAATACTGATGTCTGGTAGGTGTATAATATATGGGTCTATAATATTTATGTACATACGGCAATACCTCGCGTGTTAGCAGCGCCTCATACATGAGTGTTAACGGTATGACCTTGTGTGACCTTTAGGCCACCCTTAAAAATATGTCCATTTCCTGTCCAGAGGATGGGATTTTTCAGACCCATGAGGGAGGGAGGGAACATTTTTTTTTTAGGAAAATATTCTTATCTGGTATGAACATCGTAAGGGGGGATGGCATGACTTTGCCATCACGTTCTAAGATTTAGTGATTGGAAACCTAGATCTTTGTGCTGATAGACTAAAAAATAAATTGTTTTTCAGAACTCAGGAAAAAAAATTTCCATTCTCAAAAAATATTCCACCAGGCCTCTGGATAGGAAACGAAAATATTTTTAAGGGTGGCCTTATGTGGCCCTATAATTCTAATGTACATACTGTCTGTACGATCTCTACAAGGTCTGAGGATGCTCAAGCACATTCAAATAGCAGTCTAGACCCATCTCACCTAGTGGGTCAACCATTTTGAATTTTGCTGGGTCTACCAAAAGTGGTAAAACACATAGACAATACATGTCATGTTGGGTTCCTAGTATCTGGATATCACCCCCTTCCAGGGTGGTTCTCGACATATCAGTGCATGTCGCCAGAACAAGCTCCAGTCCCACTTATACCCATAATATCTACTATCACTTTCTGACATTTAATAGTATTATTCTTTTGTACCTAGAAATAAAACCTATAAATATTCAGATTAAGACCTTTCACAGCTATGATAGTGCCCTCATGTATTACAGGGTTCTACGCAGATTCAAAAATCATGTGCGAGTCATTATGCAAACTTTCGATAAAATAATTACGGGTTTGATGCCCATTATAGTGATATATGGTGGTTAAGATATTCATATTAGGAGATTTTTCCATCCTTTTCACAAGAAATTACATGTTTTGACCCAGGAAATGTGCTAAAAGGGGCATAACTTTGGTTCTAATTGATGCATTTTCAAAATTAAAACTTCTACAGAGAGCTAAAATGACACCGGCGGCGATTCTGGGGTTATTTGACACCGGCGGTAGTAAAAATGTCCGGCGGCCCACCAGTGTCATTGCAGTGTGGGGGAGAACCCTGCATTTTAAGGTGTAAGCACATACCCTGGCATCTGGAGGCAGCCTATTCCGAACATTACCCCAGCGAGACTTTTGAAATAGGGCGCAGCGAGGAATACTTTGGGGCAAGAGGCGCCTCATACGTGAGGTACTACACCGAGGTACTATGATAGAAGTCCGCTAAGGAGATGATACAACGATGGATTTCTGAGCAAATTTTAGTGTTCAAAATAAGCAAATAAACTCTTCAGTACTGACAAAAAGAAGGCAGCGTGCACCCCGGTGCCCGCGTCTAAATCCTCCACTCCTGTGGCCTCGTGCGGAACGGGCTGGACAAGCTCGTGAAGAAACGGTCAGCTCAAACTGATCATCGTTCACCTTTACCTTTATGTCAAGGTGTGTGAGTGGAAAATCAACCGATATTTCATCAATAAGATTGAAATTAAATTCTTATTTACCCATCATCATCGCGAAATGCTGACCGCTGCCATCTTGATTGTTTACGTTTCAAAAAGGCTGCGCATGCGCGATTGACCTATGACGTCATCGTGCGGATTTGGCACCGGTTATTTAACGCAGGGGTGCAATACGAGGGCTTAGTGTGTTTCCTATGGAGTCTCAATATTCACCTTGACATAATGCAGCTTATACATGTGGTGCTACAGTAGATTCAAGACCAATGAGGAGACTGTACAGTGATGGATTCCCAATGCTTTATTGTTATAAAATCTCCTGGTGAGTGCCTAAAATAACAGTGGCAGTTTGGACGTGTGTTGTATGGAGGTATATATACAGTACACAATGTGTGTACACACCTCCCTGTATAATGGTCAACCTACAGAGGCCATAGACACCCACATCTATTGACTCCCCGTCTCAGTGTGCTGATATAAAACCCTACAAGGGCCGCATAGTTTACTCACCCTTTACGGACCGCTAATACATCAATGCATCGTGTCCATTGGTCGTCATGATGCAAGAATATAGCCCTGGCGAGTAACTCACCAGGGCTACATTCATGCATCATGACGACCCTACGGGCTCTACGGTATTCTGATAAACCTAACACTGTAAGGGCCGCATAGTACAACAACATTTCAAGGGCCACCGTCACGGAAAACTTTTTATCGACCCAAGCCAAAGTGGCTTGCATCTTATTTTACACAGGCCATTTCCATCTCATACTATTGATATTTTAATGTACCCATATAAATATCATTACACTGAAAAGAAATAGGAAAATCCAGGAAAATGTTTGAAAATATTAAAACAAATTCAAAAAAATACTTTCTCTGGGAGCAATTTGACCCTGTAGGGCCAGAGGGTCGTCATGACACATGATGGTAGCCTTGGTAAGTTACTCGCCAGGGCTGCATTCATGCATCATAACGACCAAATGGGCATGATGCATTAATGCATGAGCGGCCCTGAAAGGGTCAAAGGGCTAAGCTGGGACTATAAGCTAGACATAGTTCTATGGATAGATGGTGGTGGTCGGGGGCACACCGTGACCGCAGTATGACATGACCCCTTACTATAACTTACTACCGTAATCTCCCGCGTATAAGGCGCATCTTATAGGCCAAACAAAATGGGCTGGGTCTTATACAAATGTACGTGGGAGGGGCATTGCCTTGAGTTTGGGTTGCGCCTTATAGGGGGGGTATTCTTACTATAGAACAGTACTAAACTGCAAAAATCTGCCCTCAGTGGGCGCCTTCTACGTGAAACACCCCCCATGTGAGTTGGGGGGGGGGGCGCCTTCTACGTGAGCTGCGCCTTCTATGCGGGAGATTACAGTATATACAGTACATACCCTTTATTTGAAAACTCTGTATATAAAGCGCGGCTTATACAAGCGCGTAGAATCTGCAGTGCCATATACCGTCAGCCAAAGTTATGGTTGTGCTTTATAGGCGAGGATACTAAAACATAGCACACCTTCCAACCTCCCGGTTTGGCTGGGAGACTCCCCGATTTTGACAATTTTTCATGCTTTCTCCCAGCCTGGATTTATCCCTCCATTTCTCCCGGTTTTTCACCAATCTCCCGGTTTTTGAAACATTTCTGCCCTTCTAGCTATATAAAATCTCCCGGGATTAGATATTTTGAGGCTTTGTCAACTTAGAAGATGCATGAAAAATGCTCTTTTGGAGATAGAGTTTTTTCAAAATTTTCTGTTGGAATGCCCTTCAAAATCACTCTATGATCAATACTCAAATAGGTCTCCCGGTCTGGGGCCTGGAAATGTTGGCATGTATGTGACATAGTGACTTAAATGGTACTAAAGTGACCAAAGTTTGACCTCAGATCTCAGGTGCGCCTTACACAAGAGTGTTTTACAGCATCTGCAAACTGAGGGTGCAGCTTGTACGTGGAGCTTTAGTCTAGGAGTGTCATTGGTATCCAATTTATTTCGATTTTGATTATCACCATTATTATCTCGATATCTCGATTATATCGATTATTGTAAACAGCTCAAAATAGCCTTGATCTTGGCTTTCTAACAGTGAAAGAATTTCTCAAATGCTCCAATTAGAAGAAGAGTTGGCATCACTTTTATATTCCCTATCTTGGGTGGAAGATCGATATATTTGAAAATATTTTTTAATGTTATTGAATATTCTTACATGTGATATTTTCATATCACATGACCTTTTGTTGAATAACTCTGGTTCTACTTGGATTTTTTACAAAATTCTTTCAGATTTTGAAAGCCCTAAATCTGCACTTTTAGGGGGAAGATGTGCTGTATCGATATAGATGTATTATCGATGCGATTATCGATGTTTCGTAAATACCGACGTATCCATTTGAGGGGTATCGATGACATTCCTAAGCTTTACCACAAAATGTTCAAAAGAAGTAGGGGGGGGGGGGGGTCAGTGTAGCCTATCTACTAACATTTTAAATCAAAACAGTTTACATTCCAACCAGGTTCACTTACAGAAGGAGCTATGCTACATCATCCTGTACATTATCCTGCCCTCACACAACAGTCAAACCCTACTAAATCCGCTCTCACAATATTGACAGTGCACCTACACAAACAGCTCCATACTACCAGTATCCACCATGTCTACATCAGAGAACACTTTGGCATGATATCTGCCAACATTTGGCTCCTAACCCCCCTCCCCCCCCCTGAGTTTTTAGAACTTTTTTGCTTTATTGAAACAAGCATTGTGTATCATCATAAAATCGGGAAAAAATCGGAATATCGAGAATCGTGATAATCGGAATCGACAATGACATCCCTAAGGTTTGGTACTGTTCTATAGTGCCAAATATCCTCCTATAAGCCACACCCCTTCTTTGGACTGATCCTATAAGCCTCATTTTCATTTAGTTTTGGTATAAGCCGCAATGAGAGAATTCATGGTAGTGCTTTGATTGACTTCAATCCTCCCTGACCCCTGGCACTAATTTGAAACCGGCACTTATTTGAGACTATACTGCTTAACTTTCCCTTACTCACAGAGCCGTGTTTATAACTAAGCCGCAGCTTATGGATCATTTTACAACCCAGGTGCGGCTTATAGGATTGGCCTAGAGAAAGGGTGCAGGGTTTTGACATTATAGAAAGGGACTAAAATCACAGTTTTTAGGCCAAAGTTGTAGCTTGTATCTTTCTCCTAAACTCAGGTTGCGGCACACAGGTGTGGCATATATGCAGGTGTGGCTTATACACTGGTGTGGCTTATATGCTTGTGTGGCTTATATACAGGTGTGGCTTATATGCAGGTGTGGCTTATATGCTGGTGTGGCTTATATGCAGGTGTGGCTTATATACAGGTGTGGCTTATTCACAGGTGTGGCTTATATGCAGGTGTGGCTTATATACAGGTGTGGCTTATACAGGTGTGGCTTATATGCAGGTGTGGCTTATATGCAGGTGTGGCTTATATGCAGGTGTGGCTTATATGCAGGTGTGGCTTATATACAGGTGTGGCTTATACAGGTGTGGCTTATATGCAGGTGTGGCTTATATGCAGGTGTGGCTTATATGCAGGTGTGGCTTATATGCAGGTGTGGCTTATATACAGGTGTGGCTTATACAGGTGTGGCTTATATGCAGGTGTGGCTTATATGCAGGTGTGGCTTATATGCTGGTGTGGCTTATATGCTGGTGTGGCTTATATACAGGTGTGGCTTATACAGGTGTGGCTTATATGCTGGTGTGGCTTATATACAGGTGTGGCTTATACAGGTGCGGCTTATATGCAGGTGTGGCTTATATACAGGTGTGGCTTATATGCAGGTGTGGCTTATACACTGGTGTGGCTTATATACAGGTGTGGCTTATATGCAGGTGTGGCTTATACACAGGTGTGGCTTACACACATGTGCAGCTTATACGCAGGTGTGGCTTATACGCAGGTGTGGCTTACACACAGGTGTGGCTTATACGCAGGTGTGGCTTATACACTGGTGTGGCTTATATACAGGTGTGGCTTATACAGGTGTGGCTTATATACAGGTGTGGCTTATATGCAGGTGTGGCTTATACACAGGTGTGGCTTACACACAGGTGCAGCTTATACGCAGGTGTGGCTTATACGCAGGTGTGGCTTATACACAGGTGTGGCTTATACACAGGTGCAGCTTATACGCAGGTGTGGCTTATAGGCAGGTGTGGCTTATACACAGGTGTGGCTTATACACTGGTGTGGCTTATACACTGGTGTGGCTTATACGCAGGTGTGGCTTATTCACAGGTGTAGCTTATACACAGGTGTGGCTTATATGCAGGTGTGGCTTATACACAGGTGTGGCTTATATGCAGGTGTGGCTTATATGCAGGTGTGGCTTATACACTGGTGTGGCTTATATGCAGGTGTGGCTTATACACTGGTGTGGCTTATATGCTGGTGTGGCATATATGCAGGTGTGGCAGAGGCGTAGGAACCAAATCTTGATTGGGGGGGCCCAGGGCCCCCCTGGTCTTCCAGGGGGGCCCTGTCGCACTGGCCACCCTTAAAAATATGTCCGTTTCCTGTCCAGAGGGTGGGATTTTTCAGACCCATGAGGGAGTGAGGGAGGGAATAATTTCTTTTTTATGAAAATATTTTTATTTTTCGTGAACATCGTAAGGGGGATGGCATGAATTTGACATTACGTTTTGTGATTGTAAACCTAGTTTCTTGTGCTGATGGACAACAAAAAATAAAAATTTTCAGAACTCAGGAAAAATTTTCCCATTCTCACAAAAAAAAAATCCACCAGGCCTCTGGACAGGAACCGAACATTTTTAAGGGTGGCCTAAAAGCTAGTGCCGGTATATAGGCCTTAACGCACATCAGGGGCTTGAAATGGGCCACGGCTTTTATTTTATGTGAATAACTTCTTCCCGTAGAGATAGCATTGCGGAGCCGATCGCCACACCCCCAGTGGCGTAACGTGTCTCGATCCACCACAGCGGCTGATCCACTACATCATTATCCCAAAGGTAGGTATGGGTTTTAACCCACTTTGTCAAACAGCTACACACAACCTGATAATATTTAGTGTGAAAATGGAGAGCACAAACATTCCCTATAGCAGTGTTGCCACAATGAAGCCGACAGACCAGCAATAGAATCTCAATGGCCATCATAGGGCCCTTGATCTCAGCTTTCTCTAGGCCAGACGATGACAGCCTCTCGCTCCCGCTAACGGCTGACAGCAAAGTTGGCTGGCCTCATAGACAACAAATAACTCAAGCAAAAATACATTTTTCTCTCACCCTCCTTCTTTAAACTTCTCATATGCCTAATGTAACATGTGATTCTGCTCTTGCAATACTTTATCTTAACTTTTATAGTCTTGATGATCCATATTCTAGTAAAATTTAGAAATTTGAGGCCATGATCTTAAACTTGGCACAGTGCCAAGCCAAGGCTTTTGCTGCAGCCAGCAGATATAAAAAAGAGGACTGTAAGTCAATAAAAGCTTCTATCTTTCCATCCAAGCACATGTGGCAAGTAAAATGTATCATAGTTGTATGGCTAAAGTTTGGAAACCATACATTAAGGGGAAGTTTGTTAAAATTCATTAGGTACCAATGGTACCGAATATTAAACTGCAACAAAGGCCTTTGCTCTCTGCCGCTCCCGGTAGGAAGAGTCGGCAGGGAGCTCGGCCTAAGCTTTCTCATGGTGAAAGATTTTTTTTTCAAATTGGCCTATAAGAAGTAAAGATGGGGCAATTTTTGTGAAATTATCTTATATGTAAACATTTTATTTCTTTTATAGTAACAATGAAGTTACTTTAAGTTTATGGGTACATTAAAATGTTGATTGTTATATGGCCTGCATGGGGGAAAATAGCCTCCTTGAGATGCCAACGCTTTCAGTAGCACTGCTATCATGTGCTGATACCCGTAGTACATAGTCGTTCCTGAAGTCTCGCTCCGCCTTCCAAAGTAAAGAATCTTATACACATTATATGGTACCCAAGGTACAGTAAGAAAATGCATGTATACATACCTTCATGAGTATTTTGGTGACAAACTGGTCGTACATATCCTGTAGTGAGTAAATGACCACCTCGCGCTCTAATCCCAGACAACACCGCGACTCAAACACACCCAGAAACTGTCCAAACTCCATCTGACTCGGAGTCCGGATCAGGTCCTCATGATCTGTGGGATCACAAACCCGCCCTGCAATAGTCAGGAACTTCATAATAAGCATGTGCACCTCCTCACTGTCTACTACAACTGGATAGAGCAGCTCCCGCGGGGAATCCGGCGATGTCTCGGCTAGAAAGTTAAAAATGCGCCATAGACGGTAGGTGTCCTGGTCATTCAGTAACCTTGCATCTCTTGTGAGGAACTTTTTAGCACAGACGAGCCAACATACCTCGTCCACTTTTTCTAACGAGGCGTTGGCTTTGTGCGGTGCGATGTCCTTGAAGCGGTCGAAGACGTCAACCTTGAGGAAGTAGAGGAAGTCCTGGAAGGAGATGTTGTTGGTACTGCGGTAGTCGTCGAGCCCCTTCTCCGCCTCCTGGATACCCAGACTGGTCGCTATGTTGTGGGTCAACACCTAGAACGGTAAGAAGTTTTACAATGAATTGATATACTCTAATCAGAGCTGACAACATGGCTCATGGGGACGAGCTTCACTCTGGATGTGGACACTATCCAGGTTCAATGTACTCAAGTCTGTCTTTGCAGGGTACCGGTAGGGATTTCATGGTCTACGGTATAGTAGGCCTACTGGTACCGGCCCCGGGTACCCCTCTTGAGGCTTCCCCCTTAAAAAAAAGAGAAAAGAAATAAAATTTTCTGACCTCGTCACTTCAGTGATTTTCATGCCCCCCCCCCGTGAAAAAGTCCCCCCCCGCCTTATTTTTCATTTGCTGTTTTTTTTTTTTGTTGTTGTTTTTTTTGGGGGGGAGGTTCAAGAGGGGGGGTCCCTTTCAGGATTTTTTACCCTCCCCCCAACTACAAAAAAAAAGGCTACTCCAACTAGATCAAACCGTTCACAAAAGATCTAGATAGGCTGCACACATTGTTTGCCCTCAGCATTCCCCAGTCCACACTGGACTACTGCAGTGGCGCGTGCGGCTTGCTTGGTGACTGAGACTGAGAGAAGTTGACTGAACAGGAAAAACTTTCTGACCCACTTTCCCACCTGGTCAGAAAGTGATTTCAACTCCATGATTCAACCCTAAATCTACACCAACACTTAGCCAGAGACATTAAAACATACCTTGAGTTGTGATTTAATTCCGGTCCCCTTTCCTTGGACATCTAGCGCGTTGTAAGCGTGCCAGAGACAGGCTCGCCTCTCCTCAAACGCCATTTTCCTACCCAGACTGAGGGGGATTCCATCCGCATGATCAACAAGGCGTGACGTCATTCCATCAGTGGGTTTCCCCCGTCCCATGATCAGACGAGCTCCCACTCCCACAGGAGCAAGAAGGACTCTCAGTGATCATTTGGACAAAGTGCACGAACAGAAAGGAAGTGCAAACTAGCCCAGTCACACAACAATGGGCATCTAGATCGTGGCTATCTTGCAAAGGTAACTTTGGTAGGAATCAAAGTGAAATCTACCGTAATCTCCCGCGTAGAAGGCGCAGCCCGCGTAGAAGGCGCACCCCCAACTCAGAGAAGGCTGGTTCGCCTAGAAGGCGCACCTACCTTCTCTGAATTAGTATGTAGTAAAAGCCCGCGTATAAGGCGCACCCCAAACTCAAGGGGAGTAGTCTCAGTCTCCTTTTAGCTGGGGATAGCCTTAGTTAGAGTTAAGATTAGTTTTGGTATGATGCTGACCATATATTTTTTTTGAATGTCACAAATGAGGTGTAAGCAGAAGTAGAACTTATCTCTAACATTGTAGCATCAGTTTTTTAGGTTTCTTTTCCTATATTCATATAGTCTATCAATGTTGAAGCATGTGAGAGAATGAATTTAAATCACAACATTATCTAAACATAGTTAGAACATCTGTTCTTAAGTCTAACATATAGGAAGTGTACATAAATGGTAAACTGGCTCCATCTGGTGGCACTTCTAGGAACCATTCCTATTGAATACAGGATTATAAATGATCAGATTAAGATACAGTTTGCATTATTATTATGTGTTTGATTGTATTCCCACTACTGTAGTTGTAAATGAATTTTAGGTTATCCATGCCTAGATCACTGTTTTACATGATAATTTCATGTTATCATGTCAATAGGTCATGATGTGGTTGACTTGTCAAAACTGTCAGAAGACAGTATACAATTGGAATTTACCTCAAACTGTACCTTAATCATGATCATTTATAATTATATATGCAATATGAATGGTTCCTAGAAGTGCCACCAGATGGAGCCACTATACCATTTATATACATTTGCTATATGGTTGACTTGAAAACAGATGTTCAAACTATGTTTAGATAATGTTGTGATTTAAATTCATTCCCTCACATGCTTCAACATTGATAGACTATATGAATGTATGAAAAGAAACCAAAAGAACTGATGCTTCAATGTTAGAGATAAGTTCTACTTCTGGTTACACCTCATTTGTGGCATTAAAAAAAATATATGATCAGCATCATACCCAACCATCTCTTAAGCCGGGAGGCGTGGCGCAGTCGGTAGCGCGTCCGCTCACAGGCCGTAAGGTCGTGGGTTCGGTTCCCGGCCCGGCTGGGGCATAGTGGTGGTTCCAAACGTCGCCGTAAGGTGTCGTTTGAGTTCCTCCCTGCTCTGGCTAGGCTGTGCTGGAAAGTCTCTCGGCGGTCATGGCAGACAAATGACTTGAAACAGGCCTGTCCATCTCTCACTATGCCTATTTAGTGACGGATGTTAAAGAACCATTGCCTCGGTAAATGTGTAGGGGCGTGATTTCTACCTTAGCTCCCTCTAGTGTACGGGTCCGGGTTTCACGCCACGGGACCTCTCACCCTTGACGTGTCCAAAGGGCACATAGGTGAGGTTAAAATTCAAAGCAAGCAAAAGCAAAAGCAACCATCTCAATTGAGATATCGGAAATAACCCGCGTATAAGGCGCACCCCCAGCTCAAGGCAGCCTGCCTTCCGCCTATACAACCCACCCACGATCTGATTCGCGTATAAGACGCACCTTATACGCGGGAGATTACGGTAGTCATAAAACCACCAGAAAGTGCATCAGGATCGCATCTGGATCAGGGTCAATCTCCGAGCAGAGGTTTCTTCTCTACTAGCCAATGCTGTATTGAACGACTGAATTCTGCTTGGGACGTGGACTACGGCAGCCCAAAAATGGCAATACACTATGTCACTTTTTTTTTTTTTATTGCTTTGGATATATATTTAGCAAAGCAGCCATTGACTGATACCGAAAATTGAACAGGTTTCAGCTCATTTTCAACAAGATTCAAGAAGGCTTTATTGACTAATGTAAGGATACCGGTACATTCATGTCAGCACCAGATCAACATTGATTAAGTTAGGCCACACCAAAAAAAATAAGTTGGTCTACGGATTTTGGTTTTGAAAAAATGGTGCGAGCAAGCGAAATTTTTATTTATTTTGTTTAAGAATTTTTTGGCGTCCAATGGATCTCTTGCTGGAACAGTGAGGCGAGCGAAAAAAAAATTATTTTCAAAAAAAATTGCCAAACATCACAAAGAGAAAACTTGTAGAAAGTGAAGCGAGCGAAATCCGTAGACGAGATTTTCTTCAAAGAAAAAAAAATTTGTATTTCCGAAAATATGGAGGGGGAAATCCGTAGACCAACTTATGTTTTTGGTGTGGCCTTATATAGTGTTTTTATATATGACAGAATACAATTTATTGCACCAGGCTTACTTGATGATTTGCAGTAGGGGTTTACCGATAATATCTGAGAGAGTTTTCGGTTATAGTTATGGTTTTTATAGTACCGGTAGTCTACAAACTTCAGGTATTCCCCTTCAAAGCTTTCCCTGGCTTTTTGTATTGATGGTACAGAGCAAAGTAATACAATATGTTTCACATCCTGAGTTGCATTACAGTGTGGACAGACAGAATCCATTGGTTTCTTCCCTTTATAGCTTCTTGATAAGCTATCACAGGTACAGTTGGTATCAATGCGTAGTTTAGTGATATAGCTTCTAATGATGGGTGAGTGTATGTGCCTCAGATATTCACTTTCTCCATCCTGACAAGTCTTGAGAACACTGCACCGTGCAGCATGCTTTTCATCTTTGATGTATTAATTGTACATTTGAATATGTAGATCATTGAGTCTCCTTTTTATGAGGGACTTAAGCGAGTACTTAGACCATGCATAGGGGTTGAGCCAGACATTTCTACAACCAATTTCACATAATAGGTACTGTATATCATTTAGCCATTGGTTTTTATCATTCTTCATTGTGGAGAAAGCCTCGTTCAGAATAGGGTTTGTTGTACCCTACCCAACAGTGGAGTTTGATTGAGACAACTCGAAGGGTCAAATTTGTTTTAAGAAAAAAATGAAATTCTCTTTAGGGAGTGGTCATTTAATATTTATCAACAGGGGGTATTGGGTTCAAATTTTTTATTCCCCCCCCCTCCCCCGACAACGTTCAAAACTTTCTGTGGCCCACCCGCGCCAGAGGCGCAGAGAATTTTCACAGACCTCTTTGATCTATACCGGTACTACAAAAGGAGGGTAAAGTTTTTATGCCCTCCCTCAAGAGGAGTCAAAATTTTATATGCCCCCCCCCTCAGGAGGGATCAATGAGTTGTCGGTTTTTAACAACAGAGAGGTTTGAAGGGGGACTAGCACAGCAAATTTTAATATGGGTGCCCGGTACCAGCTCAGAGAACGTCCACAAATTCGCGGGACCCAGCGGAAAAATTGCGACAAAAATTGGTCAATAGGTGGTCAAGTAACTTGCTAAGATGGGTACGTCTTAGCCGTATGTATTGTTTTAATGATTTGCTGATAAAATTCTATTATAAGTCACCCTTAAAAATATGTTTGTTTCCTTTCCAGAGGCCTGGTGGAATTTTTTTTGAGAATGGGAACATTTTTTTCTTGAGTTCTAAATTTTTATTTTTTTTGTCTATTAGCACAAGAATCTAGGTTTTCAATCACTGAATCCTAGAACGCGATGACAAATTCACGCCATCCCTACTTGCGATGTTCATGACAAATAAAAATCTTTTCCTAAAAATAAATTTTCCCCTCCCTCCCTCATGGGTCTGAAAAATCCCACCCTCTGGACAGGAAACGAACATATTTTTAAGGGTGGCCTAAATTAAGTAAAGTTTGGTATCAAATTGAAGCTAATAATCTCAGGAATGCAGCTAGCTGTCAGTGATTAACATTTTCACAGTTTGAAATGTCAATTATAACTTCTTTTTTCTTTACTACCCACATTTAATATTAGACTAAATAAATCTATGATTGCTCAAAAAGTGCAACGGTTGTGCATTGTGCCCATAATACATGGACTGTCCATTGATAGACCCATGGCATATTATGGTTATATTATGCAGGGCCTATGGGTTACGAAAACCCATCACCAGTACCGTAATCTCCTGCGTATAAGACGCGTCCTCTAGGCCAAACAAAAGCCTTATGCGTCTTATAGCATTTTTTCAAGATCAGGGTGCGTCTTATACGAGGGGTAATTTTAATTTTAATTTTAATTTTTTTTTTTTTTTTTTTTTTACTATTTTACTAAAGAACAGTACTGGATTTACAAAATTGAGCCCTAAGAGGTGCGTCTTATACGCAAAAATGCTTCTGCTGAGTTTGGTGTGCGTCCTATACGCGCAACGCGTCTTCTATGCGGGAGATTACGGTAGTAGTTTAACACTACCGTAAATTCTCTCGTATAATCTGCAGCTTATACTAGAATCCAAGGTGGGGCTTATGAAATATGCAGGATGTGGCTTATAGGGCGGTATTTAATCTTACAGAGCAGTATAAAACCTTGATTTTCAAGCCTTGGAGGTGGCTTATAGCTCCTCCCAAATTCGAGGGCGTTGCTTATACGTGGGTGCGGCTTATAGTTATTCAAGAGAATTTAGGGTACAAACTTATCCCTTTCCTTTCCAGGTAATAGCTGATTTCCAAGGAATTCCCCCCCCCCCCAAAAAAAAAATCAAGAACATATTCATGGAACTGAACATAAGATAAGACTGCAAAAAGAGAGAATAGGACAACCTAATGAACTGTTCAAGACCAGCGGTAAGCTAGTTTGTCTTCAGTTTGGCGTAAACAAAGGCAGGAGTGTAATATCAGCAAAATGCAAGCTTATCGTAGAGGACTCTCAACCTGGACTGCCCTCTACAGGATTCAAGGACTTCAATTACAAAACACAAGGCACTTTTCTCATAGGTCCCCACCATGGAGTGCATATCACAATACAGACTTTGGCCCAAATCAAAATTTGTCAAATTTATCTAGATTCCTCCACTCTGAGTCCTACCCACCGGACATTTCATTATTGACATCGGAGTGGACGCCCGGTCACATTTCCCGCTACATTACTGATATCACAGAGGTGACAACGGATCATCTGACACCAGAGATAAAATTGCGGCTTATCATCCGGTCATGCAGTTTGTGGGCTGGGCGGGGGGAAGATTGCTTGGTGCCGGACCCCTTCTGGGCTTTTTACTGGCCTGGCGGACAGGCCCTCACTAGGTAGGTGTTTCACATATATATCACAATTAAATTAAACTTCTAACTCCTTTCCCGAAATTGATCCTGAGAAATTTCTGACCCTTCTCTGGAATTTCTAAATTATTTTCTCTTTTAAGATAATAATGATGCAAGTATCTACTTTTTGTGGTCAAAATGATGTATCCCTGTAAATGTTCAATGAGGTCTGATGGAGATTGTTTCTTTCGGTAACCCAATCTAGCAGAACTGAACTGGATAGAGGATATTTTCTTAATTTTTGTTTTTCTATGTGTAATCTATTCATGTCTTTTAGTCAAGGTCAGATAAGTGAATGAAAAGGCATTGACCTACACAATATTGTACAGGTCCAAGGTAATAAGATGCATGTCCTACCTTGCTTTTTTTTTAAATATTTTCCCTGCAGTACATATTTTTGAGCAAAAAGGAATTCCAGATAGACTGGATCACCTGTTTCCAAATACCCCCTGCCTCTGTAAATGACACACTACTATGTATACATCAATTACAGGTACATCTTGGACCATCCTGAGGTGGTAGCGGGACAAAAGGTGCTGGATGTGGGCAGCGGGTGTGGAGCGAGCGCCATCGCCGCCCGAGTGTCTGAAGCCAGTCAGGTCACTGCCAACGATATCTGTCCTGGTGAGGCATTTGTTCTACACATGTGCATTAAAATTTTGAGAAAAAGTACCTGAAGGCTGTTATAATAGGTGATTACAGATAAAATTCTCATCAACACAATAGCCTATCCTGTAAATTCTCTCGTATAAGCCGAAACTAGTAACAGAACCCAAATGAAACCGTACTCAACGTGATAAACGTCCCTCCCCTAATAAGCACCCCTCCCCCCTTTTTGGAGCTTTTTTTCAGACCAGAAAAAGACCAATTTTTCACAATTATTTTAGAGTCAGTTAAACTCTTAACTACTGGAGGGCCATAAATGCAATTTTTTAAGCGCCCCGGTCGCTTATTACGGGGTACGTCGAATACAGTACTAAACTGCCAATTTTCAATGCACAGATGCAGCTTACAGCCTCCTCTCAGACTCAGGGTGCGGCTTATACGAGGGAATTTAGGGTATTAACATTGCATGTTTTTCCTATTAATTATTGTCGCTTGAAATTATCATTGCTTTTCTTGTCTTGCAGTTGCTGCAGAAGCGATCAAATTAAACGCCTCTCTCAATAATGTCACACTGGATGTTGATACCCAAAATCTCATTGGCCAAGCTAGTGACCAATGGGATGTCATCTTTCTTGGAGACATGTTCTATGACCAGGACTTCACCAACATGGTCACTGATTGGTTAGAAGATCTTCACACCCGTGGTAAAACTATCCTGATCGGGGACCCCGGGAGAGTGTACTTTGAGAACCATCCCATTAGACAACGCCTCAAGTTGCTATTTTCGACAGACCTTTTTCAACAAACTAAAGAAGAGAACAATGGTATTACACAAGGATATGTATGGGCATTCACATAGTCAAACATTCAATATCGTATCCATACACAGACTTAGCTAAATGACATCAAGTAGTCTACATAAAGGTCATCTTCAGACTTATGATTGATGAAAGTAAAGGGACTTTGGTGACTTACCATACATACACCGATTTAGCAGGATGAATCAACAGCCAATGATATAATCCCAATTATTTACTGCCGGCTTTGGTACCCATCTGATAACTGTTATCAGTGATAACCGCTGGTAACCAGCTTCAGCAGTGGCTGCCCCATTGGATATCCCGCAACCTAGGTATAAAGCGACATAAAAGCTGTAGCTGTCAAAGCTGTCTGCTGCACAAAACATGATCTCAATGTTAGGCTGTGGATTATATGCAAGTTTTACATATATCTATCATAAATACTACTAGAACTTGACATGATTTTAAACCAAGAGCCCCGTTTTTTCCTTATCTTATGGACAGATACAGACGTCCATATGTCACATATGGACCTCCATATGTTGGAAAATCAAATACGGCTGGGACCTGTTTTTCCCAATCTTACGGACGTCCCTATGTTACATACGGACGTCCGTATGAGGGAAAATCACATACGGAGGGGGGGGGTACCAGGTGGTATCCTAAAGGTGACATATGGACCTCCGTATGTGACTTACGGAGGTCCGTATGTTACATACGGACCTCTGTATATGGCATATGAAGGTCCGTATCTGCTATGAATTTGTATCATTTTTATATATTTTAACATAGGGAAAGACAGGCCCCTGGGGAGGATACCAGGTGGTATCCTAAAAGTGACATACGGACGTCTGTATCGTATACAACATACGGACGTCCATATTTGTTTGTATGTGATATTATTAACTCGAAAAGCGAGTTATAAGGAGACACCCTGGGGCCCTGCACTTTCAGTCATTTTGGTGGTGCGAATAAGTTTAAAAAAACATGGAAATTTTATATATAAGAGGCAGAATTACTAAATGAATTTGTAGCGCCATTAAAGGAGGAGATGTAGGGGTCTTGCAGGAAAAGGTATTTCATTACCAAGTTTTGTCAATTTTGTAGACTCTGTTGGTTGGCAGCCATAAGACGCCTTTTGCCTCCAATGGTGAAGGTATATGATGTTGATCCATGTATCAATTTTCCTGCCTTTTTTGGCAATGTGGTGCGAATAGTGCAGTTTTGGCGGGAGTTATGCAAATAGTGGCTTGGTGGTGTGAATAACCTGGGTGAGGGAGTGCTGATGCAACAGGATGAGTGCACAACTCATGTGGCCCCCAAGGGGTAAAAAGCGACATGGCTACATTTGGCCATTTTGAAGTGACATTCTGACATTGCACCCTTTTAAAAGTGACATGTCCATTTCCTAAAAAAAGTGACATGTGACCTAAAGCCTAGTATTTGGAGACATGCCTTTATTTTTGGACATGTCATTTTCCCTAAAAAAGTGACATGTGACCTGAAGCTTTGAATTTTGGTGACATTGTGACACTTTTCGAGTTATCAGCAATTTACATTGCTGCATTATATTTTTAATACATAGGGAAAAACAGGGCCCTGGTGCTGCATGTAGCAGTAAAGTCTTGGTGCTGCTT
Source organism: Acholoe squamosa (assembly GCA_949317995.1). Taxonomy (NCBI): domain Eukaryota; kingdom Metazoa; phylum Annelida; class Polychaeta; order Phyllodocida; family Polynoidae; genus Acholoe; species Acholoe squamosa. The sequence goes on along the minus strand of OX439041.1, from coordinate 79,289,638 downwards.
ATGAGTGTGAAGATGTGGCTTACAAATTCACAGTGCCATTAAACCATTACAGCAAAGTATTATAAAGTATTATATCATTTTAAAGCAAAGAGTGCCAGTAAGGGAATTTCATGATTTATACATTTATAAGGGTGATGTTCTATTTATTTGAGTGCCCCCCTCAGGATGTTGAACTTTTTGAACCATTGAGATGCACAAGCCTTTTCACTGAAAATGGATGATTTTTTTTTTGCCTTTTCTTTTTTAACTGAATAAAATTGCTACAAAAACAGTACAGGTTCTAATATATGTTGAAAATATTTTTTCTCTCTGGAGGCAGTTTCACCACGTTTACTCAATAAATAATCACCGATTATGTTCATATTTCATTGTTATGACCATATTTGAACACCACCTGCCCTATACCCCCTCCGTATTTAAGATACAGACCCTAAAACGGACATCCGCATTGCAGATATGGACACCCATATTTATTAAATAAACAAGGTAAAACGGCTTCCAGAGATTACCGTAAATCCTCTCGTATAAGCTGCGGCTTATACCAGAATCCATATCAAAATTAGGATTGGCCCCCAAAGTCAGGGTGTGGCTTATATGAGGGGTTTTTACACCATAGAACAGTACTAAACTGTCAATTTTCAAGCCTCAGTTGTGCCTCATAGCCTCCTTTTAAACTCAAGGTGCGGCTTATACCAGGGATGAGGCTTATACGAGAGAATTTACGGTACATGCCTTTTGGCCCCCCTGACAGGTCACCCCGTGACATTAGGCCCCCTGGTCATTAGGCCCCCTGTGGACATTGCAGGAAATCATATATCAAGTCACTTTGATGCCATTTAGCCACAGTCAGAAGCCATTTTGTTCATTTGGGAAATTTGACCACAAAATCAGGTTTGAGTTGTCCCTTGTTGCCACCTGGTGTCTCAGGGGCGTAGGAAAAGGGGGGGGGGCAGGGGGGCCCAGGCCCCCCCAATCACAGAGGAAGTGGGGCCTGAATATGTCTGGGCCCCCCAAAATTTTTCAAGCCTCAACATAAATGTACAAGATTCTCCCAGCTCACCACTCGTATTGGCCAAATATATCATTAAGATAGGGAAAATGGCAGCATTGGATAAAGATAAGCCATCAAGGAATACTCTTTTATATAAATCCCATACAACCATGTATCAGCACCAGCCCATTCAAGCCGATAATTCACAGTGGCTGGGGTGTGTAATGGGTTGAAGGAAGAACCAAGACCTTACAATTCGGTGCCTCGTGCTAGACTAACGTTTATTCCCATATTATCACTCAACTTCCGGTTCCCTTAACATTCTACACACAAGATGGCGCCAGGCGCATACATTACATCTCCCTTTTTCTCTTTATTTTTTTAAAACAGAGAAGTTACTACCGTAATCTCTCGCGTAAAAGGCGCAGCCCCAACTCAGGGAAGGTTGGTTCACGTAGAAGGCGCACCTATCTCCCCTGAATTGGTATTATGAAAAAAACCGCGTATAAGGCGCACCCCCAACTCAAGGAGGTCTGGTCCGCGTACAAGGCGCACCTTGTGCATGACCTGCCTACAAGGGTCTCCTTGTAGTTGGGGATAGCCTTAGTTAAGGTTGAAATCAGGTTGGGTATGATGCTGAACATATATTTTTTTTAATGCCACAAATGAGGTGTGACCAGAAGTAGAACTTATCTCTAACATTGTATCATCAGTTCTTTTGATTTCTCTTCCTACATTCATGCATTCTATCAATGTTGTAGCATGTTAGGGAATGAATTTAAATCAAAACATTATCTAAACATTGTTTGAGCATCTATTCTTAAGTCAAACACATAGCAAGTGTATATAAATGGTATACTGGCTCCATCTGGTGGCACTTCTAGGAATCATTCCTATTGAATACAGGATTATAAGTGATCGTGGTCAAGATATAGTTTGCATTATTATTATGTGTTAGATTGTATTCCCAGTACTGTAGTTGTAAATGGATTTTAGGTTATCCATGCTTAGACCACTGTTTTACATGATACATTTCATGTTATCAGGTCCTCATGATGTGGTTGATTTGTCAAAACTGTGTCAGAAGATAGTATACAATTGAAATTTACCTCAAACTGTACCTTAATCATGATCATTTATTATGTGATTGACTAGATGTCAATCACATACTTATATATACATAGACCGAGGCACAAAACCACATTGAAACAAAGAGGGATTCTGACAGACATAGGAACAAAGAGGGAAATATGGCCCATACTCTGTCTCTGTACACATTGCTATTGGTGTATATTTTTTTGGTATATAATATAGTTGAAGGTAGCCCATTGGCCATGTAGATGGTATGGATAGCATTTACACCTCAGAGACAGAGAATAGGTTGTGTACCAGTTCATTGGCCATGAACAATAGGGGATTAGTCTATTTCTTCCAGCCTTCATGCACCAGTGGTCATTAACTCTTTCAGTGCCACATAGCACCAGTTCACCTTTAGATACAACGGATCAGGAAATGGCATCACATCAACCCTTGAAGGGCAGCAGAATGAATAAAAGAATAGAGATTCTGTGGTCGCCATTGAACATAGGACATAGTAGTCAATTACACATAGGCCTAAGGCCTAGCCTTTACCTTCATAATCATATATTCAATAGGAATGATTCCTAGAAGTGCCACCAGATGGAGCCAGTATACCATTTATATACACTTGCTATGTGTTTGACTTAAGAATAGATGTTCAAACTATGTTTAGATAATGTTTTGATTTAAATTCATTCCCTAACATGCTACAACATTGATAATATGCATGAATGTAGGAAGAGAAATCAAAAGAACTGATGATACAATGTTAGAGATAAGTTCTACTTCTGGTCACACCTCATTTGTGGCATAAAAAAAAAAACATGTTCAGCATCATACCCAACTTGATCTCAATTGAGGTATGGGAAAAACCCGCATATAAGGCGCACCCCCAACTCAAGGCAGCATGCTTCCCGCGTATAAGACCCATCCACGGTCTGATTCGCGTATAAGACGCGCCTTATACGCGGGAGATTACGGTATATAGCACAAACATCAAATGCACTAATGAACATGACTTAACCAGTCTTCAATATAGCGAAGGCTACTTTGATGTGAAGAAAAAAATCAAGTGTCTGTCTTCTTTTCTTGAACAGTCTCATGATAAAACGATGCAAAATACCATAATATCAAATCCCTTTGGATCACTTATAGGTTATGTCACAATGACTAACTGAACAGTCCTTTTGAAGATAACACATAAATGTTTCAAAGATCGAGCTTTTTGGGTGGTTTGCTCAACCTGCCACTAATGGTGCGATATGGAGCACCATCACCTTGAGCAGAGTCTTTTCTGCAAGTAGGAGTTGGAGGCAATTCTTTTGGGCAACTAACAGTAACAGTTGGGTGAGGTGATTTCTGTGGCGAGAGTGGCTTAGGTGGAGATGGTAAGTCAGCAGGTGTTTGCGGTATGATATCGATAGGTGGTATGTTCACAGTTGTTCTCTGGGCCACAGTAGCCCTAGTATTTCAGGAGTACAGTTATTGTTAGCATTCTTGTTGGCCTCATGTGTTGCCAATCGTATATATGCTGATGGTTTCTCCGATACTTTCGCCCTTCACGCTCCACCACATAAGACCTTGGCTCCTCATGATGTCTCACAACAGTCCCTGGCACCCATTTCTTAGATCCTGGAAATGGTGACATTCTTACTGGATCACCTACTTTAAGTGGTGGTAGGTCACTTGGGTGCTATTGGAATCGTGTCACGTGGTCTTCTGCCCATACTCAGCTGTGCTGGTGACAGGCCACAGCTCTCCAGTGGTGTTGTTCTATGATCTAGCAATGCCATATATTTGTCACTGGCTTTGGCCCAAAGTCTTTTCACTGTTTGCACTGCTCTTTCGGCCTCCCCATTAGATTGAGGGTAGTTTGGAGATGATGTGACATGTGTAATGTGTCTTATAACACAAAATCGTTTAAAATCCTGACTGGAGAACTGAGGTCCATTATCTATCCCAAGAGTCTCTGGTAGGCCATGAACTGGTAGTTGGCGCATCAGAGTCTCTTGTGTAGTTGCCGATGACATGTCATGCAGTTTGTCTACTTCAATAAATTTTAGTCATATAGTCTACAGTCAGCAAATAGTTTTGTCCTTTCCACTCAAATATATCACTAGCCACCTCCTGCCAGGGGCGTTGGGGTGTTGGGGTTGGATGTAGGGTCTCTGATGGCTGCTTATTCTGATAAGTATTACAGGTTGCACAATCACTGACCAGTTCTTCGATTCTTTGGCTCATCCCTGGCCAGAACAGTGCTTCCCTCCCTCTCTGTTTACACTTTGTGATGCCAAGGTTTCTTTCAACAGTGGACAATAGCTAACGTCTCTTTTTCTATCTGAGCATATCCTCGTTCTGTGCTTGTCAGGGCCCTTGAGGTATATGCAACTGTAGCTCGTTCAACTACTCTTTTCATAATAGCATCATGGTGGGTTGTGTCTCTCCCTGCTATCAGAATGTCATCCATCACTGCATATGCACCAGAGATATCTTGTAGCATGTCATCCATTATCCTCTGGTAAATTTCAGGTGCGGATTTCACCCCAAAGGGTAGCCTCAGCCACCGATACCTTCCAACCGGTGTGTTGAATGTTGTCAAAAGAATTGACTCATAATCCATCTTAATTCGCAAGAAACCGGATTTTGCATCAATAACAGTGAATACTTTGGCATCTCCCATGGATGCAACAATGTCCTCAATGGTCTGGGTTGGGTAATGTTCCCGTCTAATCGCTGTATTTAGATCTCGTGGATCAAGGCAAATTCTTATTTTATCATTCTTCTGGACCACCACCATGGAACTTACCCAGTCTGTGACTCTATTTCTTTCAGTTTTACCACAATCTTCTCACGCAGAGCATGGGGTTGACGTCGGGCTCCATGCACAACTGGCTTTACGGTTGGATCTATCTTGAGAGAGTAGATCCCTGGAAGAGTTCCTGTCAATTTCTTCAGCTCTGGGTATTGATCTATGCCTTGATCGACTGTGTGGATACGCTTCAGGAGCCCCAATTGTGTGCATGCTGACCCTGATAGGAGTGGAGTTTGGTCCTGCTCTCTGATGTAAAACTTAACTTTTATTTCATGAGACTTCCATATGACTGGGAATACTGCAGTGCCAAGTAGTGGGATTGGGTGCTGGGTATAGGATTGATAAACATGCTTGGTTGGATGAATCAGAGGTTTATCCACCATCCGATTATAAGTCTTCACTGACATGAAAGACTTGGCTGCACCAGTGTCGAGCTGAATCCAAACCTTGACACCACCAATCATCAGTTTTTCCCACCACTCACTCTGAGGATCCTTTGGATGTTGCACAGTATTGACCAGGTGAGCAAGCCCATCATCACTACCTGACTCATCACCACTGTCCTCGGATTGCTCGTCGACCGCATGTGCACCTTTCTGAGACTTTTGACTTTTCTCTTTGCTTTATAACCGACTGCTGTGAAATGGCCTTTATTTTTACAGTAGTTACAGGTCGCACCACGGGCAGGGCAATATTCATGTGTGGCATCGTAGCCACACTTGTCACATAGCTCTAACTTAGGTGGTTTCTCTTTAGATGTCGAGGGCTTTTTTCTCATTTTGGGTGGCTGCTGTTTCTTAACTACCTTAACAGTGTCATCCTCCTCCCAATTCACCTCCTGTAATGTCTCTTTGGAGGATTCATAGCTTCGACCAAATGGGAGTTCCTCCCCTTTGTCGAAGCACTTCTCCTTGACCTTTGCATGGCAGGACCCAATAACTATCATGTCTCTGAGCATGCGGTCCTCATGTGTACCATATCCACAGTCCTTTACCAGTACATGCAGAGAAGTCACAAAGTCATCAAATTTCTCATCAGGCTTTTGCCTGCGATGCAAAAACCTAGCTGTAGCCCTGATTTCATCTCTAAAGGGTTTGACATAGTCCTCATACTTTTTGAATACTGACTCAAGAACTTCATTTTCTGCTGCCGCATCATCCCCATCTGCAGGCTCCCAAGGGAAGGTGTCATACAATTCGCGACCTTTGTTACCAATAAATGTCATCAAATAATTCACTTTTTCTACTTCTCTTTTGCCAGCCAATGGACCACCAAAATGGAAAACACAGTGTTGTTTAAACCGTTTCCATTCTCTAACCAGGTCTGAAGCATCCCAATCCATGGATGGAATATTTTTCTCAGCCATTTTACTATTTTGAGCCTTTAAATTACTGTAGATGTTCACAGCGCCACTAAATCAATGTTAGAAACTAACACACTTGACCAGCTAGAATAGGCCTCAACAAGCAAACGGCACAAAGTCAGTTCAATATGGGATTGGCTGGACCAAATTACTAAAATGCCCATGTAGCACACAAATTCACAATAAACTAGCAGAGTTCAACCAAGCACCAACATGTGGCTTCACTTTCAGGGTCCTTGAGATCCAGGCTGGACACTTTGGTCTACTCACAATTTCCTGGATTCAATTCCTTCACAAAATGACATCTCCTGGTTAGCTTATACATCAATTCATCAATTGGCATTACCAGGTGGGTTTGCTTCCTCTTCTACAGCTGTAGAACCACTTCTGACACCATGTAATGGGTTGAAGGAAGAACCAAGACCTTACAATTTGGTGCCTCGTGCTAGACTAACGTTTATTCCCATATTATCACTCAACTTCTGGTCCCCTTAACATTCTACACACAAGATGGCGCCAGGCGCATACGTTACAGGGTGGAGGCCCCCCCCCCCGGGCCCCCCAATGAAGATTTGCTTCCTACGCCTCTGTGTCTTGGAGAGTTATTTTACCCTCTCTGAAGCCACTTAGACCAAGAAGTTTCCATAGATATCCTTATCCAGCTCAAAATATCATTCTTAAAATGATCAAAAACCCTGCCAATTTAGTTTTTTTCTGCAGTGCCTAAATCCCTTCTGAACAAGCTTTTTTAAACAGGCTGTTTGATTTATAAAATCATCACAATCAGAAATACAAGTAGGCTTCTTTGTCAAGTGAAAGGTTTTGGGGAATTTTGGACAACCTTTATTGATTTACCTGTTCATATAGCAATCCATTTCCCCCCACCTACCACAGCCAGAGTCATATTTATCAATATACTTTGATTAAAGTATAAAGTGGTATATATGTCATATCTTCTCCTGCAGTTTTGCAAATTTATACTGTATCTCAGTTCTGTAATAAGTGGGACATTTTATTTGCTCATTATTTTCTAAGAAAATGGAGAAATTTGTGATAATTTTGAGTATATAACATGTAATACTTTATTTAGTCTCAAGAGAGTTTGAACATTCTAGGGCCAAATGGTAGTTCCCCACCTACACCTCTTCACACTTTCTTTTTTTAAACAATTCATTAAAAATAGAAATTGTTAATGGTTGTTGATGAAAATGTATATACAGATCATCAATTTTATAATAAAGATATTTTCATCAAAATAGATCATTAAAAGTGTTGTTTTCCCCTTGGGAATTAACATTTAAAAAAAGATATATCTTCACAAAAAGTGATAACCACCCATCCACTTCCCCATAGGCCCAACTCCCTCTCTGACAGGAGAGCAACAATTTCTCTCTTTGTTCCTATATAATCTGCTCCACATTAATGACAACCATCTGAAATTAAGACGGTTGTCACTAACTCACATCGACTTGCCAGTTGACTTGCTCAAGTCCATAGATTTATGAGGGAGGGAGGGAGCCAGGTGTCCAGGAGGCCAGCATGCTAGGGGTTCAGTAAGAGACAAATATTAGGTAGCAAAATTGACAATCCATTTTCTGAGACCTTTGGAGGACTTGAATCACTTTGCTAGACACTTATGCTTTCCCAGCTTAGCATAACTAGGAGGATATTTGCTAACCTTATGGAGGAGGTGTTCAGCATGGGCAGGTCACCTTTTTATATGGTGCTGCCACCTGGTGGAAAATAGCTGCACTACTCTCAATAGTCTTTCCATGATATTCTTTATACTGCTGTATATATCTTGTATGATTTTTAAGCTAGAAGTCTAGCAAAGTGATTTTGGTTCCCCAGACATGTCGCGATCTAAAAACTGTCAGATTTACATTGCCAGATTGGTACTTGATTTACATCTGGGCCCAAGGACCAATTATAGAGCAAGCGATACCATCTGTCCTCCACCCATTAAGACCAAACACGTTAGAATTTCTAAAAATGATATAATTTTATTTACATCTGTAGTAAAATGCATAGTGTATAAATATAACGCATTCGTATAAACAAGCATGCTTATACGACCTGTTTTCATTGAACGACAACCGTCTAAGAATATTTCCAAGATGCTATACAATCCATTCAATAAAACACCACAGCTGATGAAGATTAGTAAATTAAAAAAAACAAGCAATTTTATCCCCAGCTGCTTATACCTGCACTTGTTTGGTGCTTATATGATGTAAATGCTTATAAATAATGGAATGGATCCAGAGACCAAACTTCTCAGGCCTGTGTAGCCTATATCAACAACAAAAATGTCAATATGCGAAAGATAGGGTGGTCAATTGGGGACAACATATCCAAAATATACATGAAATGCCCCAAAGTTACTTAACAACAGATAGAGTAAACTATTAAAGTGAAAAGTCAATTGGCAACACATTTCCTTATGTGACCACCCTATGATTTAGAGCTGGCCAAGGGGTATATATTAATGAGGCTGGTGTGGGGAACTCTTTTCCTAAAGACTTTGCTTACTATTCACCTTAACATTTTGTGCCATGTATATACAATTCATGAGGGGCGAGCATTTTGTTTGTCGAAAGATTCCCAAACAATTCATTGTCAGAGTAACAATTATTGACTCAGAAAACTGACAGATGTCAATCAAAAATACAAGAACCCTGGCCAGCCAGGTACTCCGATTAAAAGACACATTACCGATAAGCCGCATTGCTGGACAGCAGAAAGTTTCCTCTAAGCAATCACTAAAACTTAATTACTGTAAAAATGGTGCAAAGGATTATATGATGTATGTACCCTTTCTAGTCCTGCAAACTATATATTCATCTGTTAGAAATCAATTTTGCAAGGCATGTTAATTTCAGAGATACTTTGTCCCTATAAATGGAATGTCAGTAGCCATAGCACATAGGTATAGTGTCATTAGGTCTCCTAATATGCATTCTGTACCCTACTCAAACTTGCCATGACCACATGCATGCATCTGATCATGTGGAACCTTTGGGGTCCACAAAGGCACTATGAAAGGATTGTCATGGTTGATGATTGACACTCAGTAGTAAAATTCCTCCATGTATAATAAGACACTTGCACCAACCCTTTATGCTAAAGAGAAACAAAGCGCATTTTTGATGCGCAGAACGAACCCCACACATGCTCGCATCAGGAAACGCCCGGTAGTTTGTTCTCCACTTTAAAGGCTGCTTATACATTAACGCATAATGCCCTTTGGTCCTTATCCTGGGACAAATGCCGCCCTGCTGGGTCGACCCACCAGTGCTACAATCACACACCATGACAACCCGTTCATACACTAGCCTTTGTTGATCCCAAAGGGACAGCATGGTGTATGCATTCAGCCCTGGAAAATTGCTATCTAGGATTCTATTCATGTATCGTGATGACTAAGGGGCATATTAATTTCATTAGAAGCCCTACAAGTATATACCACCTTCCATTGGCATTTAAGGCACTTTCAAAAATTGAATTAAAAAAAGAAAAAACACCCTATTAGTGGCTTTTCCCAACTTAACATGTCTAAAACTTGTTAAAAGAGATGCTGTCATAAAATAAGAATCAATAGTTTGAACATGCAAATAAAATCAGCAATATTCTAACTTTACATAATAGAATCTGCTCACATAAATAGCTATCTCAAAGATCTGTTTCCTTCACAGAGAATGGATTTTCAAAACCCTTTTTTAGGACATTGCTTATATCTTGTATACCCAGAGTACATGTAGTAATTGTAATGTTATGATTGGCCCTTTAAGGGTAACATGCATTTGATACAGTCATATGCTTCCTGTCTGTACAGGGGTAGACACTAACGCTGGCCGGGAGCCAATGGTCCGTAATTCTTTGTCCCGGCCAACAGTATTCTCAAAATTTGCCTTCCTATGGGCCCGGATGGCCCACAGAAGTGCCTGAGGGCAATTTACCAGATTGATTAGTCAATATAATCATGTTATATATCGTTGGAAAGGGAAAATAGTCAGGAATTCAGTCATTCTATTAAATCTTATAATATAATTTAATTACAAAACGTCAGAGTTAGCTTTTAATGTTAAGTGAAAACATGTTCTGGGCCCGCAGATTTAGATGTGGGCCCATAGATTTCTGAAGCTGTGGGCCCGGGTGGCCCATGGCTCAAAAAGTTAGTGTCTACCGCTGCAGTATATTGCATGGATGACTGATTGGTGTTGTATGAATGTTACATTCTGTCGTTGGGTTAATAGCCTACCAAAGGATGGCATTGCATAGATATCACATCCTGAATTGCTGACAAGGTCTGCCATGATGTAAAATGGTTACAAATCCTTGATGCATAATGTAACCCATGAATAGTTGGAAAAGATGGAGTGAAAGCTTTTGTAAAAAGACAAGAGTTAGAATCCCTTGAGACACAATTCCACCTATAAAGGGTAAAAAGAATTATAGATAGTGCATGCATGCATGCATGCATGCATGCACTTAGGAACCCACTGAAACTTGATATGTATATATTCACAATTTGAAAATGATAGTTCCCATGCTCTCCACATTGTTTATAAATATATAACACAAATGTGCCTCTAAGACCTTTTATAGACATGGCACCTATGAACCTTCACAGTACACAGGGTAAAATAGAAGTACCTTTACAAGGCATATATATACAGGGTTGGGTTATTATAACAGTAGGATAAAGTAGAAAAAAGTATGAAATGATGAATAAAGGAAAGTTTGCTGCATGACATAACATGACATAGGCCTACACAGCATATTGCACTGCAATAGAATGGATACAATTTATAGACTTTGATATTGCCATTTAATCTTTAGATTAATAGAGCCTTTTATACAGGTGAAAAGGTTAATCAGTCAGATCAAGTTCTCTTCCCTTATATGAATTCCTTAAAATACTGTTTTTACCTTGGCAATAAGCTTCTTGTCCTAGAGATTCAATGGTAGAACTAGATAAAACAGTTTTTCTGTACCCCTCAGAAACTACATTTCTTGTATTGCATTTTCCCCTCCTAAAGTGCCTGGTATACTATTTTGAAACCCTGGTATGAACAAGTTTTAGAACATCCAATTATTTGTCCTGTATGCATAAGACTGTATTGGAAGAGATTGAAAGTATGCCCAGCATTGATGAGACCGCTGATTCTGTACATGTTTACATCATAACCTTTGCTTCTCTCAATAAGTCACTCAATAAGTACTGAATACTATTCTGTGACAATGTAGCACATAGAAGCCCCTTTCATCAGCTATGTTGTCCTCATCTCAATCTCAGCGTCCACTGTGCGGAACCAGAGTTCATTAGACGGGGCGCTGTCTCCGTAGTCATTACTAGCGACCACGTATACCCTGTAGCGGGTTCCTCGTGCAAGGTTCCTGAGTAGTAGAGTCGCGCGTCCCTGTGAGATATGCTCCATGTTCACTGTCTGCCATTGTTTCTCGGACAGTCCTTTAAACATGGCCTCTTTGTAATATAGGGTCATGGTGCGAACACGCACTGTCTCGTTGTATTTAACGACAATGGAGGCAACTTGATCCGAAATGACACATTCATCCTGGACTACCTCTGGTACCCGGGGTGCCTCTGGAAGTAGGATAGTAACAAACTGATTAATATGGTGTAGTTTTGACAAAGCTGTGGTAAGCTATAGCCATAATGTGTGTGGCATGACATGATACACACATCCTGTAAACTAGTGCTGCTCCCCTGTGGGTACTTCCAGAACCTTTTAGAGTCATGCTCACCCCTCTGGTGTATGTTGGCTACAGCACAAATTTTAGAAAGTGTTAAGTTAACGTTTTTTTTGAGATTTGTCTCAAACAGGAGACAAATCTGTTTGGTGTACCATGGTTATGCTCGGTCTCTAACCAACAAGAGGCTAGAGCCTCAGCTTAGCTCATTACACATGCCAAATAAGGAAACACTCTCACAGCAGAATTTTGGGGGTTTTATGAGAGAAGCGGTTCTTACAGCAGAACCTTAGTGTAGGATCCAATTTTAGCCCAATCAATGGTTTATGTAGTGCACTTACATGGAATGTCTGCACTGCATAAATATGAGAGTAAGGTACAAGTGGTTTCAAGTTAAATGTCTCATCAGATGTGATTTTTTATGAAATGAGTTTGACTCAATATCCTTATCATGCCCCATTGAAAAAAGAAAGAAAAAAGTTAACGTTTTTTCAAGGTGTAGAACTCTTCACCTTAGGATTTGTCAAAAAAATCTCAAACTATTATTTTGGCCATCAAAAGCAATTTAACACCTGATATCTTGAGTGATAATTCCTTATCACACAGTTTAAGTAGGTTTACTCGTCACTCTCACTTAGTCATAGACAAGTTACTAAAATCTATAATGGATGATAAGACTAAAAGAGAAGTATCGCTATCAGTACTTAAGATACTAAGTGTATACTTATAGAACAGTCAACATGATCAGATAGTACCATGTAAGATGCGCCTTATACCTGGGGTTTTAGTTCTCATTGCATCCACAAGGGGGACTCCCAAGACCTTTCTTTTGATATGGTACATGCCTGCTTAGCCATAATAGGATATAAATGGGGGCCCAGGGGGGTCCATGGGGCCCAAGTTACACATAGGTCTTTGAATTCATTCAGTAGAACCAAAGTTATGAATTTTTCATTTTTTTGAGAATTTTCCAAAACTCTAGGTGCACCTTATACGCGGGCTGCACCTTATACGCGGGAGATTATGGTAAGTGGTAACGACATCAGAAGCTTACTGCAGCTTAATTGTAACATAATCATCTTTGAATCACAAGTATTCTCTGTGGCTTTAATCATAGCAATAGATCAATTTCAGTGGTGTCATGATTTTTTGCTAATTGATGTCCACCAATCAATGGTTTTATCTTGCATTTCTCATTTTGTAAACTTCTATTGATCTTGCACAAAAATAAAATCTTCACATTGTGGGAAAAATTTCTGATTCTAATCCATCATACCAGTACCCTCCCTCCTCAGAGGTACTAAAGTAAGGCCCTTATGCATCATGCCCATTTGTTGTCATGATGCATGGATACAGCGCGTGCATGAAAATTCCCCCCCCCCGCACACTTTTTGATCTATAGTAATGTGTGGGCTTTGTTTGCGAGGGTACATTTTTTTAGCCACCCCCCTCAAGAGGGGTAAAAAAAGGCATGTACATCACAAAGTTACTGACCTGTATGGTAGGATAGCGCCTTACGGGGGTCGTTAATACAGGCATGTACATCACAAAGTTACTGACCTGTTTGGTAGGATAGCGCCTTACGGGGGTCGTTAATACAGGCATGTACATCACAAAGTTACTGACCTGTTTGGTAGGATAGCGCCTTGTGGGGGTCGTCAATACAGGCATGTACATCACAAAGTTACTGACCTGTTTGGTAGGATAGCGCCTTGTGGGGGTTGTCAATACAGGCATGTACATCACAAAGTTACTGACCTGTTTGGTAGGATAGCACCTTACGGGGGTTATCAATACAGGCATGTACATCACAAAGTTACTGACCTGTTTGGTAGGATAGCGCCTTACGGGGGTCGTTAATACAGGCATGTACATCACAAAGTTACTGACCTGTTTGGTAGGATAGCACCTTACGGGGGTCATCAATACAGGCATGTACATCACAAAGTTACTGACCTGTTTGGTAGGATAGCGCCTTACGGGGGTCATCAATACAGGCATGTACATCACAAAGTTACTGACCTGTTTGGTAGGATAGCACCTTACGGGGGTTGTCAATACAGGCATGTACATCACAAAGTTACTGACCTGTTTGGTAGGATAGCGCCTTACGGGTGTTGTCAATACAGGCATGTACATCACAAAGTTACTGACCTGTTTGGTAGGATAGCACCTTACGGGGGTCATCAATACAGGCATGTACATCACAAAGTTACTGACCTGTTTGGTAGGATAGCGCCTTACGGGTGTTGTCAATACAGGCATGTACATCACAAAGTTACTGACCTGTTTGGTAGGATAGCACCTTACGGGGGTCATCAATACAGGCATGTACATCACAAAGTTACTGACCTGTTTGGTAGGATAGCACCTTACGGGGGTCATCAATACAGGCATGTACATCACAAAGTTTCTGACCTGTTTGGTAGGATAGCGCCTTGTGGAGGTCATCAATACAGGCATGTACATCACAAAGTTACTGACCTGTTTGGTAGGGTAGCGCTTTGTGGAGGTCGTCAATACAGGCATGTACATCACAAAGTTACTGACCTGTTTGGTAGGATAGCACCTTACGGGGGTTGTCAATACAGGCATGTACATCACAAAGTTACTGACCTGTTTGGTAGGATAGCGCCTTGCGGGGGTCGTCAATACAGGCATGTACATCACAAAGTTACTGACCTGTTTGGTAGGATAGCGCCTTGTGGGGGTCGTCAATACAGGCATGTACATCACAAAGTTACTGACCTGTTTGGTAGGATAGCGCCTTGCGGGGGTTGTCAATACAGGCATGTACATCACAAAGTTACTGACCTGTTTGGTAGGATAGCGCCTTGCGGGGGTTGTCAATACAGGCATGTACATCACAAAGTTACTGACCTGTTTGGTAGGATAGCGCCTTGTGGGGGTCGTCAATACAGGCATGTACATCACAAAGTTACTGACCTGTTTGGTAGGATAGCACCTTACGGGGGTCATCAATACAGGCATGTACATCACAAAGTTACTGACCTGTTTGGTAGGATAGCGCCTTGCGGGGGTTGTCAATACAGGCATGTACATCACAAAGTTACTGACCTGTTTGGTAGGATAGCACCTTGTGGGGGTCATCAATACAGGCATGTACATCACAAAGTTACTGACCTGTTTGGTAGGATAGCGCCTTGTGGGGGTCGTCAATACAGGCATGTACATCACAAAGTTACTGACCTGTTTGGTAGGATAGCACCTTACGGGGGTTGTCAATACAGGCATGTACATCACAAAGTTACTGACCTGTTTGGTAGGATAGCACCTTACGGGGGTTGTCAATACAGGCATGTACATCACAAAGTTACTGACCTGTTTGGTAGGAGAGCGCCTTGCGGGGGTTGTCAATACAGGCATGTACATCACAAAGTTACTGACCTGTTTGGTAGGATAGCACCTTACGGGGGTTGTCAATACAGGCATGTACATCACAAAGTTACTGACCTGTTTGGTAGGATAGCGCCTTGTGGGGGTCGTCAATACAGGCATGTACATCACAAAGTTACTGACCTGTTTGGTAGGATAGCACCTTACGGGGGTTGTCAATACAGGCATGTACATCACAAAGTTACTGACCTGTTTGGTAGGATAGCGCCTTGCGGGGGTTGTCAATACAGGCATGTATATCACAAAGTTACTGACCTGTTTGGTAGGATAGCGCCTTACGGGTTTGTCAATACAGGCCTGTACATCACAAAGTTACTGACCTGTTTGGTAGGATAGCGCCTTGCGGGGTTGTCAATACAGGCATGTACATCACAAAGTTACTGACCTGTTTGGTAGGATAGCGCCTTACGGGGGTTGTCAATACAGGCATGTACATCACAAAGTTACTGACCTGTTTGGTAGGATAGCGCCTTACGGGGGTCATCAATACAGGCATGTACATCACAAAGTTACTGACCTGTTTGGTAGGATAGCGCCTTACGGGGGTTGTCAATACAGGCATGTACATCACAAAGTTACTGACCTGTTTGGTAGGATAGCACCTTACGGGGGTTGTCAATACAGGCATGTACCTGTTTGGTAGGATAGCGCCTTGCGGGGGTCGTCAATACAGGCATGTACATCACAAAGTTACTGACCTGTTTGGTAGGATAGCGCCTTGTGGGTGTTGTCAATACAGGCATGTACATCACAAAGTTCCTGACCTGTTTGGTAGGATAGCGCCTTACGGGGGATGTCAATACAGGCATGTACATCACAAAGTTACTGACCTGTTTGGTAGGATAGCGCCTTACGGGTTTGTCAATACAGGCATGTACATCACAAAGTTACTGACCTGTTTGGTAGGATAGCGCCTTGTGGAGGTCGTCAATACAGGCATGTATATCACAAAGTTACTGACCTGTTTGGTAGGATAGCACCTTGTGGGGGTTGTCAATACAGGCATGTACATCACATAGTTCCTGACCTGTTTGGTAGGATAGCGCCTTACGGGTGTTGTCAATACAGGCATGTACATCACAAAGTTCCTGACCTGTTTGGTAGGATAGCGCCTTACGGGGGTTGTCAATACAGGCATGTACATCACAAAGTTACTGACCTGATTGGTAGGATAGCACCTTGTGGGGGTTGTCAATACAGGCATGTACATCACAAAGTTACTGACCTGTTTGGTAGGATAGCGCCTTACGGGTGTTGTCAATACAGGCATGTACATCACAAAATTACTGACCTGTTTGGTAGGATAGCGGCTTATGGGAGTTGTCAATACAGGCATGTACATCACAAAGTTACTGACCTGTTTGGTAGGATAGCGCCTTGCGGGGGTCGTCAATACAGGCCTGTACATCACAGTCAAAGTTCTTCACTTTTAGAAAAGATTCTGGGGAGGGAAGTTCCGCCGGGTCGGATTCCTTAAGAGCTTCCAGCTTTCTGTAAGTTTACAAGAAATATTTCTTTAATTTTTGAATATTTCTATGACAGCTCTAAGTTTTATCAACATGGTTTCTAACATTTGGCAATGAAGATAATGTGTTGAATACTTGAGAATGTTACCAATGAGAATAATTCAAATATTATTTTTAAAGAAAATAATGATGCACCTCCTGTAATAAAATGAGGCTTTGTTCTCAATAATTACATCATATCTATCATACATTATTATATAATCATGTACAAAACACAATGTACACTTACTTCCTGACTGCCTTTATTGTCTGAAATAAAGAAGAAAAATCATAAAAATAATGTTTCTAAAGAAGTTAGCTATTGAAATACTAGAGATATGCCTGCTATATATCATGATACAGAAGAGGTATAAAACATATAGGATCACCTCTTTTCTGTTCAAAACCGTTATTGTATCATTGTATCAGAAATACACCCATATATATATATATATATATATATATATATATATATATATATATATATATATATATATATATATATATATATATCTGAAATCAGTCCAAAAGTAACGTGGCCAGCCGTATTTATAAGGTGTATGTTAAGTGAGAGTGACCTTGTGTGTCCTTGGTGTGACCTGGAAGAAGTTCACAGAGATCTTGTCATCTATAGACCCACATTCCACCATGTTCTTAGATACTGCCCAATGACCATAGGTGCATATTAACAACGGCCCAGTACACCTACTTATCTAACCCTTTCCTGTCTGCATGGGGCGTTAAAGCAGCAACGGCCCAGTACACCTACTTATCTAACCCTTTCCTGTCTGCATGGGGCGTTAAAGCAGCAACGACGCAGTACACCTACTTATCTAACCCTTTCCTGTCTGCATGGGGCGTTAAAGCAGCAACGACGCAGTACACCTACTTATCTAACCCTTTCCTGTCTGCATGTGTAGGGCGATAGACATGCATGGGGCTCTGAGTCTCATGCCCCTTGTCGATTTTAAGAAATGGCTCTTGCCCCTATGTCCCTTGTGGATTTTAAGAATTGACCTTATCCCCTTGTCAACATTAAGAAGTGACCTTGTGCCCTTGGCAATTTTCCCCATCTGAGGCCCTATTTGTCGTCGTGATGCTTGAATGCAGCCTTTACCAAACGATCCACCAGAGCTGCATTCAAGCATCATACGAATGGGATGGCTTAGATGCACTCTGAAAGTCATCATAGTGCAAGTCATCATAGTGTAAGTCATCATAGTGTGAGTCATCATAGTGCAAGTCATCATAGTGTAAGTCATCATAGTGCGAGTCATCATAGTGCAAGTCATCATAGTGTAAGTCATCATAGTGCCAGTCATCATAGTGCAAGTCATCATAGTGTAAGTCATCATAGTGCAAGTCATCATAGTGTGAGTCATCATAGTGTGAGTCATCATAGTGTAAGTCATCATAGTACAAGTCATCATACTGCTAGTCATCATAGTGTAAGTCATCATAGTGCGAGTCATCATAGTGTAAGTCATCATAGTGCAAGTCATCATAGTGCAAGTCATCATAGTGTGAGTCATCATAGTGCAAGTCATCATAGTGCAAGTCATCATAGTGTAAGTCATCATAGTGCAAGTCATCATAGTGTAAGTCATCATAGTGTAAGTCATCATAGTGTAAGTCATCATAGTGTAAGTCATCATAGTGTAAGTCATCATAGTGCGAGTCATCATAGTGTAAGTCATCATAGTGTAAGTCATCATAGTGCGAGTCATCATAGTGCGAGTCATCATAGTGCGAGTCATCATAGTGCAAGTCATCATAGTGCAAGTCATCATAGTGCGAGGCATCCTACTGCGAGGCATCATACTGCAAGGTATCATACTGCAAGGCATCATACTGCAAGTCATCATAGTGTGAGTCATCATAGTGCGAGTCATCATAGTGCAAGTCATCATAGTGCAAGTCATCATAGTGCGAGTCATCATAGTGCGAGTCATCATAGTGCAACAATGTTGCTGGGAAGTAGATTTGCCAGCACTTCATTGGAGCATCATGCCGACCCTGCAGGGTGTATGAACCAAGTAGGGTCGGCATGATGCATGAATGCAGCCCTGGCGAGTTACTCACCAGGGCTGCATTCATGCATCATGACGACCAATGGGCATGATGCATGAATGCATCAGCGGTCCTTAAAGGGTGAACCTATAGATACTTGAGTAGTTACCACGCCCAACTCATCCAATAAGAAGACAGAGACCCCAAACAACACCTCTTCACACCCAGGTCTTTACACTACCCATCTACCTACAACATGTACATACAACCCCACCCCCTACAGTACACTGGTAGAGCTTACAGGCTGAGTGGACCGTGAACAGGACACATCCACCCTCACTGAGGGCAATTATTTTGTATTGGAGAGGGGGAGGGATAGCTGAATAAGTGGGTGAAGGGGTGAACAGGTTTACAATATTTAAAGCTTATCCCATCTTGAGAGCAGGTAATTGATGGTTTTAGGGCATGGGTAGTGGGTCAAATGTATGATTCACCATATTTAAACTGGTTATAAGACCATTAACCTTAACAAATGGGCCAACGACGTAAAATGGATAAATGGATATAAGGCTCACATATAGGCCAGGTGAGGTATCGTGATAAAGCAAAAGTATTATAGTTTATAGGGTGATAACCTCATTTACTTCCTAGAAGCTACTTGTTCAGTCTCTTATAGATCACTGACCCTTTCAGCTGGGTGCTTATCAAGGGCGGTTAACCTCATCATGGGCAGGGCCAATCATATTTTATCATGCAGTACCTTTTCCTGTATTTTACCTATGGCCATTTCAGCATATAATTATGCTCAAATTGAAGACCCAATTTTTAGGGCCCAGACGGGTAAATTCGACAAGGGAACAAGGCCACGTTTTTTAATTTGACAAGGGTCAGAGGTTGAGAGACGAGTGACGAGTGACAACTCCACTTCTTAAATTCGACAAGGGGCATGGGCTTAGGGACGAGGGACGAGTCGACTTATTAAATTCTACAAGGGCCACTGTCTAGAGCCCTATTTTTGCTAATTACTCTGTCCATGAAAGTCATGTCCGTGTCATAATGGTCAAAACGCTGTACGTGGAATATATAGATATACTGAATACATAGACTACTCACGTTGACCTCTAGTTGTTCGTTTGACCTTGCGGCCTGTAGTAGAAGGTCATCAGCTTCCTCGGTGACCTTGTCTAACTTTTCTAACCGTTCACGTGCTGACTCAAGCGCAATCTGCAGGAACTCACTGTCTCGTACTATAGTACCCTGGTAGGATGGGAAAAGTAGAATAATGATGAGAATAATAATCTATGGTGTCTTGCAATGGTATACAAAAGGCTTAAAATCCCTTTGCAACCCACATGAGCATATTTTTCAACAATTTGACTTTTTTTCTGACATTCTTATTGCCCAGAGGTCTAAAAGCCCCACTGGATCAGCCTTCACCTTAGTCTCATGTGGTGACCTAGGGGTGTCAATGACAATGACAATGGACAATGACAATGATTTTATTTCTCTAAACCTCATTAGATGAGATACAAAACTCCATTATAATGATCTGAATAGTAACTAAAAACTAGTCACACATATCCTTGATGGATACTTCCTAACTACAGAAGTCACAGAGGCGTAGGAAGCAAATCTTCATTGGGGGGGCCTGACCTCAACCATATTGAAACATTGGCTCAAGCACAATAGCGCCTATACATACCTAAACAAAATTTGTGTAGAAAAGTAAATATTGATGAATTTTAGATCTGATGTGATGCCCAGGCCCCCATTTATCTCATTACTATATCAATCTAATTTGAGATGCAAAGTTTTAGCTTCTTGCTCAATTTATTATGAACTCTTGGCAAATTTTTTGGAGGCCCAGACATACTCAGGCCCCACCTCCTTTCTGGTTGGGGGGGGGCCCACGCCCCCCTGCCCCCCCCCCTTTTTCCTACACCCCTGAGTCATGCCTCTTTAGGAGCCAAGGTAACACCAACTATCTTAAGACTAGATTTGAATACAAACTATTAAACATGACATGGTAATACATATTATGTATACTTAATAAACCACACTGAAAACATGGAAGATCCGAAACTAGTCAGCGGTGACCACTTTAGGTCTTCAAGTTGACAATACCTAAAACTACAACTTTAGGTAGTCAAAATGACGACATTAGGTTGTCATCCTAAGGACCTGAGTTGTCAATATGATGACTCTGTACTGTCAGTATTGTCATCCTGATGACTCAGGTCGTCAGGATGATGACCTAAAGTTGTCATTTTGACTACCTAAATTTGTAGTTTTAGGTATTGTCAACTTGAGGACCTTAAGTGGTCGCCACTGACTAGTTTCCAGTAGCCGTTCCCTTTGTATAACCGCCTTTATAAATCACACTATACCACCATAGACGTACATGATGAGGTAGACCCATAGGTCATGTCTTCACCCACTAGTTTACAAATCGAAACCAATTATCAATACCACTATCTTGATAGTAAATGATACAAAAGGTGGGTTGTTTGGAGCTAGTAATCAGTACATCAGAATGTATATCCATAGTGATCGACGTCTGTGGCCAGATGATATTGTCGATGTTCTCCGATATAGATGAACCTAGTGGAGTGATCGGTTTTGTTACATATTATTTAGGGAGTGATCATTTTTTAACAACAGGGGGGGGGGCTGGTGGGTTTGAGGGGGGTCAGAATTTTTTCAACCCCTTGACCAGGGGGGTCAGAATTTTTTTGCACCCTTGACTAGGGGGGGTCAAAATAATTTCACCTGTTTTCAGTGAAAAAGCCCGCGTGTTACTATAGGTTAAAAGGGCGTGTTCGCACGTGATTTTCGCCTCCCGAGGGGGGGGTCAAAAAAATTCAGCAAATTCAGTTGTATTTTCCAGCATATGACCAGCCTATATATATGTAAATTCATCGGCACAATAGTTGCCAGGCTTGCGGAAATTGCTATACTGCCAGACTGAATTTTATAACTTGCAAATCGGACCATTAATTATCAAGGGGTTTACAGCCTAAAACAAAAGTCATTACTGTTTGTTCAGGTTAGAGAGTTAAATGATTAAAAAAAGTTAATTCTTGTTATCCATTATTCTTTCCTGACAATGATGATATTGAGTTATTTGGTCCTGCCAAAATCAAGCGGGCGTGCAGAGTAGTAACATGTGCAGGACTGAATGGTCTGTAAGGGGTAAAACATTTCATACAGACTGTATTATGACCCGTGCTGACCTTGACCTTTATATCAGCATCTAAGGGAGTGGTCATTATTTATCAACATGGGGGGGTGGTGGGTTTTCGCGCGGATGCGCGGAAATTTTTTACGCCCCCCTCGACAACAGTCAAAATTTTTTGCGCCCACCCCCTGCACCGGAGGCGCGTAGAGTTTTCGCGCCCCTCCTTGATGTATAGTAGTGCGCAGGCTTTTTTGCTAAAAGCCCCCCCCCCTCAAGAGGGGCCCCCCCTGTTGATAAATAATGACCACTCCCTAATATGTGTATTAATATCTTGTATATTGAAGCTGCAGACAAAAGTATACGATACAGCTGCCTGTTAACTGGGGGTACATTATACACGGGTATAATATACCCCCATGTACTTAATATGAGCTATAGGTTATTTCACAAGTACACCAAGGAAGGCCTATATAGTAGGTCTATCGGTGTTTAACTAGTCGCTATGTATACATACATAGAAGTAGCCTGGGGGGGGCACTCACTATATGTCAGTGTGCAGCTGGCAATGCCACTTTTTGGCCGAAATCCCCCTTACAATGGGTCTATTTTTGTGAAAGTTCACCAAGGGACACATTTCTGAAAATTTACATGTTTCAAAATTATTGTTGGTTTTCGAAATTTTCACCAAAATATCCATGACTAATGGTCACTTTTGATAAAAATCCCTCTCAACAAGGGACACTTTTGGCAAAAAATCCCTCTCACCAAGGGTAAGGGTTTTCAGAGGACCAGCCGCACACCCGTGTCAGAACAAAGTCAAGCCCCCCCCCCGAGGGGCTGCAGGGGAAGTAGGCCACAGTTCATTTCAGACCCAAAGTCATTTCAGACCCAGTCATTTCAGACCCATGGTCATTTCAGACCCAAGTCATTTTGGACCCATGTCCATTTCAGACCCAAGTCATTTCGGACCCATATGACATGTCTTACATGTGTATAGCCAAGCAAAAAGGATCCCCAAGGGGAAAAGTAAATTTTTAAATTCAGCCCATGAACTTTCCAATGATAATCACAACCCCTCCCCCCTGGCCTACTCCAGCAGTGCCTGCAGCCCTCTCCCACATTCCAAGTTTACACCAGGGATGGAGGGAGCACAGATACTATTGTTAGACTTCTAGTTCTATGGCGTAGGGGCTGTATCCTTAGCCCTTCAATTGTTTCTAGTTCTATTAGATCTTGGAGTTTGATTATTTGGTTTACTATTCATCCCAAATCATATAATACCACTATCACTGCCAGTGGCCGCCCATTGCTGCGTGTGGTGTGACATACAGTCATTGGCTGGTCACGGGATTGGCTCCAATGAAATGTGCGGTGAGGCCGCTCCTGGACCACCCCTTCTGGATCCACCCCTGACTAGTGTTTCATGCTGACTCTATTCGCGCATTATGTAGGCTCTAATTGAATCTATGGGTCTGAAATGACCAGGGTCTGAAATGACCATGGGTCTGAAATGACTATGGGTCTGAAATGACCATGGGTCTGAAATGACTTGGGTCTGAAATGACTTGGGTCTGAAATGACTATGGGTCTGAAATGACCGGGTCTGAAATGACTTTGGGTCTGAAATGACTTGTATTCGGCCACAGGGTGGTATCATACTGCAGATTGCTGCCATGTGGACATTTGTACTTTGATGGTAATGAACAGAGGTTTGGCATGTAGAATGCAGTGAATGTGTTCTATTAACCCTTTGAGGACAGCGTGATGCCTCAAGGATTTGTATTCAGTGCATTCAGTTCACAAAACAAAATAAATAAATGAATAAAACAAAACAGGACCTTATATTGCGTTTCTATGGTTTCCTATTATCAAAAACGTTATTTTGAGGTAGACCCTGTATTTGAAGGTCCCAGATGCCCCAGTAAAAAAGGAAATAACCGAAATATCCCTTCCACCTTCTTGATTTATTGATCATTCTGATATGGTACCACAGACCCATAGCACCACTGGTGCCAAGTTGATAGAGGACCATATGCTCCACCTTGGTCTTCATGATGTTCCAATGAAGTGCTGGCGAGACTGCACGCCAGCACTTCATTGGAGCTGATGAGCAGTCTCGCCAGTACTTCATTGGTGCATCATGACTACCAATGGGCATGATGCATTCTTGCATCAACGGCCTTTAAAGGGATATTGAAGTTTACTTACCTTTAATGTGAATTTTAGTTTTCCTGTAGCCTGTTTGACTTGTGTCAGGATGTCTGTTTTGTTCTTCTCTATTTGTTCTATTTTCTCATCCATCAGCCCCTATAGAACACACAACAAGTAACTATTTAATAAAACTTTTATCTCAGTATTTATATTCAATGGTTTTTATCACAGTTCATACACCTTAACGATAAAAGGGAATGATGTAGCCTTTAAATCATAAGAAATTGAACCTCTCTTAGCCAATATTGCTGCATTTTCCTATATGGTACTTAAATAGGAAAGCAATGCCCAGTGTATTCATTGTTTTTATATGTTGGAATGTATAAAATGTTATTATGATTTTTTTTCGGGCTTACCATCTATATCTGGGATAAAAGTAATAGGCCAAAAGTTTAATATTTGCACACACACCCCCCCCTGCAAAAAAAAATGAAATATCATCATGCCTATTGGTCGTCATGATGCATGAATGCAGCCCTGGTGAGTAACTCTTTCTTTTCTACAGTGAGGAGTGAGTTAGTGAGTAATAGGTGTTTAACGCCATTTCGACAGCTAAGGTCATATTCACGGCAAGAACTACATTACACAATTTCACAGAGGAATGTGTCAGTGCCCGCGCATATGTGCACCACACACATCCTGAGGGGATAGGAAAGAGGAGAAATAGACCCTTTTAAGTGGGCTAGGGAGGCCCGTCTACAGTGAGGAATGACACATTATCAGGCATATATAAGGTGCTTATAGCAAAGCCATAAACTCCATACCTGACAGCCTTATATGGGTGTGTACCTTACACGCAAGGTTTTCTGGTAACAATGTACATACACACCTTAAGTTTACTTTCTGCCTGTTCCAGCTGGTACACATACTCCCTCTCTCTCGTCTTACTTTCTCCACTCGCCTTTCTTTTTTCCTCCAGTAACCTCTGTTGACAAAACATTGTGATAAGTTTGTGGTTATGAGGTCTGGTAGGCCATTGGCCACAAAGAACCCACCATGACCGGGCAAGATATGTTAACCCTTTAAGGGCGGCTGGTGCAGGAGTGCATCATGCCCATTGGTCGTCATAATGCACCAATGAAGTGCTGGCGAGACTGCTCGCCAGCACTTCATCAGTGTATCGTGTCGACCCTATGGGGTTGATACATATACTCCTGGAGGGTCGTCATGTTGCACCAATGAAGTGCTGGCGAGCAGTCTCGCCAGCACTTCTTTGGTGCAACATGATGATTAAAGGATTAGACAAATATATACCCAACAAGACCTTACACAAAGGGACATGGAGGGAATTGGCCTATATCTGAATCATAATCTCACATGAGATATGAGTATATTGTAGATGCCAAAGTACATTGACCCCAATGAAATGGGGCATGGGGCATTTCTGAAGTCAATATTTTGCTTATGGACTCGTAAGGCATGCGATATATTACATTTAGTTGAAAAGGAGCATTCCTCTAAGAGATGTGGGGGACATGTATGAGGAGTAAGATACATTCAATGAAAGAGCAGGACTGTTTTTATAGACCTTTGAAAGGCATTTGACACCCTGAATCATGGATGTCTTCTGGAAAACTGGTACAATCTGAGTCTTATTTAGAGTAGTATGTTCTAGATCAACACTCATTTACATGGCAGAACTCTATAATATTATGTATATTTGCAAATGATAGCACTTTCATTGATAAGCTGGTTAATTATGGCATCCCTCAGGGAAGCGTATTTGGACCAACCCAGCTTGACTGTTCTCTATATGAATTATACATGTATTTGTGAATGTGTAAAAATCCTATAACAGGTATCCAGATCATTGACAAATGTGTGAAATCAGTAAAAAGTAGGTATTTGGGTCAGACATGTTCTGAGTATCTGTCTGACAGATTTAGCAAATTAAGACAATCTGACTTTTTGATTCGGTAACCATGCATCTCTAGATACTGTCTGAAGGTGAAGCTATACTTTGAATTCTGTAATTTGGGAAATAAAGACATCATCAAGGGGCATGGCACTGGTTTTGGGCAAGTGGACAGATCTAGCAACTTCCAAAGGACCTACTTTGTGATTAAATGAAGCTAGTTAGTAACTTCAATTATTTTCTTGGGGTCTTTTGAATTGATAATCTGTCAACTTATTTTAGACTTACATGTTCTTTAGTGAATGCATCTTCTGAGGTATCCACCTGATGTCCAGCATGCATAGACTGCCCCTTACGCAGCGTATTCGACGTAAAATAACACTTCAGACAAATGGACTTCTCGCATGTCTTACAATACAGCGTAGCAGCATCATCGGGGTGCTGCTCACACATGAAGTTCTGTCTTGTCACTGTGGCATGTTCATCTATAGTCCTCTCTAGTGCCACATTTTTAGGCAGGCTCTTGATTCCCTGTCGGAGCTGGTACACCAGACGGCACTCCGGGCACCGCAGGAAGTTGGCCTCTGTGATGAGTGCCTCTGCGCATGAGCGGCAAATGGTGTGGCCACACCCGGGGAGGAGAAGCGGGGTGTTGTAGACCTCGAAGCACACCGGGCACTCCATGATGTTGGTGGGAGGTGTGGAAGAATCAGCACAGGGGGGCTTGTATTAGCTGGGGTGGTGAACAATGCCAAGAAGACCTGAAACATATAGATAGGCATGATCATTAAGTGATGGATGTGATAATTAGATGTTGGTTTTGAATTATTTATTTGCCTCTCTTCCCGCCTCCAACACAAAAGACATCCTTAGAAGATGGCCTTCGTATTGACGTCATGTTAATGCCAGGAAGAACCCAATGATCTGATGATCTCGCTTATCTCAGAGAGAGAGAGAGAGAGAGAGAGAGAGAGAGAGAGAGAGAGAGAGAGAGAGAGGCAGACAGACAGAGACAGAGAGAGTTCACTAGAATTCCTAGGGTCCAGCTTACCTATCCATTGCTACACCTGCATAAGAGGGGAGGTTGGTGAGTCATGAACTTTCCTGCAGGGTTTCTGCCATGGGGTGGGTTCAGTGCATACAGATCCATACCAAAACTGTAAACATCTACAGTACCCCACAACACACTAATTACTGTTATCCACAGGTGACTGGCGACCTCATCTACATACTTTATGTATCTATTTTTACTGACAATTTAGGATTGCAAAGATTTCCTTATTATTTTTCTTCGGATCTGTGGTAGCAAAGTGACAACTGCTGGTACCCAGCGTGGGACATGTATCCGGTGTCTCGACGGCCAGTAACCAGCTATAAACTCCATCTTGTTCAAAAGCAAGAGTGATGGCGTTTTTATGGACTTGAACATTTAGAAGATATTTCAGAAACCCTTCCAGACGATGCATTGAGGCATCATTTGGTCCCTAGAGGGTTAAAGCATAGTGCGTCACATAAAGGGTTAATACCCACTAACACCGATGCACCCAGTTGTCAGGGGGTAATAACTAGAGGGGGTTTTCTCTGGGGATCCCCACAGGTGTATTAAGGGCCTTTAACCCTTTTAAGGCCGCTGATGCAGGAGTGCATCATGACCATTAGTTGGCATGATGCACCAATGAAGTGCTGGTGAGCAGACTCGCCAGCACTTCATTGGTGCATCATGCCGACTCCCCAGGACGCAATCACCCGGTAGCATTGGCATGGCTGCATTCATGCATCATGATGACCAATGGGGATGGTGCATTTATACATTATCCAACTTTATAGAGCTATAGCCCCTGAGTCACGTGTGTGGGGTGGATACAGAATTGTATCCTTTGTAGACGACTCCAGAAAGTCACTCAAGGTGAACGCTGCACTCAGCTGAGGCCACATCCGTATTAGTTGTCTATTTGTTGGGATTGAAGTCCTTTCAATGGTTTAAGTACTATAAACTTTAAGGTACGCCGTGTCTTCAGACAAAAGTTGTGGCGTAAAAAGGATGGCATACATATTGACTACGACTTTTTAAATCCCCATGTACAAGGTCCAGCTAACGGACCAATTCAATCCAAAAATGTGGCTGCCAGGATCGCCCTGAAGACAGGTTGCAACTTATAGGCAGGATTTCGTGGCTATAGAATAGTAATTTTTAAGGCCCAGGTGCTTTTCTCCCCAAAAGTCATGGTGCGACTTATAAACACAGGGTCAGCATGATGCCAAAATGCAGCTGTGTCGAGTTACTCGCCATGTCTTGGCCATTAAATAAGAGCCAATAGTGCATTAATGTATCATGCCCATCATGATGCATGAATGTAGCCCTGGTGAGTTACTCGCCAGGGCTTCATTATGCATCATACCGACCCTATGGGATTGATACACACCCCCTGGGTACACATGATGCTCTAATGAAGTGCTGGTGTGTCGACCTGTCAGCACTTCATTGCTGCATCATGACGACCAATGGGCATGATGCACTCCTGCATCTTTTAAAGGGTTCAGTGATACAGCGTGATCTCCAAAGGGAATGATGCATGAAATTATTAGACAAGCCTTAAAGGTTTAATTCAGAGTTTCCTGTTCCAGCAGAGTGATGTTGAACATAGCTAACATGCAGTGGTCCACATCTGGTGGCGACTTCCGGTTAAGACTTACATACCGTGGTAGAACTTTTATTTTATGTGAATAACTTCCGTAGATACCGTAGAGATAGCATAGCCGATCGCCACACCCCCAGTGGCGTAACGTGTCTCGATCCACCACAGCGGCTGATCCACTACTGCAGCCTCGTTCCGGGCGCATGTAAACATTCAAAATGGCGGACCACTGCTCGTACGGGGCACTACGGTAACGGATTTTGATAATTTTTCCTTATTTAAACCTCTAAAAACATAAAATAAATATAGAACTAAACTCCCCTGGTATCCTCGGTGGCCTATCCACCCCTCGGGAGTTGTCAACTCCCTCGTGGTGGATCGACCACCTCGTACACCACAGTCGTTTAGTTCTATCTATTTAGTGACCTACAGCATGCAAAGCAGGATCACCAAATACGGCACAAAATCTTTTTTTACTGAGACTGAGACACTTTAAGGGGTAATGCAGAGGTGCAACCTGAGCATTGGTTGAGGTTTGGGCAAGGCACGAGTTTATTGTTACATCATGTCGGCCCTCTGATAGTGTTCATAATCTGTAGGGTTGGCTCGATGTATTAGAACATTGTGCTTGAATCCCGGGCTTGAATCACAAATGCACGCAGGGCCCTTAATGGTTTGTCAGCTAGTCCTCAAGGAATCAGTGGCGGATCCAGGATTTGGAAAAGGAGGGGGCGCGGCCCTAAAGGAGGGGGCGCAACCACTATTTTTTTAACAGATTTTGGGGTCTAAAATATATAATTAAACTCTTTAAGTACTAGGGAAATGGGGGGAGGGGCACCCCCCTCTAAATCCGCCACTGGGAATCCTGGTTATAACATTCTGTATTTCTGTAAAAATACTGTAAAGATGCAGTCTTGGATCAGACGGCGTAACAAGCACTTGCGCGCCCTCTATATATCACACCATATATGCGGCCGCACCAGGCTGTATGTGTCAGTCACAGAGCAGCCAGCACAGGGTTCACATCACCCAAATAGGTCAAGATGGCCAGTGTTGTCTAATGATGAGTCTATGAAGGTCACCCCCTTTTCCCAGTTATATTTCTCCTATTAAACCTGGAGCACTTTTGAGCA